>CM060923.1:319495695-320745695 GCA_030737875.1 Allium sativum | reverse complement strand
CAGAGTACTTCCAACGATCACACCCCTTGATTTTACGAATATGCCAAGTCGGTGGGGAGAAGGAAAATTCTCTTTTTTTAACACACATTGTGTATTTGTACAAATCAGTAAGTGTTTTATGGATCTGATAATGTGATATTCAAAGTAAATGTGGCATGCTGTTCTAAAAGATAATCGTGACCTCAAGCCTCATCAACCGGGAAATGACAAAAATCGGGCAAGTCGCATGGCTAGTTGGGTCATACCCAAGCAGGGTGTATTATCACCCGATCTAGAGAAAATTCATTTGTTCTTCTTTCATTTCTGTGTCTTCGGGTAACAGTTGGATGACCAACAACCATAGGTGATAATACATTCGGTACACTCAAGCTGAATGAGTCATAGGTCATGTTTAGCATGGGTTGCAAGATGTTCTTGTTGAACCCCAGTGTATCCCCTCTAGAGTACACTAATCGGAAGGTGGTCCCATACCTTGTCATAGTTGTAATCCAATCTCTAATAAGCGCCCTTTGGTTTCTGATTTTATACTATGTATTTGGAGCGAGAGATGCAAGCATTCTGCTAGATAGTTATTTGACTAGACATTATTATAATATCACCGGATTTTGATATCAAAAATGATTTGGGTTATAGTAAGGTAAAAACTGTCCATGTTTATGTGTGGGATGGTCTTACTATTGTCCTTTTCTTTGAAAAGGTTTTTCAAAGTTAAACAGTATGGTTGGAGTTTACTCATACCAGTCCCATGACTGACCAAGAGTTTATTTTGTTTGTTTTACCCTAAACTCATGGGTGCCCAAATTTGTACGTACAATCAAGTGTTTTAGGCTTTTACCGATACACTTGGAGGAGCTTGAAGCAGGATGCTTCACCCTTAGATATTTTAGAGTTATTTTCCGCTGTGATGTATATGTGTTGTACTTTGATATGGTATGTATATACAATACAGTTTTTGTATTTCAAAAGGTTCTTCAATATATTATATTTTGTTCAGTTCCACTGTGAGATTCTGATGTTTTCTTTTATTTTGTCTTCCATATATTTCTATTTCTTTAACCAAAATGACTCGTATTTCCCTGCAATTTGGGTTGGACTTGTGTGGTATTTAGTCAACTCACACAGTACAGATTTGCAGGCCCTTACATTTGGTACCAGAGCTTAGGTTGAGCGAACACCTAGGCTTTGGTGGGGGTTTACTCATTAGAGATAGGGCCAGTATCACCCTATAATGAGTTGAATGCATATATATGAGAGAGCGTATTTGTTAGTTGATATAAAAACTGTTTTATATTGTGTTGATTTGTCTTTTGAGTGGTTTATGAATTCTAGTTAATACAGAATGTATAATTGTATCGATAGGTGTTTCTAAACATTTGAGCAGAGTAATTCGGCACATTATGTTTTAAAAGCTGGGTAAATGAAATAATTTTACCCAAAATAATATTTTAATATGAAAGGAATAATTTTCCGAAATTATTATAATATATGGATGTCTTGATTGAAATTATAATCAAATTAGATTATAAAATTGAAATGATTAAATATAACCAAATGGAATTGGTATAAGAACTTAATATCCAAATGAGATGAAATAAAATTGGAATTTAAATGAAAACCATTTCTGAATGGATTTTGAAAGTGATAAAGCATTGAACTCACTTCAGACACTAGAAAATAATTCTGATGATGATCTGGACATCATCGCGTTCATTTTCGTGGTTCAAAGTGACAGATAGCTACCTTAGAAAAGTTTCTAATGGAAATTAGTTGGAAGAAACCAAGTTGTTTTGAAAATACAAATATTTAGAATTTGAGATAGTTATAAATATATATATGTATATTTATTTACATGATTTCAAAGGGATTTGAAATATATACCGGATATTTGAATTTTGCAATCAAAATTTAAAACTTGTGCTTGTTAAATAGATTGAAATAAACAAATTTATTTGAATAAATTTGAAAGAATATGAATGCAATGCGAATTGAATATGAATATATTGATCGTAAATCATTCAAATGAGATGAATATAGGTAGATGGTGAATAATATGAGTGAAATACTAAGTTATAAAAAAGTGAGCTTTTGAAAAGTTAACAGGTTCATAGCATTTCTTTTGCCTCAGTAATGTCGGGGACGAAATTCTTTTAAAGGGAAAGGAGTGTAATGTCCCAGATTTATAGTTGTTTTAGAAAGAACATTTAAATTTATTTTAAAATTTGAGTTAGAAACATAAATGAATTTTTATATGGAATTTATCGTTTTAATAATCGATATACGATTTAATTTTTAGTATAGTAATACGAAAACGAAATACAATTGAATTCAAAGTTGAAATTGAATCACAATGATTCTATCAATCAATATAAATTCTATTTGAATTAGAACGATAATAATAAATTATTATCGATGAATTTGATTGGTTTGAATTTAAACTATATTTTTAATCGATTTCAATTGATATGTGAAATAGTTATTTTTTAAACAATCTCAGAATTCAACGAAAACAACTTTATCGGATCCGTAATAGCTTATTATCATTATCAGTTTTCAAATTTCATAGCATTTGGATTTGTCGTCTGATCGTACAACCAGAAAATGTCTAGAAATATATAAATTGAATTCAATTTAAAAACGTCGATCTAGAATGATATCTTCTCCAGAGGACCAAATTAGACTTCGAAACCTATTCTGTTGGGTTCAAAATAGTGGTTAAACCGTAGAGAGCCGGTCGTTACGCTTGGATAGGAGTTCAGAACCAGGGGATATTTTCGAATAGAAAATATAAACAAAAAAATCTAATCAAAATTATTATTCTTCTTATCAACCGACCTACCTTGTTCAAATAGCGCAAGCTTATTTCATCTCGAGCCAACAAATTGTCTCATATCCCCGATATCTAAGAAACAGTGATTTAATAGCGTTAGTACATTGGTTCCCTCGTTCGCTCTATAAATTAAGCTCGCATTCGTTCATTTTCCATTTTTGAACACCCGAAGCAAAACTCAAACCATTTCCTCTTCGTTTGTTTTCTCCCAGTAAATCGAAACTCATTCCACTGTATGTATATTAAAAAAGAAGGAAAAAAATCGAAATCACGATCGAAGACGCGATGTTCCTTGTAGCTCGTCATCAGATTTGATTGGAGGTGTCCACGAGCTAGAAATCGCAATTCAATGAACACGAATTGCCTAAAGCTAGACGCGCTCGCGTGAAGGGAGGAGATAAGTGGAATTGTTGTGGGTTTGCGCTGAGTTCGCAGAATGGGATTTCAACCTCGATGTGGTGGACGATGGATGAGAGGGTGTTGCATTTTAGGGGAGGCCAGAGATGATTTTTTGTTGCGTTTTCTGATGGGGATTGGGGATCGACGGTCGGGTGTTGGGGAGCTTTTGGGTTGCGACGGTAAGGTGGTTGTGGAGTTCGATGTTCTGATGTGAGGGAAGAGTGTAGCTTGCGAAGGTGAAAACTTTGGCAGTTATTATAGGGTTTTTAAGTGGCTACAATGATGGAGAGACAGTAGGTGATGGCCTGAGGGGCAGATTCCAATTGTGTTGGGTTCTTTTCGCAGGCAGCAAGGAGGGCAACAGGTGTTTTGTAAATTGTGCAAAGGAGGAAAGGGGATTCTGTAGCTTTGTAGATTAGCGAGGAGTATGTTTTTTTTATAATAGATAAAAAAGAAGAAAAAAGCATGGGAAAGGATGAAGGTTGAAAAATGGTTGGGCCTGCATGGCATATGAGTTGGGATTTCGAAAGCATTATGTCATCTGGAACTAGAAATCGTGCATGGCTTGATTGTTTTAGTTTAGGTAATGTGTAGTTTGATTATTTAGTTTCTATTTTAAAACCGTTAACTAAAAATTGAATAACTCTCTCTAGTGAGGTCTGATAGAGGTGAAACTTATTGCATTGCGCTTGTAACAACGAAGACTACATGATGAACATAATTGGTTGAGATATGAACTTGTGGAATTTTCGATTAAAAGTAAACGCTCATTTAATTTTAATCGGAACGAATGCGTTAGAAGAAAACAACAATCCAAGGTGAGTAAATCTCACTTGGATTTTATATTAAAATTATTTTCACCGTAAAATGATTATTGGTTGCTTGGATGCATACATGAATTGTTGAATTATTGTGGTTAAATATATTAGTTATATTTAGGCTTGGTGGTTGTGGCTATTATATATATTGGATATTTCCCGCAGTACCATTAGCGGTTGACCCTATCGTCCCACGATGTATTGAGTGGATGACCTTATGTACCGCGATATCCTGCCTTGAAGCAGATTTGGTATTATTATTGTTGACTAACATATGTGGATGCAGGGAAACAGGTTGGAGGGATCCAACTGGATTCCTCAAATTTACTTATTGTTGTTTACACATTTATATATGTGTGACGTGTTAAATTGAATTGATTGTATATTTGGATGTTTTAATATCACTGGCCCTAGATATTGATATTTAAAATATTATAAAAAAAGGGATTTTATATTTAAATGGGAAATTTTTATTTCTCGAAATAGAAATGGAATTTCGAATGGGTTAGGGAATATTAACTTATTTTTAAAAAACAAGTAGTTGAATTTATAAATGATGGTTATAAATGGAAAGAAAAATTATCATTGGATAATTTAGAAATGTAAATTCAAGTGTGAATTTAAAAGGAATTTTTCTATTTTTCAAAATAGAAATTGGATTTTAAATGGAATTTGAAATAGGAACTTGTTTAACTATATAAAACAGGAAGTTAATTTATAAACAATGCTTGTAAATGTAATGAAGTAATTTTAATTGGATAAGTTGGAAATATATTTTTCCAAATATAAGAAATGGCATTTATTTTTTTTATTTTTAAGTGAGATAGAAGAGGGGATTTTTCTGACAAGTGATGTCAGTTTTGTATTACAAACTCTTATCCGTCTCAAGATAAGAACGTTGTCGATCAAGGTCAAAGAGGTCATTAAAATACCCCAACTTGAACGACTTTACTATTATCAAGGGATGATATTGGTTTGTAATAGTAAAGGATGTTGAATTAATTGATTGTTCCCATAAAAGAAATTTATAATTGGGATCGATTATATCGAATTGTGTAAATAATTTATTTACCTAAGAAATGGGAATTTAATATAGAAATTTTGTCATAAATATAAATTACAAATGATTTGTGAATTTAAATAAAATAATCGACGATTCTGAACAATCAGAGTTTTAAGTTAGATTTGGAAAACAGTTTAATTTATATTAATTTGTTGAAGAAGTAGAGTTGAAATTTATTAATAACGAAGTTTAAACGTTTATACTTAATTTAATTAAAACGAACTCAACATAGGGCGGTAATTCGTAATTTGACGATTTGAACTTCGATTGAGTATGTCAAACTCAATATAAGTCGTAATTCGATAAAACAAGAAACGTTTGGACCTATTAAATATTAGTTTTCAAATGGAAGAGAAAAAACTGAATTTCGTCTTGTAGATTTTGAGTTATATCAAAATGAAATTTCAGAAAAGTCATTGCAAAACCGTTTATAAACCATAACGGTTTACTAATTTAAATAAAAGAGTTTTGAGTTGATAAAAATCTGAATTTCCAGTGGAAAAATCCAGTTTTAAGTTATAAAATAAATATGAACTCAAGTGGAGTAAATGGATTGATTTTTGGAATAATAATCATATTTTAAATTATCGAATGATGTTAACTAATTTCCTTGGAAATTAGTTAATAGAGTTTTTGGATTGAATTTAATTTTGTTGAAGTGAATCGAATTGGTTAACTGAAATTGGGAATTTGAGTATGAAGCTTGGATTAGAATTTGGAAGCAAGAAAGGAGTCGAGTTTGATTTGTGTATGCAAATATATTTGAACGTGATTAACTAAAGAAGCTAATTAGAAAATTAATTAGCAAATGGAAAGCAAAAAGGATTGGAATGGTTGAAACAAATTGGGAATGAGTGTATGTATGTTAAACTGGTATGGAACAAAGAAAATGAAGATTTATAATTTGAGTGCTCGACAAAAAGGTACATGCTTAAATTACATATGAGATTTTATGAGCCTATTAGGCAAGCCGCTTGGCTTTTTGATTTTCTTTTCAAATGGAAAGATCCTAGAGAGGCGAGTTGTAATTATAATGATTGGGCCGTACAAAGGAGACGCTGGCGAAATTTTCCAAAAATTTAAGGAGTTGGAATATTTTTAAGAAATTTGGATAACTAGAAATCAATGTACATAAGATATTGAAAAGAATCTAGGAAATGATTTAATTAATGAAATATTAGAAAGGGATATGATTGTTGATGGATGCTTGTTTTCCTTTGATAGTTAAATTACCGGCTATCAAAGATATTTTTTTACCATCGTTGTCAATACGGGGAGACCGGTTGGATTCATTATCCGAAAACCACTCCGTATTGGCATAAGCATTGTGAATCAAATCAAGTTGAAGATTATTGAATACTACACCAAACAGGCCATTTTGTCACATTTTTTCGGGTCCTATTTGTAACGGTTGTATGTGTTACCAATTTATAACGTTTATTACCATTATATTAGGTTATAATAGTAATAACCGTTACAATATATAATAGTTTTGAACGCAAGGGTTAACATGGTAATTTTACCTTCAGCCAAGCGTCTAACCCTACCTTTTGTTTTTCGTTGTTACGCTTACACTTCCAATCCCCAAATTTCATCGTGCCTAGGTTTACTCCACCTTCGCTTCTGACAAGTTTCGATCGCCTCTGCCACGCCCACGTCGATCGCTTCTTCAACGATTGCCTCTGCCACGCCGATAGCTTCTGGTATTAATACTTCTTCAATTTTGTTTTAGGTTCTTGCTGTGGTAAATTAGTTTTTGTGAAGAAAGATCTTGTCTTGAAATCCTTCCATGTTTTGGTTGTCTTGTTTTAGAAGTTACTATTAGAATAAATAATATGAATTCAAAAGTGTAATGTTGTTTGTCGGTCTGTAGATCGCAGCAGCAATCTTGAATACTCCACTGAATCGATTCCTGAAGGTAATCTTAGATATCGAGCATCCCTCAACTGTAAGAAAATCACTCTGCTGAGGCCTTGAGGTATTAACAGCAAATTTCTTTGTATAAATCCTTTGACTCAACGTTAACTAGTTTGTACATATTATGTTACAGCTTACTTACTTATCACTGCTTATGATTTATTACCCAGAGAAAGTTGTTTGTGTCACAGTGAATGATTAAATGTTGGTTTTGCAATTTTTTTTCATTTTCTTGAGTATTTCCCAGTTGGCATACAACATTTATCGATATGGCAGATGGTAGAAAATTCTACAAGTTTCTTTTCTTGGTCATTTTCAGTTATGGTCTAAGTGTATCGTCAACGTATTTCCGAATGGCATGTATTAAAAATCATACTTATCTAGAAAAAACAAAATAAATTTATTATAGATACCAGTTTTATCTTTGCATCATAACAAATAGTTTGAATTCAAGGAGGCACTCAAAGTAGTTTCACAACCTTAAGGTGTGAGCTGAGAGTACATTTAAATATATTTTTTTTTATGTCATGCGTGGATTCCTAACGTTGTCCTCTCTATACATTATAAATTACTAAATAGTGCCTGTCACATTTGTTTTACAGCCCAACTTCCTCCTGCACATTATCTGCAAATATAAATTACTTTTTAAATACAAGTCTGTCTTTCTTCCACGGTTAAGGAAACTGGTTTAAAAAATTATCTATTGTGTATCATAATTATGATGCCAAAGTTCTAGGCTCATGCATTCCCTAGTTATTCATTAAGTTGAATGTAGAGATGTGAAGACGGCACTGGCTTTTTATAAATTGTTCTGAAAAATGATAAATGCAAATTGTTGTGAATTATGTTATCTAACTAATTGCATTGTTTTTTTTTATTTACAAAATATAACAGGCACAAGTGAAGTTCTTGCTAATGTCGAAACCTACTTCAAGAGAGTGGATTAGAATTCGACATAGGAATACCAATGAATACATACAAGGAGTTCGATATTTTATGGACTTGGTGAAGTTTCATTCACCACCTGACTTTGAAATGTGTAGCTGCCCTTGTATGAAGTGTAGAAATTCGAAGAAGTTGCATTTTGAAATAGTTGAGAAGCACTTAACCATTCATGGCATGGATCCAACATACGATGAGTGGTTTCTTCATGGGGAGAGAAGCAACATTGACGTTAGGGTCACTAATACGCCAAATGTTACATATGATGCTTACAACCCCAATCAATCTCGAGAGGAAAACCCCATAGAAGATACTCTTGGAAACTTTATCGATGTTGCATATGGAGTATATGATAGCGTAGAAGGAATGCATTATGGTAGTCAGTGGAAAAAGTATCATGATTACAAGGGAAAAGCAAGCGAAAAATTATACCCCTCTTGCGAAGATGGGGTATTACAACATTAAATGTCATCATAGAGCTTCATAATTTGAAAAAAGACTTTAATTGGTCAGGAAACAGTATGACCGAGTTGTTGAAGCGATTGAAACGGTGGCTTCCAAA
The DNA here is from genome assembly GCA_030737875.1 of Allium sativum. Classification (NCBI taxonomy): domain Eukaryota; kingdom Viridiplantae; phylum Streptophyta; class Magnoliopsida; order Asparagales; family Amaryllidaceae; genus Allium; species Allium sativum. The sequence goes on along the minus strand of CM060923.1, from coordinate 320,737,167 downwards.
GGAGAATACAATACCTGAGAAGTACTCCACAATGAAACAAATGTTAAAAGATTTAGGAATGAAAGTAGAATGTATACACGCTTGTGAAAATGATTGCATATTATTTTGGAAGGATTATAAAGATGCAGTGGAATGTCCTCGATGCCATACTTCGAGATTTAAAACGAAAAAACAAGGAAAAGTGGAAAAAATCACAAAACAACCACGAAAAGTATTGAAACACTTTCCACTAATTCCGAGATTAACAAGGCTGTACACCGTGCCATGGATAGCTCGAAAAATATTATGGCATAGTGAAGCAAAACCTTGTTGGAATTCGATGCGTCATCCCGTTGACTCGGCTGAATGGAGATCACTTAAAAACAAATGGCCCGAGTTTGCTAGAAATGGACGAAATGTTTGGCTTGGCATTGCTACTAACAGGTTCAATCCTAGTACAAACCTATCAAGTAGCTATAGTTGTTGGCCTGTGTATACGGTTCCTTATAACTTACCCCCTTCGTTGTGCATGAAACCAGAATTTCAAATGTTGTGTTTGTTAATTCCTGGACCAAGAGCACCAAGTCAAGATATCGATGTCTATTTGGAACCTCTTGTGGATGAGTTAAAACAACTTTGGGTAGGAGTGCTTGCACATGACATGGACAAGAGAGAACATTTCACTTTGAGAGCAATGCTACTATGGGGAATTCATGATCTACCTGCATTTGGAAATTTATCTGGTTGTGTAACACATGGTTACAAAGCATGTCCTGTTTGTGCAACAGAAACAGAATCAGAACACATCGGCAATAACATTGTTTATATGAAGTATAGAAGATTTTTGAAGAGTGATCATCCATATAGAGCACTCCAACATGGATGGTATAAAGATACGGAGGATAAGGAACCTCCAACACGATTGATAGGATGGACACTGTTGCAAAAGCTTGATCATATTACATATGTACCAGGTAAATTACCAAAAACCAAAAAACGCGTGATAAATGATATCAATCGTGAAGATGAATATTTTGAAAATGAGAACGAAGGCAGTGAAATACCAGCATGGTACAAGAAGTCTATTCTTTTTTCCTTAGAGTATTGGAGTGGTCATAAGGTGCGACATACTATTGATGTGATGCACACCGAAAAGAATGTAGCGGAGCATTTTATTAACATATTGTTTGATAAGAACAAACAATCTTCTAAATTTGCATTCGACAAAAATCACAAGACGCAGTGCTGTCAAGTTCTTAAGGATGCAAAACTTCCATCATGCTTCCGGACTAAATTTAGCAACTTGGTAAATACATAGCCACCTAGTTTGAATATTAGAAAGTCGTATGACTACCATGTTATAATTCAATATTTTCTACCTGTGATGGTTCAATATGCATATCCAAAGAACCGTGATTTAAGACGTGCAATATTACAAGTATGCTTGTACTTCAATGTTATTTGTTCGAAGGTTTTAAATCGAGAGCATGTCCAAGCTTCCAAAGATATGATTGCCGAGGCATTATGTGTGCTGGCTCATTATTTCCCTCCTTATTTCTTTGACATCCGCATACATCTCATGGTGCATTTAGCTGATCAAGCATTATTATGTAGACCGGTTAATTATACATGGATGTATCCATTTGAAAGGTAGGCATTTCATTTACATGATTGTTAACTGATTTATGTTTTATTAGTTACATTAAATGTTTTTTTAGAGCTATGAAGGAGTGTAAGAATATACCAAGCAATAAAAGATTTGTCGAGGGATCAATTTCTGAAGCGTATCTTGTTTCAGAGTCCGTTAGATATGCAATGGAATATATGCCAAATCCGCGTGATGGTAATCATAGCTCTAAACAAGCACCGTTTTTAGATGAGAACTATGGCGATACTTATGAGCGTTCCATTATTGAGGGTAAAACAATAAAATTATCTGGCGTACAACGTGTACAAATTCGAGGATGGATACTTTTCAGAATAGACATTCCAGATCGAGATGATTATTATAGGTTTGTCTTTTTTGCACATTAAAATTTATAAATACAAGTCCAAAATTTACTTTATTTTTTTTTGTTTTTGTTTGTAGCGAGTATCGATTATCATTAGAAGAGACTCAACGTGGTAAAAAGCGGCTCCAATCAAAGGCAGAAGTAGTAATTCAGTCTGAATTTATTGACTGGTTGCATAAAAAGGTTTGTTGGATTACAATGAACTAACAATTTGATAACAAATAACATTTTTGAACTTATTTTACTTTTTTTCAGTTAATGGAAGAAAAATTCATGGACTTCCTGTTATGGTATTATGTTAGTGGACCAACATGGGAAGCCAAAACTCACCTTAAATATAGAATCAATGGTTATCTATTCTCTCCTCGGCACTATGACGACACTCTTTCAACACAAGATAGGGGCGTTTGTATGGATGCAATTACAACATTTGTTGCAAGTGCAAAAGATTTAAATCCTGCGGATGATGACACTACTTGGTATGGTATTATCCAGGAGATCATTGAAGTTGATTATTATGAATTTCAACATGTTGTGTTCTATTGCAAGTGGGTCAATATTGCCGATAAAACACATGGTTGTAAGATTTGTCCTGACTCCAAATTACTGATGGTGAATTTGAAAAGGCTCAAAAGCAATGATGGAGAGTATGATGAGCCTGTCATTCTTGCATCGGAAGCTAGCCAAGTTTTTTACATAAAGAGCACACAGAAGAATTCTGATTGGTCCATTGTCCGATGCTCTCCTAAACGCATGACGGATAACGTGGATGATTATGAGATGCCAACGAACTTTTAGTCCGTTTTAAAAGAGCAACCCAACTTAACAACATTGTTAAATTGTATTGAATCCAAATAGACAAATTGATTGAAGTTGTTGACGTTGCTTTATTCATTTTGCTACCTTTTCTTCTTTTAAACATTCGTAAATGTTATCTATCGATTAATTGGTTGTGAATGTATCATCTTATGTAAGTATCTTCAGTTAAATTTTTTATGTTATCGAGGTATGCTTGCTAGAGTGTTTTTCATCTACTTTGTTAATTTTTTTTGGAGCATGAGTTTCTATTTTTATTTTGGACTGCAAAACAAATGTGTTGAGTTTTTTTATGAGTTTCTGTTTTTATTTTTGGTTGAAGGGGCATCCACCATTTTTACTTGTTATCTTTCAGAAATGTAAGCTACACCGTCTTTTTGCATTTCTTTCTTTTATTTGCAAGTCAAAACTTTATAATCGTGCTAATGCAATAAAATTAACAGTAGTAACCTTTGCTTTGTTTTCAGTATTCTGCTTACATTGTTTTCTCTTTCTATCACCATACTCCATGTCAACAAATCTCTCCCATTGAACTTTATCAATATCATCAGGACGATTTTCGATTGCAATACGTCTAGGTATAAGATCATCATCCTTCTTAAGGTATTTGTTGCGTAGTTTCGATTTTGCACTTCTGAATTTTTGTGAGTACCCTTTTTCTAATATAGGTCTTGCTTTATCGGGATCTATATCCATATCAAACTCTTTCTGTAGAATCAAAAGAAAAAACAACCAATGCCTGATTAGAACCAACAAAACAAACAAGCAAATTGGGAAAATTTATGTGTGAATACAAGTCAGATTTTCAATTGATTGGAGTGACGTTAATAATGATAGCAACGATGATGGTAGCGACAACGAGAAGGGTTGTGTTAGGTCACATCACATCACATTGGAGTTATTAAAAGATCTCCTTTCTTTGATTCAAAACATTTGTATATAAACAATACAGAGCCTCAGCTTTCGACTACAGGTATATATATATATATATATTTCCAGATTTCCTTTTAATAAAATATCAGCTATAGTTTACAAAACTGCGTCGGTATATTACTTTATTTTTTTAATATTTTTTTCATTCACAATGTTTGTAGGCATTTAGAGTACAACTATTTGTCAAATTAATTTCCACTTAATAAAACTTCCTATCTGTCAAGTTGATTATCAGAACATGTTATCACACACTTAAGATATGTTACAAGTACATGATTATTTTGGCTTATAGATTTAACGTACATGACTATACCACCTAACTTCCGTTATTCTTAAGTCTTTATTGAATGCCTCAATTCGAATATTAACCATTATGGTGATTCGAAATCTTGATTCAAATTAGGATTGGATGATGTTAATAAATTCACTTATATTGTGGCCTTGTTAACAATATGTAACACTCTTTTTTTTGCTTTGATTTGGAGGTCTTTAATGTTTAAGAAAATACGAAATTTCCATTATAGGAAAAGTAGAATGTGTAAGGTGAAGATCAAAAGAAATATTACTATTGTGTTAGAGTGCCACATTGCGTATTATGTGTACCTGTATATCGATCTGTTAACAAGTTTAAAATTGAAACAAAGGAATTTACTCAAATGTTTACAGTTCCTTATGCTTCAGTTTTTAGCCTTTAATATGCAGGTTTTCCCATTTCAGATTTTCAAAAATAAAATAGAATAAATGATGAATGCACATACACATGAATTTACTTAATCATTTAATAACCAGAAACATAAGGGCAAGGATTTGTTCACTAGTATGCACAGTACCAGGTTCACATTAAAATGACCAGAGAATCTAACCTACTTAATTCTGATATATATATATATTAGCATTATTCTAAGCATCACTTATTAATAGATTAGTTCGGAAAAAGGGTTTACTCACATGCAAATCCTAACCTTCCAGCAAAAATGAGATATACATGGTTCATAACCATACTTGCATTAACATGGAAATTGAGATATACATGGTTCATAACCATACTTGCATTAACATGGAAACTCTGAAGTAAAGATTTTTTTAAATTTAATTTACTCACCTTAGTTCGAGATTGTAACAATGTAAAATGTTCTATAGTTTCAGCATGTCTAACAGTATTGAGCTGGTCTCTTTTGTATCTTATGTTCATAAATGTATACTTCAGTAAGTGTCAGATTGTATGATTGCTTTCCTATTCTTGACCTCTTCTTTCCAAATATTTAACTGATACAATACATATGTCAGTAATGAAATTAATACAATAAATATTTATAAATCAAGCTATTTTGATTTCATAAGCATGTTGGCCTACAAAAAATATAAAAAATCAATTGTCTAAGTCTATATGTCAGTAATGAAATTGAATTTAACAACATAAATCCTAATAATATGCTAGTCATACAAAGATAACTGTTTATGATTTATTAAATTTAAATGAGAAGTATGATACCAGTATTTCTTTCCATAAAGCGTCTTTATAAAAGACATCTACATTCCTCTAATCATCATAACTGATCGGAATGTATGCACAGATCAAAACACCACATCGGGAACTCCACTTCTTTCCATCTTTCCCTTTAGCACCATCCATTTCAACATTTATAAAGTACTTTTTATTTGGAGGAGGCGGAGGGACATCTTCTGTGTCTTCTGTTTGTCTCGATGAACTACCTGACATTATAAATCATACATTGGGCAGAAAATCGTACCGTACACTCTATGATGAATTGGTATGTAGTTCAGATTTCTTAAGTAAACTTTATGATAAATTATATTATATGTATTTATTTGTATATTTCATTAGAAAAACGAAAATCCGGAAAGTAAGCCTATGCGATCTCTTGTTTGGAAAATAGCACATACAAGCAAAAGAACCAGGGAAGTACTTCCATGTGCCGCTGAAAAATATGTAAGTAATCCGAACCTTTTTTTTATCAAGCTCTAGTTTGTTAACAATTACTGGTGAATCACATTTATTTTCCACTTTTCTATGTATTATAATGTTTCCACCATAATTTCATTCACTTTGTTTCTATTTTACAGTCTGTTTTTAGTTTTCTTATAAGTCAGAACTTTTTTTTGGGTTTATAAAATTCGAAAGAGGTCTGTGCAATCTAGCAATGAATGAACGATGTTTTACCGATTGGAAATAAACTATTATAACTAAATTTTGATGCTTAACGAACTACATAACGTCTGAATGTGGCATTTAATTAGAAATATTTTACACTTCAATTAATTATTGATGTATTATATTGTTATAAGAATTTTATTTTTAGGCATTTCAGTCTTTTTTTCTATTAAACTTTTTACTAACATTTTCCCATGTAACAAATATTAAAACATTTTAAAATTAAGATATTATGAGTTGATTTTTAAATGAGATCAGTTGTCTTGACAATGCTAATCACTCTGTCTTTTCATAATTACAATTCAACATGTTGTCAAACATTGTTTTCAAAATATGTATAAACTATATCAAGTACTTTTTTAATATTATTTTACAATATACTTTACATTAAGTGAAGCAAATGCTATCAAATTGGTTTAACTTTGGTCCTTCGGTGACAAATAATGTCCTACCATGTTCTATTTTATCGACTTATATGCCTTGCTTTCTTAAATATTAGAACGGGAACCCGACCATGCTTAGGTGTATCCTTTCTGATACTTTATTTCTAATTTGTTAAATGCAAATATGGACATTGGTTTAATTTTGTTTAACTGTCTCTGAATAACTATTGCCTTTCACAAACATCATGCAGAAAACAAGCTTATTGTTGTGTGCCATACCTTTCGTCCTACTAATATTTTCTCATATGTTACTAAACATGTTGCCTTATACCATTCCATGTTTGTTGGATTTTAACCGCACACATGTAGCACTCCAGTATATTTGCAACGACTTACAGCATTGTTTTGCAATTAGTTAGTAAGGAAATCATTAGAAAGTTATTGCATCCCAAGAATGCTTCTTGGACATCAGCAAGTGAATTCGTATACATTAATAAAAAAATTCAAGTGACTGTCGTATTGTTCATGTTTACGTATTGTACTTGACTCATGTTTATGAATTGTTGGCAACACACTTAGATGTCTGATATCAAGAATTTGGTAGTGGCCCCAATGTCTAAAGCATCAGCACGATAGCTCAGTGTAACTGAGCCGAGTGGCTCAGTAAATCTGAGCCTAGTGGCTCAGTAAATTGAGCCACTTGGCTCAGGTTGCACTGAGCCTTGTAGGCTCAGGAAACTGAGCCACTCGGCTCAGGTTTACTGAGCCATAGGCTCAGGAAACTGAGCTTATGGATCGGTGAACCTGAGTCGAGTGGCTCAGTTACACTGAGCCGCTCGGCTCAAGTTTACCGAGCCCAGTGGCTCAGTTGCACTAAGCCTTGTAGGCTCAGGAAACTGAGCCACTCGGTTCAGGTTTACTGAGCCATAGGCTCAGGAAACAGAGCGTATGGCTCGGTAAACCTGAGCCGAGTGGCTCAGTTACACTGAGCCTTGTAAGCTCGGTAAACTGAGCCGCTCGGCTCAGGTTTACTGAGCCCAGTGGCTCAGTTGCACTGAGCCTTGTAGGCTCAAGAAACTGAGCTTATGGCTCGGTAAACCTGAGCCGAGTGGCTCAGTTACACTGAGCCTTGTAAGCTCAGTAAGCTGAGCCTTTCGGCTCAGGTTTACTGAGCCTTGTAGGCTCAGTAACCTGAACCATTCGGCTCAGGTTTACTGAGCCATAGGCTCAGTAAACTTGAGCCGAGCGGCTCAGTTTACTGAGCCTACAATAGGATTTGTAACCTGAGCCACTCGGCTCAAGTTTACAGAGCCTATGGCTCAGTAAACCTGAGCCGAGTGGCTCAGCAGTGCAACTGAGCCATAAGCTCAGTTTACACTGAGCCAGGCTCAGTAAACTTGAGCCGAGTAAAATGAATGTCAAACTTTCTTTGTTTGTTTTTAATCAAGCATCTTCAATTAAATTTTTTTTTAATTAGGCATAGACTCATATCATTGTATTTGTTGAACATCGTAGGCTTTGGTTGAAGCAGCGGAAGCAAGACAAAGATTAGAAGGTGGTGATGATGCTCTAAGTCTAGATAATTTTGATAAAGATCCCATTGCTGAAGTTTTTGGAGATGATAAAGGAAGAAGTTATTGTCGTGCTATCAGTTCTACATGCAATGCAAAGCAAGTAAAAATAACACAAGCTTCAAAAGCAATTACCACGGCAAAAGAGAATGCAAATAAGCAACATTTAGCTAAATTGGAGAACAACCAAAATCAAATGCATGAAGACATCAAATCAATGAACTTAACATTAGCATACTTGCAACAATCTATGGAGCTTCTTATCAATCAACAAGGAGGGAATACGACACCACGAGAAGAAGTTGCTTCTGATGGAGGTAATAACAATCTATATACTACTTCTAATGATGCCATTGGATCATCCACGAGAGATAAACAGTCGGTAGTGTTATTGTCGTCAGCATTAAAGGAGGTAGCAAAGGGATATGTAGGAGTGCAAAAAGTTTGTCATCACAAAACTGTACTAGAAGGAGAGAAAGCCATTTGGGTGGAGGAAGTTCTAGATCCGGATGCATCAATTTTTGACGCACCCCAAAATGGTTTGTATACACTATCTGATCTTGTCGATGGTGGATTTGTAATTTGGTCCGTTAATCGTTTGCGTTTTGTGTAATGGTTGTATGTTGAATTATGATACTTAGATGTTATTTTGGTATTTGTTATGGATGATGAATGATATTATGATTGTATTTTAAATTGTGATGTTGTTCGAAATAGAATTTTCTTTATGATATAAATTGTGATATGTTGTATTTGTTTTGATATATTGTTATATTATATGTTGTATATTATTATTGGTGTATGTTGTATGAAATTACCTATTGCAGTCTTGATATAATATTCACATTAGTAATAGTTATAACTGTTAGTAAATTATTGTATGAAATAGTAAGTTTTATATTTGTAACAATTATTACTGTTATAAAAATATTGTTTATAACGGTAATAAATGTTATAAAATTTTCAGTACTAACGGTAATAAGTGTTACAAATCACATATCTTATCACGGTATTAACCGTTACAATATTCGTGACAACAGTTTGTCACGTATGCTGTTGTAACGGTAATAACTGTTACAAAATTCATTAGTAACAGTAATAACTGTTATAAAAAGCCTTTTCTGGTGTTGTGGAAGACGGAGTGAAGTGCAAGAGCTTTTTCTGTTAATCCTAGGTAGAAACTTCCTAAGAATGATTAATGGAATTGTGACTTCAGTTTCGTTCAGTCCCAGAATGAACATATATGGACAAATGTCTGACAGAATATTTCCAACAATCACGCTCGGTTGATTTTATGAATATACCAAGTTGGTGGGGAGAAGGCAATTTCTCTTTATTTAAACACCAGTGTGTATTTGTACAAATTAATAAGTGATTTATCGATCTGACAATGTGACACTTAAAGTAAATGTGGTGTGTTGTTCTAAAGGACAATCGTGACCTTAAGCCTCATAAGCTGGGAAATGACAAAAATCGGGTAGTTCGCATGGCTAGTTGGTTCATACCCAAGAAAGGTGTATTATCAACCGATCTAAAGAATTTTTTTTCTGATTTTGTTTCTGTATCTTTGGGTAATGGTTGGACAACTAACAACCGTGGGTAATAGTACATTTGGTACACTCAAGTTGAATGAGTGACCGGTCATGTTTAGCCTCGGTTGCAAGATGTTCTTGTTGAACCCTAGTTTATCCCCTCTAGAGTACACTGATCGGAAGGTGGCCTCATACCTTGTTATAGTTGGAATCCAATCTCTATTAAGCGCCATGCGTTTTTGATGTTATACTATGTATGTGGAGTGTGAGATGCAATTGTTCGGCTAGATGGTTATTTATTTGATTAGACATTATTATAATATCACCGTATTTTGATATCAGAAATAATTTGGGTTATAGTAAGGTTAAAACCGTCAATATTTATGTATGGGCTGGTCTTACTATTATCGTTTTCTTTCAAAAGGTTTTTCAAAGTTAAACGGTATGGTTGGAGTTTACTCACACCAGTCCCATGACTGACCCAGAGTTTATTTTGTTTGTTTACCCTAAACTATTGGGTGCCCAAATTTCCACGGGCAATCAAGTGTTTTAGGCTTTTACAGATACACTTAGAGGAGCTTGAAGCAGGAGGCTTTGCCATTAGATATTTTAGATAAATTTTTCGGTGTGATGCATATGTGTTGTATTTTGATATGGTATGAATATACAATACAGTTTTGTACTTCAAAAGGCTATTCAATATATTATATTTTGTCCAGTTCCGTTGTAAGATTCTGATGTTTTTTTTTGTTCTATCTTCTATCTATTTTTATTTCTTTAACCCTAGTGACCTGTATTTTGTGCAATTTGGGTTGGACATATGCGGTATTTAGTCAACTTAGATAGTACGGATTTGCGGGCCATTACAACCCATGTAGAGTCTGGGTCGCCCTATTACCCTTGCATTATTTTTGAATTAACTGACAGTTTTTTTTTTAATTTTAATTCAAACTTCTTTTAATCATAACTTGTTCATACTTAGTCCGATTTAACCAAACCAAAAGTCTATCTGACCCAGAGTTTTGTAATGAACGCCACAGTAAAGTCCATTTACCCAGTTTTGAATATTTTATTAATTATTATTCAATTGGTTAATCTTCTTTATATAATTGTTGTTTATTAAATTTTGGGGTGTTACATTCTTCCCTCCTTAAAGGATTTCATCCCTGAAATCTTCAAGTTAAGAAGAATGTTATTAATGTTATCAAATATTACCTACACCTTTCTACTCATCAATCACCCACTGGCATCCATTATCCTTAAAATTTATAATGCTTTGTATGAACATATGCAAGGGTGTTGTGTTTATGTCCCTAAACTAATGTGAAAATCAGGCGGTCCACTGATTCAGTTGACCTCCTTAATGCAATTCATGTCTGTGCCATGTATCCAATATGTATGCAAAAGAATCCTAATAGTACATATAAATTATATATGTGTGCAACCACCATTCACCAAAATGCAACATCCAAGTGACGATTCATCCATTTCCATCCATTTAAAATTAAAATGTGCACACATCGAAATGCATTATGCAAGTGCTCTTGTTTAGACAATCACTAATCTAATGCCTAGTGTGTGTGTGTATGCATCCACTACATCCACTAGCAAACGCTTGCATCCATTTGTGACCGTAAAACGTAACATGTCTCAAACACATGTTTCTAAACATTACTATCATCCATAGGCTTCTACCTAAGAATTGATAGTCAAACGATAGGAAAAAAGATTCGAATTCAAAAGCCTAGAAAGGAATTAAGAACGTACTCTCAAAGAGAAAAGGGTAAGAATCACGAATCTTGTCTTTGGGTTCCCATGTCGCATCGACACGATCTTCTCTCCATTGTTCCTTCACCAATTTGATCTCCTTGTTACGTAGCTTCTTAATTTCCAATCCAAGTATACGGGTAGTAACTTTCTAACTGATTACCCCTTCTCTATCTCTACATCCTCAAGGGTATTTGTTTCTTCTACCTCCACGGAATCATGTAGACACTTCCTCAGGTGGAAACATGGAACACATTGTGAACTCCTACCAGTCTCTGTGGTAGTGTAACTCCGTAGGCCATCTGACATATCCTCTCAACTATGGGGAATAGCCCTATAAATCTAGGCGCCAACTTCCCTATCGAGCCAAAGCGAACAACATTTCTCAAAGACGATACCTTGATAAAGACCATATCTCCTACCTCTAAATCTAAGTCAGTCCTCCTCTGATCAGCGTATGACTTCCACCTGTCCTGAGCTGCTTTCATTGTTCTGTGAATCAGGTTTACCTTCTCAGAAGTTTCTCTAACCATCTCAGGCCAAAGTAGAAGTCTTTCCGTAGACTCCACCAACATGTAGGTGATCTGTAGGGACATCCATAAAGTGCTTCGAACAGAGCCATACAAATATTCATCTGATAACTATTATTGTACACAAACTCTACCAATGGAAGATGCTCCTCCGAAGTACCTCCGAAGTCTAGGATACACAGTCTCAATAAATCCTCGAGAACCTTATTGACCCTCTCATTCTGTCCAACTATTTGAGGGTGATAGGAGGTGCTAAGTCGTAACTGTGTTCCTAGTGCCTCGTGCAAGCTCCTCCAAAACTCACTCGTAAAAATGGGGTCAAGGTCACTAACAATACTGGAGGGTACCCCGTGAAGTCGTACGACCTATCTAAGTTATACCGATGCTAACCATGTTGTCATCCTCTTGCTCTTGACTGGGATAAATTGAGCAATCTTAGTCAATATGTCAATCATAACCCATATATTGGTGTTTCCCTTCCTCGATCTTGGTAAACCATCAATAAAATCCTTAGAGGTGCTTTCTGATTTCCACTGTGGTACATCTAGAGACTGAAGCAATCCACCAGGTTTCCTTTGTTTAGCATTTACTTGCTGGCAAGTCAAACATTGGGCCACATACTCTGCCACGTCATTCTTCATACCAATCCAATGAAAAACTCTCTTCATGTATCTATACATCTTGTCACCGCCTGGATGGATAGTCATCCGAGAGTGATGAGCCTCCTCTAGAATTGATCTCAACAAATCACCAACTCTGGGAACACAAACTTTCCATTTCGACGTAGCTACCTCTTCTCGTCCACAAAATATCTAGCAAGGTGGCTAGAGGTCTCTCCTCTACTGAGTTGATCTAAGATGCCAATAACTCCTGATCCTCGTGCTGAGTGGATCTAATGCGCTCCAAAAGAGTAGGTCGCACCTCTAACGATGCCAACAACCAGGTGTAAAATCCGTAGATGGTCCAAAATCAAATGAGGAGATAAACTCCAAGCTCTGCCGCTCTACGAATAAAGGACTCAAGGTCATCTTTTACTTACTCAATGCGTGTGCAACCGCATTCCCCTTCCCTGGGGTACACGCTATCTCAAAATCATAGGATGCAAGGAACTCCATCCAACGCTGTTGTCATAAATTGATATATTTCTACGAGAACAAATACTTGAGCGACTTATGATATATGTAAAGATCAAACCTCTCACGAGTAAGTAGTGTCGCCGTGACTTGATTGTGAACACTATCTCCGCTAACTCAAAATCAAGGGTGGGGTAATTCTTCTCATGAACCCTCAACTGTCTACTCCTTTAGCAGACTACCCTACCTTCTTACATCAACAATGCACCTAAACCCATGCCGCAAGTATCCATGTAAACGGTAAACATCTTAGTACCATCAAGAAGAGTCATAATTGGAGCTGATGTAAGAGCTCTCTTTAATCTCAGGAATGCATTCTCAAAATCTATATCTCAAGTAAAAACCATAGTCTTCTTCGTTAAACGGGTGAGCGGAGCTGATATCCGTGCAAAGTCCTTAATGAATTTCCTATAGTAACCCGCCAATCCCAAGAAACTCCTAACCTCTATCGCATTCTTAGGGGCTTTCCAATCTTGAACTATGACAACCTTAGCGGGGTCCACCGCTATTCCATCCTTGGAGAAACATGCCCCAGGAACCTTACTTCCTTCTGCCATAAATGACACTTAGAAAACTTAGCCCTTAGCTGATGCGATCTGAGAGTGCGGAGAACTTCTCCTAAGTGTATGGCATACTCTTCACCGTTCTTTGAGAAAACCATAATATCATCCATAAAAAACCACTGCAAACTTATTCAGGTACTCCCTATATATCTGACTCAACAAGTCCACAAAGTATGCGGGTGAATTGGTCAGCCAAAATGCATGACAAGCCGCTTAAAATATCCGCCGGGAGTCCTGAAAGAAGTCTTGTCTATACTGCCATCTTCTACCCTAAGCTGATGAAAACTGGTGGTTTGATCTAACTGTGAGAAAACTGAAGTTCCCACTAGCTGGTCAAACAAGTCACCTATCCGTAAGAGTGGATATCTATTCTTCTTGGTGAGCTTTTTCAACTATCTATAATCCATGCATAGACGGAGAGAGTCGTCTGCCTTGGTCTCCAAGAAGACCAGTGCCCCCCAGTCAGAAATACTCTGTCTAATGAATCCCTTCTCATAACTCACCCACTTGCTTACTGAGCTTCCTCCTTTCTCTATGAGCCATGTGGCGCACTGGTAAAGCAACAGGCTTTGCATTCTCCGCCAGGTATATCGGAAAATCCATCTCTCATCCGAGAGGTGACCCTCTAACCTCATTGAACATGTTTGGAAAGTCTCTGAATATGGGTACTAAACTAGGATTGTAAAAAGAAGAAAAAAAGGAATCTAAAAACATAAGCATAACCGACCCTCGTGGGTCCCAAGAAATCTCAAGAGTTCTACCGTGGCACGTCGGAAGCCTAACAACTCTCCTCTCACAATCAAGGATGGCATCATACATGGCTAGCCAATCCACTCCTAGAATAAGCCCATAACCCATAAAGCCTAGAACATACGTGTCGCACTCAAATTCGACACCCATAAAAATAATTCTCAAACCCCTACATATCATAGACAAGTGAGTCGTACCTCCTAAGGGTTTTAGACCACAATGGGATCAGAAACTATGCAAGTATCTAGGTGCAGATTATCGACAACAAATTGGATATGAATGAATGAGAAGCACCAGAATCGAACAAAGTCCTGTCAGGAGAGTCAAAAAGAGAAATCATACCTTCTACGGTGACTTTCCTACGTCGTTCCTGACTACCAGCCTCGAGTGTGTGAACTTGAGCTCCAGATGATCTTACCTTCTGACCTTACTTATTAGGGCACTGCTTGGTGTAATGTCCAACTTGTCCACAACTGAAACAAGCATTCTTAACCTTCCTAAAGTCTCTAACAAAGTGCCACATACTTCCACAACCATGACACTTAACCTCTGTCTTGATTTGTGCTTTATCAGGTTTTCCTCCCTTCTTTGTTGCGCCTTTCTTGGGCCACCACTTCTTCTCAGACTGGGGTTTGACCTCTTCAGTCTTAGCTTCTTGTTTGTCCTCTTTCCCATTCTCATGCATTAAAGCCATACCACAAGTTCCTCAAAAGTAGCTCCCATAGGGATATGTGTCATTGCTAGTCCTTAGAGAGGTTGATTCAACCCTCTTGCGAATCTTAAAACCTTCTTATGAGGAGTGTTTACTAAATCCAAGCCAGATCTTGCCAATTGATTAAAGCTATTGACATATTCCTTTATTGTAATACTTGCTTGCTTCAGACTTAAGAACTTCCCCATTTGCATTCCTTTCTCAGCTTGTGATAAGAACTTCATCTCAAATCTATTCTTGAACTCATCCCAAGTGGTCACCGTCTTCCCTGCCTGAGTTACCTCCCACCAATACGATGCTTCGTCTTTCAGCTGCCAAGCGGCCAACTGAATCTTCCTCCTATCATCTAGCTCTAACAATCCAAACACATTCTCCGTCTCCCTAAGACAATTGCGAGCCTTCACGTAACTCTCTATTCCCTTAAATGGCTTGTCGCCCATCGCACCGAAGTCCTTACAAGGATTAGAGAATTTAACTACTGGATTGGGTAGAACTACACGGTTGCAGCTGGGGGTGGAACATTTCCTTGCACTTCGACAAGTATCGTAGCCTCTACATATCTATGGAACCATGTCGGAATGGGAATTCCCTCAGGAAAATTAGGAGCCTTAGACATGCTGAAAAGAGGAGAAAGAAAGATTCAAAAAGAGATCAAAGGAATATTGTAATTGAGTTGAGGGGATATATTTTTCAAAAAAAGGTTTTATTTGAAAATTCATTTTCTTTGAAAACACGTTTTCAAAAACTTTTTCTCTAATCTTGTAACCTTAGGCTCTGATACCAAATGTGACACCCTACATCCCTTAATGGAACCCATATGAGGATGCATTAAGTTCTGTGAAGCATAATAGGCATAAAGTAATAATATAGAGGCTAAAATTCACAAGACAGAATACAAAATGCAGCGGGAAACTTTGAAAACGTTTATTATTATTAAAACAACATTGGAACATTACAGTTTAAATTACCATAGAGTCATAAAACATCTGTGTTGAGGAAAATATGACATCAGAGTACAAGTACAAAACTATAAAAAAAATCATATCCCTCATGAGTCATAACAATAGTCATAGAATAAAAATCGAAACAATACATGCAATAAGAAATAGTCCAGGCTTAATCAAAGAGTCACGGTTACAAGTAGAATCCACCGCCTTGAGAACCTAGGGAAAAGGAAGAGAGAGAAGGGAAAATGAAATTGATCAAACATAAAGTCTAGCCAGTTCAAGTGATTTTTAGCATAGACATAAGATAAAGAAGTATCAAGACAGATCAATAGTACTGGATATGAAAATACAGTAAAGTATAAAAGTATGGAATAAACGAGATAAGGTAAGATCAGATAAGCTTCTCATTCATATCACAAAACAGAATTTCTGCACTAACTTTCATAATATCAGGATTACGTTTTACCAAATTAATACTCAGTGATCGGCTCCTTAAACAGACACAAATAACATGTGCCAGCTATGGAATTCGGGAATATCAATTCTGAACCCATCAACTAAAAAGACACAACCCTATCCGCTGGTGTTACAGCGTCTATCTTCCCCAATCGGATCCATGCACGCTCATGACTCCACCGGAACGCACCCCGACACACCTTCATAATTTGAACCTCTTACAATCATCCATTAGTAAAGTGTGCCCTAGTCTCTACCTAGTGCGAGACCCATTTGATAACAAAAGGGTAGTGATTGATACGGGTTCCATAAAAAAAAAATAGCAGACTAACACAAGCCACCTCTAGGCCTGACCTGCAAACTAGGATTTAAGAGTCCCCTCAAATAATTTAACAGAAGAATGTACATCTTAGCTTATTAATCAAACAGGTTTAACTTAGCAGGTTTAAGTTCATAAATAAGCTTAATATAGCCCTATGTTATATTCCAAGGTTGTAAATAACATTTTTTTTAATTAAATGTAATTATTTACACAACCATTCTTCAAAACAGACAGGCACCTGCTCAGATGTTTACAAATTGATGTAACATGTTTTACTTAATATACATCTGATTCTCATATTTTTCCCATGACATATTTACTTAATATAAAAATAAGTCCAACCTATTCAGATTTGCATGTTTGCATATTCTTCCTTTATAATTATCCCAATTATACAGTCAATGGTTCCCAAATTCTAGTACGCCCAAATCTCCTTTTCGTTCTTATTACAAATCATTCCAAATTATCCCAATTTTACGCAATTGAAACAGAAAAGATCTAGGCTCTCGTTGGCATAATCTCAATGCAAATAAAAGAAAAAGAAGAAATATATCCAAACTCTGATATGAACAAACTAATAAAATAGGCATAATAAGATTGCCAATAAAACAATGATAGAAAGGGGATAAGGAAGAAGAATGTACATATAAACAAGTAATAACTGAAAAAGGAATAGGTAATTGACAATAATTTAGAGAATAATAACATATAAGAATAAACTAATAAACACTAATACTTTCAGAACCAGTATAATTACTGTCAAAATACTTTTTAAATTGCAAATCTAAAAATGACATAGAACACACAATGATCTGTAATAGATCTAGAAAAAGCCTTTAAAATTGAAGCAGAAGAAGAATTATCCTTTTAATCTATATTTTGATAGCACCCTAACCCTTTTCCAAATTTTATTTCAAAACATAACTTAGTGGAGAAAGAAGATGAAGAAATGTTTGGTGTAGGAAAATAGTAAGGGCTGCTAGTTTATATATAGGTGTGCTAGGATAATTTGGACCATAGGATTTTAGGGTTTCAATCCATACCATATAAGAGACATCATGCTGAGTCAGCAAAGGAACATTACACACAAAATCGACCAAGTGCAAGCACGCTACCTGACCTATGGTGGGTCGACCCACCTCCTGCGTGGGTTGACACAGGGGTCGACCCATGTAGGGTCTGGGTCGCCCTATTACTGTTGCATTATTTCTTAATTAATTGATTTTTTTTTAATTTAATTCAAACTTCTTTTATTTATAACTTGATCATAATTAGTCTTATTTAAGAAAACCAAAAGTCTATTTGACTCAGAATTTCGTAACGAACGCATTGGTAAATTCCATAGTTCTGAATATTTTATTAATTAGTATTCAATTGGTTAATCTTCTTTATATAATTATTGTTTATTAAATTTTGGAGTATTACATAGTCTTGAGCATTTCTCTGTGAGATTGATTCACATGGGAGAGGGTCATAATGGTTTTTAATTTGGATGCATAAAGTCGGAAGTGGTTCATGAACTTCTTATTCAAATCCTTGAAATTCGACACTGACCTGGGATGCAGTCGAGTAAACCACATTAGCATAACTTCATCAAGATAGATAGGGCATACTTTACACTTTATGTCATCTGGGGTTGTTGTCGATTCGTATACCATGTGTATCTCATCAGGTGCTGGCGAGGATAAGTCATGTCTGAGTAATGACTTGTTTAAGGCAAATCAAATCTTCTTGGGATATTAGCCTGAAGGATGTCGTCAGTAAACAGTGTATGACTGTGGTGAATTCCCCAGTCCCCATTAGTGTATCCTCTTCTGTCATTCATGATTTGCCTTACCATAAAAGTCAAATATTGAGTATTGAAAACAAGTCTTGGTTTTGAGTTCTCCTATCCGCTTCTGTTGCAGGCAACGTCGCCTGAGCCGCTATCTAGGTGGTACTTCCTTGACCTTTGTTGTCCTGATTAATTGCCGGAAGCGAGGGAGGGAGCATGGGAGCACCAGAGGTGCTAGGGGTATGGCGATCCCTATGAGGAATCCGAATCAGCAAAGGGGTCGGCTCGGCGGTGGACGGTTTGATATTGTCGAGCCAAGATGGATCGCCAGGTCGAGCCGGGTGTCTACTAAAACAGAGTTCCCATGGGTTTTGGGGTTTGGTGAATTGTCGCTGCTGTTGTGCTGCCTCTTTACTCCTTCTTGACAAGGATGAGGCTGCTATTTGGTAATGTTTTGGAGTTGGAGCTCTATGATTCCTAATTTCATTCTATTGCGATGTTATTCGATTCATATGCTACCTCAAGGATATGTTCACGCACAATTGTTCATCCAATGATGTCGCCGTTTCGTCCAATCTTTCCATGAGCATGATGAAATCATCATGAGTAGCAAAGGTAGTAGTTACAGCTTGGTCTACATGAGTATTGGTGGCAGTGGGGACATTCCCTGTCCAGGTCGGCATAGCCAAGCCGAACTATGAAGAAATGGCAATTTGGTTTGCCTCATCTTGTGAACGGCTGGTGGAGGGCCTGGAGGAGACGATGTTTCCATTAGACACCAGTTTTGCAAGAAATTAAGAAATGAAGGATTTTCTCTTCGAACTTGATGACCCAAACTGTAGACTAAAAAATCCTAACAATGAGAATTTGAATTTCGCAATGAAAGCACCAAAATGTTTAAATCAAATGTAACAACCCGGAAAATCTGAGCAAATATAAAAATTTTATTTTGGCAATTTTAGTGAATTTTGAATATTTAAAATTATTTATTTTAAATAATGATGACGAGAAATTTATTTTTGAATAGAATTAGAACGTATATATTTATTTGAATCGTCATTAGAATATAAATACTTATTTTAAATTATAAAAGGAATTGAAAATGGCGCGGTAGTTCGAAAATTCGATTTCTAAGTTCAAATGAATGCAAAGGATTCAAAATAAATCGGATTTTAGCGAAACCAAAAACATTAGAATCTAATTGAGAATATCTTTCCAACGAATCCGAAAAATTGAAATTTCATAGAGGGAATCAAAAGATACGTCCAGTTGAAAATTCAGAATAGTCGCTATGGAATTCCGGGTCTTAAAAATGGAAATTTTGCAAACGACCTCGATTTTTGACGAAACCACTTTTGTTGGATCCGTGATGTCAAGTTATTACTAGGTTTCAAAATTCGTACTTTTTCGAATCAATATGTGAGCGTGGCAAAGGAAAATGTGTTTTGTCAATTTCAGTTAATTTCGATCGACCAGAAAATGGCCATTTTTCAAACGGTCTCGGAATTTGACGAAATTAGTTTTGTTAGGACCGTATCGACAATACGAAGTTAGAAATAATATTTCGGGAATTTTTAGAGTCTGTATGTGGACCCGGTAAACTGAAATGCATGTTCAAATTCAATACATGGAGTAATACGTTGATTTTGATGAAAACTGATCGAAACAATCGAATCAGCTTACAATACATATCCCATTGTGTTCAGAATGGGGGTAATTAGTTATAGACGACAGTCGGTGGGTCTCGTTTGGGGGTCGAAATAAAAAGTTGCTTTTTGAAATTAAATAAATAAAAAATAAAAACCTCCCTCTCTCTCCCTATTCTCACTCAGGCCCCCCCTTTCAAAATCAAAACAGAAATTGATATAAAAAAGGCGGAGCACCGCCCATCAGAGGAGGTCGCCGCTCCTCCCTCCGGCGTTCAAAGACACCAGCACTTGCCCCCCCCCCCCTTCCTCCTACTCCCGACGCCTCTTCTCTCTCCACCCCAAAATTGATGCAAACTCGAACCCTAACCGCCCTCACCACCATCCACCACCCACCGCCGCACAGTAGCTCCTCCGCCCCTTCGACTGTCTATCGTCGCAGTGGATTCTTCCGCCCTCCAACGAAGACCCGATATTGCAAAAATAAAGTGAATTTTATATTATTATTTTTATATAAAACATCTGATTTGTTGGCGCTATATAAATCTGATTTTAACGCCATGAAGATTGGGATTTTTGTCACAAAAAGATTAAATTTTTATTAAGCAAAAAGATAATATTTTGAAAGTAAGAAAGATCATATTTTTAAAGTAGAAAAGATTTGATCTTTAATCTAGAAAAGAAATGATTTTTTTTAAATGAGAAGACAAGATTTTTATATGAAGAAAGAAGAGATCTTTATTTGTTTAAAGATAAGATTTTGTAAATAGGAAAGATGTGATATTTAACGATATAAAAATATAATTTTTATATGAGTAGCGAAATAAAAATTCGATTTTTTATGTGAGTAGCGAAGTAAAAATTTGATCTTTATATATGTAGCGAATATAAAAATATGATTTTTATATACTAGAAAATATGAAAATGTGATTTTTATATACATAGCAACAATATAAAAATATGATTTTTATATATGTAGTGGCTACGGACGACGAAAGTGACATAAGGCGAGCACGACGAAGTTTTCCTACATATGAAGAGTCGTGGCGTTTGGTTTAGCTAGTCGGTGAGAGCTTCTCACTTTTAATCTTGTTTTCTAGTTAAAAATATATACTAGGATGCAGACGGTGCTTAGCAGCACCCGACACCCGTCATCCACAGACCATGGACGACTTGTATGCTTGTTCGATGTGTTGTGAAGTTTGTTTGTGATGTATATGTGAAATGGATAATAAAACAATCATGTGTTGTAATAAATTAATTATCGTTAAAAATATAATTTTTAACATGCATGTGAATAAATAAATATTCATTTACAAACCAGACGGTTTGTTTATGTACACATATTTGAAGGACATTGATTGGGACGATAAATTTTACTCGTCGCCCAACTGCACAAATAATATTCAGTGTTTGTGGATTGAAACCCCACACGGGTGTTGGGATGATATTTGACGTACACTAATCCCAATTGTTTAGTGGTATGTCGATCGTTTGATTTACAGACTGTATGAGCATTAATTAGTTATATTTAATGCTTATGCAGTTGTGTGATGCACTTTGGATGATGGTTGATTATTTATCGTTGCTATTATATACATGTGTTGTATGAAATCCATATGATTAACATTATATGGTAATTGGTTGTGCCTCATTCCAATTGGGAAAATAAAGAACATTATAAAATGTATATTCATGTGTTGAATAAAATATATATATTCATGTGTTGAATAGAATAATATATATTCATGTGTTGAATAGAATAATAAATATTCATGTGTTGAATAGAATAATATATATTCATGTGTTGAATAGAATAATAAATATTCATGTGTTGAATAAAATATATATTCATGTGTTGAATAGAATAATATATATTCATGTGTTGAATAGAATAATAAATATTCATGTGTTGAACAAAAAATATATTCATGTGTTGAAAATATTCATGTGTTGAGTAAAATATTTTAAACAATAAAATTTACATCTTTATCATAATTTTATAAAATATATTAAATAACAAAAATAGTCATGTGTTGACGATACTCATGTATTGAGAATATTCATGTGTTGAAAGAAATATAGATTCATGTGTTGAATAGAATAGATATTCATTTGTTGAATAGAATAACGAAGTTATTGAAATATATAAAGCCGTGTTGATTAGAGATGCGTCATTTTGACGCGAACGATATTTATATCGATTATATTCGTTTTTATAATGAATGTAGAAAAGGAAATTATTTCAAAATATAACGTTTTGAAAATATTATCATTTGTATATCGATGATGTGAATATTCAATTTTGATTTAAAATTGAATATGAAGTTGAATTTGTTTTGAAAACGAATTTTAAAATGATTTATAAAATACGTTTTGAATTGAAATCGACAAAATATATATAATATATATTATATATATAATGGCCTGAATAGAACGTGCCGCGCTGCGGCAGTTCGTGAATTACGACCATTTACTTCGAATGGACATTACGGGAGATCCGACCGTCGGATTCTCCTGAAACCGGAACTGTTGGGTTTGTATCGAAAAGAGATTTCCAATGAATATTAGAAATTTGAAATCTAACGGTTGGATTTGGAATTGTGTCCAAATCAAATTTGGAAAAGGTCGTTGTAAGTGCAGTTCGACGACCGTTATTGGAAATCGACTGAACATGCCCTGATAAAAGTATTAAAAATAGTAATAATTTGTGTAAAATCATAATATATGAAGTGAAAAAGAATTGGGGTTAAAAATTCCACATTTGAAAGGATAAAAATATATTTTTATTGAAATGAACTAGTTTTGAACTAGATTTGAAATGGTTTTGAAAATAATCAGAATTTCCAATATACGAATTGGAATGGATTTGAATCGAAATTATCTTCGGAATATTTTGATGTTGGATTTCGTGATTATACAGATATGGTTGTGGAAGTTTGAAAGATATATTTTATATCGTTATTTCCAATACGATATTTGTTTGTTTTAAGAATTTGATATTGAATATAAGCCGGTATATTTTCTATTCAGAACCTTGTATTTAACATCAAATGGGATTTTGGGTTCGTCATGAATGGTGTCTTAAATAACACTGTTCTTGAACCCAGTTTAGAAAAGAATAAATCTTTTAATTAAGATTTAGTGAAATTGTCCAGTTAATTAGTATTTAATTGGAATTTAATTTGAATTGGTTTTTGGGGTTTATCGTGAGCAGTGTTTTGAATAACACCTGTTCTTTAACCCGATTAGCAATAGAAAGTGATTTTGGGTTTATCGTGAATAGTGTTTTAGGTGACATTTCTTTAACCCAGTTAAAGACAGGATATTGATTTTTGAGAAGATTAAAACTAAGTG
Organism: Allium sativum; assembly: GCA_030737875.1. Classification (NCBI taxonomy): domain Eukaryota; kingdom Viridiplantae; phylum Streptophyta; class Magnoliopsida; order Asparagales; family Amaryllidaceae; genus Allium; species Allium sativum. The sequence continues at coordinate 320,713,811 of CM060923.1, read as the reverse complement.
GATTTTTAATGAATCTGTAATTAGATTGAAATGTGAATTGATAATTTAAATTATCAAATTTGGAAAGTGATCGAGAATGGAGTATCACCAGTTCTTGTTGCAGTCATGATGGGGGGTTCTCGCTTCGCGGTTTGGTGGCGAACGGAGACTCTTACCCCCACATGTCCCTTGCGGGGGTTGGTTAGGCAGTGGCCGGGAGGCTCGAGAGGGTCACCGTAAAACAAGTGTACTGGGGGACCATCTGTATGCCACGGTGGGTTTTACCTGCTACGTTGGGGGATGAAGGGATGGTTGCAAAGCCTACCGGATTTCGTCGGGCTACTACATTTGGTATACAGAGCTCGAGAACAAGACACATTAGAACCATACGAAAGAATTCATCAGATATTGGATTAGCAATATCCAATAAGAATTACTCGTTAGAGATAGGATCAGTAGTATCTTAGAACGAGTGTGAAGAGTATATTTTTCAAATAAAGATGAAAACAAATTTTGCTTTGAAAGTTAAATTCAAGTATACGTATTTGAATATTTTATTTTATATTGATTTGGACAATCGAGTATATAAAGATTTCGCGTATACGCGTCATGAACGTATATTCGAAGTTTTAATATGCTGGATAGATATAAAATCACATTCTAGACACCCGGGGATGATTCTGATGATGTGGCCACATCATCAGTATTTATGTTCGAGTTTCGAAAGTGTGATATGTATATATTTCCATTAGACTGGTGTGAGAACCAAAACTAGATAGGTTTATTTGTTGTGATTTGGCATCAAAAACATGATTTTCTGTGTAAATATATCAAAATTATGAATTTGAAATTCTAATTCACTAATGGATTGATGGTTGTGTTGTATGATTATTGTTTTGATTAATTAAAATTTTGAACCATTATGCCAAATTGAATCAAATATTGAACTGTATTGAAAAATGATTACAAATGCATGCATATACATGTACTTACATTGAACAGGTCATAGCAAGGAGGCTAGAACAGAAGAATAAAATTGTTTGTCGGACAAATAGGTACATGTTTACAAATTTATTGGGTTTGGATGATTTTATGATCCGATTGGCAAGTCACTTGGCTGTATCTTTTTCTTTTTGGATTGATGAGGGCCATGGGAGGCTATTTGAAATATCCCGAAGTCCCCAGTGCAGGGGAGGTTATGACGAATTTTTTCGAAAATTTAGGGTGTTAGCAAAATTTTTGAAAAATTTGAAAAGTTTTTAGAAACTGAAAAGTTGAAGAACTTAAGCCGTAAAGAAAATAATGGAAGTTGAGTTGATTAGTTAAACAACTTTCAGTTTCGTTCCTTTTCGAGGACGAAAAGTTTTAAGTGGGAGAGATTGTAACAACCCGGAAAATCTGAGCCAATTAAAATTTTTTATTTTGGCAATTTTAGTGAATTTTGAATATTTAAAATTATTTATTTTAAATAATGACGACGAGAAATTTATTTTTGAATAGAATTAGAACGTATATATTTATTTGAATCGTCATTAGAATATAAATATTTATTTTAAATTATAAAAGGAATTGAAAATGGCGCGGTAGTTCGAAAATTCGATTCCTAAGTTCAAATGAATGTACATGATTCAAAATAAATAGGATTTTAGCGAAACCAAAAATATTACTATCTAATTGAGAATATCTTTCCAACGAATCCGAAAAATTGAAATTTCATAGCGGGAATCAAAAGATACGTCCAGTTGAAAATTCAGAATAGTCGCTATGGAATTCCGGCCCTTAAAAATGGAAATTTTGCAAACGACCTCGGTTTTCGACAAAACCACTTTTGTTGGATCCGTGATGTCAAGTTATTACTAGGTTTCAAAATTCGTAATTTTTCGAATCAAAATGTGAGCGTGGCAAAGGAAAATGTGTTTTGTCAATTTCAGTCAATTTCGATCGACCAGAAAATGGCCATTTTTCAAACGGCCTCGGAATTTGACAAAATTAGTTTTGTTAGGACCGTATCGACAATACGAAGTTAGAAATAATTTTTCAGGCATTTTTAAGAGTCTGTATGTGGACCCGGTAAATTGAAATGTGCGTTCAAATTCAATATATATAGTTATATGTTGATTTTGATGAAAACTGATCGAAACGACCGAATCAGCTTACGATACATATCCCATTGTGTTCAGAATGGGGGTAATTAGTTATAGACGACAGTCAGTGGGTCTCGTTTGGGGGTCGAAATAAAAAGTTGCTTTTTGAAATTAAATAAATAAATAAAATAAAAATAAAAACCTCCCTCTCTCTCCCTATTCTCTCTCAGGCCCCCCCTTTCAAAATCAAAATAGAAATCGATATAAAAAAAGAAAAAAATGCGGAGCCCCGCCCATCGACGTCACGCGCCATCAGAGGAGGCCGCCGCTCCTCCCTCCGGCGTTCAAAGACGTCAGCACTTCCCCCTCCCCCTCCTCCTACTCCCATCGCCTCTTCTCTCTCCACCCCCAAATTGATGCAAACCTGAACCCTAACCGCCCTCACCACCATCTGCCACCCACCGCCGCACAGCAGCTCCTCCGCCCCTCCGACTGTCCATCGTCATAGTGGATTCTTCCCCCCTCCAACGAAGACCCGATATTACAAAAAGAAAGTGAGTTTTATATTATTATTTTTATATAAAACATCTGATTTGTTGGCACTATATAAATCTGATTTTAACGCCATGAAGATTGGGATTTTTGTCACAAAAAGATTGAATTTTTATTAAGCAAAAAGATAATATTTTGAAAGTAAGAAAGATCATATTTTTAAAGTAGAAAAGATTTGATCTTTAATCTAGAAAAGAAATGATTTTTTTAAAAATGAGAAGACAAGATTTTAAATGAAGAAAGAAGAGATCTTTATTTGTTTAAAGATAAGATTTTGTAAATAGGCAAAAATGTGATTTTTAACGATATCAAAATCTATTTTTTATACGAGTAGCGAAATAAAAATTCGATTTTTTATGTGAGTAGCGAAGTAAAAATTTAATCTTTATATATGTAGCGAATATAAAAATATGATTTTTATATACTAGAAAATATGAAAATGTGATTTTTATATACATAGCAACAATATAAAAATATGATTTTTATATATGTAGTGGCTACGGACGACGAAAGTGACAAAAGGCGAGCACAACAAAGATTTCCTACATATGAAGAGTCGTGGCGTTTGGTTTAGCTAGTCGGTGAGAGCTTCTCACTTTTAATCTTGTTTTCTAGTTAAAAATATATACTAGGATGCAGACAGTGTTTAGCAGCACCCGACACCCGTCGTCCACAGACCGTGGATGACTTGTATGCTTGTTCGATGTGTTGTGAAGTTTTTTTGTGATGTAGATGTGAAATGGATAATAAAACATTCATGTGTTGAAATAAATTAATTATCGTTAAAAATATAATTTCTAACGTGAATGTGAATAAATAAGTATTCATTTACAAACCGGACGGTTTGTTTATGTACACCTATTTGAAGGACATTGATTGGGACGATCAATTTTATACGTCGCCCAACTGCATAAATAATATTCAGTGTTTGTGGATTGAAACACCACACGGGTGTTGGGATGATATTTGACGTACACTAATCCCAATTATTTAGTGGTATGTCGATCGTTTGATTGACAGACTGTATGAGCGTTAATTAGTTATATTTAATGCTTATGCAGTTGTGTGGTGCACTTTGGATGATGGTTGATTATTTATCGTTGCTATTATATACATGTGTTGTATGGAATCCATATGATTAACATTATATGGTAATTGATTGGGCCTCATTCCAATTGGGAAAATAAAGAACATTATAAAATGTATATTCATGTGTTGAATAAAATATATATTCATGTGTTGAATAGAATAATATATATTCATGTGTTAAATAGAATAATAAATATTCATGTGTTGAATAGAATAATATATATTCATGCGTTGAATAGAATAATAAATATTCATGTGTTGAATAAAATATATATTCATGTGTTGAATAGAATAATATATATTCATGTGTTGAATAGAATAATAAATATTCATGTGTTGAATAAAATATATATTCATGTATTGAAAATATTCATGTGTTGAGTAAAATATTTTAAACAATAAAATTTACATCTTTATCATAATTTTGTAAAATATATTAAATAACAAAAATAGTCATGTGTTGACGATACTCATGTGTTGAGAATATTCATGTGTTGAAAGAAATATAGATTCATGTGTTGAATAGAATAGATATTCATTTGTTGAATAGAATAACGAAGTTATTGAAACATATAAAGCCGTGTTGATTAGAGATGCACCATTTTGACACGAACGATATTTATATCGATTATATTCGTTTTTATAATGAATATAGAAAAGGAAGTGATTTCAAAATATAACGTTTTAAAAATATTATCATTTGTATATCGATGATGTGGAATATTCAATTTTGATTTAAAATTGAATATGAAGTTGAGTTTGTTTTGAAAACGAATTTTAAAATGATTTATAAAATACGTTTTGAATTGAAATCGACGAAATATATAAATAATATATATATTATATATATAATGGCCTGAATAGAACGCGCCGCGCTGCGGCAGTTCGTGAATTTCGACCGTTGACTTCGAATGGACATTACGGGAGATCCGACCGTCGGATTCTCCTGAAACCAGAACCGTTGGGTTCGTATCGAAAATAGCTTTCCAATGAATATTAGAAATTTGAAATCTAACAGTTGGATCTGGAATTATGTCCAAATAAAATTTGGAAAAGGTCGCTGTAAGTGCAGTTCGACGACCGTTATTGGAAATCGACTGAATGGGCCCTGATAAAATTATTAAAAAATAGTAATAATTTGTGTAAAATCATAATATATGAACTGAAAAGAATTAGGGTGAAAAATTCCACATTTGAAAGGATAAAAATATATTTTTATCGAAATGAACTAGTTTTGAACTAGATTTGAAATGGTTTTGAAAATAATCAGAATTTCCAATATACGAATTGGAATGGATTTGAATCGAAATTATCTTCAGAATATTTTGATGTTGGATTTCGTGATTATACAGATATGGTTGTCGAAGTTTGAAAGATATATTTTTTATCATTATTTCCAATACGATATTTGTCGGTTTTAGAATTTGATATTGAATATAAGCCGGTATATTTTCTATTCAGAGCCTTGTATTTAACATCAAATGGGATTTTGGGTTCGTCGTGAATGGTGTCTTAAATAACACTGTTCTTGAACCCAGTCTAGAATAGAATAAATCTTTTAATTAAGATTTGGTGAAATTGTCCAGCTAATTAGTATTTAATTGGAATTGAATTTGAATTGGTTTTTGGGGTTTATCGTGAGCGGTGTTTTGAATAACACCTGTTCTTTAACCCGATTAACAATAGAAAGTGATTTTGGGTTTATCATGAATCATGTTTTAGGTGACATTGGTTCTATAACCTAATTAAAGACAGGATATTGATTTTTGAGAAGATTAAAAGTAAGTGGAGTTTTAATGAATCTGTAATTATATTGAAATGTGAAAATTTAAATTATCAAATTTGGAAAGTGATCAAGAATGGAGTATCACCAGTTTTGCTCCAAGGCGATAGTTAAATCTTTAATTAGATTTGAACGTGAAATGGTAATTAATATTTACCGATAATACCGTGGTGTTAGATATGGAGTATTACCAGTTTTGCTCCGTGGGATGAATAGGTTGGGATTGGGAAATAAATAAATGATTACTTCGGCGTGGTTCGCTAATCCCGACTAGTTTGGAAAACCTTAACACGGTTTGAAATGATATCCAAAGGAAGATTAAAAAATAAATTTAGAAAAATTTATCTTTGATAAAATTAATGGGAACCTTTCCCTAAGAATGTGAAAATTTGAACAAAAAAATATTCTGAATTGGAATGAGGCGTATGTTGTGTTTGTGTAACACTTGTTTATTTTATACGCGGGTTATTCGGAAAGGCCGGGTTTATACCCATTCTGAATAACCGATTCGACGATAAGTCGAAGATGAAGACGGTGGTTGATGACCGGAAGTCTTCACATCGTTTGGATGATTATTGATGATCTTGATTGGGCTATACACCCAAGAGGAGGGAATCAGTCGGTGATCGTACAGACATACTTGGAGATCGATGGACATGCGAGGAAAGTGCCTCCGGTTTCGTTCAGACCTAGAATGAACTTGTAAATGGACTGTGTGTCTGACATTGGATTTTATTCTATTTTGATTGATCTCTATTAAATATACATCTGTTTGGCGGTGGAGAATTTATTCTCTTGCTTAACGCCCTTCTCTGAGACGTACGAGCTCAGAGGTTGTATATCGATGGACATCAGTCACATGGAGTGAATTGCCTGTGTGGCATGCCTAAGTGGAAGATGATCAAGGCTTCTGTTGAAAAGCAAAGTCTTGTGGTTGATGATCAAAGCACGGCCTGTGTGGCATAGCTTTGTGTATAGCGTGAATTTGCGAGCCTCACACCTCGGTATGAGTCAAAAACGGGATAAGGACCGTTGGGAGAACACAACGTTTCTTTCTAGCTATGGGTGATGTCAGTGACCTACCAGCCCTGACATTTATATTTTTTTACCTGTGTGGTTGTTGGAATGCGAGGCGCCTCGAATATATGGTCGATAACGGGCACTATGTGATCCGACGTACAGACCATTATATAGATCCTATAGGACCGGGAAACGTGTGTTCAGGAATTGCCAATCCTCAAAAGTAAGAGAGGACCGGCCCAACCGATTCCAAGGATCGCTGTGTGTGGTCCTGAGACATTTGCTAGAGTGTCTCGAACGGAGAGAAGCTTGCCCCTTGCCTCGACTCATGATGGAATCCAATTTCCAATACGTGACATTGCGGTTTTGTTTGTAGAGCCTAGTATGGCGACATGATATATGGTACCCATGTCGTCTATGATTGATATTTATGATTTAAATAGTTTTGACACTATACACTTATAATAGTATCAAATGATTTGTTTTAAACGTACTAAGCATGTTTGGCTATGATAAGGGAAAACCTTATCCTCCAGCTTGCGTTGCATTGTGTGATGGGACCTGGGTCTTATAATAGCTTCATTTTTCCAAAAGGCATTGCGCTGTTTTGTTATATGCACTAGTGTTGTTGGATGAAACCCGTTCTGTGTTATAAGGCGTGGTCCCTTGAATTACTCTCTTTTAAAATAAAGATTAATAACTGTTTTAGTTCTCACACCAGTCACATGACTGACCTGGAGTTTATTGTTTTAACCTAAACTCTGGGTGCCATTATTTTCCGCACGGGAAACTAGTAGTTTTAGTTTTGCAGATTTATATTCACAGGATCCTAGTTTACAGCTGGAATGATATTCGGAAAGCTCTGTATCCGTATATCTCCTTTCAGTTGTGTGTTGTATTATTTTTCCACTGCTATGTATTTAAATGTAATTTAAATCTCTGATAATTATCAAATGTGTAATATTTATTCATACTCTGTATATTCTTGTATTCTGATGGAATTGTTGTAATTAACAATGAAATGTTCTTCTGTTCGCGTTTCGATGTGTGTTGTTCTCAAAGCAATTCGTTTTTTCCTTCACGGGGAAATTACGGGTTACTACATCAAAAATGGTACAAACACGCTATCATTGTGATGAAGAGATTGAAATCAATAAAAAGTAAATGAAAATGAGAAAAAATTACATAGAAGTGATTTATAGTGGTTCGGTTATGAATTGAATACGTGTAGTTAAACATTCTCTTTAAATATTACAAGAAATGTGATTACAAGGCTTGGAGATTATAAAATCCCGAGTACACAGAGTTTACAGACAATAAAAATACGTAAGAGAAGCAAAAGTCCTTTTCCTGTATATCTAGAGGCTATTTATAGTATATGCATTATGAAATAAAACTCAAAGAATATAATATTTGGTAAGAGTTTGAAACTAATTTAATGATTGTTGTATTTTATTAAGTTTAAGTCAAAAAGACATGCAATAATACGTGTGCGTAATTTAAAAATTATGTTTAGTAAAATAAAATCTGACCTTAATAAAAAGACTTAAAAGGGGCATGTGACATTTCTCATAAAAGTTAACTTATGTGAAAAGAAAAAAAAATCTCTTATTTATTTCAAAGCATACAATGATGAAAAAAAATATACCCATATATATCAACAACCTTACACAATTTAAACTTAGTACCAAATTGTTTCAAATAAATAACATGTATATTTTGCTTAAGTTTGGATTTTACGCAACAAGCAAAAAAAAAATTGTTAGCTAATTCAATATTAAGTTTCAACCGAATTGTTAACCTTTCATTTTTTTCAATCTACTCATGAAATTCAAGCCTATCTAAATTTTTATGTAAACAACTAACAAAAAATTATTTCAAAACGACTCAAGGGAGAATTTTTAGTTTGTGATATTAGACTAAACTTTATGCAAACAAATTATTCTGAATTTTTATTCTAATAATGAATTCTATATGAAAGCATTTGATAACACATGCATGTATAGGTTGTGACATCATAAGACATACTAATTAAATACAAAACATAAAACAATCAAACAAAATATGGATAAATAAATGATAGTTATCATTGCTAACATGAATAACAAAGAAGGCGCAAAAATGATTTTAATCATATCTGCATAATGAGGTTAAAGCTAGTTCAAGTGAATAAACAAAATATTCAAAAGAAGCACCAAATACGTGAATTAATAAATGAAATATACAAAGATTAAAACTGTATAATATAAATTAAATAACACATAAATAAAATTTGAGTTCCGCTTGTAGATAAAGCCAAGGAAATTAACTTGATTTGAAATTTATCCACGGATATTAAGTAGATCAGCACCAACTTTGCAAGAGAATAATGAACCACTTGTTATATTTCTAACTGTTTTTCTGGCAAGGCCGATTAGTTTTTAGAGTGATCCATAACACTTTTTATTATAACAGATAATAAATATAATATTACAAGAGATAGACCGGGTGTCTAACTACTATTATCAGTTTTTAAGGGGACTGTCCACCGCTAACGGTTTTTATAGTGGTCTGTCCATTGCAACTACACTAGCTAACAACACAAGAGTTAGTCAAAAAGAATAGACTACTCAATATAAATTACATACTCCATGAAGTGAGTCAAATAACGAATGTTGCCAAAAGAAAATGGTCACCACATCCTAAATAACTAACACAACTCACATAGTCACGGCTATTACAACTACTCTTCACTAGCAACATATAGCATAGCTAAGACAAGACAAAGAAAAGCTGCACATCTCCACAGTAGCGTTGCTTACTCCACTGTAGCAAAGAAGAACATATTCACATCAGTTTGAATTCGACATCAGATAGCATAACTTCTCAGAAGCAAACATGAGATGCCAAAATAGTGTAACAAAGGTACAACACTTCCTTAAGAAGGCAGAAAACCTCACTGCGTATCGTAGAAGACACAACATGACTTTGAAAAATCTAACTTTGAACAATCTTACATCGCTTAGGACATACCCAGGAATGCCACAACACAGCATGAGTAGAAACCAACATAACAAGTAGCCAAAAAATTTCTTTCCAGGGTCACCAACGTAGCCGAGGATATTGCCATATGACAAAGCAGGGACGAGCCAGGCAATCCAAAATCCTGGCATACACTACACACTGCATCTACTACCAACGTTACCTCACCAACAACCACCTTGACTCTAACCAGATCATCAGAAAACAACAACTCAAAATGACACCCAAAAACCACATCAAACAACCAAATAGTACACCTAATTCAAGTGAACACAAACAAAACAAACTTCCAAACAAACCAAGACCAACCAAAGCAAAAGGAAAAAACTGACACAACATAGTGCAAACAAACCTGACTGTCACACCAAGTAAGGGAGGAAAGCTCGAGCCAAAAACCACAACACCCATTGATAATTGGCCGATGACTCATGTAGTTTTAATTATGCTCGTGAGGGTAAAAGGACTGCGATAGAGGTTAAGTAATAGAGAGGACAACAAAGAACCCTAAGAAAGGCCAGAAAAGGCCAAGTCGCAAAAACCAACTCTACACAGTGTCAAAAAGAGAAAATAAATCGTATGTCAGTGCCACCGTAAATTAGAGAACAGTGGAAGGAAGCTAGAACGAGGAAATATGACACAATTAGTGAAGGAAGATTAGGAGATCTAGATCTAGAGAGGGGAAAAACAGCGAAGCTAATTCCCACAATAACGGAAGATGGAATATGGAGTTAGAAAAGAAGATCAGAAGAGCAAGGGTGTTAATCGGGCGAAGCGGACATGACAGTGGGGTGTTCATATCCTGTCCTATATGACTTCCGGACGTACACAGACCGTACAAGGAGTTGACTCAGACATTGTTCGTACGAGCCGAACAACAGATGGACAAGGTTTGAACAATAGAAAAACATCGATTATTTTTGGAAGGACATATTTTCGTATACTTTTTCTTGTTCTAAATCATGTCCTAAATGAGAATAGTACGGACTTGGACTAGACACCTTACCCTTTCGGACCGGGTCGTACAACAGACTGTCATGTCTTATTAACACCCCTACTGAAGAGGAAAGGGCCGATGATGAAAAAAGAGGGCGGAAGAAAGATATTAAGAGTTGTAGCATGAGGAAAGGAAGGAAGAATAGTGAATCGGCTTTCCAGTCGCCATGGAAGGAAAAAGCACCGTTGATTTCCATGTTTAAAATTTATGAATCACCTATATTCCTAATTTTTGTTGGCATTTAGGATTAACGGTGGTAATTTTTCACAAATATTGATTTGATTTTCTAGCATGTAAATAGGAGTAACAAATAAAAATAGATGTCCATAGAAAATGAATTGATGGATTTGCATTTAATTGAAAAAAGTAAAACATTTCATTTTCTCTTAATCAAAATTTTCCTAATCAATTCCCTTAAAAAAAATCTCTTTTTCCATTCCTCTCACATAAGGTGTGGCTAAAATTACTTATGACCAAATGTTATAAAATTTCCAAAAATCTTTGCACGTAGTTACTTTTTATTTAAATATGTTTAAAAATACATGGATCTGTATATCGATGCATGAAAATTTAGCTTTTACATACGAGCGTTACGGCATGTGCTTTGCACATAATGATGGAAAACTTTTAGACATAAATCGTTTTTTTAATAGATTGAATACGATTAACAAATTCAAGAGTAATTACTCCCACAAAAGTCAAATCATATTTTTTTGTTGAAATCATGTCTAACTAGCTTGTATTATTATTTCCTAGCTGCAAAAATTAATTTGGTGTTTGTTGGAATTTTGTTTTTCGTTTTTTGTGAGAAAAGCATACTTGTTAGGCTTTTTTTGGAAGAGCCGATCGGTTTTAAAGTAACCGCAAACATTTTTTATTATAACAAATAATAATTGCAATTCTTAAAGAAGATCAAATAGATCATCAACCTACATCTCGGTTTTCAAGGTGGTCCGTCCACCACATATGGTTTTTAAAGTGGTTCGTTCACTACATCCTTACTGGATTACAATACTGAAGCTAGACTTACTTCTCACTACACCAAAAAAGCAATTTTCCCACGGATTTGGGTCGTGGCTAATTAGTTTTGCCATGCTTAAGGCAGTGGCAAAATAGGGTGCGCAAAATTTTGCCACGGTCCAAAACTATGGCAAATTTGTGTTTTGCCACGGCTTTAGTTCGTGGCAAAATAATATTTTGTCACGGCTTTTAGCCGTGGCAATTTGAAATCATAATTTTTTTAATATCTTTTGGCCACGACTTTGGCCCGTGGCTAAATTCAATTGAAGAAATTGCGTATTAATCAAATCTCTTTACCTAAAGCCTAAAGCTCCAGTTTGAACAAAATATGATCATGTTACATCCACCAATATAAATTTATGAGCAAATCATACCCACCAATACAAATTTTAATCTTCATAGCTACAAAGTTCAAATAAACAACTCGTACTTAATTAGCACAAATACAACATATTAAAACTAAAAACTACAAAGTTCAACCTCAATTCACAATGTCAGTATGCATCAACAATTCAAATTACAGACCCATCTTCAAAATTCAATCAAATTAGAACACATCGAAAAAAGCATGATAGTTCATTTTTTATTCCTTTCTCTTTCACATGATAAAGATAAGCCGCCCAAAGCTCCACTGAAAGCATCAACTTCAAACAAATGAAACCTTCATCATTGCAATGCATGTTCACATTACTAAACCACTGAAATTTTCCTAACATATATGCATACTAAACCACTCAAGATCACAAGAAAGCTAAAACAACTTTCACGCCATTGGAAAGTGATAAAAACATCGACAAAAATATAAAAATAATTCCGTATGAAATAAAAGAGCAAATGGTAAAAAACAAATGTAAGGATTTGTAAAAGAATATAAAACAGAATGAAGTCAAAACATATTACTTTTAAAATAATGGTTCTTCCATTGTTTCTTTTGAATGAGTTAATATCTGCAAAAGAATATAAAACTGAATGAAGTCAAAAACAATTACTAAGAAAGCCACGCACAATAAAATATAAATGCTATAAAAATGAGGCATTTATGAAGTGTCAAATAATATAACTACTAGCTATAGATCATGAGGCATTTAGTAAGTACTAGCTTGTAGATTATGAGGCATTTAATAAATAGCTTGTTTCAATAAACTGCCCCATTCTTCTTGGTATCAAAACATCACAACTTATACTTCCTCCATCTATATATCTATTATAGTGTAATGAAAATGTATTATAGTGTAATAAATTTCCCCATTCTTCTTGGTATCAAAACATCAAAACTTATACTTCCATATATCTATTATAATATAATAAAAATGTGCTTGTTTTACTGCAATTTAACACGTCCTTCAAAGTTAGACAACAAAATACATTAGACTTCAACATATTTCATATGGTCACATTTGCATGTATACCCCGCTAGGAAACTTCATAGCTATTCTAATGAAAAGCGTACGACTAATTAGAGACACTATTTGCTCAAATTCTATCTCCTAAACAAATAGTCAACCAAATTGTCTCCTATCTCTTTCCAGCAATATTTACTTGATTACTACTTCACCGCTCCATGATGACATGATTCCCTCAAACTGTACACATCTTTTGTTGCACCATCGGACCCATGGTAGTTAGTAATTTTTTGATGAAGAGAAAATTGGAGCTATGTTTTAGTTGGACTGAATATTCTGCATAAACGATGCAAATATGGCCATAGTATATTTTGCAAACAATTGGGTCTAATTTCATATTTTATAACGTCTAGATTTCTTCAGCCCATTTATCTCACTAAACATTCTAATATTTGCATCCGTTTGTTCAGTGAAAACTAACATCAAATTCTCAACCTTACTTAAAAACATAAAGCTATAAAAACTGAGACAGATTAAGGCTAATCGAACAAATGGGAGTGCACACATACTGCCATAAGGATTATTTAGAAAACTTATTTAAATTGACCAATCTAGTCATTTTTGTTGGTCGGGATCACATAAGCTCAGTTTAAATAAATTTGCCTCCAACTTTAAAGTGTCGGACAATATTTTTTTTGGCATACTTGATTTTATTCATAATGATTCATAAGGGTCTTCGAAATCAAGGAACACAATCCAACGATGCTACACATTCTCATACAAATATGCACTCCAACCAAAATCAAACATAAAGTTTTGAAAACATGATACATATAAGCCCCTGTTTTTTTTTTCTGTGTGATTTTAACATTCCCAGTTTTATGCAACAATCATATTCAATAAGAAGGCAATGCACAGACTCATAAAACTAGAGAGTCAGAAAAAAATTACTAAAATAAATATGTAATAGCACTAACGGATAGTAGAAAATACAAAAGATCAAAAATGCACAAAGCATAGAACCCAAAGCAGATGGTTCCAAATCCTACCATTACCTTAAAAGGAGCATGCATGCCAAGCAAAAATTATCAAAATTCGTATTAAGCCGTGGCAAAAATTACGATTTATAATTTGAGTCACTATTTTAGCAACTACCTATTAATATTATGATAAAATGTAACCTAATCACTGACCTAGAACATTACAAGTCGAGCCTGTAAATCATCAGTATGTGCCTACACCGCCTATTGATCCTATTGACTCGGCTTATAAAGGTGTAAATTAAACGGATAAGACCGGATAAATAATTGTTCGAACTCGCACCGATAATATTATTGGATGAACATTGGTCTGAATCGAATTAATGTGGTCAACCTATTTTGTGTTCCATCTTGAATAACCATAATTTCAACTGTTTGTTTCTGATTCATCTAACCAAGTCAGATCGCATGACTCGGGTGGACAATACAATAGCTTTCCTTTCCTAATTTTTATAGTGTAAATAAACACATTGGCATTTTGATAATTTAATTCCTTAGGTTTGAACTGTCTTACCGCATTCATAACAACATGATAAAAGCATAAAACAAATATTGGCAAAGTAATGTGCAGTGCATATAGTAGCCAGTATCGTTCAAAATATTCGACCAACATACACATTAATATATGACCGTCTGGCATTCTACAAAAAGATATTAAACTCACAAATTTTTTTTAAAATTAACAAATAAAACATATAACAGCCAGTTAATCAAAATGGCATAAATTTGATTTTAAGCGGCGTACATAAGTTATGCAACTAGATTTTGAAAATGACAAATCAGATTCATAAATTTCAATAAAATATATTAATATCTTGGAACTGGGAGATTTATGGGTTACATTTACATATTACTAACCGTGTTAATCATCAAGCTTCTGTTTCTGACGCGTTTGCTAGATTACAGTTCTTCTATCAAGAATTGGGAGGTCGAAAATTAGAAAAGGTGATCCGAACTGAAAATTGAAACCTATAAACGATTAAATATCGAGAATTATGTCTCATTTACAGATTGAAAGAAATAAAACTGAAACCTCATCACTAATCCGAACTGATCTAATTAAATTTTCAAGACATATACGATTAAACATATAAGTAGGGTTTTGATTTCATACCTGAAAAATCACCTGAATCAGAATCTTGGAATGAGAGTAAGACCCAAAATGGATCGATTGGAAAAATGATTTCCATTTAGAATATAAAAAATGGTAAAAAATTGGATCATGGAGGAAGGAGCTGAACCTATTAATTCTAGGGATCGATGGCTTTTGAAGGGTTTGGTACGTACCGTGAACAATTAGGACACAGGGGACGAGTGAAGGGAAAGTTTTCACATTAGTTTTGGAACGGGCCCAGCCCATTCCAAAACTACCACGATCCAAAGTCGTGTTAAACGCCTTTGCCACGGTCCTGAACGGTTCCAAAATTTCCATGGCTATAGACTGTGGCAATTCTGCCGCTTTTGGGTGTGCCAAATCTGACGATATGGTGTTGCGTCTAGACTACAAAAACAAATTTCATACTTCATGCAAGGAGATTTACATATAATGTCAAAAATGCACAGACAGTAGACACATGCTACAACAAATCCCAACAGACTGTTGTAGCCAAGTACCTTAAACAATGTGACAAAGCAAGGAAACTATACAAGATGACCATACTGCATAGCTTAATCCCATGTCTCGAGCACCACACCAGTTAGGACATGATGCTAGAAAAGCCGAGATGTTGACAAGGAACGACTGATAATGTCCTAGCAAAGTAGACTTTCAAGGAAAGGCCATCATCAGTAAGGGCAGCTTAATCAGGTCGGAAAAGGAAGGAACTTATATCCTCCATCAACTTCAGCAGGTACGAGAGCCGTAGCTTTACCAAGTTTGCCAAAGAGTAGATGGAGGACCAAAGCAATTCTGGCACACCAAAGTAGCGATTAACCAAACCAAAGCCCTACGAACATAATTCCAAGGCGCTGCATTGCATCAAAACTCCAAACTTCCCAAAAAAAACCAATAACTCATACACCAAGACACTGTTAGGATTGCCTCGCATATTGTTAAGGAGGAATGACGAGTTAGAATTAATAGTCCCACATCACGAAATATATTGAAGGAATTGTGTACAAATATGAGTTGGCAGGCACGTAACATCAGGGATTCCTTTTGTTATATGGAAGTTGTGTGCCAGCTCATATGCGTGCAAGGAAGGGGGCTTTGTTCCGACCGTCATTACATAGCAGTGGTATCAGAGCTGAAGGTTACGGACTGGGCCATGCAGGCAAGGCGGTGCTCTCAAAAGATACTCGTAGGATGCGTGTCAAGGGGAAACTGTTAGGATTGCCTCATATGTTGTTAAGGAGGAATGACGAGTTAGAATTAATAGTCCCACATCACGGAATATATTGAAGGAATTGTGTACAAATATGAGCTGGTAGGCACGTAAAATAAGGGATTCCTTATGTTATATGGGAGTTGTGTGGCAGCTCATATGCGTATAAGGAAGGGGGTTTTGTTCCGACTGTCGTTACATAACAAACACACCTACAACCCATCACAGTACATCACTGCTTATAGAATGATTCCAACAAGATGACTCTATGGACACATTGAATATCAAGTTCCTCAAAAAGCACCAACACAGTCAACCCATCATACCAGAGTCACTAAGCATACAACATAAAATCACAAAGAAGAGAAAGCACAACAACTCAGAGGGTTTGTAGTAACCTAGAAGTGCCACTACAACTCAGATAGGAAGGACAAGCAGGAGTGAGTAAGGGGGAGAGGCGGCTGACGTGGAGTAGATCGAAATAATTCTGGGAAAATAAGGAGGAAAAAGGGTTAAGATCTGATCTTTTAAAAATTGAGTTCCAGATCTGCTGCTACGCACGCGAAAATAAGGTTGAGGTGGGAGAGGAGAAGAGATTTGATGGAAGCAGAGGAAAGTGAATAAGAAGAACGGAAATTCGAAGATGAAGAGAAGGAGCAACCTTGTCACCATTTACAGGAGCAGGCTGAACCAAGAACCCTAAACCTCAATTTTACAATTTTATATGTCTAATACCCATACTTGTTAGGTTTTATTTTTAGGTAGAATTGATATTTGATAATATTTATGGAAACAAATTTTGAATTTTTAAAGGAAATTATTTATTGTATCTTATATTTAAGTGATTATAAGATTTAGTAAAGAAGTTAAGTTTAATTTTAGCTTATATTAAAATAGAGTCATATTGGAAGTTTTGAATTTGCAAAGGAAATTGTTTGATAGATCACATATCTAAAGAAACTTAAGATTTGGTAATTTATTTAGAAGAGAATTTTGAATTTGTAAAAGAAATTAGATCTATTTTTTAAGTAATATTAAAATTGTTAGAAATTTTTGGCATTTCACGTTGATACCTAAAAAATGCGACACCAAATGTGTTACGACTACAAATAAAAAATTAAGCGATATTAGGACAGAGGGGCATTTTTGGTAGTTCAACTTATACCAAAAAATCATGACATCAAAGATATTACAATAATTAATAAAGATGCATTTAGATAATTCCAAGTCACTCCCGAACATAAATCAAATTAAATAATAAATAATATATATCAAATATAAATTAATTTAATTAACTTCCAACATTTATGAATTAATTAAATTGTGTGGTTTGTGACTCAAAGGTGTAAACTCAGTCAACAATTAATGTTGAGCAATTCAAACATTGACGTTCACATTCCTCCTTAGTTAGTATGATATTTTGACTAAATTTATTGGTTACACAACTTTATTGGTAAAATCGGGTATTCTTTATTTAAGTCGGACTCGGTAGTGACACTTATTTATACCAATTTACTTCTTCAAAATTATATCCCATTTGGACATATGTAATTTGGTTTTGGTCAAACTTTCCAAATTATACACATTCAATTTTTAAGGCCAAACATAAAATATTTGGTTTGATAGTAAAAATCATTATTAATCATATTACTCTGATCAATGACTTTGACTTTGAGTTACTTAAGTTGACCCTTTAATGCTGACCCTACATAATTGAGGAGTCAAATTATCTCTTTAGTAGATTTTCACTTCCAATGCTTCCCTTTGACATAATTATAGTTGTTCGATGGACATCGTGCCATGATTTAACTATAATTAAAGTTGTGTTTCAACACTAAAGTTCTTTAATATTCTCAAGTCGAGCGAATTTTTTAATATTATCACATCTAAATTCATTATCTGATTTTAGTTATATAAACCAGTAGAAAACAATTGAGAAAGTCATTACAAGATTATCTAATAATTATCAGTACATAACTCCCTAATGCTCCTAGCTGTCATAAGAAATACGATACTAAACATTTAGGGAGCGTTACGTAATCCAGTCTCAATGGATGTATCAATAGCTAATTTTGATACATCTTGATTAGGTATATTCAAAATGGTATATTTATATTATATTGTGATATATTATTCATGATTACAAGACACTGCTACTATCACAAACCATATCATTTACAAATTTTCTATCAAACATATTTACATTGATTAATCAATTATTTATAGCACATTATAACAAGTAAGTAACAAAAATAAACACTTTTATTTTGAACAATTTGTTATTTGGGTTAGATTTATGTAATAATTGTATAACTATACTTAGATTATACCCTTGACTCTATCAGTGAAATCAAAGATTCATATCAAAATATGTGGCTAATTAATTAATTACTTAAGTTACAAGGATTGTCTAAGTAATGAGTAATAGATTAACTAGCTAAATATTACTAAGGGACGAAAATTATAATAACTAAATAAGAAGAACATATCGAGAATTTTAATATTTGTTCAGATACTTATCCCAGTCCAATCCGACAAATCATTTCTAGAATTTCACAAACTTGCATTTAACCTGAAGAAACAAATTTATATTGACTTCACTAGAGTAGTAAATAGGACTTCAAACAAACCTCCTAGTGACTTAGGAATAGGTTTTCGTCTTCAATATGAAAGTTTATTTGTTGACTCATTATACTTTTGATGTACATGTGTCATCTTTTTAGTACAATCTCCTATAATTGACATAACAAATCTTTGATATGAATGAACAAGTGAAATAAGTATTGGCTTGAATGATATTGGTGTGGTTTGAATGTAGAATATTTGATTGCTTGATAAATTTGAAAATAGCATAGTATAACAGAAAATAGATCTCAACAATCAGGGAATAAGAGAAGTGATTTGCTTTAGAATGCGACAAAAGGTTTTATAATTGTTGTAAAGTCGTGAATGTAGTTATGAAATCCTTGTGAACGAAAGGAAGTGATGTTGAAGGTGAAGTTGAGTGGTTGAAAGATGCAAAAAAGCAAAGAGATGTGAAGGAGAACGGTAGAACTATTTGAACTTCATGGCAACAACATCCATAGGTTGACCTCTCAATGTTTCACATATTGACATCTCTTCCTCCGTAGGTCGACCAATGGGGAATTCACATGTCAACACGTGGTGTCCGAAGGGTCCACGTGTTAATCAACCAATGTGTTAAGGCCAATTTTTGATGTTATTGGTTCTTTTTTCCTTTTTTAATACTTCCCTTATTTTTAAAGTCCTTCAAAAACTTATAAAAAATTCTTTGAAATGTTTAGAAGTTTGTGAGACCGAAATGGTTTGAAAATCGTTTTTAGATTTCAATAATTCTTGACTCGATAATGACATACTTGGTTGTAATCCTTCTTTGCCCATCTACAAGCGTTTCTTCGATGTTGTGTTCTAGTAGATTTCTTGACACTGTTAAATTTGTCTGAATGCTTGTTCTCCATTATGGATTTCTTTGTTTAACTTGTTTTTACTTTTCATATGCTAAACTCTATTAAGTTTGGATCGATGCAACTGCATTTGAAATAACTCGATAAACACGTTAATAGCATTTTAAAAGCATGGTTATCATCAAAACATTTGGGTCTGGTTCCTAACATTGTTCATAAATATTTTTAATACATGAGTATACTCATGGTTATGAACAAATTAGCTGGTGCAATCGATTTAAATATTTTTCTTACTCGTATAATGCTATCAAATTACTACTAATATCACGATATAACAATACATACAATGGAACCATACAGTCCTGCAATTCGGTCAATTTATATATCTGTTTGGATATACTAAAGAACAAAACAATAGTTACTCTTTTCCTCAAATCATCCTAGCATCAAGACACAAAAGAACACAACAACAGTTCATGACTACATTTAGAAAACAAGCCTAAGAGAGAAGTTGAAACAACCAAAGCCATTCAACTGAAGGTAACCGGTACATATGAAACATTCAAGTATACAAGGCGTAAGCAAATGACGAGGTCAGTCCAGAACCATTCAACAATGAAACAAAATACAAAAATCAAAACAACCAACAACCAAAATACCATTTTTTATTTATATTTTTAACAATTACAACAGTACATATAAATTAAAGAGAATGAAGAATCAGAGCTCAATTTATTGGTTATCAGCTAAGAAAAATTCTGGACCATAAGCCCACAGTGCATGAGGTCGTGAATGGAATCTTCTATCACAAAATAAAAAGAACAAAATGGTTTTTTTTTTGTCGCCAGTTTTTGGTTTGTTTGCAGGATCTACTGGATACCAATCCAACGAGCATAATCAACCCACCTGGTAATAACAATTAGAAATCTTTTAGGGAGAATGAATATAGATAAATAAGCACATGTCACGATTTGAAATATATTCACTTACAGTAATGATCCTAAGAAAGTGTTTCCTGTACGAACGGCAAAACACAACGCACTGAGAACTAGTTTGTGATTGTGGAGAAGCGGTTCCAGCATTCGCTGTTCAATCACACCGGCCAATACTTGATACCTAATAGTGTAAAAATTATTGGAAATTAAGATCCATCGCTTATTTTCAAACTAATTCTATGAAACAAGTTTCATGAAACACTAATGTCAAAGTTTAATGTAAATGTGTGCATTCTAAACTACAAAAGGTTGTGGTTCTAACTGCACATTTTTGTAAAATGAAAACTTGAAATGTGGACCGAAAACATTTGAAGTGTAGAATGCATTTTTGCACAATGTGAACAGCAAAATTTTCATTTTACAAGCTTATGCATTTAAAATGACAAATATTGTAAATTATTTGGAAATTAAGATCCATCACTTATTTTCAAGCTTATTCTATGAAACAAGTTTCATGAAACACTAATGTCGAAGTTTACTGTAGATGTGCGCATTCTAAACTACAAAAGGTTGCGGTTCTAACTGCACATTTTTGTAAAATGAAAACTTGAAGTGTGGACCGAAAACATTTGAAGTGTAGAATGCATTTTTGCACAATGTGAACAGCAAAATTTTCATTTTACTAGCTTATGCATTTAAAATGACAAATATTTGCAGCATAGAATGTAAATATCAGTAGTTTTGGCTGCAAATACATGCAATTTAAATTGCATGTTTTCGCTAGAAATGTTTCGTGAAACATTTTTTTAAAGGACGGAAAAACTTTTGATTGGTTTCTGAAAAAGTACCTTCAGAAATAACACAAGTTGCCTTAGAACTTACATTAAACATGTGTTACCTTCTCCATGCATGCATGTTAGTAATTTACTTCATTCAGCATACTGATAAACATAGTAAAATATTAAGAACGAAGGTTTTTTTAATTTTTGTAACGACTTACAAAGGCAAGGTAACAGTATTACCTTGATAATCTAAAGTGTAAAACTGATCTGTGAGTTGTTTGGGAAACAATATAATCTGTAAGTTGTTGGTCATTACTGAATGTAAGTAACCAACTACCGTTAAAGTTCGTGGCTCATTGCATTTAATCTAGGTACTCAGCGACGAAACCAGGATTTCCGGTTGCAGTGGGCGAAAAGCAAGTGATTTTTTGATAATCAAACTTCAATAATAAAAGAGTACCCATACAGTTGTAGAAGAATTTGATGAAAACCAAAGAAATCAAATTTAAATCATGTTTTAAGACAAACTAAGAAACATTTGAATTGTTATTCAAAACACGTTTGGCACAACTTTTGTTTGTGCAGTATCCATAAAAGAGCAATAATAATGAGTTAATCATACGAATTTGATGGATCCTAAAACTAATTTTTTACAGTAGCCCTGGAATAATACATTCGTTGGATTGTCTGTCACTTTTAGTTATAAATGTAGTAACCACATCAATACAAGCAATAAATACTAGTTTAAGTTATATGTGATCAATATTTTTTATTGTACAAGTACAATTATTTCTGAATCTTGGGTTGGGCAGTTGCCCACCCCATCTAGTACCTGGTCTCGTCACTGTAGGTACTGACTAATTTTTTGAAAGCTCATGTCTTGCTTTACTCCGAAGTACAAATGGTGCAAGGAATTATTAGACAGAAATACATGTTGAAGTAAAATAATACAATATATCAAAATGCAAGAAGAAAAAACAAACAAACATTAAACTCCTGAATCGGAGTATTGAAGATGGTTGAGCTCTATGCCCGTTCCCCCGATACAGGCAAAGTGGGAAGAGTCAAAAATTATTTTCACTAATCATGCTATACAGTCAATACAAAACCCTCGGTTAATGCACCATATCTTTGTATAGTTCTTTCTAATGTTAGTTACCCTCCTTGGATATACTATGATTCATGAATAGGCTAAAATCATTTTAAGTTAGAAGTTAGAACATGTGTCATGTTTTAGAGTGGGTCAACTGTCAACAAGAATGAGGTCGGCTGGCTATTCTACACCTAGTACAAATGGTGCAGAACAGATTTTTAAATTAAAGCGTAAAAGAACGTTGCTGGAATTTGTGATACAATATTTCCAGATAGAAGGAGTCGATTGGAAAACCAGAGATGGAGCGGCAAAGAGACAAAAAAGGGCAAGGCATTGAAGGTATATAGCATAGGCAATAGATATCTAGCCGGCTGATGGTCTATAGCATAGGCAATAGATATCTAGCCAGCTGAAAAAGGCTACCAGCCTTGACTGGTACGTATTCAATCAACCTGATTTTTGGGTAATTTTGACCTCATTGCACTAGTGCTTTCAGTCGACTGGAAATCTTTTTTAGCGGACTGAGGTGATTTCCAGTCATCTGAATCGGTGTCGACTGGAAAAAAAAAAAATCTAGTCGACTGGAATTTTTTTCTAGTTGACTGATGTGATTTCCAGTTATCTGAATCAGCAAATTCTAGAAAGTAATGGGTTCAAGTCAGACATTTTCTTCATTTTCGGGGTGCTTAAGAGTTTCCACTATATATTTCTACATATCTTCAGTCCAACCACAGAGGCAATATATGACTATTATTAATAGGCCCGTATATGAGCTACTGTAATATAAGAAGGGCTATTATTCTACGGTTTTGAGATTGAGATTAGTTCTCAACTCTGGGTTTCCATTATAATCCTTTTGTGAATTTAATACTGTTTGTTTGGAGTAAATTCTTTGTGCATTGTTTTTCTTTACCTCTTATCTCTTCTCATATCTAATTATACAGGGATCATTGGAATAACCCTAACAATCATCAAGAAGCCTAAATAACCTAACTACATAGTGGTTCAAGATACGATGAGCTTAGCATGGAAACTTAAGAAATTCATAAGCATCATTGACGTGGGTTGATGGCACTTGTGCTAAATTGATATGGATTGATATGAGACTATATATAAATTGTTACCTACATCTGCTAGTTTATATGAAAAGATGGGGGAGTTTGAGAAAGCAAACACTTGATGCCAATTTAATTAGGCAAATTCTATTTGAACACAGAAAATACTGAGTTGTCCCCTCTTTTGTTCCACAATTTTAATGACCAGCACCACGCAGTGCCACTGCGTGATACCCTGAAAGGGTCATGTAGTGTTGCTGCCTGGGAGGGTATTTTTGGTTTTTTTTTTTAAAGATGGGGAGGCAGCTCAGTAGAACGACGGGTCTATTGATTTTTCTGAAATTTTGGGGCAACTCGGCATTTTGCTGTATTCAAATAGAATTTGCCATTCATTTAACTTTCCCCCCTTTTTTTGGGTTAAGGAAAAATATGTGAAGTTTTCTTTTATTTTATTTTATTTTATTTTTTATTTTTTTATTTTTATTTTTTTTGAAATTGGTACTTTATATGCAAGTTTTCGGTGCTATATAACATACTACATGACAAGTGGATAAGATCACGCAATGTGGGATTCGAACCCGTGACTTTTTGCACCATATTCAAGTGTCTTAGTCAATTTGGACAATGTGCTTATCTAAAAAAATTGGAATGTTTTTATATGAATATCTAAAAGGAAATGAAAAGGGCATGTACTTCTTTTGGATTTAAGACTAATGTAATTTATTGATCAGTTTTAGTGGATGGAGTGATGGGAATTCGCGCTATAAATAAAATGAAAAACTGTGGTGCAGTGAGCAACCAACAAATGAAATATGAACTCCATTGATGAGTAATCTTGTACGTAATTTTTCCTTTGAAAGGGGGAAGTTTATACGAACCATTCTCTTTGCGAAAGTTAATGATAGGAATGAACTTTTTAACATAAAATGACCTATATAAAGAAAGTTTTGGTAATTAATGACCCAAAAACAGATAAAGTAAAATTTACAGATATGTAGAATAAATGGGTGTAATAAATTACGAATGATAATTAGACAACAAAACACTGCTCATTATATTCTGAACCAAAAAGTTTCGAGAAGAAAATGTACCTAAGGTTACTTGAAACTGCCATGTATACGCCATATGCAGCACTTGTTGATACAATAGGAAGATCTTCGACTTCATCATCAAAATTATTTTCCAGTACTTTCCTTGATTTGATCAATGCGTTTGTAATGCTAGTTCCTATCTGGTATAACAAAGTTATATGAAAAAAAAACTTCCAATGGTTGATTTCAAAAGCTTGCATTGATGACTCTTTAACCATTAGTATGCGACAAAGGTGTGATTCAGAGTAAAACATGACCTTTTGGATCATTTTGATCGCAGTAAGTATATCTTTTTGATTGAAAGTGTTGATATATTTCATTAGTAAATAGTTATTCCACGTCTTATGATGAGAAAATATGTCGTAAACTTCTTTGCAAATGGCAGAAGAATTCAGGTTTAGCAAATCGCAGTACATGGTATATCACAGAAGTGTAATCGTAGCTAACAAAAATAGTGAAGCTAATGGTAGAAGAATTCAGGTTTAACAAAAGTTGTAAGCTTACCAATGATGCAGTTGTTCCCACAACAAATAGCTTTAACCCATTTAACTGCAGGACAGCGATCAAAATACGGCAATAAGGTTGCAAATTAAAGATGAACATGAATTATTATTATTATTATTTTAAATAAGATTGAATGAAACAGAACTAGTTCGCAGGTATGATTACTGAAAGAAATGAGAAATTGATTACTAACCACAATAGCACCGATTCTCTGTATAAAGGAGTAAGAGGCTCCACCCAAAGCAACCTTTATAATCAGTAAGTATAAGAACAATTGTTGTCTTCTATATACAGCTGCAAATAGAGTTTTAAGGAAACGAAAAGAATAAACTTTATGCAGTGTCAAGATTCTTTACCTGAAACGCATTCTCCGGCAAGCTATATAACAGTTTTGAAATAGGACCAGCGGCCAGTGAAATAGGAGCTTTCAGAGAAACGGTAGGAGCAGGAAGCCATACAAGCATGAAGTCGGCACAAATTGCCATGACCTTAGATACACATGAGAGAAAATAAGGTTTTTTATACTGATTGTCACTTCACTTGTAATACATTCAGAAGAATCTGAATGAACAGATCAAGTATTAAATCTGAAAATCGTTTTGCTTATTGTACAGCCATCATGAATGTGAATTAGCAAGAAAGACTTGGTTTGAGAACCACTATCCTTCAACATCGTAACTGTGTATCTTTTTATGGCAATACTACGTAAAAGGAAGTCCACAAACACAATCCAAATAGACTAGACCCGGCTTTCAGTGCCATATATAACGAATGAGGAAATAGCTGAATATAAAGTGCATACTCTATATTAAACATTAGATGAACTCTTAACAATAATGCCGCATTAAAAATAACTATTCGAAGGTATATGAAGAGAACAACAGCTCAGATATCCATAAAAGCATAGCAAAACACTAACTTTGAAAAATATATCGACATAATGACAATCTGACAATCAAGCTAGCATAAATGCAAATATTCTATAAGATGATAAAAAGAAGAGGTGAATGTGAAAATATTATATTCTTGTGGAATCTCTGAGACAAGTTAGCCCTTATATTTGATTTTCCCTTCATTTAAGCTGTGTCATGTTTATGACACGTTCACACGTATACATTATTACCTTAAAGACGTAACTAGTCAAGGTTGGCTTTGAGCTAAATTAAAAACTAGTTTCGAACTATTCAAATGATTTTATCAATAGTAACTGGCATAAATACCAAGTTTGCTTGAGTAGGGAATTAGGAAAGAATATTCGATTAACATGAGCAAGGGAAAAGGAATAATAGATTGCACTGCATCTAAAACACCAAATAATGAAAGATAAAACGAATTTGAGAATGGAACGGCCTAGCTATTTCTGTGCAAACCCAATTTCATTCAATAGATAACCTCCTCATACTACCTGGGCTTTTTCTCTTCTAAATCAAAGCTAGAAAAGTTGCCCAGTTATAACATGAGCTTTGATAGGTATTGATAGATAGCACTTGCGCTAAACTTCATACTACCTTGCACTTCCATTAACTTATTAGCTTTATCTTAATCCAAACTATGTACATACAGGGAACCTTATAATTCGTTTTAATAAAAAGAATAATTGTAAAGCTACAGGAATATAATGACCCAAAATCAAATCATATATTTATGGCCCTAATGTATAGCTACATTGAGGTAAAATTGCAACAGTATGGCTTATTCATAATCAAAGCTTTATGATCAAAAGCAGAATGTCAGAACTTTATAGATATATTGGTCTGTCGAACACACTGATGGGATTAATCAACAGTGTGGATATGAATCATATGGTTCACATATTCAACAAGTGTTAATCAAGTCTGGTCACTTATGTGTTAGGTCGTATTTGACAAAACTAGCCCATGCTTCACCAAAAACTGGCCGAGCTAACTAGCAATCTTTATTCTAACTCACTTATAATTGTAATTCCAGATGATAGCGCATGGGTACGATGATGTTAAATAGAATTATGGATAATCAATGAACCTGAAGTTGAAAAAAAAAAAAGTTGAATTCGAATTCTGCTATTGAAGCAGCACTATATACTGCAGCTTGATAACGTGATCAATCTCTAATAACTATTAGGACAAATAACATAACAACAATTTTATTTTCTACTTGTCATCTATACCCAGTGTAGTCTATAGCGCATAGCGCAAAATAACGCAAGCCTTGCGCTATTGCATTCATTTAGGAGGAAAAAATCAAATATATTTTGTCTAACTGGATTTTTTTTTTAAACATATTTTGCGTCATATCCAAACCGTTCAAGTCTTCAAATACAAGCACTACCGTACTTTGTGCATGTATTAAACACTTGCTTGGTTCAACTCCTGAAATTCACTTCAGATTGTTCTGATTGCATTTAATTTTCTTTTTCATTGCTGTGTTTAACCGAACAACACAATGAAATGCACGATGAAACACTATCACATTACAAAATATATCGAATGTATTGTTTTCTAACAAATTGTAATTTATTATTAGCAGTGTAACGATTATCAATTTATTTGTATACCAATATTATATACTGGCTATACAATAATGGTAATGGTTTATGTTTTGGGTGTACTAGTAAAAATGTAGTAACTCTCTTTTTTTCTTTTTTTTTCTTTTTTTCTTTTTTTTTCTTTTTTTTTTTACTGACAGCGGTACCTAATACAATATCAGTCCTATCTTCAGCTCATGCGTTCAAACAGAAAATGCATGTAGAAGTGTATACTAGTGTTATGAATGAAAAAGAATATCTGCCAAATAAATAAAAATTTTGTGTTTTATTATCATAATCAGTGCATCCTGAGTACTTAAAGATGTGGAAAAAATATAAACATAAGAAAAATTTCATGTTGGGTACTTAAAATATCAGAAGCCATACCAAATTAGCTGTAACAAAATCAAGCTCCTTGACAAAATTTTCCCTTCTGCGTGACCATTCAGCAGCAGTCTGAAAAACATATAAAATTAGGCAGTTCAGGAATACACGATAAGAACAGAATATTTGACAATTTATAACAAAAGGTGTTTTCTCCGTGTCTGATTTCAGTTAACTAGTCAAAATGATCACCACCTGCTTTGAATTAAGGGATTCAACAACCGTATGCAACCTCTGGATCCACAATTTGATGGCTCAAATTCAAATACATACATGCATTCTCAAATACCTAAAAGTTAGCTACAACTGCACTTTTCCATAAAATTACAAACTATTTTTGATCTGATGATTGAAAAGTTGAACAGTGAATCTTGTTTTGCTTGTAGTCAGAGTATGTGACTCATTTGCTGTAAGAAGTTGGTATCTTTAAGTGTTATTCTAGAAACAGTCTTGCATAGAAGGATAAACAGCATAAGATCCAATAGTTTACTCAGCAATCGGCACAAAACAAAATGTAAGGCTGAGATGAGGAAGTTGATCATAGTATCTCACACTCACACAGTGGTAAAACTGACGACCGGAAATTCTTCATGAAGGGGGTAAAACTGACGACAGGAAATTTGTAAATATAACGGGGGTGGAAGGAAGATAGTAGGGTGGCAGCAAAAACAGCAAATAAAAACGACTTAAAAAATATTAGTATATAATCGTGATACGAATATATGCAAACAACAGAGATAAAATTTACCTTGGTGAAAATTCCAACACCGCATTCCATGCCAACCTTTGCCAAGAAAAGATCGTCCGCCAGAAGTCTTTCCCTAAACCCAACAAACTGCATCAACCACCTAAACACAGCAGACTTCTGCAAGTTCCCGAATCTATTAACAATCTCTCCTGGAATTTTTCCAGCCTCAACAGCCGCCGCAAAATCCGCCGGCAAGCTCTCGATCGATCTCCCAATTTGAGCCAACGCAAGTATCGCTTCTCTCCTGTTCATCCCCTCGTCTCCGCCTCCGTGATTGTTCCCTCCAGCGCCTCCATTGTTCGATCCACCTCCGTTACCCCCACCACCACCGCCGATCGATCTCGCTATAAACAGACGGTCGTTGCATTTCAACGACTTGCTTGCACTTAGCGATTTCGGAAAGGAGAGAGTTAGGGACGGACGGTTAGAGATTGATGGCAATCTGAATGGACGGAGGATACGATCTTGGTTCTGGCGAGAGAGGGAAACTGTACCGGCTGCTGCAGCAGACATTTTTTTTTAATTATTTTCCCTCGGTACTAGTATCTCGGAGATGATGGTGGGTTTAAAGATGGTATAAAATTTCATAAATTCGTCCACTGCTTTTGTCTTGTTGCGCCAGGATTCTAGGTGAGACATTGTTGCTATTATAACGGTAGGTGAATTAGTTGGAATATACGTTCTTCTCCGCCATGACTTTGGGAGTTACTGCAGTCTGCTTTTTGATTCGTGGGTCTCTTTTTTATTTTTGACTCGTACAATGCATAGATATCAACGGCTGCTGGAAATGGGCTGGGCGGACTATACAATGTGGTCCTAAAAAAGGGCTCAATCCTGGGATTTTACCCAGGCCTGTCTCTGCCATGCAGCCAGCACGATGGAAACCAAACAATAAATTTTCTTACTATTATAACCGTATAACGGTGGGAAAACCGATCGTTTAACTATATAATTCAAATAAAGAAAATATTACAATTTTTTATTTAAACGTAAATAAAAAAATACTTGCATTATTTTTAAAAAAAAGAAGCGTTCCGTTGGCATTCTAAATGGTTCACTCCCTCCCCTTAGTCCATTATTTAAAACAGAAACGTTTGACCGTGGTTGAATGCTGCAAAACAGAAATGCGTTGGAGCTTTACTCTTTTAAAAAATATAATCAAAACAATGAATAAAATAACCTGAAATGGAAAATAATTTTTGTAACTAAATATTAGAAATGATATGTGGACGTATTACTTTCATACCATGATCAACATATGTAGGCCTTGTTAATTATCACAAATATTCTGTTAGTTATGACAGAAAATAAGTTCTGCACATACCATGAGAAAATAAAAAAGAGATGAACACCTCAAAAAAGGTTAAAAATATACATAAACAGAAGTTCGCTTCCTATCATTAATCATCATAGTTAAAACACGTAACATTTTACAAATTGTCGTGAAAAATGATACAGGCAAATTGAGTCTTATAGCTTCAAGATAATGAACATTTCAATCGGCTTTTGAAGCATCTCCCATGACTTCTTTGTTTTCATGCACTTTGGGTATTGCCTTGAAATTAGTAGACATCTATTAGCATGTATATGCATTGCACAGCAATACAACAAAAGATTAAGTAATGGCTGACCGTGTAGGAAACTTAGTAGTAACGGAAAAAACAGGTCTTTAAAATGTGCCAACCTTCCTTTTATTTCCTTATTAGCTAGAGTTACATGGTACTCACACATGATGATATGTCCCATGCATTATTTGTTGTTTACATCCTCATGATTTTATGCTCTTACATTTTGACCGTCCAAACTCATTCTGCAGGAGTGTGCACCATGTTACACATAGCAGGTAGATACTTACCTTTCAGCATCGCTTCTCTACTCCTTGTAAACTCTTGGTGTTATGATTTGTGATATTCAACCATTGTTGGAGAAGATGGTATGTTAAATCAGATTAAATGGAATGAAATTTTTCTAAGAGTGAGAAAGGATAAATATTGTTTTCCCTAATTAAAGGGATTTGGACAGATATTGTTTTCCCTAATTAATGGGATTTCGATAGATATTGTTTTCCCTTATTAGGTGGCATAATTGATAAAAATTTGTTTTGAGCAAGTTTTAAGGAGTATTTATTTCTGAGATATTTTAAGGTCCAATTAGGTTTTAGACCTAGTCTTTCTATTTGCCTACATAAGCATCTCATTAGGGAGATAATTACTTGTACTTGAAGGAAAGAAAAACTTGTTTTTTGGGGATTGAGATAAATTCTCAAATATTTTTAGGTTTTCATTGTAATAATTTGGTGGATTAATAAAGGTTTGTTTGGTGGAATTTGCTAGTTATTGTTATCTGCTTCGCTCTTTCAAAATCTAATTGTGTAGTGATCTTGCGAAAATCCTAACAGTTGGTATCAGAGCCTTCTACACAAATTTTTTGGAGAGGTTTTGAATATGGATAAAATAATTATTGAAAAGCTTGGGAATTATGTAAAGCGAAGATGGGAGATATCCTTTATCTTAATATTCTTCATCAGCCACTAGAGAATAATGGGGCAAAAAACTTAGCAATCTATCTGAAGCAAAATGGGAGACTTTGGATAGGAAGGCTGCTGCATCTATTCGATATTTTTTTGGATAATACCGTGTTTCATATTATTGCTACTGAAACATCTGCATATACCATATGGAAGAAATTGGAAGGGGTTTATGCGAAGAACTCTGCAACGAATAAGGCTCTTCTTATGAGAAGGTTGGTGAATCTGAAGCTTAAGAAGGTGGATCAATTGAAGAGCATCTTAATGATTTTCAGGAAATTGTGAATCAATTGACTACCGTAAATTTTAGGGTGGATGATGAAACACAAACCTTAATGATGATGAGTCCGTTGCTGGAGATTTGGGAAACACTTGTGGTTGCGTTGATTAACTCAAATTCGGATGGCATTGTTTCAATGGGTTCAGTGGTCAGTAGCTTGCTTAATGAGGAGATGCGGAGGACGAGCCTTATGGAAGGAAAAGAGAAGAAGGCAACAGAAATTGGAACTCCAATTGAAGAAGTTTTTATTGCAAGGAGGGTTAATCAACAAAATATGGAAAGACAATCGAATAGAACAGACATGAGAAAGGAATACATTTGTTTTTACTGTGACAAACTCGGTCATCAACTGAGATTTTGTCATAAGCTTAAGAGGGATAAGGAGAAGATGAAGGCATTGGAAGAAGAGTCAGATGAACAAAATGACAATGAAAATGAGGTGAATCTTAGTATGGAACTTGAAGGCAATGTTTTATGTGTTAATGAAGGCGTGTTCATCTGAATCAAGGTGGAGCCATCAACGTAAAGCCACAAAGTCTGTATGGAGGCCATTGTGGTATTACAAGCAATTTTGAATTTATTGTTGGGAGGTGCATTTCATGTGGGAGATGCATCATTTGTAAGTGGTAAATTTGTTTTGAGATTGGAGTTTATTGGAGAGATTTCATATCAATGTGGAGTGTTGTGATTTGTGATATTCAATCATAGGTGGAGAAGATAGTATGTTAAATCAGATTAAATGAAAGGAAATTTTTCTAAGAGGGAGAAAGGGTAGATATTGCTTTCCCAAATTAATGGGATTTGGATAGATATTGTCACTACAAGAAAATTAATTATAGATAGCACGGAGATAGCAACACAATGCAACTTGCTGTACATAGATTATTTTACGCCCTTCACAAATAAAAATAGCGTCTTATCCACGTCATCACATGCCTATGCGCCTTAAAAAAAAAGAGAGAGATGGCGGCTATTTTTTCCCCCTCTCGCTCATATTTCTACTCCAGGGTTTAGCACGAAACCCCTTTTCATGGTTTCCATTTCCAAAATCATTATTTCGTTCCCCCAAAATCACATCTTTGGTTATCCTTTTGAAATTCCTACCTAAAAGTTTAAAATTAGCATTCATTTCTCTTACTTGAACGTTTAATGCTGAGGCGCTTCTCTTCATCGTCTTCACATGAAACCCTTGCTGACTTGACTTTCAATTATCGGATCTGAACTCCCTCTTTGGAGAATAACTAGCATGTATGTGGACACGCGGGTGGAAGCTCTTCATCTTGCATGCTTTCGAGATGCTTGCTTGGAACATGTATTGTTCATTGTGAGTCTTTGTCGCTCTCCTTTCCACTCTCTTTTCTATTGTACTGTTTTTTTATTGTGTAGACTGTTATAATTTTAGTAAATAACTTGATGGATACTGAAATGACAGTTTGTACTTATATCAACATCTCATGGATGATGGTATTCTTTTCACAAGGGTTCTAAAATTCAATGAAAAAAGGTTCTAGGAAACAAAAGGAATGAAAGCGTGGAGAAGAAAAACATATCAACATTAGTTTCTTTATTTTATATGTTTATATATTCATCTTTTGAAATGCTTAGGCTCCTGTTGAATGGTCGAATAGACTATTTTTGTTACAATCACAATTGTGTTTGTTTTTTTTAGATATAGAAAACATGATTTTTCAACAAACATAAAAAAGGCTGGTTAATGCCTGTTTAATAACATTGACCACCTTTTGGAATGAACGAATAGCTGAAGCATAATAAGTTGTTTGTTTTTGGCAGCTACTACTAATGGTTCTAGCCAGAAGTAGAGTTGATTTGCAGCTTTGGAAATATAACGGATTCGATCTCGATATCATGCCCTAAAGCATCAGCGCTTTCTTGCAATGCGTCGATTTCTCGGGGGTTGTTTACCACAAGAGGAATTAAAAGTTCACAATGATCACAGGAATTCCTACAGCAATTGTATACCACAAGCTGATTCTTGATGTTGAGGACTTCAGAAATGGAAGATTGACACTGCATTCATACCCAAACACGAAGCCAAATTGGCTGCTGTGAGCACAAAACTATTTTGCCGCTTTTGAAGATTTCAATATCCTTGCAACTTTCAATTATATAAACACATGAAAATCGTAATAAACAAACAACCTCTTATTTGGACATTAATCTCATGGAAAAATTCATTTTAAATTTTAAAGCATTTAAATTTATGTTAATTTGTATAGCAAATGAATTATATTTTAGACATCTGTGGCATATTCTAACGCCGTCTTTCTGGCAATGCAGCCCCAAAAGTTAGTGGTATATGCTATAGAGTGAAAAATAACTAGTGCTACTGCATAGGATGCAAACAGAGATAATTTATTAACTGCCTTTTTATTGCACATTGGGAAAAAAGCATTCTGAGATGAGTACAATAAGGATTGTAACAGCCAAATTTTCTCCATTTTTTGTTTATTTTCTCATAGGTTTAAAAAAAGACGAATTAAAATTTTGCATGTATTGTATCATTTTGATTTGAATTTGAGGATGTTTGTGTAATGTTTCTGGAGGAAAAAAAAGGTTCTAGCAGCATATCAGCCTAAGGCATGGCATCTCTTTTTTGTATTTTACCATGGAACATATTGCTTTCCCATTTGTATGGCTTATTTCTCTCTTTATTATCTATTCGTTGGTTTTTTTCCCAATTGAGAAAAGAGGAACAACATTTTATACAAATGTTTTACTCTACAATAGGGGATGTGAAGAAGAGGATAATCAGAGTGAGTTGAGAAAAGAGGAACGAAGGCCTAATGAGGCTATCTTGGGCTCTGTTCATTCAAGGCAGCCAGATGATGTGAACCGTAGAATAACAATGCTTGAAGGTGAAACTTGTTTATTTTTACCGATCCAAATAAATTTCAATGTGACTTTGCATGTTATACTATTTTCTGAATATATTTTTTATGTTTATTTCTTCTATATTTTGTATATGTCACACCATCCGTAGGTGGTAGCTCTAACACTCCTCTTCGAACGAGGATTATTCAAAGAGCATATAACTGCTTGAAAGATGTTTGAGAGGTATGATTTTTTTTTTCAATTGTTAATTTTACTTCACTGATTTTTGGGGTATGCATTGTGGATACTACACCTATTTGTCCATGAGTTTGTTTTCTTTAACAGTGTCCATTTTGTCTGAGTGGTATATAAAAATATAGCTCAGTAATCATTATTTTATATGTTCATATTGTATCTTGTCTCCCAATCCGGTCTTCTATTTTTGGAGCAGATGATGTGATTGGAATTTGCGTTGCAGCAACTACTGTTTGACTTTTAGATAGTGGGATCTCAAAATTCTCGAATTTATAAGCGTTTTTCTTAAGAATAAGCTAATATGGTTCCAAAATTCCCAAAATCAGTACGAATTTATATATTGGTAAGATAGAATGATCTACCTGGTTTTTGATGTACAAATGTGAGGTCTAACATGTGAAATGGATACCATTTTAAAGATAAATAGCTATTTGATCAAATTTGAGATCATGATTCTCATGATGTTTATTTTCTGCATTTTTGTTTGTTTCCAGTTACGCGACACCAAATTATGCTAACATAGGTCTTTTGAATGAAAAAATACAGCATTGGTGTTATGCCACTCAGATCAACTACCGGTAGAGATCCTGTAGCTATCTCGAACCAGGTATGTGCTTGAGATCAAATGCCAGTTGGTGTATAAGATATATAGCAAACATCTTGAATTGCAGTCATAATGCTCTATTCCGCTAGTGATATTTGCATTGCTTGTTTTAATCTCTTAAGATGCTATGATTTGAGAAAATGCTAACTTCATATTCTGGGTTTTTACCCTAGATACAATCACTTAATTCTAGGTTAACTGGCTATTTAAGTGTGGCATCAGGTTTTGTCCTTATAACGTAGTTGTGCGCTAAGAAATATTCACTTTGAGGTTCTAATTTCTTTATTCAAATTTCTCTGATCTTGAAGTGTTGTGTCTGTGATCAAGCAAGTTGTGTCTTGAACATCGTTTGGAACATTGTATGTAAAACTTGCTTGATCTATCTGAAGCAAAATGGGAGACTTTGGATAGGAAGGCTGCTGCATCTATTCGATATTTTTTTGGATAATACCGTGTTTCATATTATTGCTACTGAAACATCTGCATATACCATATGGAAGAAATTGGAAGGGGTTTATGCGAAGAACTCTGCAACGAATAAGGCTCTTCTTATGAGAAGGTTGGTGAATCTGAAGCTTAAGAAGGTGGATCAATTGAAGAGCATCTTAATGATTTTCAGGAAATTGTGAATCAATTGACTACCGTAAATTTTAGGGTGGATGATGAAACACAAACCTTAATGATGATGAGTCCGTTGCTGGAGATTTGGGAAACACTTGTGGTTGCGTTGATTAACTCAAATTCGGATGGCATTGTTTCAATGGGTTCAGTGGTCAGTAGCTTGCTTAATGAGGAGATGCGGAGGACGAGCCTTATGGAAGGAAAAGAGAAGAAGGCAACAGAAATTGGAACTCCAATTGAAGAAGTTTTTATTGCAAGGAGGGTTAATCAACAAAATATGGAAAGACAATCGAATAGAACAGACATGAGAAAGGAATACATTTGTTTTTACTGTGACAAACTCGGTCATCAACTGAGATTTTGTCATAAGCTTAAGAGGGATAAGGAGAAGATGAAGGCATTGGAAGAAGAGTCAGATGAACAAAATGACAATGAAAATGAGGTGAATCTTAGTATGGAACTTGAAGGCAATGTTTTATGTGTTAATGAAGGCGTGTTCATCTGAATCAAGGTGGAGCCATCAACGTAAAGCCACAAAGTCTGTATGGAGGCCATTGTGGTATTACAAGCAATTTTGAATTTATTGTTGGGAGGTGCATTTCATGTGGGAGATGCATCATTTGTAAGTGGTAAATTTGTTTTGAGATTGGAGTTTATTGGAGAGATTTCATATCAATGTGGAGTGTTGTGATTTGTGATATTCAATCATAGGTGGAGAAGATAGTATGTTAAATCAGATTAAATGAAAGGAAATTTTTCTAAGAGGGAGAAAGGGTAGATATTGCTTTCCCAAATTAATGGGATTTGGATAGATATTGTCACTACAAGAAAATTAATTATAGATAGCACGGAGATAGCAACACAATGCAACTTGCTGTACATAGATTATTTTACGCCCTTCACAAATAAAAATAGCGTCTTATCCACGTCATCACATGCCTATGCGCCTTAAAAAAAAAGAGAGAGATGGCGGCTATTTTTTCCCCCTCTCGCTCATATTTCTACTCCAGGGTTTAGCACGAAACCCCTTTTCATGGTTTCCATTTCCAAAATCATTATTTCGTTCCCCCAAAATCACATCTTTGGTTATCCTTTTGAAATTCCTACCTAAAAGTTTAAAATTAGCATTCATTTCTCTTACTTGAACGTTTAATGCTGAGGCGCTTCTCTTCATCGTCTTCACATGAAACCCTTGCTGACTTGACTTTCAATTATCGGATCTGAACTCCCTCTTTGGAGAATAACTAGCATGTATGTGGACACGCGGGTGGAAGCTCTTCATCTTGCATGCTTTCGAGATGCTTGCTTGGAACATGTATTGTTCATTGTGAGTCTTTGTCGCTCTCCTTTCCACTCTCTTTTCTATTGTACTGTTTTTTTATTGTGTAGACTGTTATAATTTTAGTAAATAACTTGATGGATACTGAAATGACAGTTTGTACTTATATCAACATCTCATGGATGATGGTATTCTTTTCACAAGGGTTCTAAAATTCAATGAAAAAAGGTTCTAGGAAACAAAAGGAATGAAAGCGTGGAGAAGAAAAACATATCAACATTAGTTTCTTTATTTTATATGTTTATATATTCATCTTTTGAAATGCTTAGGCTCCTGTTGAATGGTCGAATAGACTATTTTTGTTACAATCACAATTGTGTTTGTTTTTTTTAGATATAGAAAACATGATTTTTCAACAAACATAAAAAAGGCTGGTTAATGCCTGTTTAATAACATTGACCACCTTTTGGAATGAACGAATAGCTGAAGCATAATAAGTTGTTTGTTTTTGGCAGCTACTACTAATGGTTCTAGCCAGAAGTAGAGTTGATTTGCAGCTTTGGAAATATAACGGATTCGATCTCGATATCATGCCCTAAAGCATCAGCGCTTTCTTGCAATGCGTCGATTTCTCGGGGGTTGTTTACCACAAGAGGAATTAAAAGTTCACAATGATCACAGGAATTCCTACAGCAATTGTATACCACAAGCTGATTCTTGATGTTGAGGACTTCAGAAATGGAAGATTGACACTGCATTCATACCCAAACACGAAGCCAAATTGGCTGCTGTGAGCACAAAACTATTTTGCCGCTTTTGAAGATTTCAATATCCTTGCAACTTTCAATT
This sequence comes from Allium sativum, assembly GCA_030737875.1. Lineage (NCBI taxonomy): Eukaryota > Viridiplantae > Streptophyta > Magnoliopsida > Asparagales > Amaryllidaceae > Allium > Allium sativum. The sequence continues at coordinate 320,675,795 of CM060923.1, read as the reverse complement.
ATATAAACACATGAAAATCGTAATAAACAAACAACCTCTTATTTGGACATTAATCTCATGGAAAAATTCATTTTAAATTTTAAAGCATTTAAATTTATGTTAATTTGTATAGCAAATGAATTATATTTTAGACATCTGTGGCATATTCTAACGCCGTCTTTCTGGCAATGCAGCCCCAAAAGTTAGTGGTATATGCTATAGAGTGAAAAATAACTAGTGCTACTGCATAGGATGCAAACAGAGATAATTTATTAACTGCCTTTTTATTGCACATTGGGAAAAAAGCATTCTGAGATGAGTACAATAAGGATTGTAACAGCCAAATTTTCTCCATTTTTTGTTTATTTTCTCATAGGTTTAAAAAAAGACGAATTAAAATTTTGCATGTATTGTATCATTTTGATTTGAATTTGAGGATGTTTGTGTAATGTTTCTGGAGGAAAAAAAAGGTTCTAGCAGCATATCAGCCTAAGGCATGGCATCTCTTTTTTGTATTTTACCATGGAACATATTGCTTTCCCATTTGTATGGCTTATTTCTCTCTTTATTATCTATTCGTTGGTTTTTTTCCCAATTGAGAAAAGAGGAACAACATTTTATACAAATGTTTTACTCTACAATAGGGGATGTGAAGAAGAGGATAATCAGAGTGAGTTGAGAAAAGAGGAACGAAGGCCTAATGAGGCTATCTTGGGCTCTGTTCATTCAAGGCAGCCAGATGATGTGAACCGTAGAATAACAATGCTTGAAGGTGAAACTTGTTTATTTTTACCGATCCAAATAAATTTCAATGTGACTTTGCATGTTATACTATTTTCTGAATATATTTTTTATGTTTATTTCTTCTATATTTTGTATATGTCACACCATCCGTAGGTGGTAGCTCTAACACTCCTCTTCGAACGAGGATTATTCAAAGAGCATATAACTGCTTGAAAGATGTTTGAGAGGTATGATTTTTTTTTTTCAATTGTTAATTTTACTTCACTGATTTTTGGGGTATGCATTGTGGATACTACACCTATTTGTCCATGAGTTTGTTTTCTTTAACAGTGTCCATTTTGTCTGAGTGGTATATAAAAATATAGCTCAGTAATCATTATTTTATATGTTCATATTGTATCTTGTCTCCCAATCCGGTCTTCTATTTTTGGAGCAGATGATGTGATTGGAATTTGCGTTGCAGCAACTACTGTTTGACTTTTAGATAGTGGGATCTCAAAATTCTCGAATTTATAAGCGTTTTTCTTAAGAATAAGCTAATATGGTTCCAAAATTCCCAAAATCAGTACGAATTTATATATTGGTAAGATAGAATGATCTACCTGGTTTTTGATGTACAAATGTGAGGTCTAACATGTGAAATGGATACCATTTTAAAGATAAATAGCTATTTGATCAAATTTGAGATCATGATTCTCATGATGTTTATTTTCTGCATTTTTGTTTGTTTCCAGTTACGCGACACCAAATTATGCTAACATAGGTCTTTTGAATGAAAAAATACAGCATTGGTGTTATGCCACTCAGATCAACTACCGGTAGAGATCCTGTAGCTATCTCGAACCAGGTATGTGCTTGAGATCAAATGCCAGTTGGTGTATAAGATATATAGCAAACATCTTGAATTGCAGTCATAATGCTCTATTCCGCTAGTGATATTTGCATTGCTTGTTTTAATCTCTTAAGATGCTATGATTTGAGAAAATGCTAACTTCATATTCTGGGTTTTTACCCTAGATACAATCACTTAATTCTAGGTTAACTGGCTATTTAAGTGTGGCATCAGGTTTTGTCCTTATAACGTAGTTGTGCGCTAAGAAATATTCACTTTGAGGTTCTAATTTCTTTATTCAAATTTCTCTGATCTTGAAGTGTTGTGTCTGTGATCAAGCAAGTTGTGTCTTGAACATCGTTTGGAACATTGTATGTAAAACTCTGACAAAGTACCCATATGATTAGCCTGATATCAGCCACAGTTTTACATACAATGTAATGTTAGCTTCGTTTAATTAGCTGATATGGACTGATTCATGTAATGTTAGCTTGTTTAATACATATTTGATTCAGTTATTAATTAGCCTGATATCATTGCTTCGTTGTTTGTAAATATTATAGAACTCTACATGGTTATGGCCGGTTAAGTACCCATATGAGAAGAGTGATGTGGATTCTTTGTCAGAGTTTGTCAACTTAACTCTGGCTTTGTATCAATATGGGAAATGTGCATCGTTTTCTTGTCACCACCGTCATGCTTGCTTCCAAGTTTGTCGAGGAGTTGTAAGGAGTTTGTCTTACATAGCACATATTCATTTTACTCCACTGTAATATATAATTCATATACACTTACAAGTACATTGGATTATTGCAGAAATTGCAGACAGGGACTGAGAGTTAAGGAGTCTGAAGTTGATGGCATGCGTTTTGAGAAACTGCCACATGGAGAAAACTGAAAGATGGGGGTAATTATGTAAGATTGTTCGTGCTGGTTTATGTTTTAATTACATTTGATATGAATAGAATTGCGGTTGTCATGTTTTATTGCAAAACCATAAATATTTTAGAGCCTGAATGAACCGGCACCATATAGTTTTCTAATATGACAAATATGATGTGAATTGATTACTACATTTTATGCCTTTTTTATTAATTAAAGAGAAAATTAATTTCATCATTCAAATATTCATTACTGCTCCATTTTATTTATGAAGGCTGGTTGCACTCTACTGTTGACATGTTCAAAAACGTTGAGGACATGGTTTGTTTCACTTGATAAAAAGCTCATACCAACATGATCAACTAACATGGGAAAGCTGGTGAGTTCCAGAAACGTGCTTTTTCTTTCTGCTTCTTTGATAATATAATAATAATAAATTTATAAACTAATTATAGGAATATTTAACTGAGTTTTATAAAATTTAACTAATGGTATATAAAAAATAACTAGGTTAATTGAGTTTTATAGAAAATAACTAAATTTCACTTTTTAAGTAATACTAAAGATTATGAAAATTAACTGACCTTTAACTGCTTCCATAAAACAGTTAATTCTTTTTGTTTTTCTCATGCTCTTACATATCCTATATAATATTCATCCATATAAATTATAAAAACAACTAATATATCACAACATAACCAGATGAAAGCCAACGAATATCAATAGAATTGCAAATGTTTGTTCTATATAGTTAATTAAGCAGATGTTTGGAACAAAGTTAAATGCTTATCGTAATCAAAAAATTAATTGACAAAGCTATTCTTGGAAAGTTAAAATGCGCCGTTTACTCCACGGACAATTTAGAATAAAATGACAATGGCAAAGAAGATATCCATAACAGTCGCATTTGATTCTTCGACATAAAAAGATTTTTGAGTCTGCAAACACAAAGGTGAAAAAGGGAAGTTATTTCATGTATAAGAAAACACCGAAGTTCAGTTTGGCATATATGCAGTTTGGCATATATGTAGCGAGATATATTTTCCTTAAACGTCTACTGCAAATAAATTTGGTGCAGGCAATAACTAAATTTTGTTGAAACGGTTAATCATGGATATGTAACAAACTATTTTATTGTATGGCTTTGAGTTTACAAAATTATGTAAAAGAAGGCACAATACATATCACTAGAATAACCATTTCTGCCTGTTCATATTACCAATTTTATTTCATATATTCGAGCGATAGAGAGGCCATACAGTTGTGCATTTGTAGTTCAATATAATGTCTATGATACCTAAGGAAGACAATAGAGCACAAAAATTTTCTTAACATAAGAAGTCATACAAACTAGAAATACAAATACAAATAGCTACATATCATCCCCAACATACAAAGTCATACAAACTTGAAAGTGTGAATGATCCTGTGAAGTCGTACGTTCAACAAAAAACTGTATTTCAGTTGTCAAACAATCTGCTAAACAGTCAACATACACCATACAATATAAAATTTTGTTTGTCATCATTGGTTTGTTTAGCTTGAATTAAATTCTAGTTATGTTGGATGCTTCTGCAGCTGAACAATGGGAAAAAAATGCTTGATAGCATTGTGACAATCTTGGCTAAACCAGATCAAAATGAAGCAGAGCTGGAGGACGATGTACTTGAGATTCTGGAAAATATAGATTATTCTGCATCGTTTGCATCACTACAGAATGCTGGTAAGCTCTGTAATTTTCCCCTTATTTTGTGTAATTATGAAATTGCATGGTTACATTTTTTTTATGATATGATTGCGTGCTGATCGGTTGGAGGTCCAACAATGGCTCCTATTATCTATGGTCTGTCGTGTTACCTTATGAGCTTTCAAATTAATTTCCCTTCTGGTCTTCTTTGTTTGCAAGTTGTAGATGTGGTAGTTTTTTGAGGTTGTTAGTTAACTGAGTGATTTAATACTAGTGCTTGTTGTTAACCACGTTTTGGTGCTTTTGTTTGACAGGTGATGTATGATGATGACGTTGTAATTGCTACAAGTTGGAAGGCAGGATGCATGTATTAATGTATTTTGTATCGACTTTCATAGATCGTTGTTTTTTAGTTTGTATCGTTTTGGTTAGCTATGATTCATTGTATGTAAGGTTGCTTTTAGTCACAAATATTTATCTTTTGAAAGCTATGTTTGAATTATTATGGATATATACATTGTGGTTTGATTTTTGACTCCATTTGATTACGTATATTATAATGTTATAATTCTGGTATTTTTGAAATTTATAATATATTATTAGATATGTAATTTATAAGCTTGACTGTATATGATAATCTGAAATGATAAATAGTTATAGCATTTTAATCATGCAATGAAAAGCCTGTTTTTTCAAGCTTTTATATACTATAGCGTCATGTTGTTGCTATAGACTGCTCTCATAGCAAGCAAACGATGTTATAGAAGGTATTCACAAACTACTGTATAGCGTTTTTTTGATGCTATAAAAACTAACATGTCAACATATTATAGCAATTAAATGACGTCATATATGTTAGCAGTATCGTTATATGTATATGTTCTATAGCAAGTGAAGAAACGCTATAGAAGGTATCTGTATTGACATATATCATCTAAGATAGCAATAAACATGCTATAAAATAAGGTTTTCCATAGCGTTTCACCAATGCTATTGTATAAATGCTATTGTATAAATCTGACCTATTATAGCTTGTTGATATTTAGCGTTTATAACATCGCTATAGTTTTATTTTATAGCAGATATTAAACGCTATTAAAGGGCATATTTGTTGTAGTGTGTTTTCCCTAATCAATGGGATTTTGATAGATATTGTTTTCCCTTATTAGGTGGCATAATTGATAAAGATTTGTTTTGAACAAGTTTTAAGGAGTATTTATTTCTGAGATATTTTAGGGTCCAATTAGGTTTTAGACTTAGTCTTTCTATTTGCCTATATAAGCATCTCATTAGGGAGAGAATTACTTGTACTTGAAGGAAAGAAAAACTTGTTTTTTCGGGATTGAGATAAATTCTCAATTATTTTTAGGTTTTCATTGTAATAATTTGGTGAATTAATAAAGGTTTGTTTGGTGGAATTTGTTTGTTATTTTTATCTTCTTCCCTCTTTCAAAATCTAAGTGTGTAGTGATATTGCGGAAATCCTAACACTTGGCATGCATATCCTGCTTCTTGCATCAGTTGTTTCATCGAATGTGCGATCATTGGGGACTTACATTCTTCACTCACTCTCCGTAGCTGCATGCAACACTCTTGCGGAACTTGTGTGTTGTCCTCATCATCATCGATATCTTCTGCACGTGCCATTAAAAGGCTCCGTCGTCTCCTAGATTCAAAGAAAGTACGACATTTGCTAAGTGAATAACATTTCACTTCCTGTCTACATGCGGTGTACACCAGAATTCGCTTTTCCGTTTTGTTATCCTGGAGGTAACAAAATAAATAAACTAGTTTTGATGCAAAGAACATCCAGAGGACATCCCTTATTTCAAAAATGCATGTGTCTCGTATCTTTAAAGTTTAAATGTAATTACTTAATTGTTACTTTTAATTTTGTCAATATGTTTTCTATTTTTATTTTTTGAATTAATTGACAGGATGGGCATTGACATTGTAATTAAGATTGGTCAATAACGCAAGTAATACTTCTATATACATAGTTTGCTTGCAATATTCAACTACTTTTTATTTTTGTTTACTTGAATTTTTTGTATAAAAATATCTTATTTATCAAGAAACCATTGCAAATAGTTTATCTCATGAAAGAAATTTACCATTAGATAATTCTTTCGATTTGACTATAATGACAAATTCACTCTTTGGACAAGAGTAAAAACTATGTTCATATAGAGATTAAAAAAGATCATAGAGATAGATGAATAGAAAGACCTTAACGCTGCATCATAAACTAAACGGATGTTATAATTAATATCAATTAAACCTATCAGTGGATTAAAACATACACAAATACTATCACACATAAATTTGTATCCAAATATCAATAAATATCAATCCTCCGCTTTACGAAATTTACTCTAATTTACAAAATAATTGAAAAAACAACCAAGCATTAACTGAACATCAAAACATGGCAATAGCAAAGAGTGAAAGAGCAAAACAAATTGAAACCACTATTTTCTGTCATGCCGATTGATTCAATATATTTTCAACAACAAACATGATGTAAAGAATGAGCTCTCGGGTATAAATTTCTAAAAAAAATTAAGAAAACCAAAAAAATATTGAAAATCAAGTACAGTATGGTACAAGCATATTTTTCAAAACAAAAAAAGGGAAAGGTAAAAGGGCTGAAGTAAAATACAACATGATAATTTCATTTCTAATGTTTATAGTCAGATCAAAGCCGACTGATGACTGCTCGATCTTTGTGTGGAGCTGTATTTCTTGCACGGGGAAATAAAAATACCGAAATGTTAGCAGTACAACAAATATTTTGACCTGAAAAAACCATCAAAATCGAATACAAAATCATAATAATTGCATAGTCCACAGAACTTGAAAATGAAAATAATCATTGCTCTGCTCGAAAAACAAATATCCATCCTCCACAAAGATTCAAAGTTTAAACATAATAGCACTATGATTGAAACAATAAAAATTTACAGACGAAAGAGAGACAAAAGGACATAGAACCTTAATTCATAAATCAAGTTGACAGGAAAAAATCGATATAGCATACTACAAAAAACAGCCTCTTAAAACAAAATCCTGTTGTTTACTTGTATCTCACCTGCAGACAGCAAGATTTAGCAGTAAGCCAGTAAACTGTTGATCATTGAATTGTTACTCTATCTGAATGCCAAATAATCAACACATGAGGTCTGTTATGTACTTAAAAATCAACAACAAAAGGCTAAATAATCAATACCTTTTCATAATATGTGCTACTACATATGAGAATAAAGTATTCATAATTTATTTTCATGTCGTTCCTTAACTCTTTGAAGGATTAAAATGGGTCAAAAACAATTCACCGTAATAGCAATTCGTATAGAAAAATTGATGTCAATCAACAGCTGCCCTAACATTCAATACATATGGTATTCTCAAATCATTTCCATACTAGAATCTTAATCAACAGCCGACCTAACAGTCAATACCATTGTTTTAAAAAATCTGCCTCGATGCTCGCCTCAAGGCTCGCCTCGAAGAAATAAGAGATAAAACGCCTTGAGGCTTATTCTAAAAGGCTTTTTACCTCTAAAGCTTACGCCTCAAAATTTTGAGGCGCATAAAGCTTACGATTCACACGCCTCAAGCGGTTGAGGAATATGACTTAAAAACCTATTTATCTTTAGTTGCAAATATTGACTCAGATAAATGTCATTAAACTTTAATTATATAATGAAATTAAAAAAAGATTGTATAATATGCGTAGACAAACATTTTGAATTAATGTAGGCTTACCCGAAAAACCCTTGTTTAGTTGGTTCCTAATTTCTATTGTTGGCTAGGTTAATTTAAAATGAACAAACGGAATGTTGCATGAATGTGGTTAAAAATTAAGTATATGTATTACGCCTTTTCTCTACCCGAAAAGCTTACGCCTCAATGCTTCGAGGCTTACGCCTCGCCTCACGGACCCGAAAACGCCTCTCTTACGCCTTTTGCATTTTAAAACATTGGTCAATACCAAGTTTCAATCTCAATGACTCTAAAACGGATACCTACGTAATTTCCTTGCTTGATAGTAAAACCCAAATCAGCACTCAACTCTACCAGACCAGAATCTGAACCAACCGAAGTAAACCTAGGCATGTTGATTAGCAAATGGAAATCGCTCTACAAACTAGCTAAAAAAAAAACGACACAAACTATTAAGTAAATCACTAGTAGTTTAAAAAATGACACAAGAATCAGGGCAATACGAAGATGGAAAAAAATGATTTTTAATGAAGAATATTAGGGTAGTACGCAACTACGAATTAGGGAGTAATCATTCAAAAAAGAAAATCAAAAATTGGGAGGGAAAACAAGAAAACCTACATCGTTAATTTTGGAAGTAGAATTTTTTTTATGAATTTGGGGAAATCAGAATAATTTGATAAAAAACAAGAGAAGAGAGACGAGAGGGAAATTGAAGGAGTGTGGCAGCAAGGGAAAAAAGTTGGGGAAATCAGAATAATTTTTGAGGCAGCAAAGGGGAAATTTACCGCACTAATAAGATGTTAGCGTTTCATGGAAGCTTGGCCCGGTACTTACTCAAACAAAGCATACTCAGCATGTAAATTATATTAATTTACTTTTTAAACCAACTTTCATCAGCATTTAGTAATAAACGATGTCCTTGATTGCAATTAAAAATGAATTTTGTTGTAGTGTGTTTACTCCTCTGCAATGGGAGCAAAAGCAAAGGCCAAAACGAGGAAAGCATAATTTATTATATGGATGATTGGCATGCATGGTTTCATTAATTTGATCCCTCATCAAATATTTTTCCTAATTATTTGTAAAATTAGTTGTATATATTTTGGGATCATGACTATTGACCCATATAATCGGCTTTGCTTGATACTAAGTAGCATGTCTTAAGCTTCATTCATAGTATAATTATCTCTTGATTATTCATGAACCTGAATGGTGTATTCTCTCGAGATATTATAGTTGTACTAAAAAATTCTTAGATTTTACTCACTAGTAATCCCATTTGCTAATTTTGTTGCATTTATTATGCAGGTAAAATAGTTGAGCCACAGCGATGGTTTTATTTTTCCATGGATTGGAGAGCCTTAAGCTGATTTACAGGTACACAATCATGTTCAATGCTAGAATGTAAAATATCCCAATTAAGAAATAGTACAACGCTAAAATGTAGAATGTCCCAATTTTAAGAAATAGTGCGCTCTTTTAAAAAAATTCATTAAAGTAGTTCACCTTGGAAGTTGGAAAATATATAATATTAAGTTTCAATATGAACTTGGTGCACGTCCTAAAGTAAGCTCTACCAAGAACAAAGAGATATTTATAAAAACGGAGTAAGGGTGGTCAATCGGTTGCATAACCAAGCCTTTTTTTTACTGAATTGTTATTCAAGTTGTTACAAAATAACCATCACATCAAATAGTTCTTATCATAAAGCTACACCTACATGATGACGTATTAATATTCCAGAAAACAGTGTCTAGTTCGAACTCTACTTTGCACACACATCCCTGTAAAAAATAATACCAAAATTATTGGTGTTTATGTCATGCTTCAGTATTTTATTGACATTATAGTGTGTGTGTGTGTGTGCACATATATATAAATATATATATATATACACACACGCAATTATAGAACAGTAGATGATTGAACTTTAAAAAGGAAAAACAGTACTTATCTTTATTAGGAGTAAACAAAGAAGCCGTATGAATAGTTAAATTATATTCTTTGTATCTGTTATGCATATATAGACTTGTAGCGTGCTGACACAAATTTGGTTTACAAGCGTCAACTGGCCAAAGCGAACTAGATACAAGTTTTCCTGCTCTAATTGGTTCCATTGCCATTTCAGTCGTAGTTGTTATGTCATAGGTTGCATGGAAAGTGTTTTTTTATCCCAATGATTGGCATTTGTAATTGATGCCAGGTACATATTTTATCCTTATCCCATTTGCACTTAGATACATGTATTTTACAAACCATTATTTGATTAAAAATACACATGATTCTATGGAGTTTATTCTTCAACTTTTTAGTTTCTAAGAATTTTCTAACTTTTCAAAAATTTGGTTAACACCCTAAATTTTTGAAAAATTTCGCCATAACCTCCTTCGTACAGGGAGACATTTAAAACCGCAACTAGCCACGCAGGGCCCTCACCAATCCAAAAGTAAAAGAAAAAGCCAAGCGGCTAGCCAATCGGCTCATAAAATCATCCAAACCCAAGAAATATAGTAAACATGTACCTATATGTCGGGCATACAGTTTTATTCCTCTTCTCTAGCCTCATTGCTATGACCTGTCCAATATATATATGCATGTACACTATGCAATTTCCAAACAATTTTCAATTCAGTTCAACATTTGATTCAAATTGGCTTAAATTCTCTTATTGGTTTTATTGTTCCAATATGTTAATTAGTTCAACTAATAAACAAACAACACAATCAGCGATCAATTAGTTGAACAGTTTTTCATCATATATCTTTAATATATATACTCAAAATCATGTTTTTGATGTCAATTTACAACAATAACCCTAACTAGTTTTGGTTCTCGCACCAGTCAATTGGAATATATAGATATCCCACTTTCGAAACTCGAACATAAATACTGGTGATGATATACTTCATCATCAGAATCATTCCCGGGCGACTAGAGTGTGATTCTTTATCTATCCAGTATATTAAAACTTCGAATATACGTTTGAAAGGCATATATGCAAAATCTTTATATACTCGATTATCCAAATTCAATATAAAATAAATATTCAAATACATATAAAATAGTTTAAATTTTCAAAACAAAATTTGTTTTTACAAATAATACTCTTCTAACTCATTCTTGGATACTGCTGATCCTATCTCTAACGAGTCGTTCTTATTGGATATTGCTAATCCAATCTCTAATGAATTCTTTTATCCGGTTCTAATGTGTCTTGTTCTCAAGCTCTGTAAACCAAAGCTCTGATACGAACAGAAACGACCCAAACTTGCCCGTAAAGGAAAGCCCGGATTGAGTTGAGAACACGACAAATCAAAACACAAGCAGAAGAACATTTCATTGCTTGTTGCAACAATTTCATCAGAGTACAAGAATATTACAGAGTATGAATAAATAATATACATTTGATAAATATCAGAGATTAAAATACATTACATAGCAGCGGAAAAATAATAGACAACATGTAACATCTCATATTTTCTTTATATTTAAGTTTTAGTTTAAAATAAATAAATGAAATAATATTTGATAAAAAAATCAAATTTTGTTAATTATAAAGATGACGACTATTTGAACCGAGTATAAATCGATTTTTAAATTTAGTTTATTTAGAATTTTTATAACATGGAATTTAATATTTTAATAACAAATTAGATTTTTGTGGTTTAAGTTAAAAAGGGAAATTCAATTTAATTTGTTGAATGGCAGAATTTTATGTTGTTAATAATAACTGAAATTCAAATAATCAGTTTGGGAACTTAAAATTTGTAAAATGGATTTATAAACTTTACTTAAGTTGAAGTTGGATTTAATGGAATTTAATAAATATTTAATTCAGCCAGTTAAATAAATTTTGAATATTTAATTATTTAATTAACTGTGGAATTTAACTATTTTGACGACTATCTCGAAATTTGATGAAACTGGTGCCATCGGATCCGGAATGGTGAATTATTTTAGAGTTTCAAATTTCGCTACAAGTGGACGTGTCATGTAATCATGCGGAATAAAACATGAAAGGTATTAGTGTAATTTGATAATGGTTATTGTTCACACTAGACCTTCTATATATACAAATAAACTTTAGTTCCAACCCACCAGCCCATTCCTCACTTATACATACACTTTCCTCCATCGATTTTCTTTATCTCTAATGGCTGAAACTTTTAAAACCCTAGATTCAAAATAAATTTCAACTCAAAAATCAAAAATCTTTAAACCATAGCTTATTATATAACGATTCGAAGCTATCGACAATACGAACCTGCGGTTGTTATTCGTCTTAACATGCAGTGCACAGATTTGCCAAAATTCACGGTCAATGGTTCAAAATCGCGAAGCTGTAATATGCAATTTGCGGGTTTTTGATTCGGAGGTTAATCGCAAATTCGGGGATCTGGGTATTGGAGAGGACATCCATACGAGTGCAGAGGAGGTGTTCGTTTGGAAAATAGTTGTATGTATGGCCGAAATTTGATTGTTGAAGGTTTGAAAGCACGGTTTTGTTTGGGTTCGGCGAGAAGGCCAAGGTTGACCGGAGGTCCTGTCGTCAGCGGGGAAGGTGCGCCTCGAGGAGATCTTTCAATTGGAGGTGGTCTCATGGTCTCTAGTGGCCGGAACAATGAGCTTTTCTCGGTCAAAGTTGGGTGAAAATGGGTGTTTCGTGCAATGGGTTTACTGTAGCAGGCTGGAGTTTGGGCGAGAGAGGAAGGTGACGTATCAAGTTCTGAGTGGTGAGAAGTTTTAATTTATTTATTTTATATATATTTAATTTCAAATGATAAAACATAAATAACTTCCCCATATGACCTCGGATTTACGTGCAGTCTGTTGCGTTAGGATCATGACGAAATTGCGGACGACCTGAGATTGGTTTATCTGCTCATTGGAGACTGGAAATTTTTGGGCTTTGGTTGGACGTTCAATCCACTAAGGATCCAAAGGTGAGTGATTTTCTCACTTATGAAATACTGAATTATTTCCATATTTGTTAAATTAAAATATGAAATAAGTTTGGTTGTAGGGTTGTGTTTGATTTGTGATTGGCTGCTTAAAAATGACATGCAAGTATATTAATCTGAAAATTTAGGTCGATAGTTAGTTATTTAATTTAATTAAATAACTAGTTGGGATTTCTAATCCTTGCAAACCCGTAGAACAGATTTTATTGATTAATGGGATGAATGGTTGTGATGGATGCTTTGGGTGATTTTCTAAATGAGTATTGCTTGAAATGTTATTTATTTCAGTTGATGAATGTTGTATGCTCATGTTTGACGATGAATCCCATTCCTTTCACCGTGGATGTTACGGGCATCAAATAAACTTGGGATTTATCGAGATAATAAATTAAGAGCACAGAGTGAAATGATAAACCTCTGTGACCCCGATTTGGATTGAAATGATAGATCCATCCCTGAAATATCGAGTAATTAAACTTAAATCACTTGGCCATAGGGTAGCAAATTATATATGGACATCGGTTGGTTAAATGATTTAAATATTCGGGATTCTATTGATGAGGAATTTTTCTTAAAGGAAATATGTCGATATTGATAAGATTTTTATGTTTCCTTTAAACATGAATTTGAATGTTAATGAATTTGTCAAGGTAAATTGTTCAAACAAATCAAGATTTGTAAAGTGGATTTTAATATACCTTGGAGTTTTTCAAATTTTATGGTAAGATTTGGAATTGATAAATTTCCATGAATTTAGTTTTAAATGAACATCAATTGAGGATATTCCAAATCACCATAATTTTTTGTATGAATATGGATTTGATTCCTCTAAATTGAAAGAAATGGGGTTGAATGGCATTTGAAACAAGATATTGAATTATGTAAACTCCATTTAGACTAGAGTATAGATTAATATATTTGAAGTTCGGAAGAAAGGAACGATTATGTTATAAACAATTTTATATATATATATTTACACATTTGATTTCAAATAAATTATTATTTCCTTAAAAATTTATTATTTAACCTTTACCTACAAACTATTTTATTATAAATAAATTTTTCCTTATAATTTATTATTCAAAATTATCTAGTAAACCTTTAATTTGTGTATATGCATAATATTTAAATTATTTATTTATTTTTAATTATTATATTATATATATTTATTTATTTATGTAAGATTTTCTTATAAACATTTATTTTCATAAGTATTTTAGAAATAATAAATTCTTCCAAATGGAAAATGTTTGAATTTAAACCGTTGGTTCAAATGAAGTTGAGATAATAATTCATCCTATTTAAATATGAACCGATTTAAAACGATTTTTATATGGAAATATGAATTATATTCTTCTCGAATATAAATGGATCTCCTAAGGGATCAAAATGGGTTATAATGCGATATATATATATATATTATTTGGATATGAATGGATTTCGAACATAAATCGAATTGAGATAATCATAATCCTTGATATGAAGTATATTATACTTGAATATAAACCAAATTTGTGAAATATTATATGATTATAATATAATGAAATGAAATATATTCTAGTTTAGAATATAATTGGTTTTGGTACGATTATGATATGTTGATATGAAAATATATTCTTTTTGAATATAGATTGGGTTCGAAGCAAAACATGATATTTTTGATATAAAGCTAACCTTTGTGAATGTAAAACAACCGACCGATGTAGAAAATGTAAGTGTTGGTTGTTAAAGAGACCGGAGTCGGCAAATGGCATACTCTTTGTCAGTGTCGATACCACTTTGACAACTGTGAACGTTATGACGTATCCAGAATGAGTATGATGACTTGGAGGCGATTATTGAATTGAAGAAGATGAATGATGACGAAATAGCCCTGACCTTTGGGTCAGAATTGAAATGACTAAAACAGGAGCTATACTGTGACTAATTGAGGTAGCACCTTTGATCGGACACACTCCTTCGATACTATTTCTATGACAATGATGATGATGATTTGGGCCCTTTATGACTTTGGGAGTGTGTTCCGAGGTGGGTGGTTGTGGCTACTATGCGTTACCACTAGTCCGGGAGTGCAATTGGTAGAATCCTACCCTGGGCATTGCCTCGAGTACCTTGTCATATTTATCCATATCGAGCCCCATACGATTTTGATTTAGCATTGCCTTCTATGGAGTGCCCTCTGATAACACCAGTACGGTGAATTTACGGTACTGTATAGACTGTTGATGCCTGTAAACGGCGTAAGGGTATTATGGTAATCACTCTTACGCTATTTTTATAATATTTACTTTATTGGATATACATTATCATAATAGCGTATTATACTATGTAAGTATTAGTTTACGGATCCTCGAGAGATGGAAAAAAAATCCCATAACATCTCCTGAGTTACTGTACCCATGACACTTAGGTTATTTCATATTTTGATTTGACTAATATGAGAATGATTTAGTATTGATCCGGGTGTTGTTGTGTTTTTTTATGCAATAAGCTTGGGTCAGCAGACGTTGCAGTTACTGAAGATTTCTCTGGCTTGGAGATCGAAGACGAAGATCTGATATACCTCTATTATATATATATATATGTATGTATGTAATTCTGCTGCACTGTGTTTCCGCTGCTAGTTATGTATATCTGCATATGTGTAACTCTGATAATCAATTGTACGTTATATCCAAATATATATGTTTTAAAATGCCTTGAACCATTATTTGTTTAGTATATGTTGTCGTTCCGCTATGAGGTTCTGAGATTTGTTTTTCCTCTTCTTTCTTCTTTTTCTTCTTTTTCCAAAGACTGCCTGTGTTGGTGATTTGTTTGGGTCGACATGTGTGGTTTATTGTCGGTTTGAACGGTCAAAAATATGGGTCGTTACATAACACAACCATAAGAGATACACGGATACAGAGCGTTCCGTCAAAAATAGTAGTCTGAACCTCAGAGGTAGCGTCGAACCTTTTACGTTTAACCATGATGAAAAGCGAGTGAAAAAGTCGAAATCGTGGACTAAAACTGAAGTCGAGAACCAAAACCAAAGTTGAAAACCAAAACTAAAGTCGATGCCGAAGTCGAAGCTGAAATCCAAAGTTAAAGCTGAAATCCAAGAACCAAAACCAAAGCAGAAGTCAAAGTTGGGCGCCCCTCTTCCTAGCGCGCCAAAAATGTTAACATGGGGAGTTGTCGTCGATTCAACACACGAGCTGCAGCTGTAAACCAGGATCCTGTAAAAATAAATATGTAAAACCAAAACTACTAGCTACCCATGTGGAAAATAGGGGGTCCTAGAGTTTAGGTTAAAAAAATAAACTCTTGTAAGTCATGTGACTGGTGTGAGAACTAAAAACAGTTATTAACTTGGTTTTAAAGTAAGGTAAATCAAGGGACAACGCTGTATAACACGGACCGTGTTTACCCCCAAGAATACCAGTGCATAAAACAAACAGCGCAATGCTAATTAAAGAAAATGAAGCTATTATAAGACTCAGGTCCCATCACACAATGCAACGCAAGCCGGAGGATAGAGTTTTACCTTATAATTGCCAAATAATGCTTGGTACGTGAAATTTTATCTTTTATTACTATTATAAGTGAAGAAATCATCTTCAAATATAATTGTATCAACCATAGGCGGCATGGGTACCATCTATCATGTCGCCATACTAGACTCTACAATCAAAATCAAAATGTCACGCATTGAAAATTGGGTTTCCGTCATGAGTCGAGGCAAGGGATGTACTCCTCGCCGGCATCGAGACACTCTAGCAAATGCCTCAGGATCTCACGCAGAAGACCCTTGGATTCTCCAAGGCTGCTCCTCCCTTACGTTTGAGGATTAATTATTCCTGAACACACGTTTCCCGGTCCTATAGGACCTATATCCATTGGCTCCGTAGTAACCGGTATATCCGAGGCGCCTCGCAATCAATCATCCACATAGGTAAAAATACAATAAATGTTTGTCTCCATACCATGATACCACCCATAGCTAGAAAGAAACGTCATGTCCTCCTTGGGTCCCTTATCCCGTTTTTGACTCATACCGAGGTGTGAGGCTCGCGAATTAACGCTATACACAAAGCAATGCCCTTCAAGGCCGTGCTTTGATCATCAATCACAAGACTCTGTTTTTCAACGGAAGCCTTGATCATTTTCATCTCAACATGCCACACTGACAATTCACGCCATGCAACTGATGTCTATCGATATATAACCTCTGAGCTCATACGTCTCAGAGAAGGGTGTTAAGCATGAGAATAAATTCTCCACCACCAAACAAATATATATTTAATCGAGATCAATCAACATAGAATAAAATCCAATGTTAGACACACATCCATTTAATAGTTTGATCTGGGTCTGAACGAAACCGGAGGCACCTTATTCCTCATCCCATATGTCCAATATAGGAGAGAGGTCCTCGCATATCCGGTCGATCTCCAAGTACGCCCGGACGATTACCACTTATTACCTTGTCTTGGGTGTACGGCCCAATCAAGACATCAGTAATCATCCAAACGATGTGAAGAACTCCGGTCTTCAACCACCGTCATCATCGTCGACTTATCGTCGAATCAATTATTCAGAATGGGTATAAACCCGGCCTTTTCGAATAATTCACGTATTTTATAATCAAGTGCTTTAAAACACAACATACGCCTCATTCCAATTCTGAATATAATTTTATTTAAATATTCATATCCTTTGGGAAAGGTTCCCAATAATTTTATCAAAGATAAATTCTTTAAATTTATTCTTTAACCTTCCTTTGGATATCAATTCAAACCAAACTAAGGTTTATCCAAACTAGTTGGGATTAACAAACCATATCGAAGTAATCATTTCTTTTATTATCCTAATCCCAACCTATTCATCCCATGGAGAAAATTGGTAATAATCCATATCAAACACCACGGTGTTATTGGTAAAATTAATTACCATTTCATGTTCAAATCTAATTAAAGATTTAACTATCCTCTGGAGTAAAGCAGGTGATACTCCATTCTTGATCATTTCCCAAATTTGATAATCTAAATTATCTCATTCATTTTTCAATCTAATTAAAGATTCATTAAAACTCCACTTAGTTTTAATCTTCCCAAAAATAAATATTAATGATTATTTAACTTTGGGAAATCAAACATGCCACATTGACAATCTACACCGTACTACTGATTTCCGTCGATATATAACCTCTAAGCTTGTACATCTTAGACAAGGGTGTTAAGCAAGAGAATAAATTCTCCACCACCAAACAGATATTATTTAGCAAAGCTCCATACAATTCGAAACACAATGTTAGACATGCAATCCTGTCTTTAACTGAGTTAAAGAACTAATGTCATTTAAAATACAGTTCACGATAAACCCAAAATCACATTCCATTAATTATGGAATCTTCATGGAAAACAGATCGATATATTTATATATAATCGATATCAATTTCTGTATCCGACTAATAATACAAATGGAATAACGACTAAGCCTTTTAAGTTCCATATATATTACCAGTCTTCCTCCACAGAAGTTCACTTCGATTATTATCAAATCGAATTCCATTCCATTCCAGTTTGTTGTATTAAATTGGAAAACTTTACTTTGGAAATTTTCCTTTAAATCTAAATAAAAAGATTTATAAATTCCAAATCACATTTCATTGTAAATCGGGTTAAAGAACGAATGTTATTAAAAACACAGTTCATGATAAACCCAATTCACGTTCCATTTTATTCCAATTATTAAATATAATTGGAAACTCTAACAATCTTAATTAAAAGATTTATTCTTTTCACACGGGGTTCAAGAACAGTATTACTGAAAACACCATTCACAACAAACCCAAAATCCAATTCCTTTATTCAATTGCAATTAAATATTAATTAATTGGTAAACTTCTCTAAATCCTAATTAAAAGATTTATTCTTTTCTCAACTGGGCCCAAGAACAGTGGTAATGAAGACACTATTCACGACAAACCCAAAATCCAGTTTGATATTAAATATAAGGCTTTGAATAGAAATTATATCATCTTATATTCAATATCAAATTCCAAAACCAACAAATATAGTATTGGAAATAACGATATAAAATATATCTTCCAAATTCCATAACAATATCTGTATAATCACGGAATCCAGTATCGAAATATTCGAAGATGATTTCCATTCAAATCCACTCCAATTCATATATTGGAAGTTCTGGTTATATTAAAACCCATTCTCAATCCAATTTATTTATTTAAAAATAATTGGTTATAATTCTAGTTAATAACCAATTCTCGATAGAAATATATTTTTATCTTTTCAAATATGGAATTTTTCATCCCAATTCTTTCCAAATCATTATTATGATTTTACACAAATTATAAATATTTTTTATAATTTTACTAAGGCCCTTTCAGTCGATTTCCATAAACGGTCATTGAACTGCACTTACAGCGACCTTTTCCAAATTTGATTTGGAATCAATTCCAAATCCAACCATTAGATTTCAAATCTCTTGTATTCGTTGGAAAGCTCTTTTTGATACGAACCCAATGGTTCCGGTTTTATGAGAATCTGACGGTCGGATCTCCTGTAATATCAATTCGAAGTCAATGGTCGAAATTCGAGAATGGTCGCGGCGCGGCGCGTTGTATTCAGGCCATTAAATATATATAACATATATATTTTGTCGATTTCCATTTAAATCGTATTTTATAAATTCGTTTTAAAATGATTTTAACTTCATTTTCAATTTTAAATCAAAATTTATATTCCTTATCATTGTAATATTTAAATGGTAATATTTTCAACATATCTAATTTGAAATCATTTCCTTTTTCGATATTCATTATAAAAATGAGTAAAATCGATGTCATTTGCGTCAAAATGACGCATATCTACTCAACATGGCATCATATATTTCAATATTTTCGTGTCCATCCCAAATCGGACATCAAAATCATATTTTGATCCATTACTGAATATTATTTTAAAATATTCGTTATTTTAAAATATTCATTATTCGTTATTCGTTATTTTAAAATATTTGTTAATTTAAAGTATTTGTTCTTTCCGAATTGTAATTTATATGGATTTCATACACCCATGTACACAACAAAAATCAAACATAGTCAGCCATATTCCAGAGTGCATTACACAACTACATAAGCATTAAACATAAATAATTAATGCTTACAACAGCCTGTCAACCAATCGATTGACATACAACTAAACAATTGGGATTAGTGTATGTAAAATATCATCCCAATAGCCGTGTGGGGTTTTAATCAACAAACACCGATTTTATTTGTGCAGTTGGGCGATGTGTAAAATATATCGTCTCAATCAATATCAGTCAAACGAGTGTACATAAATAAATCATCCGATTTGTAAATGAATATTTATTTTCATTCATATACTCATTAAAAATTTTATTTTTAATGATAAATATTTATTTCAACACATGAATATTTTATATAGTTCATTCATACAATAACAATTGTATTTTTATTGTTCTAACATTTTTAGAAAAATTCGGCAGCATAACGGCGCGATACTAGAACCGGAATAAGGTCTAGCCTTATCCCTCACCTAATACTGGCTCGCGCCATACACATACCAATTCTAATCAATTCAATTTACATCCCAAATCAAATTCAACCAATTTATCAATCAAACAAACAACCAAACGACCATTGTTTCAATCAAAGGTGTCGGCTGCTTCTAAATACCATCTGCATCCTAGTATATATTTAACTGTAAACAAAATTAGAGTGAGAAGTTCTCTCCTTTGGGATCCACTCCGCCAGTTTTATTTTTGAATTTCTGAACAGCTTGGATTTGCCTGAAATTCCAACGTAATCCTTTTCACGCTGTTTATAGAAAAAAATCACATTTTTTTAGATGATGCTCATATATTTAAAAATCCATTTTTATAATGCGATATATATATATTTATAAATCAAATTTTTACAATGGTATTATATATATATATAAATCTAATTTCTATTCTAGAATGATATATGTATAAAAACATATTTTAAATAACTAAAAATCGTTATTTTATTTCACACTATATATATATATAAATCATATTTTTTTATTCGCTACTCATATAAAGTCATATTTTTAATTTGCTACATATATAATAAAAATCACATTTTTATCCTAATGTTATATAAAGAAAAATCACATTTTTGTTTTGCTACAATATAAATAAAAAACACATTTTTGTTCTAACGTTATATAGATAAAAATCATATTTTTATATAGATATTATGTAATAAAAATCATATTTTTATCACTGCTATTTATGTTAAAATCATATTTTTATTTTGATGTTTACACAATAAAGACCACATTTTTATCACAATGAAAACATTATAAAAATCGCATTTTTATCACAATGAAAACATTATAAAAATCATATCACAATGAAATTCATATCTTCTACTACTAAAAACTATATTTTCTTCCAAATAAAAATTGTATTTTTTCCTATTAAAAATCTTATCTTTAGCCAACTAAAAATTGTATTTTTCCTATTCAAAATCTTATCTTTATCCAACATAAAAATCATATTTTTATCAATGAATTAAAATCAGAATACTTACATATTTTCTAGGATTTTGCTGTTCGAATTGGTAGGGGGAGTCATGGTGCTGGTCGCGGTGTCGAAGGGGAGGGGGGTGGCTCGCCTGACCGGCATCGGTGGTGGCCTCCTATGGAAGTTTGGAGGTTTTGGGTGGTTTACTTGAATTGAAGAAGAGGGGGGCGACGTGGTAGATAGCGGCGGCGATGGGAGGGGCTCGCGGCGGCCAAGGCGCGGGGTGGAGGGTTGAAGCGCGGCGGCTCCGGCGAGCCCTCGGGAAGGGGAGGAAAGGGCGACTGGCTACAATGGGGTTTTTTTCCTTCTTTTTTTAAAAAATGAGCATTAACCCAGAATAGAGGGAAGGGGAGGGTTTAAATATATATATATATATTAATTTAATTAAGTTAATTAAATCCAAAAAAATTGTTTTTCTTTCGAACCCCAAATCGAACCCAACAACTGTCGCCGTAGCTAATTACCCCCATTCCGAACACAATGGGATATGTCCGCTTAGCCAATTCGACTGTTTAGATCAGTTTTCATTAAAATTAAAATATAATTTAATTTTACGTTCAAAATTGATTTTAATGTACATTTTAATATACCGGGGCCACATACTGACTCCAAAAATTCCAAAAAAATAATTCTAGCTATGTTTTGATGATACGGTCCTAACAAAACTAATTTCGTCGAATTTGGAGACCGTTTGAAAAACGGTCATTTTCCAGTCAATTAAATTCAAACTGAGTTGACTAAATACGTTTAAATTTACCATGCTCACATATTAATTCCAAAAATTATGAACATTGGAATATAGAAATAATTTGACATTCCGGACCCAACAAAAGTGGTCTCGTCAAAAACGGAGGTCGTTTGCAAAATCGCTACTTTTAAGGTCTATATATTATATAAATTCCATAGCGACTATTCTGAATTTTCAACTGGACATAACTTTTTATTCCCATTATGAAATCAGGATTTTTCACATTCATTGGAAAGATATTTTCAAACAGATTAAAATATTTCTGGTTTTACTGAAATCTGGTTTATTTTGAATCCTATACATTCAATTGAAATTTGAAATCGAATTTTCAAACTACCGCGCCATTTCAGGCTCATTATGTAATTAAAATAAATTAATTTATTCTAACTTCGATTTAAAAAAAAATAGTAGTTATTATTTAAAATAAATCATTTTAAATATTCAAAATCCATTAAAATCGCTAAAATAAATATTTTAAATTGGTTCTGAAATTCTGGGTTGTTACAACTATGGTCATATATCTTAACATGGTTAGCAACATTAACATGCATAGATAACTTACCATCTTCAACACGCAAATTACATATATTAAAATTTATAAAACCTCCATCAAAAAAATTCTGGTGACATCCACCCACCAAACAAGTAAACTTCTTATATGAATCCTACAAGCAAAAGGGCAAGCCAAAGAAAACAATGCAACAAAACCGCTACTGAGGTCATAACTGGGTATACGGGCAAGGAATCACCATCTTCAATAGGAATAACAATAGCTTCCAAACCACTAACCCTGTGCATAATGAATAGAAGCTACATAATACTTCTGATTAATTACTT
This sequence comes from Allium sativum, assembly GCA_030737875.1. Classification (NCBI taxonomy): domain Eukaryota; kingdom Viridiplantae; phylum Streptophyta; class Magnoliopsida; order Asparagales; family Amaryllidaceae; genus Allium; species Allium sativum. Next base: position 320,652,810 of record CM060923.1, on the reverse strand, counting down.
TTATATAATTTTCTAGAAAAAGCATAAATAACTCCTTAGTTGAATTCAGAGACCTCTAAACCAACCCAGGAATATCATCAACCAAAAAATGACCGGAAGGGAAATTAAAGGTGCACAACAAAGGTTTGCATAGAGAACCAACATAGGATAAGTTGACATCAATAAGGCAACCAAACATGTTCAATACAACATCTCTCTTCTTTTACAACTTAAAAGTAGGACTGGCCAAGTTGAAATGGAAGCAGGATAAACCATACAATGAAAAAAAGAAACATCTGCACCATACTATTAGAGAAACAACAACAAAAGAAACCTTTGTCACCCAGAAACCGACCAGACAAACCAGTATAAAAAAAACATACTGCACTTGGGCAAATTATCTGAATTATGAGTTTGGATATCTGAATTGTTTTGAATGTGATTATTCTAACGTATTCAATATCAATTTAGAAAAGAAAATTTCATGATAGGCTAGTTCAGAATATGATTTACGTTTGTTGGGGTTTAATATTGGCAATGGCCAGTTCACTATATAATTTAAGGTACCTGCTCTTTCTTCTGTATGTCGAAAAATAAGCATAGAACTTGCTAATGTGGAACATTTATTATTTGAGCTCACGTAGAAATAATGGCACAACAAGAGTGAAAAACAAACCTAGAGCTTGACATTTAAAATCATTAGTTTTGTTTAAACGATCTAGTTTATGATACAACATCTTTGGAAAAATTATAAAGGATATACGCATTCAAAAATAAAATGAAGTCTGTTAAATTTAAGATAAAATCATTACTCCTCAAAAAAGAAACAAATCTACACTACTTATTTTTGTACGATCGAAAAACATGTATCTTAATTTTACATGAATAGTTTACTTATCACTATGTGTTTAATTTGATCAACATTCAAAAGATTCAAACGTCCAAATTATTTCCAAATATATACCTAAAACAGTAGTATGCAAAATAAAAAATATATAAGGAATTTTGTTTGATAACTCTTGCTAAAAAGGGATAAACAAGTAATTCAATAAAATATAAAATTTCATGCTAAGCTAGAGAGTAAGAGCCTACTTTGTATCTTTATCCTAAGTATTGTGACCATAGGCTAGGGAGCCTAAACACAACACAAGCTTATTGAAGATAGTCACTGATGACAGCCTTATTTCTAAGGACTCTAAATGTGCTCTAACTCAATATTGTAGTTTGAAAATTTAAACCTATAGATTAAAAATGAGAATTTTCAAATGGTGAAAGATAAATATCAAAGAAAATCTAAGTAAGGAGGTATATAATGCAGCCAAATTATAGAATGGCAATTATGTTCTGATGGAGCTACAAAAAAGGATATATGATGAAAGTGTTAGTGACTAATAATTTGTTGATAGTCCAGGTATATAGTTTGCTTATACCAATAATTATTAAAGAAAGACATATAGAGTGGATGTCTTAATAATCCTGGAATTGTTTATATTATATAATTTCCCATATGACATATTGTTTATCTTGGTTTACGAATAGCTAAGCAAGACAGACAACATTGGTATAAAAAGAGTCGAAAACAGAAAGGGAATAGTGCAATACTTGAGCTTCTGTTTGTAGCTATCAGTAGTCTCTTGCTTTTCCTCGTCATTAGAGTATCAAATTACGCTCGGAACAACAAAATGTCATGCTTTCGGCAAATAGGACAACTTTTATAGTAGAATTCACATCCATACTAAAGGACGGGGAGTTATTGCGCCAATTTTGGATACACAAAATACAAAAAGGATGGTCACATTTTGATAGCAAACCAAGCATTCTTTCAGCAGTAGTTAGTTTAGAAAGGACAATGTAACGACCCAGATTTTTTGACCATTTAGTTATTATTTAAAAATGTTTTTTTTATTGTTTTGGAATTCTAAATGGTTTAATTTCAATAATTTTGAATATTTTATTTTATTCCGAAATGATAGAAATTTAGTGGATCTGCAATATAATGTGAACTGGCAGTATAAAAGGATAAATTTTTAATTTAAAATAGTACGTTTACAAAGGATGTAGTAGCTAACGAACTCGGATTTCGATGAAATCTGTTTCATTAAATCTGAAATGATGAAATTAGGTAACCAACCAAGTTACGTCAAAAATGGCATCCGTATGTGGAAAAGAAAAAATAAAAGGCCAAAATTTGAACTAAAATTTGACGGTAATTGGAATTTGCTAATGCTAACGGCAAAACTGGAACCTGAGACCTATCCAGGAAAATTCTAAACATAGGATATTAGCTATATATGAAATCTGGAAAAATCCTATAACGGATATAGAAAGTTATTAAGGAAACAAAATTTAAATAAATTATTTGAAAATCTAAACGAACTCCGATTTTTGATTTGAATACATAGGATTGAAGTACGTTAAAAACCGGACCAGATGGTGGAAGAATTTTTGAAAACCGTTATCGTTTGATACTCCAACATGAGACCGGAAGGTGTTGAAACTAACACAAAACACTATTTTGAATTTGAATTTAAATTATTTGAAAGTTCAAACAAATTCAAAACTGATATATTTTTATATAGTATTGAAGAGCAAGAAAAATTGAACAACATGGTTGAAAAAGATTTTGGATAAGGTATCAATAAGTAAGTCAAATTGACGTCCGAATAGGGTTGAGAAAACACACTTTACTATTCATAAATTATTAAATTTATTTTTAATTTAATTAATTTAAGGATTAATCCTAGCCATCCATTTTCGACCGTTGGATTCGCGCCACCTCAGCAATCCATGTGAATCCTTCGACTATAAATAGCCCCCCCCCCCCCTTTATTTTAAACTCACTCCTCCTCCTCCTCCTTCAAGCTTTGGCAATGGCAGAAATAATAATAAAATATTAGGAAATAGGGAAAAGGGAAGGAAGGGAGAAAGGAGGGCAAGACGGGGAGCTAGGGACTTTTAGGCAGAGGCTTGGGCTTCGCGGGGTAAGTTTTTAAATAATATTTATTTATTTATTTATTTGTGTAATATATATATATATATTATAATTAAAATAGAATTTGTAAAAATAAATATCAGAACATTCTAAGGGTGACAGAGAGGATAGTGTCTAAGGCTTGAGTTTGGAAAATATAGTTTCCTGCTCTCCCTGGCTATCCCTAACTGATCCGACGGATGGGATGATTAATTTAAATTTAAATTTAAAATTTAATTTGAATTTAATTTGAATTTAAAACAGACCAGGGGCATTTTCGTAATTTTTAACCATAAACTTTAAAAGCTTATAACTTTTTCAAAACAAGTCGGATTTCCACGAAACAAGGACCGTTGGATTCTTATCGAAAAATACTTTAAAATGAGTAGAAGCAGATTTTTGATCCGGGTTAAAAATTTTAAGTTATAATTAAATGAATATTTTTAAATATTTTATTTGAAAATTAAATTTAATTAATATTAAAATGGTTTTTCAATTTTAAAGAAAATTGGATATGGCTAGAGATGGGAAAGTAGGATTTTTTAGAAGGGCAGGGAAGGTAATTTGGCTAATAACGCAATTAGAAATTAATTAAGATAAAAATAATTTAATTAATTTAATTAAATATATATTCATTTAAATTAGGTAAATATTGTAAATAGCATAACTTTTGCATACATTAACGAAATTTAACGAAACAGGATCCGTTGGGATCGTATGGACGAGCACTATGCAATGGAACTAACCGCAAGTGGATTGGAGCTCGTTTGGATTTATGGTGAAATTTAACGTCTGAACCAAATCAATGACCGATTATCGTTATTCACCAAGGTGAGTAAATCTCACTAACTCTGAACACTTTATATTTTTATAAAGTATTTTTAGAACTGATAATTATTGGTTGAATTGCTGAGTGTTGATTGTTTGGTTGAACTGCTAGTCAGCTGGTTGAAAATACCGATATAGTTACATATATCGTTAACCGATGTTGATTTTGTTTATCAGAATACCTCATATTGAAATGAAATTGATGTGAATTATATTGTGTAACATCTGTGGATGCAGGGAAACAGGTCGGAGGAATCCAACTGGATTCCTCAACATTTATTTACCGTTTTTCATATATTCTGATATATGATGTGTTATATCATCTGTTGTTGAACCTGTGTGTTTGGATGATGATTGAACCTTTTGATTTGGTATTTTTATACCATAAGTGATACTAGAAAGTGAAAAGGGATTTTCAAAGTTTATTTTGAAAATAAACTATTTATATAAAATCAATAGATTTTAACTATAAAAGGAAGAGAATTTCATGAGAGAAAATGATTATAGAATCAAAGCATTTGTAAAAAAACAAATATTGGTGAAATCAAATAGAAGGGAAAATATTGGTGAAATCAAATAGAAGGGAAATATTTGTGAAACGATTACAAATAGAAATAAAAAGGGAAACATTCGTAAAAGTATTTACAAATGGAATTGAAAAGGGAATATTCATGTAGGGAATAAAGAAAAGTTGAAAGAAGTACTTATTTGTTAAATACATAGAAAAGTTAAAAGAAATATTTATTTGTTGAATAAATAGAAAAGTTAAAGGGAATATTTATTTGTTAAATAAATAGAAGCGAAAAGAGAATAGTTATTTGTTGAGTAAACGAATAGAAAAAGAATCTATTCAAGGGAGGTAATTCAAAGGAATTATTCCAAAGGAATTATTCAAAAGAGGAAAGTCAAAGGGATTAATTCAAAAGAGTTAATCAACTAGAGTTAAACCGTTGGAGTTAAAACTGTTAGAGTTAAACAGTTGGAGTTAGACTGTTAGAGTTAAACAGTTGGAGTTAGACTGTTAGAGTTAAACCGTTGAAGTTAAACTGTCAGAGTTAAACCGTAAAGTTAAACAGTTAGAATTAGTTAGTTAGAGTTAACCAGTTAGAGTTATTCAGTTAGAGTTATCCAGTTAGAGTTATTCAGTTAGAATTAACCAGTTAGAGTTAACCTGTTAGAGTTAATCGTTTTGAGTCAAATCGAACTAGAGTTATTCAAATATAGTAATCGAATAAGGGTTAATTGAATATTAGTTATTCAATTAGAATTGATCGAATCTAATTATTCGAGATAGAGTTAAAAATAGACAAAGTTATTTAAGGATGAATTTCCATTTAGCACGACTGCTAGCGTAATTCGCAGGGCTGCAGATAGCCTACGGCGGTCGGATGTTTCCTGGGGGAATCAGGCGTAACCATTGTGATCGCTGCGATCTAGAGTCAAGCAAATGGTGTTAAAATCAAATAGTAATTAATCAATAGAAGTTAATTAAGTCGAGTTAGTCGAGTATTAGTAAATTAAGTAGGGTTAGTCAAAAAGGGAATTAATCGAATATCACCTATTCGAAGTAGAGTTATCGAATATAGTTTATTCGAGAAGAGTAATCGAATATAGTTCGTTCGAAGTGTGTTAAATCGAATATAGTTTATTCGAAAGAGAATTATCGGATAGTGATTATTCGAGAGTGAATCATACATGGAAATTCGATTATATCGAATCAAGGGAAGTAATGTTTACTTTCCATTTCAAATCAAGTTTTAATTATCTGTTAATAAAGTAGTTGGTTGTTTATTTATCCAAATTAAGATATGGAAATATATTTAAGTTAACATATTTTGAAAGCGTGGAATTATAACATTTATAGTTATAATCAAATGATTCAGTAAAGGAAGTGGATTCATAAATAGAATCCGAGAGTTCGCAAGGAAGTTTCTTAAAGAGTAAAGTTTGAACATTGTCTATTTCGAAGTTAGAAATGTTGTTCAGTTAAGGTATGAGAGGTAATTATACCCCAACTTGATTGACTTCGTTTTTAACTAAGAAGTGGATAAGGTTCGAGAGTGAAAGGGGTTAAGTGAATTTAGTTAATGAGCGAAATGGTTGGTGTTGGCATAGCGATGTTTATTCAAACATCAGTTTAAACCCAATGAAGGAGATTTGGAAATGTCTTCCAAATGAAAATCAGAAATGTTTTCTGAATATAGAAAATGAGAAATGGAATTGTTTTCCATTGTTAATAACGTATATTTTCTAAATATAGTAAATAAGAAATATAGGAAAACAAGAATAAGGAAAAGGGTAAATTTATGATAATTTGATGATGAATGATGATTGATCGATAGAATTTCCATCTGGAAATAATATCGTTGTTTGCACACCGACATGTTTTTATTTGATAGTTAAATCACCGACTATCAAAGTTTTGACCATTTTAACGTTGTTAATATGGAGAGACCGGTCGGATTATTATCCAGAGAACCACTCCGTATTGGCATAAGCGTTGCGAATCAAGTATGCTGAATATATTGAAGACGGAGTTATGCAAGGGCTATCCTATTTACAGAATAGTGCCTTCGGTTTGTCCAGTCCCAGGACAAACGTGAATGGATGAATGTCTGACAGAGTATATTCAAAGGATCGCGTAAGTTGATCTCTTCAAACGTACTTACGTTTGGTGGCGGAGGAATTCGTTTCTCTTAGCTGTATACCCGTGGTATTTTTGGTGAAATCAATTTGTGATTTGGCGGGTATGACGATGTGGCATTCAAAGTAATGGAGGTGGGATCTGTCAAAAGATACGTTATGACCTCAAGCCTCATCCACCGGGAAATGACATAAATCGGGCAGGCAGCATGGCTATGTGGGTCGCACCCATTAGGATGTATGATCACCTATCTAGAGAAATTCCTTTTGTTCTTAAATCTATCGATGCTGTCCCTTATCAGGAGACGGTTGCTGATCCCAACCGTTGGTGATATACATTCGATACACTCAAGCGAAATGAGTGGTCGGTCATGTGTGGGCCGGGTTGCAAGATGTTCTTGTTGAACCCAGTGTATTTGCCTCTAGAGATACACGTTCGGAAGGTGGTCCCATACCTTGTCAAGTTGGAATCCAATCTCCAATAAGTGCCTGCGAGTTTGATTGTATATTATATATGTAGAGCGTGAGATGCAAGCGTTCTACTAGATTTTAATTACTTGTGATTAGACATTATTATAATGTCAGATAATATATGATTTCCAAAGTGTTTTGGGTTATCGTAAGGTAAAAGCCATCCGTATTTATGAGTGGATTGGTCTTACGATTATCTTTTCTTTTGAAAAGGATTTTGAAAAGTTAAACCAAATGATTTGAGTTTACTCACACCAGTCCCATGACTGACCCAGAGTTTTATTTTGTTTTGTTTTCCCTAAACTCTTGGGTGCCCAAATTTGTACGGGCAGTCAAGTAGTCAGGATTTTACAGATAGACTTGGAGAGCTTGGAGCAGGAGGTTTCAGGACTTATATAGCTATTGTTTATTTCCGCTGTGATGCAAGGGTTGTACTCTGATAATGGTATTGCATGCATATACTGCTTTTGATTTCAAGTTATGTGATATATTATATTTTATTCGTTCCGCTGTGAGATTCGTGTTACTCTGATGTTGTGTTCTTCTTTTTCTTCTTCTATTCTATTTTTCTATCTTATCTATCCTCACCCTCTAAATGCTTTCATTAACTATTCGGTAATTGTCGACCCTTGATGTTCGATATGTGTTGTATATCGGATAATCAAGGTCGTCTTTTCCCGGGTCGTTACAGTTGGTATCAGAGCTGAAGGTTAGGTGATTTACCTTGGCTCTGTGGCGTGATTCAGTAGAGATGGGGTTAGTAATACCCTAGACTGAGTTTGAGTGTATATATACGAGTGAACGTATTTGTTATTTGATATAAAATGATTTTATATTGTGGTGATTTATTGGTTGAGTTGTTTATGAATTCTGGTCGATCAGTTTGATCCACTGTATCGATAGGGGTTTCTAAACGCTTGAATACGATGAACCGACACAGTATGTTTTGAAAAAGGGTAAATGACATAATTTTACCCAAATTATATGTTGATATAAGCAAAGTATAGATATTTGAAATTATTATAGTATATTGGATGTGTTGGTTGTGATTATAATCGAATAAGATTATAAAATGTGAAATGGTTATGTAAATAACAAATCAAAATTCATATTAGTGAAATATATGAAATTAGATGAATTAAATCTGAATTTAAGTTCAGAATTGGAATTAAAATTGCTAAAATTTGAATAAGCGTTATAAATGGAATTAAATTGAATATATGTGAATTTTAAAATCCTTGGAGATTTTAAATTTGTTACAAGCGTTGAAAAGGGATATTTTGAAATGAATTTCAAAATGAAAATGTTTAAAAATGGGTTTTGAAAGTGCTATAGTATTGAACTCACTTCGATAGCTGGAAAATAAATTCCGATGTTGATCCGGACATCATCGGTGCTCATTTTCGAGTTTGTAAGTGACGGATTACTACCAAAGATTTTGTTTTTGAAGTGTTTTGAGAAACCGAGTTGTTTTGATATTCCAAAGGGATATTTGATTTTTGGAAAAGGCAAAGCTATTTGAAATTCCCAGGTACAGATTACTGAAATAAACACAAATTAAATAGAAATTTGTGAAAGCAAATTTGAAATTGAATTGAAGGCAGTTCAGTGGAAATTGAGTTGAATTGAAATAGAATGGTATCAAGTAGAATTGGACTAGATTAGAGATAATCTGGGATAGAAATGGATGGTCAAGCAAGAAATTTGAATTGAGATTGGAATTGCAGTTTGATTGAAATTTGGCTTGGTTATAAGCGGATGGTCGTGTTGAAGATAAAAGTGATTGGGAGTTTGATTGGGATGATAGTGGTATATGCTAAATTGATAGCAGAGTTGGATGCCCGACAAAAAAGGTACACATTCATATTCATATGAGTTTGATGAGATTTATGAGCCTGTTTGGCAAGTCACTTGGCTGTTTGATTTTCTTTTGGGTTGAAGAAGGCCTAGGGAGGCGAGTTGGAGTTTGAGCTATTGGCCAGTACAAAGGAGGTGCTGGCGAAATTTTTCAGAAATTTCGAGTGTTAGAAAATTTTCAAAATTTTTGAAAATTTTTGTTTATAGAAATAAATTAATAAATTAATTAGAATAGATTGGTTTAGTGAAATCAGAGTAACCAAATAATTTTAACCTAGTTATAAAATTCATTTTTCTACCTTAGCAATTTCGAGGACGAAATTATTTTAAGGGGGGAAGAATGTAACGACCCAGATTTTTTGACCATTTAGTTATTATTTAAAAATGTTTTTTTTATTGTTTTGGAATTCTAAATGGTTTAATTTCAATAATTTTGAATATTTTATTTTATTCCGAAATGATAGAAATTTAGTGGATCTGCAATATAATGTGAACTGGCAGTATAAAAGGATAAATTTTTAATTTAAAATAGTACGTTTACAAAGGATGTAGTAGCTAACGAACTCGGATTTCGATGAAATCTGTTTCATTAAATCTGAAATGATGAAATTAGGTAACCAACCAAGTTACGTCAAAAATGGCATCCGTATGTGGAAAAGAAAAAATAAAAGGCCAAAATTTGAACTAAAATTTGACGGTAATTGGAATTTGCTAATGCTAACGGCAAAACTGGAACCTGAGACCTATCCAGGAAAATTCTAAACATAGGATATTAGCTATATATGAAATCTGGAAAAATCCTATAACGGATATAGAAAGTTATTAAGGAAACAAAATTTAAATAAATTATTTGAAAATCTAAACGAACTCCGATTTTTGATTTGAATACATAGGATTGAAGTACGTTAAAAACCGGACCAGATGGTGGAAGAATTTTTGAAAACCGTTATCGTTTGATACTCCAACATGAGACCGGAAGGTGTTGAAACTAACACAAAACACTATTTTGAATTTGAATTTAAATTATTTGAAAGTTCAAACAAATTCAAAACTGATATATTTTTATATAGTATTGAAGAGCAAGAAAAATTGAACAACATGGTTGAAAAAGATTTTGGATAAGGTATCAATAAGTAAGTCAAATTGACGTCCGAATAGGGTTGAGAAAACACACTTTACTATTCATAAATTATTAAATTTATTTTTAATTTAATTAATTTAAGGATTAATCCTAGCCATCCATTTTCGACCGTTGGATTCGCGCCACCTCAGCAATCCATGTGAATCCTTCGACTATAAATAGCCCCCCCCCCTTTATTTTAAACTCACTCCTCCTCCTCCTCCTTCAAGCTTTGGCAATGGCAGAAATAATAATAAAATATTAGGAAATAGGGAAAAGGGAAGGAAGGGAGAAAGGAGGGCAAGACGGGGAGCTAGGGACTTTTAGGCAGAGGCTTGGGCTTCGCGGGGTAAGTTTTTAAATAATATTTATTTATTTATTTATTTGTGTAATATATATATATATATATTATAATTAAAATAGAATTTGTAAAAATAAATATCAGAACATTCTAAGGGTGACAGAGAGGATAGTGTCTAAGGCTTGAGTTTGGAAAATATAGTTTCCTGCTCTCCCTGGCTATCCCTAACTGATCCGACGGATGGGATGATTAATTTAAATTTAAATTTAAAATTTAATTTGAATTTAATTTGAATTTAAAACAGACCAGGGGCATTTTCGTAATTTTTAACCATAAACTTTAAAAGCTTATAACTTTTTCAAAACAAGTCGGATTTCCACGAAACAAGGACCGTTGGATTCTTATCGAAAAATACTTTAAAATGAGTAGAAGCAGATTTTTGATCCGGGTTAAAAATTTTAAGTTATAATTAAATGAATATTTTTAAATATTTTATTTGAAAATTAAATTTAATTAATATTAAAATGGTTTTTCAATTTTAAAGAAAATTGGATATGGCTAGAGATGGGAAAGTAGGATTTTTTAGAAGGGCAGGGAAGGTAATTTGGCTAATAACGCAATTAGAAATTAATTAAGATAAAAATAATTTAATTAATTTAATTAAATATATATTCATTTAAATTAGGTAAATATTGTAAATAGCATAACTTTTGCATACATTAACGAAATTTAACGAAACAGGATCCGTTGGGATCGTATGGACGAGCACTATGCAATGGAACTAACCGCAAGTGGATTGGAGCTCGTTTGGATTTATGGTGAAATTTAACGTCTGAACCAAATCAATGACCGATTATCGTTATTCACCAAGGTGAGTAAATCTCACTAACTCTGAACACTTTATATTTTTATAAAGTATTTTTAGAACTGATAATTATTGGTTGAATTGCTGAGTGTTGATTGTTTGGTTGAACTGCTAGTCAGCTGGTTGAAAATACCGATATAGTTACATATATCGTTAACCGATGTTGATTTTGTTTATCAGAATACCTCATATTGAAATGAAATTGATGTGAATTATATTGTGTAACATCTGTGGATGCAGGGAAACAGGTCGGAGGAATCCAACTGGATTCCTCAACATTTATTTACCGTTTTTCATATATTCTGATATATGATGTGTTATATCATCTGTTGTTGAACCTGTGTGTTTGGATGATGATTGAACCTTTTGATTTGGTATTTTTATACCATAAGTGATACTAGAAAGTGAAAAGGGATTTTCAAAGTTTATTTTGAAAATAAATTATTTATATAAAATCAATAGATTTTAACTATAAAAGGAAGAGAATTTCATGAGAGAAAATGATTATAGAATCAAAGCATTTGTAAAAAAACAAATATTGGTGAAATCAAATAGAAGGGAAAATATTGGTGAAATCAAATAGAAGGGAAATATTTGTGAAACGATTACAAATAGAAATAAAAAGGGAAACATTCGTAAAAGTATTTACAAATGGAATTGAAAAGGGAATATTCATGTAGGGAATAAAGAAAAGTTGAAAGAAGTACTTATTTGTTAAATACATAGAAAAGTTAAAAGAAATATTTATTTGTTGAATAAATAGAAAAGTTAAAGGGAATATTTATTTGTTAAATAAATAGAAGCGAAAAGAGAATAGTTATTTGTTGAGTAAACGAATAGAAAAAGAATCTATTCAAGGGAGGTAATTCAAAGGAATTATTCCAAAGGAATTATTCAAAAGAGGAAAGTCAAAGGGATTAATTCAAAAGAGTTAATCAACTAGAGTTAAACCGTTGGAGTTAAAACTGTTAGAGTTAAACAGTTGGAGTTAGACTGTTAGAGTTAAACAGTTGGAGTTAGACTGTTAGAGTTAAACCGTTGAAGTTAAACTGTCAGAGTTAAACCGTAAAGTTAAACAGTTAGAATTAGTTAGTTAGAGTTAACCAGTTAGAGTTATTCAGTTAGAGTTATCCAGTTAGAGTTATTCAGTTAGAATTAACCAGTTAGAGTTAACCTGTTAGAGTTAATCGTTTTGAGTCAAATCGAACTAGAGTTATTCAAATATAGTAATCGAATAAGGGTTAATTGAATATTAGTTATTCAATTAGAATTGATCGAATCTAATTATTCGAGATAGAGTTAAAAATAGACAAAGTTATTTAAGGATGAATTTCCATTTAGCACGACTGCTAGCGTAATTCGCAGGGCTGCAGATAGCCTACGGCGGTCGGATGTTTCCTGGGGGAATCAGGCGTAACCATTGTGATCGCTGCGATCTAGAGTCAAGCAAATGGTGTTAAAATCAAATAGTAATTAATCAATAGAAGTTAATTAAGTCGAGTTAGTCGAGTATTAGTAAATTAAGTAGGGTTAGTCAAAAAGGGAATTAATCGAATATCACCTATTCGAAGTAGAGTTATCGAATATAGTTTATTCGAGAAGAGTAATCGAATATAGTTCGTTCGAAGTGTGTTAAATCGAATATAGTTTATTCGAAAGAGAATTATCGGATAGTGATTATTCGAGAGTGAATCATACATGGAAATTCGATTATATCGAATCAAGGGAAGTAATGTTTACTTTCCATTTCAAATCAAGTTTTAATTATCTGTTAATAAAGTAGTTGGTTGTTTATTTATCCAAATTAAGATATGGAAATATATTTAAGTTAACATATTTTGAAAGCGTGGAATTATAACATTTATAGTTATAATCAAATGATTCAGTAAAGGAAGTGGATTCATAAATAGAATCCGAGAGTTCGCAAGGAAGTTTCTTAAAGAGTAAAGTTTGAACATTGTCTATTTCGAAGTTAGAAATGTTGTTCAGTTAAGGTATGAGAGGTAATTATACCCCAACTTGATTGACTTCGTTTTTAACTAAGAAGTGGATAAGGTTCGAGAGTGAAAGGGGTTAAGTGAATTTAGTTAATGAGCGAAATGGTTGGTGTTGGCATAGCGATGTTTATTCAAACATCAGTTTAAACCCAATGAAGGAGATTTGGAAATGTCTTCCAAATGAAAATCAGAAATGTTTTCTGAATATAGAAAATGAGAAATGGAATTGTTTTCCATTGTTAATAACGTATATTTTCTAAATATAGTAAATAAGAAATATAGGAAAACAAGAATAAGGAAAAGGGTAAATTTATGATAATTTGATGATGAATGATGATTGATCGATAGAATTTCCATCTGGAAATAATATCGTTGTTTGCACACCGACATGTTTTTATTTGATAGTTAAATCACCGACTATCAAAGTTTTGACCATTTTAACGTTGTTAATATGGAGAGACCGGTCGGATTATTATCCAGAGAACCACTCCGTATTGGCATAAGCGTTGCGAATCAAGTATGCTGAATATATTGAAGACGGAGTTATGCAAGGGCTATCCTATTTACAGAATAGTGCCTTCGGTTTGTCCAGTCCCAGGACAAACGTGAATGGATGAATGTCTGACAGAGTATATTCAAAGGATCGCGTAAGTTGATCTCTTCAAACGTACTTACGTTTGGTGGCGGAGGAATTCGTTTCTCTTAGCTGTATACCCGTGGTATTTTTGGTGAAATCAATTTGTGATTTGGCGGGTATGACGATGTGGCATTCAAAGTAATGGAGGTGGGATCTGTCAAAAGATACGTTATGACCTCAAGCCTCATCCACCGGGAAATGACATAAATCGGGCAGGCAGCATGGCTATGTGGGTCGCACCCATTAGGATGTATGATCACCTATCTAGAGAAATTCCTTTTGTTCTTAAATCTATCGATGCTGTCCCTTATCAGGAGACGGTTGCTGATCCCAACCGTTGGTGATATACATTCGATACACTCAAGCGAAATGAGTGGTCGGTCATGTGTGGGCCGGGTTGCAAGATGTTCTTGTTGAACCCAGTGTATTTGCCTCTAGAGATACACGTTCGGAAGGTGGTCCCATACCTTGTCAAGTTGGAATCCAATCTCCAATAAGTGCCTGCGAGTTTGATTGTATATTATATATGTAGAGCGTGAGATGCAAGCGTTCTACTAGATTTTAATTACTTGTGATTAGACATTATTATAATGTCAGATAATATATGATTTCCAAAGTGTTTTGGGTTATCGTAAGGTAAAAGCCATCCGTATTTATGAGTGGATTGGTCTTACGATTATCTTTTCTTTTGAAAAGGATTTTGAAAAGTTAAACCAAATGATTTGAGTTTACTCACACCAGTCCCATGACTGACCCAGAGTTTTATTTTGTTTTGTTTTCCCTAAACTCTTGGGTGCCCAAATTTGTACGGGCAGTCAAGTAGTCAGGATTTTACAGATAGACTTGGAGAGCTTGGAGCAGGAGGTTTCAGGACTTATATAGCTATTGTTTATTTCCGCTGTGATGCAAGGGTTGTACTCTGATAATGGTATTGTATGCATATACTGCTTTTGATTTCAAGTTATGTGATATATTATATTTTATTCGTTCCGCTGTGAGATTCGTGTTACTCTGATGTTGTGTTCTTCTTTTTCTTCTTCTATTCTATTTTTCTATCTTATCTATCCTCACCCTCTAAATGCTTTCATTAACTATTCGGTAATTGTCGACCCTTGATGTTCGATATGTGTTGTATATCGGATAATCAAGGTCGTCTTTTCCCGGGTCGTTACAGACAATGTCCAAGCAAACAATGCATTCTATATCTTGCCTTTGCTTCAATGGTTTAATTCTTTTGCTATTTTTCTCACATATTTTCATATGTTGCTTCCTTTCATCAGGTCTAACTGTATGTAAGCAATGCTTTCCACATATAGAACATAAGTCACTGTGAATGCGAGGACAGCTGTCACCACAAGGACAACTGGCAACAGCAAGCAGCAGCATATGAACAAATTGGTAGGTCATAAATTAGGTAATCTGAATTTTCTAGCCAATCAAACTGTTTAGTTAATGTTGATTGCTCTAGGCTACTTGGCACTGGTTTACACTTGTCATTCCAACAAAAACCTAAATTAAAGTTGGATCAAATTCCAAGCAGCAGACTTTCAATTGATCAACTTCGGTTTGTAATTGGTTTTCAATGTCAGAAATGGGTTTTTCTAGAGTTAAAATATGTGAATTTATGAATGAATCCACGAGAAAAATCGTCCTTTTAGTAGGTTTCGCAAATACGTAAATTGCTTGATCAAATGGAAACGATGAGAAAAGAGGAGGAATTTGCACGTTGATTTGAGTAACAGAGGAATTAGTTTATTATTTGGGCAACGGAGGAAGAAACAGAGCGGAGAAAAGGAAGATGCAAAATCTAGATTTTCCTGCCGAATATAATTGGCTTCAGAGGGTTTAATTTTGCTCCCTTACAGTAAGAAGTCTATTTGATGAAGACTGTATCAATTAGTTCTTTCACTGAAGAACTTTTGGACCTTCTAGACTCATTCTAGGCCCATTGCATATGTAAAAGTCACATAGTTAGTACCAAAAGATATGGTACTGATTAGTTTGAGGAAGGAGGAGAACTGGAATTCATTCATTTCACTACAATATATATCTTACTACTTGCATTAGTTTGTACAACTGGAATAGAGATTCATTCTAGATCTTGTAACAAATTAATTTATATAAAACAAAAATTAGTTATAGCTTTTCCTGTAGATATTGTTCCCATAGCATAACCGATAATGTTAATGATGTTCTGTTGCTTCTAGAATAGTATTTGTATATAGATCCAGTGCATTTGTTTTAGCAAACTAGGTTGTCCACTAGGTGCCTACGTTGCATTGTTTTTGGTTATAAGATGCGTGTATCCGTATAATTACTGACCCCTCAAAAACACCTTGTCCTCAAGGTCGAAGATGCACCTGAAAATGCCACCAGGGCCAAAAATGAAAATTCTACTTTCATCCATTTTTTTAACTTAAATAAACCCAGCAAAAGGAGAGCGTCGTAAACTGACTTGATAAGTGCTACAACATGTTGACTATGATGAGGGTACGAAACTGCATCACCTTTTGATTGGTGGCGCCATAATGATAGGAGATTTTCAAAGCAATGAGTGGCTTTAGATTTCGTGATTTTGATGAATTCAGATCTGATGGTTGAACGATGTATTCCAGGCTACCATTAACTACAGAGCTGGTATTGTTCAAGGAAGACGTTGGGGGTTTAGATCTGGAGTGAAATCCAAGGGAAAGGAGGAGTTATAGAATTTGTAGCAAGTGGCAGTATAGTTGGAGATGTTGAGGACTTAGGTGAGGGAGCAGCTATCATTGAACTCATGACAGTGGAAGTCAGCGAAGTTAGAGGACTCGAAGGTAGAGGAAGAGGTGGTAGTAATGTGATTTGGAAGCCAAGTTTTGCAGTGATCTTCCAGCATGGAGCGAATGATATGATTAACGGTTGTTTGGATGTCGGGGATGTCCGTTTCAAAGGTCACCTGAATGGTGTTGATAGTGACTTGATGTTGGATGGTAGTGTCATGGAGTAGTTGAATCGATTTGATGGTAGTGCAATTATGGATGATGATGTTTGACATGGTTTACATCTAGTGAAAGGACTTGAGAGAAAGACAAAGGAGGTGAAAACAAGAGTGAAAGCACTAAATGAGTTTGAGCCATGTTGCTAATTTTCAAGTTTATTTATATTAATGTTTTCGCACAAATTCCAATGACAAGAGTGAAAAAAACATTGTTTTTGATCAAAATAAATATCTTGGAACAAAAGTCACATATGTAAGGACAAAACATTTAATGAAAGATACCTTGAATAGTCAACTAGGATTTCATAAACCATATTCTAAAAACCTAAAGGAAATATCCAACAAATAAAGACAAGGGAAAACAATTTTTATAACACATTAAAATCTAAAGATGAATCCTAGCATTTAATGAAAGTAAGGTGAAACCTTGTAGAAGGGGCAACCTAGTACCCTCTCATTGGCTAGGAACCTAAGTAAGACAAATTTCCATGCATGTTCTCCTTAAAAATATGGCCATAGGAACTAGAGAAATGGTGTAAGGCTTAGGGGATTTTTACAGTGGACACATGTGCAGAAAATTATTTGTTTAAAGCATGAAAACCACTATAAAAACATCAAAGATCTCACACTTTTTCTCACAAACAAAACTGAAACTTCCTATTAAAATCTGAGGACATTTTCTAGAATCTTGGATAGCATTTTGGTGAGTGAAACACTTTTAAATTTTCTATGTTTAAACACTTACTGTAAACAGTTTGTTATTAAGTTAAATTGCCAAGTTTTGTTTGATCACTGTCTGTTACTGTCGACAAGTAAAACATGATGTTAGAACACCCTGATTTCATCTCTATAGACTGATATCTCATGCAGTATGCATCATAGAATGTTGGTATAAAATGATTTGATGATTGAACACTTTTGTTAAAACCTGTATTTGTGCTCTGGAAAATATAGAACATGTGAAATTGATTTAGGGAAATGAATAAGACCTGATGCCTCACCATTGATTGATGAAAGTATATGGATTTAGTACAAACATACCATACATTCACAAATCAGATCAGAAGAAGTAATATTTTCAAGGCAGATGTTCAAAATTGAAAATACAGTAAAGCTCTCTGTAATGTAAAAATTAAAGTTGATTTTCAAACGATTTAAAAACTCACTTTGATTATAAAAATAGAATAGCAGATGGAAATAACGATTTTCAAAATGAAAATCATGATTTTTAAGTTAGTGGATCTCGAGCATTTTGGTGATGAACAGAAAATGGGTTTAGATGAATTTCCGGCGATCGGAGACGCTGAACTCCAAGGCGAAAGGAGGGCAGGGGCATGAGGATTCAAGGATCACCAGAAAAATACAGGATTAATTTTCCATTGCATAAATTTGGAGAATGAATCACATGTAGGGTTTTTCCACAGCATTGGGTTTACGGGTTTTTGGGGTGTCGTGTGGGGTCCACATGGGGTCGAGTTGGCTGAGACTTGGAGGGGAGGAGCTGACGTGGTTGGGGAGTGGATCGGAGGAGCCGCCGGTGCTCTGAGGGACGGAGGAAGAAGAACGAGGAGTTATCCTCGATGGAACAAAATCCGACATGGGTGAGATGGAATAGTGAAAACACTGTCGGAAGCCAAGGGGTCGGAACTGAGGGTGGCAGAGCAACCTGGAGGCGGTGGGCGACTTGTCTGAACTGTCGACGGTGGACGATGTGGGCAAAACAGCGTGTGCACGTGCACAGCCGTGCACTGTTCTTTGGGAGGGAGAGTGAGTACCAGGTCTGGTACTTGGCACTTGCCAAGTCCAGTGCCTTGGCAGTGCCAAGCCTGGTACTTTGGCAGTGCCAAAGCCCGGCCCTTTGGTACTGCAAAATCCGGTATTTTAATATATGCCAATCCGGCACTTTGGCACTGCCAACTCCGGTATATTTTAACATTAGTCAAATCCGGTACTTCGGTGAAGACGATATTTCAAATTTAAAATGGTTTTAAATTTTAATTATGAAATAAATGAAATTTAGAAATAAATTAATTTATTAAATAAAAGAAGTGTTTTATTTAATCAGTCAGAGGCAAGTGGAAAGAAGAAGAAGCAGGAGATTAAAACGAGATGTTCGACTGTAGGAGTTCGCTCAGTTTGAAATATAAATAGTACGTGAATAAATAATTTTAAATAAATTATTTAAATTAATTATTAATTAAATAATCATCAAGGAAGGGAAAGAGTCTGAAACATCGCCGAGCAGAAATGACAAAAGAAAAGAATATATAGTGTGCGAAGCACGGGCATTTCCAAAAAAGGAACAAAACACTGTTTAAATCACATACACCTCAAATGATTATTTTTAAAGTACAATTTAGCTATTCTGATACGAACCAGGTAAACAAACCCTGTTTGTAAAAAAATAATTTGATCTGTAACTGAGTAATTCTCATGATTTAACCGATAAACATTTATCGACTGTATTCGTACATCGTTCGAAGAGTCCGGAATAGATATTCCACTTCGACTCGAAGTTAAGATGCATATCAGAATGTTGAAGACAACGAGATGCAAGCGTTATTTTAAAATAGTATTTTTGGTCTGTTCAGTCCCAGAACAAACCCGAATGGACGAGTGTCTGACAACGTATATCAGTTAGATTCTACACATCGGATTTACGTAAGTGTATTACGTTGGTAGCGGAGGAATTCGTTTCTCTTAGCTTTATTACCCGTAATATATTTGGGTAATCGAATGGGTATTTCCGATGGATAGGACGATGTGACATTCAAAGAATCAAAAGAATAAATCTATCAGAAGAGAACGTGACCTAAAAACTTCACAACCTGGAAGTAACAAAAGTTGGGCTAGGCAGCATGGCTAGTTGGGTCATACCCAAGCAGGGTATATTATCACCATCTAGAGGACTTCCTTATTTAACTTCTTAAATCTGTTTCACTGCTGTAGCTTTAGAAAACGGTAAATCGAGCTCAACCGTAGGAGTGATAATATATTCGTCACACTCAAGCTAAATGAGTGGACGGTCATGTGTGGTCGGGTTACAAGATGTTATTGTTGAACCCCAGTGTATCCTCTCTAGAGTACACTGATCGGTGGGTGCTCCCATACCCTGTCTGTTGGAATCCAAACTCCAATACGCGCTTTGCGACTTTTAGATCTGTATACTACATATGTGAACGTGAGATGCAAGCGTTTCACTAGATTTATAGTTATCTGATAAAATTTATCGTAATATAAAATGTTTTGATATATAACACTTGGTCATTTCCCATATGCTATTTATGGTTTGACCTAACGATTTCTAAAGTAAAAACATGGATCAACATGAGAACCTTGACACTTATTTCCATGTTTACAATTCTAACTATGTTTCCTCACACCAGTCCCCTGACTGACCCAGAGTTTATTTTTGTGTTTTCCTAAACTCTTGAGTACTCATAATATTATTATGAGTAGACAAGTAGATTCAGGTAAGGCAAGTGGAACATGATGCAGAACAAGTCCAAGACCTAGTAGCGTATATGTTTTAGTTACCCAGTTTGAGTATCTATGTTATTGTAATATGCTACTGTATAATTATGCTGTTGAACCCTTGGATGATGTATTATGTTATGTACTCTGATGTATCAGACTTTGTGATGTAATATATTAGTATTTGTGAAATTCCGCTGTGAGATTCTGATAACTTCTTACTCTTCTATTCTATAAGTTCTATCTTTTCTATCTCATCTTCTAAATTCTTTCAATAATGACACGGTTCCCAAGGTATCGAAAATCGCGCCATTACAGGCAAGGTGAGCAATATTCGGTCCAAACCAAATTAACAGACTAAACTAGTTCATTTCGGGTGGTTTGGTTTTAAAACTAACTCGATTTGAGTTCGATCTATTAAATAACCTTTTTTGGTTAATGGCTTAACTGAATTAACCGAAACTTTTAATTTATTGTCTAATTTTACGGTATTGTAGTACATTATATTATTAGTTTAGTAATATAATACGAAGGCAAATTTTGCAAATAGATCAAATCTTATCATAAACACAAAATTTACTATATAAAATTTCCCTAAACATGAATTTATGTTTTACTTTGAGTGAATCCATCATTTGAATAATAATACATCCTTCAAGTTCGATTAAATCAGTTACTGACTGAATGAACCAAATTAATTCAGTTCGGTTTGGAAAAAATTTGGTTCCCTTTCGGTTCGAGTTTTTTAACCTCCAAACAAACCAAACTGATAGAAAGCTCATTCCTATTCATTGGGATTTGCTTATCAGTGGAGTTCTTCAAATAGCATATGGAACCAGTACAGAATATACTAAATAGTCACATTGTTACCGACAAGCTCTTATTTTCAACCTAGAGGCCAACTTTATTATATTTTTGATGCCAACACTTTGACATTGCTACATTAACTAACGACATTGAGGACAAGGTCGATTCTAAGGGGTTGGCAAAGATACATGTGCACCTGTATACATATATATGCATACTAAGCTACAAAGTTTTCAATTGTTAACGGCTTTGGGTTCTGTTATAAGCATATTTTTCTATCTTGCGCCATTATTTCCATCTTTCTACAGTAACCTTGGACCAATACTATAACAAGGCTGTGTAGGAAACAATATAGAGAAAAGCATAACAAGTTTTATTTTTATTTTTAGGCTATAATTGAATCTTGTTTGTCATTGGTCCATGTGGTCAAATTAATTACATGGATTTGTATAAACATGGCAAAAAGTAATGGAAAAACAGGCAAAATTTTAATCAAATTTCTTTATTTTTATGTCTTCATTCCATCTTCTTCATCCTCCTTCTTCTCCTCTCTAATATTTCTATAATAAATATAATGAAGACCATATTAGTTTTACCATAATTAAAAGCATATTTTATATAAAACCCATTAGTGGGAAGTAAAAAAAGTGCCATACGAAGTAGGTATCTTAAATGTTATGTCCAAAAGTTGACACAACACACAAAGATTTCCACAGTAGTGAAAAAAATGTAAAATGAGGATTTTTAGCGAGAAATTACAGTAAAACAAATGACATAGATTTTATAGTGGTTCGGTTCACGAGAACCTACATCCACTTTGAAGGTTTTATTTTTTATTAATGGGATCAATGTTCCTAAGTAGCTACAATGGCAATGGTAGAAAAAGAGTCCAAGAACTTTGTTTCTTTTTCCCGAAATGCCAAGATGAGCCCAAAAGTTCAAGTATCCAAAGTGGAGTTGAAATTCTTTTTCTTGAAGTGATAGAGTTGCTATGGAATCTAAGGTGCCAAGAATTCATTCTAAGATGTCAAGAGAGCAAGGAACCAAACCCTATCATGTATCTGAAGGGAGTATTTATAGGAGAGGTCAGGCAGGGACGGAGCTCCAGAAGTTACGTGAACCGAATCCCAATGTATTTGGATTGGTATCGAACCCGGGATCGATCCCAAAAAACTTAGTGGTATTTCAGGGTCTTCTAGTTGAAAAAGTTTGTCTTCTGGCTTTGCTCTGTGAAATACCGATCCGATGAGCCATGGTGAAAATCCAAAGTCACTTCAATGCTTATCCCAGAATACCGATCCAGGAAGACATGTTGCGTTGGGATTCTAGAAAATCTCAAAAGATGCACTAGTCTCATAACACGTGTTTTCTTGATACATAGGGAATATGCACTATCTTGTAGGCCTTAGAATATTTTGTAAGAAGTAAGATCGATCATGTTACTTTGTGATACACACCGGTCCGGATTGAATGCGAATACATACCGATCTAGGAAGACTTAATATGCTTATTGAGTGGCCTAGAGTGTTGGGATACGCATCGATCTCGGAATATAATTTATACTGACCCCATCCACTTAGCCATTCAAGAACTATTTTTATGAGCTGGAACAATTGTATTTGCGCGACCCTATCTAGACTCAACTTATGTATGTTTGGAGTACACTTCTGGGTCGTTTAGTCATGAGGTGGTCGAGTCTTGTTGGCCTTGACTACTTTTGATAGCTTGGCCAAAAGGTCGGGTAACACTTGCCCCCAAAGTATGCCGAGTTTTAGCATGACGTGCTTTAAGATGTGACAAATTATTTTGGTAACTAAAAAAAGATCTCCAAGTCATGTACAGCAAATGGTTGTGACCTTTCCATTTAGTAGTGCATTCTAGGAAGTGGGTAATTTTTGAGCAGCTGTAACGCTTTGTTGAATCTTGTTGGTCTAAGTGCAGGGTTCTAGAATTGTTGAGGACTCTAGTTATTTCAAACTTCATTGCTCATACTAGAACTTGTCTGATTGCTCAGGTGAGCGTCTAAGTTCTAATGATTCAGGAAATTAAACGTTAGTCGTTGGATCTTGTTTACACCTGAGCGTAAACGAGTCGTTGTCAGCATAGAGTCACGTATGCACTCACCCGTTTGCACTCACCCGTTTGCACGTAATTTCACATGATACATTCAGATATTGAAATAAGTAACATAATAGAAATGATATGTTATGGGGGTGAGATTGCGCAAGTCGGCTTTGGGCTCAATCATTAGACGCGTAATCTAGAATAATTCAGATTAGTATGTACATGATTGCTTAACAATTCAAGTTGGTTTTGGAAATTATAGTTTTGAAAACATGTATGTGTGATCGTAGCCGTAGTTTCGAGTTAAGAAATTTTGCCATATCGGGGCTTGTCTAATTTCCTTCTTCTCCTTCCCTTCAATTTTCATGGAAATAATGTGTTGGGATTCATGTGCAAATGCCTGATTTGAAGCCCATTTCTATTTTCTACCTCTTTACATATAAAAGCCTTATTCGAAATCCATTTCCTCTTTCTTCTGATACTTCGTATTCTCAAGGAATCAAAAATTTTTCAAGCTCTCTATAGTTCGCGTACCCCATCAAATCATCTTTTCAGCCACCTATGTCATTCGACACCACCATACTTCCTTTCTTGACCAACCACCTTTAAAAATAGGTGGGATTTCAATTTTATATTTACCCAAGGTCTTCGAATCGAACGTGGGTTCGATTCATGTGTATGTAGTTGGATGAAGAAGGAGGAGAGGTTGGTAGTAGTTATGGTTATGGAGGTGGAGGCCATGGTGTGGAGAAGTGGCATGGGAGATGAAGGATGCAGGAGTATGAATTGTTGAAGAAGAGGGGAGTACAAAATTTCGATGAGGGCATGTAGAGATGACTACCTCGTGGTATACTAAATTTCATTTCATATCCCGAATGACATAGCTGTTATCTGCTAAGCCGTGGTTTGTATCCCAAAGGACTTAGCGAAAAACAGAGTTTTGGAGGGTTTAGGTACCCGAGACACGAAATGAAGGAACCAGGGGAATCAGTGCTGGAACTTTTGGAGACTAAGTCTAAATTTTTAAGTGGTTGGGGATATGAAAGTGAAATTTGTATCCCGAGACACTTAAACATTTTCACGGTTTAGAGATCTAGGAGTTGAATTTTTTAGGCGCTGTGGGGATATGAAATGGAAATTCGTAACCATAACACTTGGAAAATTTTGACTTTAAAATCCGAGTTTACGAATCCGAACCTTTTGGTGACACCGCGCGATTGGGTTGGTATTGAAATCGAACGTGCCGTCATTTAAAGCCTTAGAACCCGAAAACAAACCTTTTTAGACTGATAACTTGGAATGCACATAGAATTAGAGCATAAAACTGGAATTATGAGTCATCAATTCTAGGATTCGTTTCTTTACTCAACTTCGAAGTGATTGTGACTTGACTTGAATTGAACGATGTTGGCTAGCGAGGGCGATGATTTTAGTTTAAGAAACTGGAGATCGTCGCTGCCAATGTGTTTTACTGTAATTCAACATGCATAACACCGCACATTCCACTTAAGTTCATACCAACATGGGGGTTATAAATTTCGGTATTCTAACTAATGCAAGTATCTTGAAAGTATAGTTTTTATGGCATCACAAAGCTCTAGATGACTCCAAGACTTATCAGCTGAGGCCGTAGAACCACTCTTCAAGTTCATCTGGATCTTCGTATGATTCCAGCCCAACAAGTAGAGAGCATGATACTTCTAAAGATTGTACCCATCCCAACTTGTTTTTGACTCTACCAATGCACACGAGCAGGAGGAACTATCTGGAGGATCACTACACTCAAATGAGCACGTAGACGAATCATTTTTTATAAAGGAGCAAGAGTCAACATGAGGTAGCCCGCAAGAGGAGGAGGATGTGGGTGACGAATAGGAAGGCATTCAAGTAGCATCGGATATGATGGGAGATAATGTTATTCCTGAGAATCCTAAATTCGGTCATCTCGCGAATTGATGAATCTGCATTGAGACGGATCTGTAGGAAGTACAGAATACCTGTAATGACCCGAAAATCCGGTCCAATTTGAGCTGACCAAAAACACAAGTCCAACCCCAAATTAAACTGAAAATAAGGAAATTAATAGAAAGAAAACAGAGGGTGAGGATAGATAAGATAGAAACTTAGAATAGAAGAAGAAGAAGAACACAATATCAGAATAACACGAATCCCACAGCGAAACGAAACAACATATAATAGATAACATATCATTGAAATCAAATCATTATATGTATACAATAACATTATCAGAGTACAACACTTACAACACAGCGGAAATAAACTATAGCTATATGATCCAGAAGCCTCCTGCTCCAGCTCTTCAAGTGTATCTGTAAAATCCCGACTACTTGACTGCCCGTACAAAATTAGGCACCCAAGAGTTTAGGGAAAACAACAAAATAAACTCTGGGTCAGTCATGGGACTGGTGTGAGTAAAACAGTTTAAAACAGTTCAAACAGGTAAACGATATCTCATAAGACCACGCCGTATAACGGAACGGGTTTATCCCTTATGAGAATCCAAATTATCTTTATATCAAAAACCTTTTTGATATTATAATAATGTCTATCAACCACAGTATAATAATCATCTAGCAGAAACGCTTTCATCTCACGTTCTACATATATAGTATACAATCAAAACCGCAAGCACGTATTGGGTAATGGGTTTCCAACTATGACAAGGTATGGAACCACCTTTCGCTAGTGTACCTCTAAAAAGGAATACACTGGGTTCAACAAGAACATCTTGCAACCCGGCCACACATGACCGACCACTCATTTCGCTGGAGTGTATCGAATGTATATCACCAACAGTTGGGATCAGCAACCGTTCCCCGAATGGGACAGTATCAACAATAGATTTTTAGGAGTAAATGAAACTCTAGATCAGGTGATTATACACCCTACTTCGGTGCGACCGAAATAGCCATGCTGCTTGCCCGATTTCTGTCATTTACCGGATGTGAGGCTAGAAGCTACGCTTTATCATCACACCAGATTCACTTTGAATGCCACATCATCAAATCCATCCAATCACCGATTGACGTCCTCAACAATACATTATGTGTTAGCTAAAAGAAGTTTCCTTCTCCACTTCCACTCTTGGTACGGTTGGAGAAATCAATATACGTGATCGTCTGGAAATACTCTGTCAGACATCCGTCCATACAAGTCATCCAGGAACAGGATGAACCGAAGGCACTATTCTGTAAATAGGATAGCCCTTGCATAACTCCGTCTTCAATTTCCTTTAGCATATATGATTCGCAATGCTTATGCCAATACAGAGTGGTTCTTTGGATAATAATCCAACCGGTCTCTCCATATTAACAACGTTAAAATGGTCAAGACTTCGTTAGTCTGTAATTTAACTATCGAAGAAAAATAGGTGTGCAAACAACGATATTATTTCCAAATGGAAATTTATACCGATCAAACATCATTCAACATTTATCTCTTTATTTCATTAATTTACTTATCTCCTGTTTCCCTATATTAAATATTTCTGATTTTCTAAATTTAGAAAATATATGTTATTACCCTTGGAAAACATTTCCATTTCTTGTTTTCTTTATTAGAAAACATTTCTGGTTTCTTATTTGGAAAACATTTCCAAAGTTTCTTCATTGGACTTAGACAGATGTTTAAACAAACCATCGTGATGCCAACTCAAACCATTTCCTTTAATTACTAAATTCACTTAACCATCCTTTACTATCGAACCTTAACCATTCCTTTGTTAAAAATGAAGTCAATCAAGTTGGGGCAATACTACCTCTCAGACCTTAACTGAACAACGTTTCTAACCTTGAAATAGACCAAGTTCACCCTTCTAATTCTTTAACAAACTTCCTTACGTAACTCTCTTTCAAATCTTTTCTATTCGATAATTCTTTCCTTTGATAAGGTATATTCGATAACTCTATTCAATTTATTCTATTCACTTAACTCTTTTGATTTAACTTTAACTCTATTCACTTAACTCCTATCGAATAAACTATATTCGATAACTCTTTTAATTCTATTTGAATAACCTATATATTCGATTAACTCCTTTATTCTATTTGAATAAACTATATTCGATTAACTCTTTTTACTATTCGAATAAACTATATTCGATTAACTCCTTTTACTTTCTGTTCGAATAAACTATATTCGATTAACTCATTTGCTTTAACTCTAATCGATTAAACTAACATCGATTAACTCCTTTTACTTTCTATTCAAAAAAACTATATTTGATTAACTCATTTTCTTTAACTTTAATCGATTAAACTAACATCGATTAACTCCTTTTACTTTCTATTCGAATAAACTATATTCGATTAACTCATTTGCTTTAACTTTAATCGATTAAACTAACATCGATTAACTCCTTTTACTTTCTATTCGAATAAACTATATTCGATTAACTCATTTGCTTTAACTTTAATCGATTAAACTAACACGATTAACTCCTTTTACTTTCTATTCAAATAAACTATGTTCGATTAACTCATTTGCTTTAACTTTAATCGATTAAACTAACATCGATTAACTCCTTTTACTTTCTATTCGAATAAAATATATTTGATTAACTCATTTGCTTTAACTTTAATCGATTAAACTAACATCGATTAACTACTTTTACTTTCTATTCGAATAAACTATATTCGATTAACTCATTTGCTTTAACTTTAATCGATTAAACTAACGTCGATTAACTCCTTTTACTTTCTATTCGAATAAACTATATTCGATTAACTCATTTGCTTTAACTTTAATCGATTAAACTAACATCGATTAACTCCTAATTGGTTTAACTCTACGCTTTAACCTAACTGATTTACTCTAACCAATTAACTCTAACTGGTTAACCCTAACTGATTAACTATGGTAGATTAAATCTAATCAATTAATTCTATTCGATGAATTCTGATCGAATAAGTCCTTTTGGCTAAACTATATTCGAATACCTCCTTTATTCTATTCGAATAACTAATTTGATTAACTCCTTTTCGAATAAACTATTCATTTATAAAGATTTACTTTTAGTAACGGTTCTTCACTTTACAAATGATTTCCTTTTATTCTAACTTATCCTTTGATTTTATAAATATTTCTTTTATAAAAATCCTTTTCCTTTTCTTTATAAAATCCATCGATTTTATATAAATAATTCATTTTCAAAATACACTTTGAAAAATCCCCTTTCCCATATCCAGTATTTCTTATGGTATTTAACATACCATATAACAACGAAAAATATCGTCCAAACACACATAATCAACAACAGATTATATATCACATCATATATCACAATATATGAATCACAGTAAAATAAATGTTAAGGAATCCAGTTGGATTCCTCCAACCTGTTTCCCTGCATCACAGATGTTAAACAATATAGATAACATCACTTCCAGTTCCATATGATATATTCTATTAAACAGAATCAGTATAGAAATTCAACTAACTGACTAACAGTTCAATCAAACAGCCAACACACAATCAATCAGTCAATATCTAACAGTTCTAAAAATACAACATGAATTTACAAACTGTTCAGAGTTAGTGAGATTTACTCACTTTGGACTATCATCGTTAATAACGATAATTGTCGTTGATTTAGATGGACAATTTATTTTGCAATAAATTGTAACGACCTCGGATTCACCCCCAATGAGTCCCATTGTGTTTCTCCCGTCCATACGATCCTAACGGATCCAACCGTTCGAGATTCTGATACATTATGACCGAGATATGGAATTTACAACTTATACAATTATTAAATTAAAATAAGGCTTAATAAATTTCGCTTGGGCTTAACTTAGTTTGACTGGCCCATTACCACTTCAAAGCCCACCCACGTGGACTCTTCTTCCCCAAACGATGCACAACTCGTCTCGTCCATGTTTGCTCCACCATTACCGAACCACGACCCCTCTTTCACTTTCACGTTCTCACTTAAACCATAAACAAATATCACCATAGTCCTTCTCTTCAAATACTCTTCACAATCATACCAATTTCAGGGAGCTCGAACCCCTTTACCCCCTCCGATATCACGCTGTTCACCCCAGGTATCGACGCTAAAAACCATCGAATCCTCTCAGTCTTTGCCCACAGATGCGAATTGATGTCACGAGCCTGAATACACAAACCATTTCCACCATCGAAGCTCGAGGCTCTCAAGGATTTAAACCCTAGTCGAACGCTGGAAAAATCGATCCCAAAAACCTTCATCGAACTCCACGATATATATACCAGAACGTAGAGGAACCCTCCAACAATCCAATATATGTATTGGAATTTGTAGAATTTTATTAGCATTTGTTTTTTATTTTCAATGAGGATTTCCTACTGTGTGTTTTACTTCCTGGTTGCGGCGCAAAATTTTGACCCCAGAAAAATGAGTTTAGGGTTTAGGAAAAGTTAATGGGGTATATATAAGGGAAATAAAATATCTAGATATTTTTAATATATTTTTAGGATATTTTATTTTATCAATTATTCATTGATTTTGTCTTCTAAAAATCCGTACGATCACGTACGATCCCTAAAAATCACGAAACTGGACATGTAGCTAGAGTTCGACATTACGGTCCCAACGAAACTGGTTTCGTCGAATTCCAACTCCGTTTGCTCACACAACGTATTTTTAAAGGTCAAAATACTGACTGTTCTTCACATTAAAATCCCGTACGACCACATACTGACTCTAAAAATCACGAAACTGGAAATCTAACAACTATTTGACATTGTGGATCCAACAAAATTAGTTTCGTCGAATTCTGTCTTTGTTTGCAAAAGTGGCTTATTTTTACAGCTTTGAATGACCCATCTAAATATATAAATATATTTATGTATAATTAAATTAAGTATAAATAAATTTATATTATCGTATATACTCACAGTGGAATACCATACAGCTCTACTGGGATTTATAACTTAATATTTCAAATCTGGGTCAATCCGATATTCGATTTATATTGAAACTCCTTTTTAAAATATAAATAATTCCTTTATAAATTATAAAGGAATTCCACAGCAACTTTTCTAAAAGTTGTTTTGAACGTAAATCAAAATCTACACGACGAAATCCCAATTTTCCTCTTCCACTAGAAAGATATACTCCACCAGCTCCACACGTTTCTTGTTTCACAGAAATCCAGCTTAAAACGAATCATGTATATTCAGTTGAAGTTCGAATCACCAATTTACGAACTGCAGCACCATTTCGAGCTCGATTATAATTATATTATAATTATACGTTCAAACTGTCGTTTATATAATATATTCGTTATTCAAATTCAATTATAAGCTGAATTAAATATCACAGATGATCCGGTTCACACCATATCGTCATTTCAGCCAATTCTGGTTATTTCAGAATCAAATATATTATTTAATTTATTATTTTAATTAAATATTCATCATTATTTAATTCCACGACTATTTAATTCACTATATCACTATTAATATAATTAAATAAATTAATTATAATACCTCTACCAATGCGGGTCATTACAATCTTCCCCACTTAAAATAATTTCGTCCTCGAAATTGCTAAGGTAGAGAACGACCCTATCGACTGGTTAGAACATATTTGTTCACTTCTTAACTTCAGTTTCAACTGAACCAATTTAATTTTAATTAAATTATTTATTCATTCTTATTATCGAAAATTTTCAAAAATCCTGAAAAATTTCTAACGCCCTAACTTTTCAAAAAATTTCGCCAACACCTCCTTTGTACTGGTCAATAGGTCAAACTCCAACTCGCCTCTCTGGGCCATCTCCATCCCAAAAGAAAATCAAACAGCCAAGCGGCTTGCCAATTCCGCTCATTAATCTTATATCCAGTAGAAATATAAACTTGTACCTTTATGTCGGCATATCGTAATATTCTTTCCACCTGTTATCAATTCAGCAGATACAAGGGTCATCCCATTCAAATCCCAATATGCTTTTATCCACAACACAGCCATTCGCTTATATCCGAGCCAAATATCGTTTCAACTCGAGTTTAAATTCTTGATTTTCAATTCCTTGACTCCTCAATCGAATACCATTTCGGATTCTAATTTCACAAATCCAACCTTATTCGATTTCAATTCAACTTCAGTTACCACTTAACTGACTTTATTTTAATTCAAATTTGCTTTTACAAATTTCTGTTAAATTTGTTTTTAATTCAAATAGTCTTTCCCTGGGAGTTTTTAAACAGTTTACTCTTTTCAAAAATCAAATTTTCCTTTTGAACATGTCACTAAGCCCTTAATTAATATTCCATTAGTTTAATCACTTCTCTATTTCTTTATCAATATTTGTTAACCAAATATTTTCAATAACCATATTGGCCTTTTATGTTATTTGGAAAACATTTCCGAATATCGCCTTCCTTTATTTTCTAAACTTTAGAAAATATATGCTATTTATAATTGGAAAATATTCGAATTACTTATCTCTTTTCCGATCTCGTTTATTTCTATAATTAGGAAATATTTTTTATTATATTTCCAAGTTTACACTTATTTGGGTTAAAACGGATGTTGTGTAAAACATCGTTACGACAACCCAAATACTATATTCAACTAACTCTTATTCAACATTGATCTTCGGGCCTGAAATCTTACTATTTATTTGTTAATAATGAAATCAATCAAGTTGGGGTATAACTACCTCTCAGACCTTGACTGAATAACATTTATAACGTCTAAACAGATATGACTACTTACTCGAATAATCAATACCATACAACTACTTGTTCACTTTTAAACACGTATACGCTTCCTCTTTCTATTCTTACTAGATTTTATTCTTAGTCTTCCTTTTTGATTTTACTATTCTATTTCTAAGTTTGTTTCCTTATCGACTTCTATATATATATATCGACACGTTGATTTCTAACTATCAAATAATCTTAAAAATATTCTAACTCCTTAAATTCCCGGAAAAATTCGCTATAACCTCCTTTGTACCAGGAGCATCGGGATATTTCAAATAGCCTCCTATGGCCCTCACCAATCCAAAAGAAAAAGAAAAAGCCAAGCGGCTAGCCGATACGGTGCATAAAATCTCATATATGAATTAAATACATACCCTTTCATCGAGCATTCTATTTATATACCTTCATACCATATCCATACCTATCTCATGTATATTTATACATGCCCAATCTATTTTTACTATACCTGATCGTTTTAACTCAATTCGTTAATTAATTTGTTAATTAACTCTTTAGTCTATTTCACTTTATATTTGAACATGACATGTTCAAATATATTTTAACTTGCTTATTGACTAATTTGAATCCAAATTTCGAACTTAAGTTCTATATTCGATTTCGAATATACATTTACAAATCCAATTCACCTTTCAAAGTTCAACTTCAAATTCAAAACTCGATTAACTAATTCCTCTTCGAATTAGTTAATTCTATTCAAATTCTATTCAAATTTTATATCACTTCTATTATTCAAATTCTATATATCAAATTCTATTCAAATTCTATATATCAAATTCTATTCAAATTCAATTTCTATAGTTTAAATTCCATTTGAATTCTATATTCAAATTCCATTTCACCTTCGATATTCAAATCCTATATTTGAATTCCTTTATATTTTCTATATTCAAATTCTATATTTGAATTCCATTTGAATTTCTATATTCAAACTCTATTAGAATTTCTACATTCAAACTCTATTTCAATTCCACTGAATTTCAAATATTCAAACTCCCTTTGAATTTCTATATTCAAATCCTATTATTACTCTATATGAATTCTATATTCAATTTTCCATTATTTAAATCTTCTTTATTCAAATCTCCTTTGAATTTCTATATTCAAATCCCTTTGAATTTTCGATATTCAAGTCCCCTTTGAATTTTTTTTATTTAAATTTTATACTATAAATCCCATTTTGAAATTCAACACAACTTGTCTTTCCCAAAACAAATTCAAAACGGTATCTCTGATAGTAATTCGTCACTTACAACTCGAAAATGAATACTGATGATGCAGCTGTCATCATCAGAATCTATTTTCCAGCGATTGAAGTGAGTTCAATACTATAAAACCATTTCTAAACATTTCCACTTTGAAATTCAGTTCAAAGTATAATTAACACTGCTTGTAAAACAATTTAAAATCTCCCAGGATCTTATATTTTCCTTACTTTTAATCCAAATTCATTTACAAACACTTATCTAATTTTCCATAATTTTAATTCAATTTCTAGCTTAAAATTTCAGATTCAACTCATCTGATTTCACGTATTTCACTTATATGAATTCTGATTGGTTATTTACATAACCATTTAATTTATAATCTTACTCGATTACAATCACAACCAATATATCCAATATATTATAATTTTGATATATATATCTTCTCTATATCGAGATATACCTTGGGTAAACTTATTTTAATTTGCCCATTTTCAAAACATATCGTGTTGACCCATCGTATTCAAGTGTTTAGTAACTCTTATCGATACATTGGATCAAACAGATCGACCAGAACCCATAAACAACTCAACCAATGAGTCTCTACAATATAAAACAATTTATTTATCAATAACAAATACGTTCACTCGTATATATACACTCAAACTCAATCTAGGGTATTACTAACTCTATCTCTACTGAGTCACGCCACAGAGCCAAGGTAATTCACTTAACTTAACCTTATGCTCTGATACCAACTGTAATGACCCGAAAATCCGGTCCAATTTGAGCTGACCAAAAACACAAGTCCAACCCCAAATTAAACTGAAAATCAGGAAATTAATAGAAAGAAAACAGAGGGTGAGGATAGATAAGTTAGAAACTTAGAATAGAAGAAGAAGAACACAATACCAGAATAACACGAATCTCACAGCGGAACGAAACAACATATAATAGATAACATATCATTGAAATCAAATCATTATATGTATACAATAACATTATCATAGTACAACACTTACAACACAGCGGAAATAAACTATAGCTATATGAACCTGAAGCCTTCTGCTCCAGTTCTTCAAGTGTATCTGTAAAATCCCGACTACTTGACTGCCCGTACAAAATTAGGCACCCAAGAGTTTAGGGAAAACAACAAAATAAACTCCGGGTCAGTCATGGGACTGGTGTGAGTAAAACAGTTTAAACCAGTTCAAACATGAAAACGATATCTCATAAGACCATGCCATATAGCGGAACTGGTTTTTTCCTTCTGAGAATCCAAATTATCTTTATATCAAAAACCTTTTGATATTATAATAATGTATATCAACCACAGTATAATAATCATCTAGCAGAAACGCTTTCATCTCATGTTCTACATATATAGTATACAATCAAAACTGCAAGCACGTATTGGGTAGTGGGTTTCCAACTATGACAAGGTATGGAACCACCTTTCGCTAGTGTACCTCTAGAAAGGAATACACTGAGTTCAACAAGAACATCTTGCAACCCGACCACACATGACCGACCACTCATTTCACTTGAGTGTATCGAATGTATATCACCAACAGTTGGGATCAGCAACCGTTCCCCGAATGGGACAACATCAACAATAGATTTTCCGAAGTAAATGAAACTCTAGATCAGGTGATTATACAACCTACTTCGGTGCGACCGACGTAGCCATGTTGCCTGCCCAATTTCAGTCATTTACCGGATGTGAGGCTAGAAGCTACGCTTTATCATCACACCAGATTCACTTTGAATGCCACATCATCAAATCCATCCTATCACCGATTGACGTCCTCAACAATATATTATGTGTTAGCTAAAAGAAGTTTCCTTCTCCGCTTCCACTCTTGGTACGGTTGGAGAAATCAATATACGTGATCGTCTGGAAATACTCTGTCAGACATCCGTCCATACAAGTCATCCAGGAACAGGATGAACCGAAGGCACTATTCTGTAAACAGGATAGCCCTTGCATAACTCCGTCTTCAATTTCCTTTGGCATATATGATTCGCAATGCTTATGCCAATACAGAGTGGTTCTTTGGATAATAATCCAACCGGTCTCTCCATATTAACAACGTTAAAATGGTCAAGACTTCGATAGTCTGTGATTTCACTATCGAAGAAAAACAGGTGTGCAAACAACGATATTATTTCCAAATGGAAATTTATATCGATCAAACATCATTCAACATTTATCTCTTTATTTCATTAATTTACTTATCTCCTGTTTCCCTATATTAAATATTTCTGATTTTCTAAATTTAGAAAATATATGTTATTACCCTAGGAAAACATTTCCATTTCTTGTTTTCTTTATTAGAAAACATTTCTGGTTTCTTATTTGGAAAACACTCCAAAGTTTCTTCATTGGACTTAGACAGATGTTTAAACAAACCATCACGATGCCAACTCAAACCATTTCCTTTAATTACTAAATTCACTTAACCATCCTTTACTATCGAACCTTAACCATTCCTTAGTTAAAAATGAAGTCAATCAAGTTGGGGTAATACTACCTCTCAGACCTTAACTGAACAACGTTTCTAACCTTGAAATATATAAAGTTCACCCTTCTAATTCTTTAACAAACTTCCTTACGTAACTCTCTTTCAAATCTTTTCTGTTCGATAATTCTTTTCTTCGATAAGGTATATTCGATAACTCTATTCAGTTTATTCTATTCACTTAACTCTTTTGATTTAACTTTAACTCTATTCACTTAACTCCTATCGAATAAACTATATTCGATAACTCTTTTAATTATATTTGAATAACCTATATATATTTGATTAACTCCTTTATTCTATTTGAATAAACTATATTCGATTAACTCTTTTTACTATTCGAATAAACTATATTCGATTAACTCCTTTTACTTTCTATTCGTATAAACTATATTCGATTAACTCATTTGCTTTAACTCTAATCGATTAAACTAACATCGATTAACTCCTTTTACTTTCTATTCGAATAAACTATATTAGATTAACTCATTTGCTTTAATTTTAATTGATTAAACTAACATCGATTAACTCCTTTTACTTTCTATTCGAATAAACTATATTTGATTAACTCATTTGCTTTAACTTTAATCGATTAAACTAACATCGATTAACTCCTTTTACATTCTATTCGAATAAACTATATTTGATTAGCTCATTTGCTTTAACTTTAATCGATTAAACTAACATCGAGTAACTCCTTTTACTTTCTATTCGAATAAACTATATTCGATTAACTCATTTGCTTTAA
This sequence comes from Allium sativum, assembly GCA_030737875.1. Lineage (NCBI taxonomy): Eukaryota > Viridiplantae > Streptophyta > Magnoliopsida > Asparagales > Amaryllidaceae > Allium > Allium sativum. The sequence continues at coordinate 320,616,614 of CM060923.1, read as the reverse complement.
CTTTAATCGATTAAACTAACATCGATTAACTCCTTTTACTTTCTATTCGAATAAACTATATTCGATTAACTCATTTGCTTTAACTTTAATCGATTAAACTAACATCGATTAACTCCTTTTACTTTCTATTCGAATAAACTATATTCAATTAACTCATTTGCTTTAACTTTAATCGATTAAACTAACATCGATTAACGCCTTTTACTTTCTATTCGAATAAACTATATTCGATTAACTCATTTGCTTTAACTTTAATCGATTAAACTAACATCGATTAACTCCTTTTACTTTCTATTCGAATAAACTATATTCGATTAACTCATTTGCTTTGACTTTAATCGATTAAACTAACATCGATTAACTCCTTTTACTTTCTATTCGAATAAACTATATTCGATTAACTCATTTGCTTTAACTTTAATCGATTAAACTAACATCGATTAACTCCTAATTGGTTTAACTCTACGCTTTAACCTAACTGATTTACTCTAACCAATTAACTCTAACTGGTTAACCCTAGCTGATTAACTATGGTTGATTAACTCTAATCAATTAATTCGATTCGATGAATTCTGATCGAATAACTCCTTTTGGCTAAACTATATTCGAATACCTCCTTTATTCTATTTGAATAACTAATTCGATTAACTCCTTTTCGAATAAACTATTCATTTATAAAGATTTACTTTTAGTAACGGTTCTTCACTTTACAAATGATTTCCTTTTATTCTAACTTATCCTTTGATTTTATAAATATTTCTTTTATAAAATTCCTTTTCCTTTTCTATATAAAATCCATCGATTTTATATGAATAATTCATTTTCAAAATACACTTTGAAAAATCCCCTTTCCCATATCCAGTATTTCTTATGGTATTTAACATACCATATAACAACGAAAAATTTCGTCCAAACACACATAATCAACAACAGATTATATATCACATCATATATCACAATATATGAATCATAGTAAAATAAATGTTGAGGAATCCAGTTGGATTCCTCCAACCTGTTTCCCTGCATCACAGATGTTAAACAATATAGATAAGATCACTTCCAGTTCCATATGATATATTCTTTTAAACAGAATCAATATAGAAATTCAACTAACTGACTAATAGTTCAATCAAACAGTCAACACACAGTCAATCAGTCAATATCTAACAGTTCTAAAAATACAACATGAATTTATAAACTGTTCAGAGTTAGTGAGATTTACTCACTTTGGACTATCATCGTTAATAACGATAATTGTCGTTGATTCAGATGGACAATTTATTTTGTAATAAATTGTAACGAGCTCCAATTCACCCCCGGTCAGTCTCATTGTGTTGCTCCCGTCCATACGATCCTAACGGGTCCAACCGTTCGAGATTCTGATACATTATGATCGAGATATGGAATTTACAACTTATACAATTATTAAATTAAAATAAGGCTTAGTAAATTTCGCTTGGGATTAACTTAGTTTGACCGGCCTATTACCACTTCAAAGCCCACCCGCGTGGACTCTTCTTCCCCAAACGATGCACAGCTCGTCTCGTCCATGTTTGCTCCACCATTACCGAACTACGACCCCTCTTTTCACTTTCACATTCTCACTTAAACCATAAACAAATATCACCATAGTCCTTCTCTTCAAATACTCTTCACAATCATACCAATTTCAGGGAGCTCGAACCCCGTTTACCCCCTCCGACGTCACGCTGTTCATCCCAGGTATCGACGCTAAAAACCATCGAATCCTCTCAGTCTTTGCCCACAGATGCGAATTGATGTCGCGAGCCTAAATACACAGACCATTTCCACCATCGAAGCTCAAGGCTCTCAAGGATTTAAATCCTAGTCGAACGCTGGAAAAATCGATCCCAGAAACCATCATCGAACTCCACGATATATATACCAGAACGTAGAGGAACCCTCCGGCAATCCAAACGTATATGTATTGGAATTTGTAGAATTTTATTAGCATTTGTTTTTGATTTTCAAAGAGGAATTCCTACTGTGTGTTTTACTTCCTGGTTGCGGCGCAAAATTTTGACCCCAGAAAAATGAGTTTAGGGTTTAGGAAAAGTTAATGGGGTATATATAAGGGAAATAAAATATCTAGATATTTTTAAGATATTTTTAGGATATTTTATTTTATCAATTATTCATTGATTTTGTCTTCTAAAAATCCGTACGATCACATACGATCCCTAAAAATCACGAAACTGGACATGTAGCTAGAGTTCGACATTACGGTCCCAACGAAACTGGTTTCGTCGAATTCCAACTCCGTTTGCTCACACAGCGTATTTTTAAAGGTCAAAATACTGACTGTTCTTCACATTAAAATCCTGTACGGCCACATACTGACTCTAAGAATCACGAAACTGGAAATATAACAACTATTTGACATTGTGGATCCAACAAAATTAGTTTCGTCGAATTCCGTCTTCGTTTGCAAAAGTGGCTTATTTTTACAGCTCTGAATGACCCGTCTAAATATATAAATATATTTAAGTATAATTAAATATAAATAAATTTATATTATCGTATATACTCACAGTGGAATACCATATAGCTCTACTGGGATTTATAACTTGATATTTCAAATCTGGGTCAACCCGATATTCGATTTATATTGAAACTCCTTTTTAAAATATAAATAATTCCTTTATAAATTATAAAGGAATTCCACAACGACTTTTCTAAAATTTGTTTTGGACGTAAATCAAAATCTACATGACGAAATCCCGATTTTCCTCTTCAACTAGAAAGATATACTCCACTAGCTCCACACGTTTCTTGTTTCACAGAAATCCGGCTTAAAACGAATCCTGTATATTCAGTTGAAGTTCGAATCGCCAATTTACGAACTGCAGCGCCATTTCGAGCTCGATTATAATTATATTATAATTATACGTTCAAACTGTCGTTTATATAATATATCCGTTATTCAAATTCAATTCTAAGCTGAATTAAATATCACAGATGATCCGGTTCACACCATATCGTCATTTCATCCAATTCTGGTTATTTCAGAATTAAATATATTATTTAATTTATTATTTTAATCAAATATTCATCACTATTTAATTCAACGACTATTTAATTCACTATATCACTATTAATATAATTAAATTAATTAATTATAATACCTCTGCCAATGCGGGTCATTACAATATCTTGGAATGACATCCTAGTCCATAAAATGGATGATAAGGCATATGCACCGCTAGAGGATTATGCTGCTTGAGACATGCATATATGCTCTGTTGGGTGTGTTCCCCCGTCATGCACATACATTCGAGATATTTTATGCTTCTTTCGCCTGGTGTCGATGAAACTTCACCAAACGCATATGCCCTCTTACTTAGCACATATATCCTGTATATAGAGAACTTGGCCATGGAGCATACTGGGGAGGATATCTGATATCTCTACTCCTTGAAGAGAATAAGCATCTCGCCTTTCGTCGTCTGTTTAGAGGCACAGGCCAATAGTTGCTTTATCCTGGGGCCATGGAATAAGCTCGGCTACTTCAAATACATTTGGTTCTATGTTCGATGCCCTCTAGGAATTGCGAGAGGATAGCTTGCTGGACGTAAATGCATTAATACTTATGTTGCATCCCAAGTTAATTGAGTCGTTAGCTCTAAAATAACTTGAGTTTTTATGTGGTAGGTATCCACTATATTCCAAGAGGTGGTGTTTATCTTGACCAAGTCTTGACATTAGTGAACGTTCTAAGTGCATTTCATAATGCTCAGACATTACTGTCAGGCCATCTTCTCCATGTATCAGGATTACTTCCCGAAGGTTGCTTGATGGGTCGTAAGGATAACGATGAAGAAAAGGAAGAAGTGGCGGAAGTAAGGGAGGAGATGTTCCTTTGGGTTCGCAAGTGGAAATGCACTATGTCATGATTTTCGACGTGCCCATAGAAGAAGGCAAGTGGTCAAAGTTTAAAGGAAGTTAGTGCCATGACAGCGGTGATGAGGAGAAGCTCACCAAAGGAGATGGTTTGCGACTCACTCCCGTTCCCTCTCCAACAGAGGAGATGAGGTTACGAGAAGGTTTTCATATGAATTTCTAGACTCACCACCTCTGAGACCACCGCTCGATGGAAGTGCAGAGTCGGTTAGAGGACCTGGACAAAGCCCTCATTGAAACATCTTCATTTGGACTTACTGATACAAACGTTGAAAGCTTATTGCTAAACATTAGGAAGGTTACCCTTCAAGAAAGAAGACAACTGGTCTTTATGGCGTACACTAGGACACACACACGCACACACACTCATAAGCATTGCATAACACAACAATTAGTCTGTGTATGTGTGGAATGTTCGATTCTGATTCAAGATTTTCTTTCTGTAGGCTTCATGACTCGAGAAGGCGACAGAAAGCGGGTCCGTGGATCTGGGAGTTCTCGACGTCTGAAGGCAAAAATTATGAGCTCCTTCCTCAAGAGTGCAGAGTTGTGAGAATCAAAGTCTAGGAGGCCTCTTGACTACAATAGCAGTAATCGCCACCAAAACTATCCCTGGCCCTCCATATCTCCACCACCAAGCATGAGACCAGCTGATGTGAAATGTGAACAAAAGTCTATGAGCATGAAGTAGTATGCGGCTTTCCATGGCTAGCCCTCGTGTTCTTTCGAAAAAGTATATGCCTCTTGCATTGGTGATTAAAGGAACATGCAAGGAAGGGACCGAGCAAGGATTAGGAGTAGGAGGAAGGAGAGTGGAAAGGCTTAGTCCCATGGTAGAGAGGGGTTCTGATCTCGCTAAGATGTCTTGAGAGGAGAGGAAGGCTTATTTGATAAATTATTTCCTGGGTTTCTATTTCGAAGAGATGATCTGGATTCCTAAAATGGACCTCATCCTTATGGAGATAGATAAAGAAATCTAGACCTGGGTATACGTTGTCTGTAACCAGTATGGGTTATGATACGGTATGATAGGAGACATTTATAGCCGATCTTCCAAAAGAATGCCGAAATCTAGAGTCTAAAGCTCGAGGCTAAAGTGTACCAAGAGAGAATCCAATCTTCTTATGTCAAACTAGGTTAGCTAAGATTCTGACTACATCTTCTTTTATGTGTTCAAGTTGCATATTCGATGAGTATTATGTGCTAAGTCTTTGGTGCTGAAATAGATGTTCTGAAGAAGGAACTAGTGGCTGCAATTAAAAGGATGCATGAAGACTGTGCAATGATGTCTCAGATGAAGCATTAACACATAGATGTAGCAGATTCTCTCCCAACTTGGGTTGTCGGAGTAGAGGAAGGCAAACAAAGCGCATTCCAAGGAGAACCTCCTGCTGTGAAAAGACAACAAGGAGATTGAACGACTCGGAAAGGAGAATTAGGCGCTGCTTGAGGAAAATGAAATGTTGCAAAGAGGAAATGAGGAAACTCAGCGCCTGATGGAGGAGAACAAGGAGCTCGGGAAAATAGTAGAAACTAATTTCTCTGAGAACAAGCAGGCTAAGAAGAAGAGGGAGGCGATAAAGGCATCTAACAGAGAAGCGTTGGGCCATCGGAACGAGAATGACAATCAATACATGCATTCCCAAAAAAATAGGACAAACTGCTATGCTGGGTTAAAGCTCAAACATCGTGAGCTTACTCGATCGGCTCCTCCAACTATCATCTCCTCGAGATGAAACCAACCACCCTCCGAGTCGACCACTCAACCCAGCCGCATGCCCTAAACTTCAGATTACTAACGAGAGTATTAACCAAGCTTCAATATCACATCAAACTAAGTCACACTCTCCGACACCAACATGTTGTCTAAATCGAGAATTTCTCATTCGGTTGATCGTCTCAAATAGGACGATCATTTGATGATGGAAAAACTATTCCTATGACACTCAACGCAAAACAACCAATATTATATATACTAATAATATACAGATTTGAAAACCAAAATATATACAAATACATATTCTCTCGTATATGTAAACTTTTGAATTCCGTACTGGTTTGGTTAAACAACGCAACCTAAGCTCAGAACCAAGTGTGATAACCCGTCATACATCCCTAGTGCTAAGAACAAAAAATTTAGACTATACAAGCAATCGATTGATGTAAAGTGATCGTTAAGAGAATGAAATAGAAGAAAGAAGAGGAAAGATAAGGGAAAGAAGGAAATAGAAGATAAAAATAGAAACATGACATAAACATAACCATGAAACTTTTCGTATTTCTTATAGCGCATTAGATAACATATAATAATCAAATTATAGACAAAAAATAGGCGAGGCAGTAATAGCTATATAAACTAGATAATCAGAGTACACATGCTCACATAGTTATACAAAATAGTAATAGAGTTTATACAAAACATAAATAAACTTTAAATTGATAAAGTATCTCTAATAGAACACACCACACTGTCAAGGCTCTACAGTGCTACAAAGCAAAATAAACAAAATATAATACAAGTATATAAACCGTCTTCTCCTGTGAATCCACCTCCGCATCTCCAAACAATACTTGTTATCACCTGGCCTGCTCATTAACATCGTCGATGGGCACCCAAAGTAATAAGAGGAAAATAATACTTTGGTTCAGACAAAAGTCTAGTGTGAGCGATAAACAAATCTCAAAGCACTGTAAAAGTCATAATAGTATATACTATACGAAGGGTATTGAAAATCATACCTGTCGTGCCCCTTCATCCACAGAGTTAGCACACAACGATTGATATATGCTATATTTTGATAAACATCAAGTAGATAAAGTATGATAGATTCCTAAGCACCCAATGGTGATAAATAAATAAAAAAACATAACATCCATCAACCATCCTCACATTCGCTCACTCAGTGCATTAAGCATATGGTATCCAATACTTTGGCCACCATATTCATCAAGGCACCGGGGTGTTCTACATTGACGAACTCCACCATACTATCACTACGTCCTACATTGACAGACTATAGTAGATAACCATACCCAGTCCAAAACATCGATAGACTTTAGGGTCCGGGCGAATCGGGTTCTACATTGATGAACTCTAATCCATCTTGTGCTACTCCCTTAAAGGCATGCCAAAGTCAAGCATACCAACGACTCTTTAGCACATGTTCCCCACAAAAAAATCCATCATTAAACTGTCCAAAAGGCTCCCATCCGAAGTCATTACAACATGGGAGCTATTCCCGACGGTCATCGTATGTCATGGGATATTATCCTTTGTCTCCCTTCCCTCTCTCTCTGATAGTCAACTCAATACGAATTAATGTCGTTTTTTATGCATCTCGGAGAAAAGTAGTCCATCGCAGCAGCCCCGTCTCCATTATAGAATCATCATCCTGGAATCATCATCGTCGGATGACGCATAACTTCATAGAAGCACCACTCTCGTATCAAGCCACACTGATCAAAGAGCCATCATCTCTAAACCACTATCAAACGAACCATCACATACTACTCCTCGAAATCGAATCATTGCTGATATCAAATTATCCCAAATTGCAACAACAATAGTAATCGATGTCGATCACTTCACAGTAATTGATAACGACTATCGGATCATCCATTTAACCAAAATTGGATAAATACGCGTCCAAGGGAAACGTTCGGTATTCATCATAGAATCGATCTTGTCGTCAAGGTGAAATTCCACCATGAAGAACACCTTCTCCTGAGGTCACCATCACATTATCTTTCCCTAGGTTGGCCCAACTTTGGTTCGACGTAGCCGAACCAGATCCAGATTGGCATAGCCAATGCAGGATTGGTCACCTACATTTAGATCGATATAGTCAACCCGTACTTGACCGACCCAGATTGGATCGACATAGTCAACCCGGACTTGACCGGCCCAGATCGGATCGACATAGTCGATCCGGGATTTGGTCAAACCGACTTCGAATCAACAAAGTTGATCCAGACTTGGTCGAACTAGAATCCATCCCATCGTTCGACTTCTTTGCTCCATCCAAGTCTTCAGATCTACCGCTGAGCTCCACTGTTGCTATTGTTATTGAATCTATCCATGCGCTTTTAAGCTTCGTCGAGAATATATATCGCTCGTTCGAGTTTGCCATCCTTATGAATTCAGATGATATACAACAATGTGTGTATTCGATCGATAAATACCCCAAAACACTCAAGAATGAAATATTCCTTAATACTAGGTCGCCTTCCAACGTTGTTTTAGCCTAAACTAAGCAAACAATAGTCATCAAAATTCATAAACTAGCATATATGCATCGATAACAGTGATAATAAATAGAATAGAGTCTATCTATGGCAATAAAAGTTAAATATATGTCCAAGTAGTCTAAATTTATCTATATGATCAAAACAATGAGCAATAACGCGCAAACGAGTAAATATCGCGCACAGTAATGCGCAATTGGGTAAAATTCCTTAATCATAGTCAAAACTTCTCAAATCAATTTCTAATATTTTTATTTATCATTTATTTGGTTCAGCTATTCTATATATTACATTTTAGAATTATAAATCAATTTATAACGTCAAATCTATACAATCCGAACAATTACGATCCAACGAGAGATAATATCACTCACCTTAGCCAAATTAGTCCAAATCAATTTTAAAGCATAGAGCTCGTCAATATGAGTCCAACGCACGAAACCTCGTCCAAATATGACATCGTATGGGAAAGTTATAGATGTTACAAGTTTCGGGTTTAAATAAGCAATTAATTAACTAATTAAATAATTATCTTAAGTTAATTACCTAGTTAGCTTAATCTCTTCTTCTCTAAAAGCATGGTCGTGCATATCACAATTAAAAAAAACCATTTACAACCCGTGCATAATTCCGGTGATACACCTCAATACTCCACGAAACCAAATTCCAAGAGCACCAGCGCGTCTATAGCGACTTGAAAATCCCTGCCTTTCGAACTGGTCGTAAGCCACACAAGTCTAATCCGAAACAGCAGAAATCTTCATAGGATACAACACATCATAACATAAACACAAAAGAACATTTCATTGTTATTACAACCAATTTACATCAGAGTACAATAATTGATACACAACGAAAAAATATCAGAGGACAGTAAATTACGATACAGCAGAAAAATAAATATATTCAGCGGAAGACTCCAAAACAATCCAGAGTATAGCTCCAGCCATAATCCAGGATTCTGTTTTAAAAATATCTGCAAAACCAAAACTACTAGCTACCCATAAGGAAAATATGGGCAACTAGAGTTTAGGTGGGATACAATAAACTCCGGGTCAGTCATGGGACTGGTATGAGAACCAAAACAGTTATTATACCTATTTAAAAGCTAGCAAATCACGGGACCACGCCATATAACTTGGAACAGGTTTTCTCCACATGAATACCAATCCTAAAAACTCGCAATGCTTTTTCAAAAATGAAGCTGTTAGAAGACTAAAGTATCATTACACAATGCAAGCGCAAACTAGAGGATAGATTTTTACCTTATAATAGCAAAAACAAGCTTGATGAAATTTCTCTTTTATTATTACTGGTGCATAGCATGAAAATAAATTTCGAAAATACATGTATTAATCTTAGATGGCATAATAGCCCATCCTGTTATGTTGCAAAATAGGTTTACAACTGAAAACGCAAGGTTCATATTGGAAGTTGGATTTCCATCAATGATCAAGGCAAAGGATCTTCCTTATCCGACTTCAGAACACTCTAGCATATGTTCCAGGGATCACAACATGTGTCCCTTGATCGGCAGAGCCGACTCATCAATTCCTGGTGAGTTCGGTTACTCCTGAATATAACGTTCTCCGGTCCTATTTGACCGTCGCCCTGGTCGTATTTGACCATCATCTGAGGTGCCTCTATTCCAACATCCACATAGTAAATTTCATGGTCTCCATACCATGTCATCACTTTTAGCTAGAAGGACACATATATCCTTTTATCCTATTTTAGGCCATTACCGGGATGTGAGGCTCGTCGAAGTCAGGTTTCAACACAAAACTATGTTATATTAGCCATGCTTTTGATCATCATCCACAAAGCTCTGGTTCTCAAAAAATCTTTGATCAATTAGCAACTTAGCATGCCACATTGTCAATTCACACATATGATCAGTTTCCAGTAATAATATAACCTTTAAGTTCATATGTTTCAAAGATGGGTGTTAAGCTAAGAGAATGAATTCTCCGCCACCACAAATATATCATCGATAGCAACTAATCGGTTATGTTATGAAATAGAATGTCAGACACACATCCAATTACAAGTTCGTTCTGGGTCTGAACAAAACTGAAGGCACCTTATTCCTCGTCCCCTAAGGGAGAGAGGTCCTTGCATATCCAATCAATCTCCAAGTACGTCTGGATGACCGCCACTTTAACCTTATAACGGGAGCTACCCAAGGCATCAGCAATAATTTAAACGATGTGAAAATCTCCAATCTTCAAACATTGTCTTCAATATCTTCGACGATCGTCATATTAATTATTCAGAATTGGTTTAAACCCGGTCTTTTCAAATAACTTTCGCATCATTAAAATTAAGTGATATATAAACATATCATAAGTCTCATTCCAATTCAGAATATTCTTTTATTCGAATATCTTTTACATTGGGAATTACTCCCTTAAATCTTATAAAAGATTTACATCATTTAAATTTCTTGTTTAAATCTTTCCTTGGAAATCATTTCAAAAGATTATATAATCTCTTTTCACAAACTTAACTCAAATTAAGGTTTATAAGACTTATCAGTTTTATCGAGCCTTACATGAAGGTAATGTCTCATATCGTTATCTTATTCCCATCCTATTCATCCCATAGAGAAAAACTGATGGTACCCCATAGCTAACACACCTCGTGTTTTGGTAAATTTAATTACGTTCTACTATTTCAAATCTAAATAAATATTCAATTATCCCATGGAGCAAAACTGGTGGTACTCTATATTTAACACTATTCGTGTTTTGGTAAATTTAGTTACCTTCTACCATTTCAAATTTAATTAAAGATTCAATTATCCCATGGAGCAAAACTGGTGGTACTCCTTATCTAACACTACTAGTGTTTTAGTAAAATTTAATTATCTTCTACCATTTCGAATGTAACTAAAGATTCAATTATCCCATGGAGAAAACTGGTGGTACTTCATATCTAACACGCCTTGTGTTTTGGTAAATTTAATTACCTTCTACCATTTCAAATCTAATTAAAGATTCATTAAAACTCTAACTTAGTTTTGATCTCCATTTCATTCAATCAAATTCTTATTAAAAGATTTACTAAAATCAAATTTGAGAAATCATATTTTCTTTAAATGGGTTAAAGAACAAATGTTATTTAAAAAATCATTCACGATAAACTCAAAATCAAACTTCCATTAAATTGGGATTTTCACGAAAATCATACCAGTTCATGATCGATATAAATTTCCGTATCAGACTAATACTATAAACGGAATAACGACAAAGCCTTTTACATTCCTTATAGTAAAGGTCTTCCTCCATGGAGGTTCATCTCGATTATCACTAAATCGATTTTCTTTCAATTCCAATTTAATTCATTAATTGGAAACTTAACTTTGCAAATTTCCATTAAATATTCCAAATTATATCTTCACTTTTAACTGGGTTAAAGAACGCTATTATTGAAGATGCCATTCACGACAGACCCAAACTCAACTTATATCAAATATGAGATTTAAACAGAATTTATATCAACTTATATTCAATATCAATTCTCGTAATCAATGAATACAATAATTGGAATAACAATGTAAAACATCTTCCAAATTCCTCAATATAGTAAACATCCACACAATGGTAATCAATGCCGAATATCCGAAGATTATTTCCATTCAAACACGATAAACTTAAGTCTGGAACTTTTTAGTTTAATCTAAAACTAAATTAAAAAAATATTGATTTATTATGTTAAGTAAATTAGGTCGAAAGTCCATAAATTCAAATGGTAGTTTAAAACTTTGCAATTCTTGCTCAAATAATTTTAAAATAATTAATTATGATTTATCATGATTTTTCCATATTTTTAATAACTTTTATAAAGTTGTTTCAGTTGATTTCTGATTTCGGTCACTGAGCTGCATTTATAGCAAGCTTTTCAAAAATAGATTTGAACTTATCTTTAATTCAAACTATTGGATTTTAAAACTCTTCCTATCATTTAAAATCACTTTTCATTTCAGATTTAACATTTTTCGTTTTGGGAGAATCCGACGGTCGGTTCTCCCGGTACGTCAATTTGAAGTTAAGGTTGAAATTCACGAACGGTCGATGCGCGACTCATCCTATTCAAACCATTTTATTATTTGTAATAAAATTCATCGATTCAGTCTAAACGCATTCTATTAAACGTTTATAGACTCATTTAAAATTATTTCAATTTCCAATTCAATTGTAAATCAAAACCGAATATTCTGTATTATTATAATATTAAAATAATAATATTTTTTAAAATGTAATGTTTTGAAATCCAAATTATCTTGACATCCATTACAAAAGTAAATAAGATAAATGGAAAAATCCGTTCGAGTTAAAAATTATATACCTAACTCGAATTCACTTTTGAATTTACTATTCATTTTAAAATAAATCTGAAAACATGCATTTATTTATTGAAAATTAATTCAAATCAAATTTTTACTTTCACGAAAATTATTCGTAATCACTTAAATTATCTTTTCAAACTAATTTGAAATGAAAATTCAAAATTTTATTTTTCATCGAATATTTTATTAATAAAATATTCAAAATAATTCCAAATTGGAATGAGATTCAACCAATTACCATGTAATTCAATTTATATAGATTTCACCCATCATTAACATCCATATCGAATACCATCCATCAATTAATTATTATAATATAAGTGTTTCCATCGTCAATGCTTATATTCACTTTTTAATAATAATAATAAAAGTAAAAACTATAAACATCATCCATCAACCATAAAACAAACATTGCAATCACATACAATCAATACATATTCAGGTATGAATATAACAACTACAATAATCAGCTGAGTGAATGGGTTCTCACTTTGACCGATTTGAAATCGTGATAAAACAATTGTTTTAATTAAATTAAATTGGGAGTTTAAATTAATCAAAAATTGCATCTAGCTCCAAATCTTATCCAAATTGGCTTCATTGCGAAGCTCTCGATTCTACGATCGCACAACAACATGTTTTGTTCGATTATGTTTCCATTTGCATAAAATACAGTCATTTAAATGTTAGTTACTTAATTAATTTAATTAATAAACCAATTAGACACTAATCACCATTTTAATCCTCTCCCCCGTATCATCTTCCCCGAACGAACGAAATCCACCTTCGCAACCCATCCTCCACTACTGTACGCTTCCCTAGGCCACCTAAACACAACCGCCACCCACCACATGACAGTCTCTGACCTCCTCCATCATCACCTAGAGCCATGTCACACTTTCACCTCCCTAGTGCCGTACAAACGGCTACGAACGACGCGATTTTAAACCGTAATTTCTCTCAATCCACTACACAAAAATCCTTTACCCCGCATAAATCTGAAGATCTTGTCTTGCTCTTCAATCTCTTAGTTGGAAGATTCGAATGAATCTTAGTGGATTGCAAGTAATTGAGGGAAGAAAGCGAGACGAATCTGGCTATTAAAATTTAGGTAGCAGCGATTGTTAGTTTAGGGCTAGGGTTTAGAAACTTCAGGGTCATATATATATATATTATTCCAATGTTATTTCGTTGTGAAGTTTCATGCCGAACTCCAAACGAACCTCAAGGACTGACGTACCCGACCAAATACCCCTATTTCAGACTCAATGGAATAGGTTTTGGAAGTTAATTCGATTGTTTTAATCATTTTTTCTCAAAATTAAAATATAAGTCAATATAACGCTAATTCCATGCGCGTTTCAATTTGCTACGACCACATACTAACTCCAAAGATTATAAAATTTGAAACCCTACAATGATTTAATGTTCCGGATTTGACAAAATTGGTTTGATCGAAAACGAAGGTCGATTGAAAAATGACTATTTCTATGGCATTAATAAAATATAAATAAATTCAAAAATTATTCAAATAAGTAATAATAAATTAATATTATCGTACATATTCAAATAGAATATCATATAGTTCCAAAATAAACATACTTGGGTTTATAACTCGATGTTTCCAAAATCTAAATTAAATCAATATTCAATTTCATAACAAATCCCTTTATTTTATTTAATAAATCGCTATAATCTATAAACGATTTCATAGCGATTTTTAAAAATTTTGATGTGGACATACTTACAATTTATAAAATAAAATCTCGATTTTTCCCTTTCTTTAGAAAAATACAGTTAAATAGACTCTAATATTTATTGTTTCAACTAATTCTGACTTACATTGAATTCCGTATATTCAGTTGAAATCCAAAACCAAATATTTCGAACTACTGGGACGTTAGAGTTCGTCTTATAATCAATACAAACTTATGTGTTCAAACTTCATTTTAAATAAACTCTCAGTCGTCAATCCTTAAAATAAACTGTTTTAAATATTTAATTTCCATTAAATATTTCTTAATAAATTTTAGGTCGTTACAACGTCTCTATTTTGAAACCACATCTATGAGTACTCAAGATAAGATCACTCGAACCCCATCAAAATGAATTCAAACCACCCTACAGGAAACATACGCTGCCATGAAACCATGAACGACACCAACCTCCATGGAAATGCTCCAAACTTCGTCCAAAGGTACGTTTTTCCAAGCTAAGTTCGTTGCAAGTCTTGAAATCGCAAAACTTCGATCATTGATCACCAAAACTAAAGCCCTAAGTTTCAAGGGCTGAAATCTATCATCACCATGCACATCCAAACTTTCGCAAATGATACAGGATTCCGATTCGTGAATTTAGGAGATGGAACCATGATTTTAGGTAGCCTAAATTGTTTAGAATAAATTTTTGAAGCAAACGAAGGGGCAACCATTGCAATTTGATGGAACAGTAGATATGAGAGAGTGGGAGAAAAGGGTAATGACCCACTATAGTAGCATTGGCGTTTAATAATACTACTTTATTAATTCCCAATCTCAAATTTCAAGTTGAAATCTAATATATGTTTAAACTCGCCATGATCAAACGACTCATCCAGTTGCCACTAAACTTGACTGTTGGCATCAATACAACGAAAAGGTTCCGATGGTATATCGTTCATCGCAATCCGGGACAGTTGTCCGAAGTGATAATTTTACATTATTTCGAAATTGATATGATTTTCAACTGGTCCGAACTCGAAACATAGCAATTCTTATATTTTTATTAATGTAACGAACCATACAAACTCAACGGACTAGTCTCGAGTCCCCATTTGATCATTTGTAAAAAAACACCTTTTTGAATTGCCAATCGAATAATTACCAGTCAATATGTAAATATCCAATCGTTAAAAATATGGGTCGTTACATCTATTTTCTTTCTTCTCTTATCAGATTTTTTATTAGAATATAGAATTATAATTATATGCATATAAGATTTTAACATGATTCTTATATATTTATATATGTAGTAGGAATATTTGGAGTATGCTAATTCGAGGATTCAATCCAAATTTTGTGTTCGACGCAGCTTTCTTATTCTTCTCCTAGTAATTCTGTGAGTGGGAATTATATTAAGTTTACTATTTTCTATAATTATTGGTGTAGAATTTGAATTATTATGCCTAAAAGAGATTTGAAATTCTTACGAAAACAAAACACATATAAATCCCCCGAATCTCTTATTTGATTCATAAATTATCAATCATGTGCTATTGTTGGGTTTTGGATTATGAATATAATAAAAGGTTAGATTTTAGGTGTTGTATAATTTTGATATTGGATCTGATTTACTTGTCTTCGCTTTTATTGTAAATATTGATTTATGTAAAGATACAATTTTGGTACCGTAATATACAAGTGTTTAAACATCTATCTTCCTTATCAAATAGATAATTTAAATGTATTAAAACACGTGTTACCAAATCTAAGTTTTTGGACAAATCCTATACAAAAAGTTAAGTATTACCGAAAAGAAATTATATATATTGTAATCATATTGCACCTTATCCTTAATTTTATCATTGAAATAATCCTTAAAACCTAGGTTACAAGTTATCTTTTATACATTCTATTTCCCTATTATTGATTTGAATGTGATAAACATCATATATTATGTTGAGGAAGTTAGGTAAATAAACTTGTAAACCTTGATTTTTTGTTAGGATCGACATTTCCACATTTTAGGACGTTTCTTTATGTGAATTTTAATTGCATTTTACTTCTTACTATCATTAGCTAATTAACATACTATAAATGCGTATTAATTGCATTTAATTAGGATTTGGATTTAATATGTTCTTATAGGAAATTCTATGTGTGTGAGTATTTAATGGCTTTTATTAATACAAATGACACATAAACACGAGGTTAAGCCCTTCTAGCAGCAGAAGCAAGCCCAAAAACTATCAGTATATCCAGCATCTATGAGAAGTCAGGTTGATGTAAGATGTCTAATGTCATGGGCCATTATAATAAATACATGAATACACGAGGTTAAGCCCACTTATAGTAGAATTCTACCAGTAACCGCCCAGCAAATCCAACATCTACAGGTAGTCGGTTTAATATGGGATGTCTAGTGTAATAATACTTGTGTGAAGAAGGCCTATTGCTAGAAGGTATTAAGTGGCTGACCCCTCTTGTTTGGGTATTAAGTTGTTAGGACTAGCTCCGTTCCTAAGGTTCACTCCTTGGTTCTGGACCAAAGTCATGGACCTACCCTTATTAGGTCTTAAGTAGTCATTATGTCTGTCTTTCACTTATAAACTTATGAAGTATTAAATTGTCTAAATAAAATGATAATGTATGAGTGGGGTAGTTCTCCAAAAGTGTTTGCTTCTTATCCAGGGGCTATGCGGGGGCTGACCTAGGGATGGGCTACTAATATTTCTGTCGATCATGTAAGGGGAATTGCCTATCTAAGGGAAGTATTAGGTAACTAGGAGTTCACCCATAATGCCAGTTATAAGTAATGTACGGGTCCACCAGAGGGGTCTTTAATGGCGATCAATGTCTACCTTTATCTATTTTCAGCATTATAGTTGAGAATTTTTTTTTATTAACTTAACGATTAGAAATGAGGTCTTAAGTGACTAGGGTCCGCCATAAGGTATTAAATGATCAGAAGAATCTGCTTGTAGGGTATTAAGTGATCATAGGAGAAATCCACACGTCAAATGAATATAAATGACCTTAAGTGACTAAATATTAGCCCCCTTCGAAGGTATTAGTTGATCATCGAATTCCTCCCTTATATATATATATATATATATATATGTATGTATGTATGTATGCATATGTATATATGTATGTTGGCCTTAAGCGACTGCAGGGTAGTCTGCCAAATTAAGCATGTGCATAATTATGTGTTAAATTCACTTAGACATAATTTGATGAATTTATACTGCCAAGTATAGGAAATATATTCCTTTAAATTTTTGTAATTTTCATTCATCGAAACTTTGTTGTTCTGACCCCCCTCCTCTTAACAACACAGATAAGTAGGAGGGAATGCTTGATTGATGATGTGATGTAGAATGGAGCTTGGTGTTGGAGATTTTATTTTAGTTTATTACTGTATCTAGCAGTTATTTGTATTTAAGGGATATTATTAATATACCTTATTATGACATTTGGAAATCTTTATGTAACCGACATTATTATCGTTTTAATGAAAGGGTACATTTATTTTGGTTATTATATTTTGTCCCATCTGATGTAAGATTCCGATTTTTTCAGTTTGGCTCTATTATTTATTTCTTATAGAAAACAATGACTTGCTTAGAATGACTCTAAGTTCTGATAGGCCTTCTCTGGGTTGGGATTTATGACCAATCCGAGTGGGTTGCTACATTTGGTATCAGAGCCCAGTTTACCCGACTATGGGGAGACTATACGTACAAGAGGCATAATTATTGTTTTTTAAAAAGTGTTTTCAAAGGTTTTTCTGTATATAAATGCATTTATATATCTAAAGTATGCATATCTCTATGAAATAGTATATGTATGTCCTTTTAGGAAATGGTTGACCTTAATCTCTAGAACTACCCTTGAAACCATACATAGCAACTTCCTTATGGATTTAGAAATGTGTAAACACATAATTGTTGTAAGAACCACAAAGTTGGGAAAGTGTAAAGGATTGAAACTCCTTATTTAATAGGCAATAAGAGGAAATCAATTTGGTGACTTAATTTTCATTTATGGGGGAGATAGAGAAGAAATAAATAAAAAGAATTTGAAATTGGTGTCCGTTAGGATAACCAGTAATAAGGAAAAAATTATGTCCATTTCATAAGAATACTTTGAGTTTTAAGGAAAAATGGAAGTACATCTTTTGTTAAATGGTATAAAATTCCATAATAATAAACATGGAAATTTGAAAGAGCAAAAAATGGCGAATAAGTGAAAGTATATTGGAAATGGAAAATGTTAATGAATTAATTAAGACCATTAATCAAAGGTATGAATATTTGAGTTGGAATAAGAAATTAAATCTCCATAAAAACGAGCATTACTTAAAATGGTAAAAATGGAGTTAAAAGACATTTCTAAGTAATTATTGGAATGTTAAGAGATAGAACAATAGGAATATAAAAGAAAAAAGTTAAGATAAAAAACATAGTTCTGTGAAAAATTGGACATAAACCTTTGTTGAAAAGATAATAGGTAGAATAGAAAAGTTTGAAGAAAAAGAATAAACATATTTTTCTAAATTGGCAAAAAAAACTTTACTAGAAAACCTAGAAAATGACTTTTGACACACCATGAAATTATTTTGTAAAATGAAAATTTGAAGTGACTATGGAACATTTAACTAATAGACTCAAGTTATGTAATAGTTCCATTTGGAAATAAATTGAAAATATGACTTTTGAAATAATAAATGTTATGGGAAATTTTTGAAAAGTTTACTATTTTTATTAGGTAAACTATAACTATAAATTTTACAAAAAGATAGAAGATTAATTCTTTAAATGGGTAAAAGGTTAATAGTAAACCTACATTCATGAGCTTTAGAAAAAGAAAAAGAAAAAAAAAGTTCTTTAAAAAGCGAAAAACAATGAAAAATTTTAATGTTAAATTTTTAATTGTTATAGTTTCCATGTAAGAACTTCTAAAAAATTAATTTTTTACAATATTTTTGGATTTCTTGTTTTACCCATATTTTATATATTAAGTTTCACATAAAGTAAATAAATGCATAAAGTTGTTTCCTTCAAAACTTTGTAGTGATTGCGACTGTAGATGTGAGATTTAATTGAGAATTAAGTGGGTAAAACAGAAGAAGTAGGATCAGTAGAGAAAATTTACTTAATTGGAAAGTGTAGAGAATATTTACAGGAGTAAAGGAAATAATGGCATAGTTAATCTTTTCCCGTAATAATGACCATTCTGCAAGGAGTAATGAGAAAAGGATAGAAGTTACCTTAACTACTAAGAGTAAATAAATTCTGCAATTAATGATTATTAAATTTATTTTGAAACGCATCTTTAGAGATGCAAATAAATTAGAATGAATGATTATGTTTTTAAAAGAAACATTCATGGATAATAAAGTTTTCAAAATTCAAAACGTAGATTAGTGTGAGATTTAAAATACACATTGTAATAAAAGTTCTAATATATATAACTACATGGAGAGATTATTAAGCTTTATTGCTAAAAAGCATGCAAACCTTGAATAGTGTTTCAAAAAGTATTTTTGAGAAGTAACAACATATTTTGAAAATATAGCAATAAATGTCATTAGACATTTTATAAGACCATTATCGCCTAATTCAATTTTAGGTATTTGATTAAGATTCTATTTCCAAAAATTAGCATTTGTTTTACTAGCTATTAAAAAGTATTTATGTAAAACCTTAAAACATTTATTATTCTTGAAAAATGTTAAGGAT
Source organism: Allium sativum (assembly GCA_030737875.1). Lineage (NCBI taxonomy): Eukaryota > Viridiplantae > Streptophyta > Magnoliopsida > Asparagales > Amaryllidaceae > Allium > Allium sativum. Next base: position 320,596,656 of record CM060923.1, on the reverse strand, counting down.
TGATTTTCACAATGTTAATAAAGATAAGTATTAAAAAGAAAGGGTATTTCGCTCTTATTTCAGAACATTTAGTAAATATTTCCAAAACTTTAATATTTTGAAAAGATGCATCTAATTCCATATTGCAACATTTTGAAATAAATGGAATTCTTAATAAAGATGTTTTCCTAAATCAAGGCATATATTGATATTTAGTTTCGTAAGTATCAAATTTTTCAAAAGATTTCTATTTTGGAGGAAAAATGCAAAGTTTGGCATTTCAGGTTTTGATGAGACATTAAACACCTATTTTGGAATTTGTGCAAGCTTGAGTAGTAATAATGATATAACGATGGTTTAGAAAATATATTTATTGTGTAACTCCTTAAATTACACTTTATAAAAAGAAATAAGCCTAGAGTAAACAAAAGTTGCAAATAGGTGAGTCAGAATTAAGTTTAGAACTAAGTAAGAATAAGTTGTACAGCCAAATGTGAAAATTTCAATGTCAGTCCTGGAGGTTTATATTAGGAAAGTGTTAGTGAAGTATAAGGATTTCCATAATCAAGGGTTGGTTGTAAACTAGATTGCCCTAGATAGTTAATGTAGAAATTAGTACGTTTATGAAAGTATCTAGCCATTTGCAATATACATATATAGGTATAGAGTAAGTAACGTAATTTACAATTTTCAAAAATAGGATTCATGGATATTAATTGTAAATTTAATAGGAAAAAATTTGTAACTAGTTTTGGAGATTGATTTAAAAGAGAAATTAATTTGAAAAAAAAGGATATATTTTCAAGCATGAAGGAAGATGAAGATGAATAGGCCATATTTACGAGGAAGATGAAGATAAAAGATTTCAAGAATGGATTGGCATATCAAGGATTTGGAATGAATACTAAGACCTCAACACTATTTAGACCACTTGATCATACGAGAAAACCTCCAAGAGATTTTTTTTAGACTGTAATCGCTAGTGGTCCCCCGTATTCATTGGACAAGGGTATAATGGATCCACGTTTATGTCTATGATGTTTGAGATTTAAAACCCTTTCTTGAATTCTAAGTCAGATAAGTAAGAGCGAATTTCATGGAGATACTTGACTAAGTGATTTACCATACACAGATATATACATATAGCCTTTTTAGTTTGAATATAACTGTGTTGTGATTTGCTTAAGGGTATTTGTTTATTTTTTTAAAATTACCTATTTTGTCGTTTTTCACATAAAGACTATGTTTGAAATTATAAGGAATGTACATAAAATGTAAAGGGTGAGATACGTAATTCTACATGTTTGAACATAGTTTACACTATCCATTCAAAATAAAACAATACTCATTCCTTGTAAGAAATTAAATAAGTAATCTTGGAAAGGTCCCATATTAACGAGGAAGACGAAGATGGAAGATTTCAAGAATGGATTTGCATCTCAAGGATTTGGAATGAGTACTAAGACCTCAACACTATTTAGACCCCTTGATTATACGAGAAAACCTCCAAGAGATTTTTTTTTTTTAGACTATAATCGCTAGTGATCCCCCGTATTCATTAGACAAGGGTACAATGGATTCACGTTTATGCCTAGGATGTTTGAGATTTAAAAACCCTTCTTAAATTCTAAGTCAGATAAGTAAGAGAGAATTTCATGGAGATACCTAACTAAGCGATTTACCATACACGGACATATACATATAGGCTTTTTAGCTGGAATATAACTGTGTTTTGATTTGCTTAAGGATATTTGTTTAATTTTTTTAAATTACCTTTTTTGTCGTTTTTCACATAAAGACTATGTTTGAAATTATAAGGAATGTATATAAAATGTAAAGGGTGAGATGCGTAATTTTACGTGTTTGAACATGGTTTGCACTATCCGTTCAAAATAAAACAATACTCATTCCTTATAATTTTAAATATGTCAACATTATTGTTTGGGCAAATTTATGGAAATTATAGAGAAAGAATTCTAGCGAATTGGAGCATAGAAAAATATTATAGTTAGACTAGAACGTAAGTTAGTTAGATTTAGATATTTTGGTTTAGGAAATTATTGAATTTTCGGGTCACACCCCATTTGAAGAATAAAGGGCAAACTGAAAAGTCAACCAGTGCTTGAAGGATGAGAGGAAATATTTGCATCTTAAATCCTAGAAATAATATTTACCTTTAGATTAGCATGGTTACTTTTGATGGTCAGTGCAACGCTCTTGGAATATTTCAAGGAGGCTATGAGAATCACAAAAGTATTAATGGAAAACCATTAATAAATTTTACTCAAACCAAGTTTGTGATTAGTGACTTTATAAAAAGTCGAATTCGGTTAGCATCTTGTGAAGGTTAAGAATTGAGTATTATATTTATGGGCTTACCCAAATTTTAGGAAAATAAGAAGGGTTGTTGATGATTGGAGCCCATGACATTTTCTATCATATATATGACAAGACACCTTCACACTACGACAGATTTTGGTAGAGCTTAATCAGAAAATTGCCACAAAGACAGAACCCTTGCCATCTCGTGCCATCATAGATATAGTGAAACATGGGTTTCAAGGCTCCAAAACATTTACTTAGATTGGTTTGAGTACATTTGAGAAAAATTCGATAGAAAACATGAAAGTTCTAAATTTTGTAGCCTTTCTCAGAAATTTTAGGATTCTATGGTTGCATTGTGCTTGATAGATTGGATGGTAGGAATTGTTTGCAACACAAATGCACCAAGCAGTCATATAGAAATTTTGTGCATATTAGGATGTTTTGCATACATACAACATCATATATTACACTTTCATGCTAGGACTGAGCTCACGTTAGCAAGTCTGCTGTACATTAGCAGAATGATATGGATGTTTTATGGGTGCATAATAAATAACCTGGGTTCATGCTATGTTTGTTAGAACGAGTTGTGTTTTTCACCCCTTTGAAAAGATTTTGGGGTGAAATCTTTTTTAAGAGGGGCAGAATGTAACACCCCGTAAACTATACCATAAACAAACATAGATAATTAAATTAAGAATAAAAAATAATAGTTAATGGACTAAAAATATGAATATTAAATAATCGAGAATTAGGCAACGAAAATATTACCATTATATTTATGGCAAGATTCTAGCCCATATTCATATTTTATTTATTGAAAACGAAGTTCGTATGAAAAAGCTATGAATAAAACAATTTGTACGAAAATTACATAAATACAACATTTGAAGTTCAAACTGTAAGAATATAAATCAGCAATAAAATTATATTCCTATGGCCGAATATACCTCTATATTTCAAAATTGTGTGAGAATATATATATATATATAGAAAATTGGTTCACTTTATTGCTAAAACTAATCAAAACCGCCTTTATATATACACACACACATACATATTCATACATACAAGATGGGGACAAAAACCAAAAGAAAGGAAACAATCAATCTAATTAATTACGTATTTATATAATAGAAATCGACCAGGGAAATAAATCTACCCATGTTTGAACCCTAAGAGGGGTCGACCGCTCCCCTTGAGGGAGGGCAAACTAGGGGTCGACCGCCCTCATAGGGAGGGTGTTGACCACCCTTAAGGAATGAAGGTGGGAAGAGTCTAGTTTTAGCGATTGGGTTTTATATATTTTGCAAGAATGGACTGTTCAGATTTTGTAAAACTGTTAACCCCATTGTTAACGCGGTTCGAAAAATCAAGCGTGGTATAATCTAATTATATAATGGACAAACATGTACATTAGAGACAAATGTTGTATCTTGATCATTAGTTTACAAAGTTGCATTATAATATATGAAGGCTTGTAACCCAACGTGTAGTTTCATGAATATGTTACAAAGGCTGGTTCACATCATAAAGCCATGTAAGTTGCACATTATTATGAGCAAAGCGAGAAGCCACCAACATATAAGAAAAACTCTCATTAACATTCAATCAAATACAAAGTGTACATGAATCATTCATATGTTAGTTCATCACAATAGCAGGGAACCAATATATGGAAACCAGGGAATAAATGAGATCAACATGCAAGCAAATGAAACTCATAACTCGTGCATGATAGAACGTCATTTAAGAAAATTACCAGCAGTAATTAATCATACACAAAATGTGTGTGGATCATTCAGAAAAATCTCACATCACTTCTGATCGCACATCTTTTCTGGTTGTGCATTGTGAAGGAGGCCATGCCACTTTCGGTCGTACACAAGCTGCACGTTTGTGCGTCAACTGGCCAGTCGTGCACTTCGGTCGAGGATTGGGTCGGTTAACTTCATTACACCAAAATGGTTCGACTCCAACATGCAGTGCCACATCACTAATTGTATCGCTCGGTCGAGCAACATCTCCAAGGTATGGTTGGTCGTACAAACACTGATCTGATCACGTACTATTCTTGGACGAGTAGAACACATATTTTGGATCGTGCATGATTCCTGGTCAAGCCGTAAGCAACTTGATGGCTCGTTTATTATAGCAAATAATGGGTCATTCACTTCATGCCACCTGGGTCGTTCAGGTCCAAGATGAAGGGACGAGCTCATTTTCTCATATATATTAACATGCGAAGTCAGTACGTGAAAAAAAGAAGAAGGTTGGAACATTATCTCCAAAAGGCAGCGTGGCGTGAATCCGTTATGGTTATCCAGAGGAATAAGGCAGATGTTTTACACGTGTTCATGGATCAGCAGAAGTAGATTAAAACTTATGAGGTTCGGGCAAAATGTTGTACAGTGGCAAAGTTGCAATTAACTGGTCGGTCATGTGCAATTTTCTGCTCGGTTGCGCATATTTTCACCTTTTGGGTCGTGCATGCTATTTGGATCGTGCACCACTTTTTGGGTCGGTCATAAATATGCCCAGTGGAATTTTTGTAAATACTATTATGACTGATCCAAACCTTGCACGCCAAAATTACAACTTCACCACTACCTCCAAACGAAACCTATAAATACCCCACTTCTCCACCATTCAAGGAACCAAATTTTGGACCTCGAACGGCTGCCATTTTCACTTCTCCACTACCCTAAACTTCTCAAAACTCCATAAATTATCTCTAAAGCTTAGATCTAACACCAAATCTTCTTTGAAATCACCCAAAAATATTCAAATGTCCGAGAGACTGAAGATCTACACCAATACTCCTCGCACTTAGAAAAATTGAGCTAATGGCTCGGCGGATTCAAGTCAAATCAAGAGCAAAAGAGGGAGAAAATAAAGTTGATCATTATAGAAGAGAGAAATGAGTAATATGAGTGAATTCATGTACTTTGTAAATTCAAAAGTGATAATGAATGCTCTTCCTATAGTGGATGTAGGTTATTTTTATGCTGAACCACTCTAAAATTCTTTGTTCTCTACTATTTTCCTTTTATTTTGTGCTTGCGGCTCCATAATCTTGAATCCTACCTTTGGGTAAAGTGTTACATAAACACCTTTGGTGTTGTGATCATTTTTTGATTTCAACATTTGGCGCCCACCATGGGGCCACGTTCACTCTCTCAAGGTTAATTAATTTGTGATTACGTTGAAGTGCGAAGCCCACTTCTACGATAGATCCTTCAAATCCAAGATCCGAGCAAATAGACGAATTCTCTCCAAAACTCAAAGCTTTGTCTGAAATAATGGCAAAATATAAGAAAACTGCAAGTAAAATGATTGGTGAAACCGATAATGTTGCCGACGAAGCTACGCCCTTTACCAACCGCTTTGAGATTAGCCAAAACTCAACAACCGGAGCCGTAGTAACCAGAGCTGAGCTAAATGACGTTGTCGCCAATTTAAATCAATGCATGGATACCTCTACTCAGACTTTGATGGATGCTAATCAAGCTATTATCAATAAGATGAATTCTCTTTTGAATGCGCAAGTGAATCCCGTTCCTCCTCAAAGAGTTCACATCAACCTTGAGGAGAACGTGAATTCGTCAGCCTCTGATCATCATCATAACGATAACATAGAAGGGCTTGATGGCTGGGAAAGTGCCAAAGGTGGTGCTAATGTCAAAGACGCAAAGCCAAAGACCAAAATCCACTCCAATCGAAATACCTGACAAGTTGCAAGTCCCGCCAAGGGGATGCCTCCCCATAGTGGAGGTAAAAGGCCTAGATCCTCTAGTCGTGATCGACTCGCCAAGATAAGCATCCGGAAAAGGGATCGAAGTCCGCTCTATGGAAACTTGAAGGAATATATCGCGGATATGGTAAAGCAAATCATGAAAGATAGCATGGCCCACAATGACAGTGAGAGGGAATGGGACTAATCCCCCAGCAAAAATCTTTTCACCAAGAGGATCCGCAAAGTAGAATTCCCTTAAAAAGTCCACTCATCCTACTTTGCCTCCATACAATGGAACTTCTGATCCAAATCACTTCCTTTACAAATATGAATGGCATATGAATGCAGCCAAAGCGAAAAAAGAGATCAAGTGCCCGTGCTTCCCTATCTATATAGAAGGCGTGGCATCATTGTGGCTCACAAGGCTGCCGCCCAAATCCGTTGACCAATTTGACTCTAAAATTCAAGGAGCTGTTTAGACTGCAAGCTATGAAGGCTAAGGCTATTATCTCTCTGACATCAATGAAGCAAAATCGAGGAGAGTCTGTCAAAGCTTTCCTCAAGAGGTTCAACACTGCTTTGTCCGAGGTGGGGAATCCCGAACCTCGCATGATCTTAATGTCTCTAATCGGCGCCATAGATGAGAAGATCAAATTTGGTAGATGGATTAAAATGAAAGAACCAAACACACTAGAGAAATTCTATAAAAAAGAAAAGGAGTATACGAGAGTGGAAAATAATCCTATGCCTCCTCAGATTATTGACGTTAACCAACTTCTTGAAGCTCCCCAAATTGCTGCTACTCAATATAACCAGAAGAATCCCGGAAGTCAAAAAAGAGGAAACGACTAGAAAGATAATTGAGATGGCAAGAAGTCTTGCTTTTTCAACTCATCAGAGTTGAAGCCTTTGAGTGACACTCCTGAAAATATCTATCTTGCAACGAAGAATTCTGAAGAATATGCGGAACCAACCCCAATAAGGGTAGGTGATAAGGCAACGAACTCGGGAAAGTTCTACAGGTATCACAACCAGTCTGTCATAACACTAATGAATGCCGACACCTGAAGAACCTTATCGAGGAATTGATCAAGAAAAACAACAGCAACGATATGTAAAGAACCCGCAAGCTACAAATCCTTCTGCAACTCCTTTGGGATAAGGAACATCAAATGATCAATCTGACCCAAGCAACGAAGCTCCCACTCAAACCTATGCAAGGTCGGTGATCAACTGATGACCAATGGTGGTGCTCCAATTTCAATGGGTCGAAAAAGTGATCATCGCCATAACTTTATTTTCATGCTTTACTTCATGTTGTACTCAAAATTCTCATAAAGCAATCTGTAATATTTTACAAACACTGTACTGAACATTAGCTCTCTAACTAAGAGCATATATGCCTGAATAAATTTTTTGCTTGCAAAATTTTATGTCAAATCAAAACTTGCTTAAAAGATGATTTCATATTGCAGGCTATCTGTCGAGCACTTGTTCCTTTAAAATCCGACAAAATATAAACACCCCAACAACACTAGTTCAAGCGCCAAAGGCTGTAAATATCAACATGCACTAATGCAAAAACAGAAAAGCAACGCCTGGAAAAGTGAATGGGAAGAGTTGCTAAGATTCAAACAACGAACAAGCGCCACGACAAATAAAGGAGAGGGCTGTAACTTTTGTTGAAGGGGCACTTCCCCAAGTGAGAGGTTCAAAGCCCCAGTTCCTAAAATGAGATACCCTTCCAAGTCAAGAATCCGACAAAGGAACTGATGCCTACCCCATGGAACGATACAACAGCCGTCCAATTCATTTGTGTATCATCTGATTATCTCAGATGTAAAGAATGAAAAAATTCATTTGTGTAGAATCTGTTTATCCCAGATGGGAAGAATGATGAAATCCATTTGCGTAGCATCTTCGGATGTGAAAAATCAGGGAATTCATTTGCGTAGCGTTTGATTATCTCAGATGTGAAGAATTACGAAATCCATTTGTGTAACATCTAATTATCTCAGATGTGAAGAATGTCGGATCTCCAATTAACTCGCGTAGTATTTGAGTGCCTTAGACGTGACAAGTGTTGGGCCAAAATCAAAGTCCTCCCATAGCAGAGGCAAAATTAAAAGTCCCTCCATAATAAGGGAAAATAAAAGTCCCTCCATAGCAAGGGCAAATAAAAGTCCCTCCATAGCATGGGAAAATTAAAAGTCTTGACCTCCCATAGAAGAGGCAAGATTAAAAGGCCTCCCATAGGAGAGGAGAAATTATAAGACCTCCCTGAGCGGGGCACTAAACCCCAAGACCTCCCCAAGCGGGGGAATTAAATCTACAGACCTCCCCGAGCCGGGGCACTAAATACAAAGACCTCCCTGAGCAGGACACTAAATCCAAAGACCTCCACTCGTGGGGGTAAGTCCTTCCCGAGTGGGGTCACTAAATTCAACGATCTTCCTGAATGAGGGCACAAAGATATAAAAACTTCTCCAAGTAGAAGTACTAAACTAGCTAGTAAAGTCAGAATTTCTATTGTATTGACAAAGCTCAGGGGCTCTATGCATGTTGGCAAGATCAAATAGCTTCGGCTGACAAAGTTAAAGCCTCTAGCGTGTTAAATATGATCATGGAAACTTGACAAGCTGATCACATCAAGCTCATGCGACTCGTGACGACCCAAGGTACTGAGGCAACACAACTATATAAGAGTTGAATAATGCTCGGGAAAATACCATGGGTCCATCACGACTTTGCAGCAGGACAAAAACCAATTTACTCTCATCAAGGAAGCCAATACAATTGCCTTGAAATTGCCTTCAAAAATGGGGCATTTGGAAAATTCAGCAAAATCGATATGCTTGATATGTCGATAAAACTCACTGCACCGATAAAGATCAATTTGGGAAACCAGAATCTCTTAACGCAAAGGCTTCCTCATCTGCAAAGATCCAGACATGAATATCTCACAAAAATCCGATGATATTTTGTTTCAAATCTGAAGATAAGCGATGCTTAAAAGGTGACTATGCGATATGGCATAATTCGAATCTAATAGAGCAGCAATGATTCTCAAGGAATTGAACCTAATATCCATCAACAGTTTCAATGTGAGATAAAAAAATGAGATTGAGCAATAATTATGCATTGGGCCAAGCCGTAGCGAAACAGAGATTCCAAATTTTATATATCCCAGGATGATCCAAGGTGTCAAAGCAAATTCAAATTCAAATTTCTAAATCAAACCGAGCTACTGCAGCAAGCCAAAAAATAGACAATCAGCAAATTCTTTTATCCTTGGTAGTTTTGCGACAAATTTGGGAATGCCAAAATGAGTGCACGCTTGATTAGATACATATTGAGTTAGCACAAAATGGCATTTTTCGGCAAATTGGCAAGAGGACAAGGAATAACCAGAGAATCAAACCGCAACCGCTCTAGCCTTGAAAACTCAAATCGAAGTTCCAATTTGAACAGAACATGGCATAGCACTGAAAAAACATGTTTGAGTTCAAATCATCACCAACAAGCTCTTAAGTGCTCGACATTCAAAACCTTGCAAGTTAGAGATCAAAGAATCCTACAAGCCAAGATTAAAAGCATGCAAAATTCTTTAAAAGAGTTTCAATCCAAGATGCAATAGACTTAATCATCAAAAATTATGTGCAATTTAATGAGCATAACTAGCTATTTTCAAAAGAATAGAGCTCCGCAAAATTTGGCACTAGACACTAATATAGTTGGACTCGACATTTGGGCTTTACTGACCCATTAAAAGAAGAAAGTTATGGCTCATTAATTCTATCAATATTGATCCATTGATTAGAATTCATTCTGATCCAGTAATAACGAATGTTGACCGTCCATCAGAATGTTTGACGTAGATTATAGTAACAACGTTCGTTTCAAAGCTCATATTCTTAAGCAAAAATACAAGATTCGAGGGGCAAATGTTAACCTCGTTGTTAATGCGGTTCGAAAAAACCATGCATGGTATAAACTAATTATATAATGGACAAACATGTACATTAGAGACACATGTCGTTTCTTGATTATTAGTTTACAAAGTTGCATTATAATATATGAAGACTTGTAACCCAACGTGTAGTTTCATGAATATGTTACACAAAGACCAGTCCGCGTTATGAAGCATGTAAGTTGCACATTATTATGAACCAAGCGAGAAGCCTACAACATATAAGCAAAACTCTCGTTAGCATTCAATCAAGTACAAAGTGTACATGAATCATTCCTATGTCAGTTCATCACAACAACAGGGAACCAATATATGGAAACCAAGAACGTGTGAAATAAATGAGATCGGCATGCATGCAAATGAAACTCGCAACTTGTGCATGATAGAACATCACTTAAGCAAATTATCAGCAGCATCTAATCATACACAAAGTGCGCGTGGATCATTCAGAAAAATCTCACATCACTTCTGATCGCACCCCTTTTCTGGTTGTGTATTGTGAAGGAGGCCACGCCAATTCCAGTCGTACACAAGCTGCTCGTTCGTACGTCAACTGGCCGGTAGTTCACTTTGGTCGAGGATCGGGTCGGTCGTCTTCATTACACCAAAATGGATCGACTCCAACATGCAGTGCCATGTCACCAGCTGATATCGCTCGATCGAGCATCATCTTCAAGGTCTGGTCAGTCGTACAAGCACTGATTTGATCATGCATTATTCTTAGATGAGCAAAACACATATTTCGGATCGTGCAGGATCCTGGTCGAGCAGTAAGCAACTTGATGGCTCGTGCATTACAGCAAACAGTGGGTCGTTCACTTCATGCCACGTGGGTTGTTCACTTCATGCCATGTGGGTTGTTCACGTCCAAGATGAAGGGTCGAGCTCATTTTCTCATATATATTAATATGTGAAGCCAGTACATGAAAAAAAGAAGGAGGTGGGAACAATATCTCCAAATGGCAACATGGCGTGAATCAGTTATAGTCGAATAAGGCGGATGTTTTACACGTGTTCATGGATTAACAAAAATAGATTAAAACTTGTGAGGTTTGCGAAAAATGTTGTACAGTGGCAAAGTTGTAATTAACTGGTCAATCATGTATGTAATTTTCTGCTCGGTCGCGCACGTTTTCACTTTTCGGGTCGTGCATGTTATTTGGATCATGCACCACTTTTTGGGTTGGTCATAAATATGCCCAGTGGCATTTTCGTAAATACTGTTATGACGGATCCAAACCCTACACACCAAAATTACGACTTCACCACTACCTCCAAACGACACCTATAAATACCCCACTTCTCCACCATTCAAGGGATTGAATTTTGGACCCCGAAGGGCTACCATTTTCACTTCTTGTAACAACCCGCATTTTACGAATCAGAAGATCGTAAAACATTTTATTTTATTCCATGAGGGTTGGATCATTCTCATGTTTTGATATGTTGCTTATGGGGATGTGAGACATGTCCATAATTTTTACCAATTTTGTTTGTGACCATTTTTCCCCTTTCAGTCTTGTACAGGGAATAACTTTTGACTTATGTCGAATCAGGTGGTGAGACCTATGCCATTGTAAAGGAAATAATGATTGCCTTTCCATGGAGTGGTTACATTAAAGATTTGGCTCATCGGTTTGGGAGAGATTTAATGTTTTTCAGTTGGTTGTTCAGGTTTGGAGAGCCACAATGGGCTGATTTGGGAAGGCCCATTGGTGGGCTATTGGAAGGGTATAAATAGGGGGTGAGAGATAGGAGAAATAGTTTAGTTTCTCTATTCTCTCATTAGGTGGCGTATGCTCCTCCTTCCTCTAACACATTTCCACCATTAAAATCAACTTGTGAGGGAAGGAAATTGAAGCCCTACACCGTTAGAGGCTAGATCTACAATAATTGAAGAGGGAGTTACATCGGATCATAGGGTTTGATTCGAAGTGCTTACTGTCCGGAATCTTATTACATTGATTTTTGCTTGTTTGGGAGAATCAGTGAGTGGTTTACGTCTCTCACATGGATTCGATGAAGTGAATGCGTATTTGATCATGTTTTGCATCAAATTCAAATGTTTTCTCATAGATCTACACCATTATATGCCTATTTTCATATGAAATTCCCTATGATCTTACTTAGAAAGTTTGTACCATAATTTTATGCCATTTCATATGTTTATGCAAGTTAGATCCGCAATTTAGTTCATATGTTCATATAATATGATTTTGGAGTGGTTAGCATAATTTTAATGATAATCATCGTATTCATGTTTTAGTGACTTCATAACATGATTATGATTGTGTTGAATGGATTAGACGAGCATATTTTGTCGATTGTGTCTATTGGAGAAGTTCTGGTCGAAATTGGAGTTGCATTGGGGTGGCCTAGGTTTTGGGTCGAACATGCCCTGGTTGGTCAAGAAGAAGTTGGGTCTAGTCGAGCACCATATTTGGGTCGAGCACGACATAGGGGTTGAGCAGAAGCAGGGTCGAACATGTCAGGGTTGGTCTCAACAACTGGGTCGGTCGGGCTATATCCAGACGGTTGGGTCGGTCTTGACTGGGTCAGTCGAGTTTGAAGCCAGTAAAGGAAGTGGTTCGGTTGGATGGAGCTGGTATAGGGTAGGTTGTGCAAGGAGGGGTCGAGCAGAGGAGGTTTGAGTCTCTGGTCGGTCATGATGAAGGGTCGGTCACCAAGGGGTCGATCTATAGGGTCAATTTCTGAAAATTTTATTTTTTGAGTATGACCCGGATTTGAAGAAAAGAGCTTGAAAAAAATTAGGGCCAACCCCCTGAACCTTAGTCACAACACAGTGGTGTAAGTTGGCTCGGTAAGGTGTGACTTCGAAGTAAAATCAAGTAGGAAGGTTCGAAGTGTTGAATGTGTTCGTTGATCGATGTAGAAGAACAAATGAGGTGACCACTCAAAGGTCGTGAGTTGGTGGATAATGGTTGCTTGAGCTATGAAAAGTCGTCGGGTTGGAGGACTAGAGATGTGAAGGATGAGAGATTATCGTTTTCGTAAGTTCTAGCAGGCTCAATGCAGGGGTACGATGGGGGCACCCAAAAGACCGATTGTAGGCTGAGTACCATGGGTATCGTTGAAAAGCCTAGTTGTCAAGGTTGGACATACATACGTATCGTTGAAAGGCGTATGGAGTTCATGCTAGAACTGGGGTTACCATTAGCCCTTGACATATGGAAAGGTTGGTCGTCATACAAATAACAATGGTTTCAAAGGAGGATTGGCGATGATAGCTAGAGTAAATCGCGGATGATTGGTTGTTCTATTTGTACCATCTCATGTAAGTTATCCAATGTCGAAGGAGAAATTTCTTGAGTGCTTGTCTGATATTGGTTTAGGCCTCTGGGGCTTGTGCTTGAGGGATGTTGAATTCGATTAGGATGGTCTACATGAGATACATATAATCTGGATGTTATGAGTGCCTACCATGATTGAATGGATGTTCTGGTTTCCATGGATGAATGGTTAGATTGTTTATCGTAAAGGCTATCACTGTCTGTTGTGGGGAAGTAGGGTTGAGTTTTTCTCTGGTGTTGTAGGTAGATTAGTATGTTTATCTATCCATTCTCATATACTTTGTTGTGGAAGTTTGTTAGTTGTTTTATCTCTCACAAAGACTGTTGTCTTACTCAAGGTTTTATGTTTCCCTCTTATTGCCTTGGGCTGTTCAACCGGTTGTGGATGGGCAGACTAGGTGGCAAGTAATAGGTGATTAGTGAGGGCGATGCTGCTGTGCGAAGGCGGGCAGGAGGCTTACGGACTAGTTTTGTTACTATACAGTATTTGTTTCCACTGTTTGAGTTGCTCTATGAGTGATGTAGTGAGGCCTTATGTATAAACTTTGATATTTCCTATGATGTTTGGATAATCTTTCAAGATGTTGTGAAAGTTACAAAAGTCTGTGATGTGATGCTTCACTATTATTACCTATTTTATATTTTCTACTATACTTTATCCTTGCTCTGTGAGTTATACGACATGTTCCGCTTGTGTTTACCTATTCTGATGATCGTCCATAGCTGTCGCGCACATCTTTTAGCGCATTAGTCCTCTTACCTAGTGCAGGGGATATGGGCGGTGGTCACATTTGGTATCAGAGCTCTGGTTAACAATTTTCGCCAAAGTTCTACGACGTAATTACGTATGAGAGACATACTTGTAGATATCAGTTGGATGCTTACTATATATATTAGCATATATAGTAGTAGCGGTTGTGTTCCTTTAGCAATTTTTCTTGGAAGTGGCTAATTATTCTAAATTGCAAATTTAGAATGAGTAGACAACCATCAAGACACGATGCTAGGGGAGCTAATACTTGAGGGGGAAATGGCTGTGAACCAGACTACCTTACCATGTTTGAAGCCATGATGGAGGCATTCATGCGAAGAGCCCCCGCTCCAGTGGCAGCTACGGTAGACGTAGGAGTTCAGTTTCCTAGAGTTATGGATTTTTTGAAGCTATGCAAAGATTATACATCTCTAGGGAAAACCATTCAAAGGATCTGAGCCAGCTGAAGAGATTAAGAGGTGGATGGATTCTTGTGTTTGTATCTTTGGAAACTTGAGTCTGGATGGTTCAACCAAGAGAAAGCTTGCATCAAGGCAACTGCAAGACAGGGCCATGGAATGGTGGAATTCGGTCACGCTTGAGACTGCAGAGGAAGAAATTTCATGGGAGCAATTCCAAGCTAAGTTTGAAGCAAAATTCATTTCCACGACTCAGAAATCCGTTCTCTTCAAGAAGTTCATAAAGCTGAAGCGGAATGGCAGATCAGAGGCCTTGTCTAAATATGCTCGTTCATACATTGATACACCTTATCAGAAGAACGAGAAGTTCATTATGGGTCTGGATACCTATATTGGAAGGATGCTGGTGGATCATCTTGACAATTCATTCGAGAAGATTGTGGAAAAAGCTATTCGCCACGAGAGCTTGTTTCCAAAGGAAGCAAATGTTGTTGCTGCAACCAAAGAAGTTTAGTAACCACAGCAGGGTAGTAATAGTAAGATGAGGAAGCAACAACAACAGAAGTGACAAGATGGCCAAAAGAAGTTAAGAGTGAGGTGGTTTGCTTTGACTACCAACAGAAAGGCCATTTTGCTATGAGTGCAAGAATCCCAAAGCTGAGAAGAAGTGCTTCAAATGTGGGAAGCCAGGGCATGAGAAGAAAGACTGTCCAAAATCAGCTAAGGGCAAGCAGGTTGTGAAGGCATATGCTTTGGAAGTCATGCCAACTTCTTCAAGAGCTCCTACTGTAGAGGAGAAGGGAAAGGGTGTCATCGCCCAAGGTACGCTTTCTGTCCAAGGTGTTTCAGTTCGTGTGTTATTCGATACTGGAACATCGCATTCATTCATTTGCAATGAGCTTGTTTTTCACTTGGGTTTGGAACCCGAGATTTGTGATAGACCTTTCGTAGTGACTAATCCAATTGGGGGTTCATCCATTCTTTGCATGATTTGTCGTGGTCTTGTGTTGTCGAGTCATGGTTTCTCTTTTGTGTGTGATTGCTTTGTTCTTAACTTCGCTGGGTTTGGGATCATCTTGGGCATGGATTGGCTCACGAGGTATGCGACAAGAGTGAATTGCGAGAAACTAGATGTGAGAGTCGGGGATGTGGAAGGGCGAAAGGTGTTGATTAAATGTGAGTGCAAAGAGGGTGTTTCGTGAGCTAACTATATTCGCTTGGGATTCCATAGGAAGACTTGTCACCTGTGCTGATCGCTAATGAGTATGATGATGTCTTTGACGAGGTCAAAGGGTTGCCGCCGCATCGTGAGATCGAGTTTAGGATCGATTTGGTCAAGGGTGTTAGACTAATCGTTACGCCTCCTAGACGGATGCGCCTAAGGAACAACGAGAGTTGGAAGTGCAATTTTGTGACCTTTTGGGAAAAGGATTCATTCGGAGGAGTGTATCCGAATGGGGTGCACTTGTCGTGTTTGCAACCAAGGCAGATGGCTCGTTAAGGTTGTGTGTGGACTACTGTGAGCCGAACAAGGTGACCAAGAAGAACAAGTATCTGCTGCCAAGGATTGATGATTTGTTCGATCAACTTCACGAAGCCAAAGTATTTTCTCAAATGGATTTGGCAACGGGATTTCACCGGTTGAGGGTGGCGAAGGTTAGTGTGCCAAAGACTGCTTTAAGGACACCATCCGGGTTCTTCGAATGGTTGGTGATGTCATTCGGGTTGACTAACATGCCAGCGTATTTTGTAGATCTTTTGAATAGGGTTTTCAGAGATCAGTTGAATAAGTTCATTCTTATATTCGTGGATGACATTCTGATTTACTCTCGGAATGAGGAAGAGCATAAGACGCACTTGAGAGAAATCTTGCAAAAGCATTAGCTAAGAGCAAGGTTTTCAAAGTGTCACTTCTGGAAGAGTGAAATGAGGTTTATAGGCCATGTAGTTTCTGGAAATAGGATAGCAGTTGACTGCGCTAAGGTAGCAGTAGTCCAGGATCGGGATAGACCTAAGAATGTGATAGATGTGAGAAGTTTTCTTGGGTTGGTTGGTTATTACCGATGGTTTATCAAGGATTTCTCCAAGATAGCTGCACCGTTAATAGGACTGATGAAGAAGAACCAAGTACATGGGTGGAATGTGTGAACAAGCATTCGGGATCATGAAAGAGAGACTAACGAGTGCTCTTGTGTTGACCATTCCAAACGGGAATGAAGAGATGATTGTGTATACCGATGCATGTGGTTTTGGACTTGGACCGGTACTGATGCAAAAGGATAAGGTTGTGTCCTACGCGAGTCGACAGTTGAAGCCGCATGAAAGGAATTACCCAACTCATAATTTGGAGTCGATGGCGATTGTGTTTGCTCTGAAGATGTGGAGACATTACATGTTGGGAGTTCGATTCGAATTGTTCACGGATCACAAGTCGTTGAAGTATCTTTTCTCACAAAAGGATTTTAATCTTCGGCAGCAATAGTGGTTAAAGTATTTGGCATCGTATGATTTTGGTATAGCCTATACTCCTGGTAAAGGTAACGTAGTTGCAGATGCGTTGACTCGAAGACACGCAAATTTGGGAGCGATGTTTTCGGAATGGAAGAGCTTCAAGTATTTGGCAAGGTTCAATTTCAGGCCAGGATGTGAGTTGGAACCTAAAATGTTGGCAAGCTTATCGATAAGACCTGCTCTTATTGAAAGGATTGGTGAGAGCCAAAAGAAAAAATGGCCTTCATTCCTCGGATTATATCAAGATCGTTCGGCAACGAATGAAGGCAGCCCAAGATCGTCATAAGATTTATGCTGATAAACGTCGAAAAGACTTGGAATTCGACGTAGGCGATATGGTTTTCGTGAAGAATTCGCTGTTGAAGCATATGGTTAGATTCGGAAATAAAGGGAAGTTAGCTCCTAGGGTCGTTGGACCATTCCCGATAGTCGAGCGAATTGGAAAGCTCACATATAGATTGGAGTTATCCGGGAAGATGTCGAGCGTGCATAATGTGTTCTATGTGTCATTTCTACGGAAGTTCGTGCATGATTCGAATGTAGTGGTACCTCTGGAACAGTATGAAGACCTTGAAGTCGAGACCATGGTTACAAGACCTCGTAAGCCACTTCGTGTTGTAGGAAATGGCACGAAACGGCTTAGGAGGAAGACGATTAAGCTAGTCAAGGTACAATGGAGTGAAGATGGCGACGATTGTACATGGGAGACGAAAGAGAGCATGAGAGAAACTCATCCAGAGCTCTTCGTCGATAGGACCCTTTGATATTGTATCATCGTTATATCATCATATCTTGTGGTTGTTTGATAGAATTATGCGTGCTAGGATAAGGCTATGGATGCATGGCTTGATGGTTGCTAGTTTGGATGATAGAATTGGCTTCTCATGGATGATAGGCATGCAGAATTGTTGTGGTTGTTTGTGTTTGCTTGGAATTTCAGGGGCGAAATTCTTAAGGGAGGAGAATGCAACAGCCCGCATTTTACGTATCGTAAGATCATAAAATATTTTTATTTTATTCCATGAGGGTTGGATTATTCTCATGTTTTGATATGTTGCTTATAGGGATGTGAGACATATCCATAATTTTCACTAATTTTGTTTGTGATAATTTTGCCCTTGTCAGTCTTGTATAGGACATAACTTTTGACTCAAGTCGAATCGGGTGGTGAGAGCTGTGCCATTGGAAAGGAAATGATGATTGACTTTCCGTAGAGTGGTTACATTAAAGATTTGGCTCACCTGTTTGGGAGGAATCGCTGTTTTAATGTTTTTCAGTTGGTTGTTCAGGTTTGGAGAGCCACAATGGGCTGATTTTGGAAGGCCCATTAGTGAGCTATTAGAAGGGTATAAATAGGGGGTGAGAGGTAGGAGAAATGGTTTAGTTTCTTTGTTCTCTCATTAGGTGGCGTATGCTCCTCCTTCCTCTAACACCTTTCCACCATTAAAATCAATTTCTAATGGAAGAAATTGACGATCTACTCCATTGGAGGCTAGATCTACATCAATTGAAGAGGGAGTTCATTGGATCAAGCGGTTTGGTTTGAATTGCTTGCTGTCCGGAATCTTATTGCATTGATTTTTGCTTGTTTGGAAGAATCAGTGAGTGGTTTACATCTCTCACATGGATTCGATGAAGTGTATAAGTATTTGATCATGTTTTGCATCAAATTCAAATGTTTTCTCATAGATCTACACCATTATATGCCTATTTTCATATGAAATGCCCTATGAACTTACTTAGCAAGTTTGTACCATAATTCTATGCCATTTCATATGTTTATGCAAGTTAGATCCGCAATTTAGTTCATATTTTCATATATTATAATTTTGGAGTGATTTGCATAGTTTTAGTGATAATCATCATATTCATGTTTTACTGACTTCATAACATGATTATGATTGTGTTGAATGAATCGGACGAGTATATTTTGTCGATTGGAGAAATTTTGATCGAAATTGGAGTTGCATTGGGGTGGTGCAGGTTTTGGGTCGAACATGCCCTGGTTGATCGAGCAAAAGTTGGGTCGGGTCGAGCACCATGTTTGGGTCGAGCACGACAGAGTAGTTATGCAGAACCAGGGTCGATCTCAACAACTGGGTCGGGTCGGTCTCAATAACTGGGTCGATCGGGCCATGTCCATACGGTTGGGTCAGTCTTGACTAGGTCGGTCGAATTTGGAGCCAGTGAAGGAAGTGGGTTGGTTGGATGGAGCTGGTGTTAGGTTGGTCGTGGTTTCTTCACCAGGTGAGTCGTGTATGGAGGGGTCAAGTAGAGGAGGGTTGAGTCTCTGGTCGGTCATGATGAAGGGTCGGTAACCAAGGGGTCGGTCCACAGAGCCAATTTCAGAAAATTTTATTTTTTGGGTACGACCCGGATTTGAAGAAAAGAGCGTGAAAAAATATATTTTTCGGGGGCAACCTCCCGAACCTTAGCCGCATCGCAGTGGTGTAATTTGGCTCGGCAAGGCTGTGACTTCGAAGTAAATTCAACTAGGAAGGTTCGAAGTGTTGAATGTGTTTGTTGACCGATATAGAAGAACGAATGAGGTGACAACTCAAAGGTCGTGAGTTGGTGGATAATGGTTGTTTGAGCTATGAAAAGTCGTCGGGTTGGAGGTCTAGAGATGTGAAGGCCGAGAGATTATCATTGTCGTAAGTTCTAATAGGCTCAAAGTAAGGGTACGACGGGGGCACCCAAAAGACCGGTTGTAGGTTGAGTACCCTGGGTATCGTTGAAAGGCCGAGTTGTCAAGGTTGGACATACATATGTATCATTGAAAGGCATATGGAGTTTATGCTAGAAATGGGGTTACCATTAGCCCTTGACATATGGCAAGGCTGGCCGTCATACGATTAACAATGGTTTCAAAGAAGGATTGGCAATGATAGCTAGAGTCAGTCATGGATGATTAGTTGTTCTGTTTGTGCCATCTCATGTAGGTTATCCAACGTTGAAGGAGATGTTCCTTGAGTGCTTTGGTTTAGGCCTCTAGGGCTTGTGCTTGAGGGATGTTGAATTCGATTAGGATGGTTTACACGAGATACATATCATTTGGATGTTATGATTGCTTGCAATGATTGAATGGATGTTCTGGTTTCCATGGATGAATGGTAGAATTGTTTATCGTATAGGCTAGCACTGTCTGATGTGGGGAAGATAGGGTTGAGTTCTTCTTTGGTGTTGTGGGTAGATTAGTATGTTTATCTATCCATTCTGATGTACTTTATTGTTGAAGTTTGTTAGTTGTTTAATCTCTCACTAAGACTGTTGTCTGACTCAAGGTTTTATGTTTCCCTCTTTTTACCTTGGGTTGTTCATCCGGTTGTGGATGGGCAGACTAGGTGGCAGGTGACAGGTGATTAGTGAGGACGATGCTGCTGTGCGAAGGTGAGCAGGAGGCTTACGGACTAGTTTTATTACTATATTGTATTTGCTTCGGCTGTTTAAGTTGCTCTATGAGTGATGTAGTTAGGCCATATGTACAACTTTGGTATTTCCTATGATGTTTGGATAATCATTCAAGATGTTGTGAAAGTTTCAAAAGTTTGTGATGTGATGCTTCACTATTATTACATGTTGTATATTTTCTACTATACTTTATCCTTGCGCTGTGAGTTCTACGACGTGTTCCGCTTGTGTTTACCTACTCTGATGATCGTCCATAGCTGCCATGCACATCTTTCAGCGCATTATTCCTCTTACTTAGTACGGGGGCTGTGGGCGGTCGTCACATTTCTCCACCACTCTAAACTTCTCTAAGCTCCATTAATTCTATCTAAAGCTTGGATCTAACACCAAATCTTCCATGGAATTATCCAAAATATTCAAATGTCCGAGAGATTGAAGATCTACACCAGTACTCCTCGCGCTTGGAGAAATTGAGCAAATTCCTTGGCGGAATCAAGTCAAATCAAGAGCAAAAGAGAGAGAAAATAAAGATCATTATAGAAGAGAGAAATAGGTGATATGATTGAATTCATATACTTTGTAAATTCAAAAGTGATAATGAATGCTCTTCCTATAGTGGATTTAGGCTATTTTTAAGCCGAACCACTCTAAAATTCTTTTTTCGCTACTATTTTCCTTTTATTTTGTGGTTTTGGCTCCATAATCTTGAATCCTACCTTTTGGTGAAGTGTTATATAACACTTTTGGTGTTGTGATCATTTTTTAATTTCAACAAAAACTAATCTGACCGACCGCACACTCTCCTGTAGGTATAAGGGCCTAGCCTCTTCCCAAGACCCTACATTGTCTTCTCAACTCCGCCTTCACTCTACTTGACCTCTATTTTTCTATATTCTAGAATTTAGGTCAGGTTAGATTTATTCTTCTTTAACCTATTTTCTATCTTCTCTTATCGAATTTCTTATTATAATATGAAATTAAAATTATATATATATAAGATTCCAACATGATTCTTATACATGGGAGGAATATTTAGAGTACTTTATTTCAAGGATTCAATCCAGAATTTTGTTTCTACACAACTTTCTTATTCTTCTCCTAGTAATTTTGTGAGCCGGAATTATATTAAATATACCATTTTCTATAATTATTAGTGTAGAATTTGGATTGTTATGCCTAAAAGAGATTTTGGCTTCTTACGAAAACAAAGCATATATAAATCCCCAAATCTCTTATTTAATTCGGGAATGGTCAATCATGTGGTATTATTAGGTTTTGGATTATAAGCATAGTAAAAGGTTGGATTTTTGGGTGTTATATAATTTTGATATTTTGCCTGATTTACTCGTCTTCACTTTTATTGTAAATATGGATTTATGCAAGGATACAAATTTCGTACCGTAACTTACATATGTTAAATATCTATTTTTGTTATAAAATAGATAGTTTAAATGTATTAAAACATGTGGTACTAAAATCCAAGTTTTTGTACAAATCTTATATAAAAAGTAACGCAGTACCAATAAGGAATTATATATATTATTGTCATATTGCACCTTGTCCTCTCTTATAATTGAAATAATCCTTAAAATCTAGGTTACAAATTATTTTGTATATGTTCTGTTATTTCCCTCTTATTGATTTGAATCTGAATAAACATCATATGTTATGTTGAGAATGTTAGGGAAATAAACTTGTAAACCTAGCTTGATTTTTGGTTAGGATTGACATTTCTACATTTTAGGACGTTTCTTTATGCACTTTTTAATTATGTTCTATTTATTACTGTTACTAGCATAATTAATGTATTATAAATTTGTATTAAACGCTTTAACTAGAAATTCGAATTTAAGATGTCCCCATAGGAAATTTTAATGTGCATGAGTATTTATGGCTTTTATTAATATAAATGGCACATAGACACGAGGTTAGTAGAAGTCTATCCGGAACCGACCGATATATCCAGCATCCACTAGAATTCAGGTTATTGTGAGATATCTAGCGCAATTAGCCATTATAATAAATACACGAAGATCTAAGGTTAAGCCCACTTGTAGTAGAAGCCTGTCAGGAACCACCCAGCATATCCAACATCTACAAATTGTTGGTTTACTGTGGGATGTCTAATGTAATAAATACTTGTGTAAACAAGGTCTGCCTCTATAAGGTATTAAGTGGATGACCTACCTTGTTTTGGTATTAAGTGGTTTGGACTAGGTCTGTTCCTTAGGTTCACTCCTTTGTTCTGGAACAAAGTTATAGGACCCGTCCTTGTTAGGTCTTCAGTGGTCATTGGGTCCGCCTTTCTATTATAAACTTATTGGGTATTAAATGGTCTAAATGAAATGATAACGTATAAGTGGGATAGTTCTTCGGAAGTGTCCGCTTCTTATCTAGGGGCTATGTGTAGAATGACCTAGGGATGATCTACTAAGGGTTCGACCGATCATGTAAGGGAACCACCTGTCTAAGGGAAGTATTGAGTGACTAGGAGTTCACCTGTAATGCCAATTAAATAGTAATGCATGGGTCCGTCGGAAGGGTCATAAATGGCAATGAGTGTCACCTTCAAACCAATATTAAGTGGCAAATTAGTATTTACAGCATTACAATTGAGTGAATATTTATTATCGTTAATGATTAGAAAACGAGGTCTTAAGTGACTAGGGTCGACTATAGGGTATTAAATGATCAAGAGAATCTTCCCGTAGGGTATTAAGTGATCATAAAAATCTGCCCTTATATATATCTGTAGGCCATAAGTGACTGTAGGGTAGTCCGCCAAATTAATGCACGTGCATAATTATGTGTTGAATCCACCCATAAAATAAATACAAATAGCCTTAAGTGACCAAATGGTAGTGTGCCTCGAGGAGACTAAGTGATCATAGAAGTCTTCCCTTATATGTGTGTGTGTGTGTGTGTGTGAATGTGTGTGTGTGGGCCTTAAGTGATCGTCGGGTAGTCCACCAAATTAATGCATGTGCTTAATTATGTGTTGAATTCTCTTAGACATAATTTGTTGAATTTATACTGACAAGTATAGAAAATAGATTCCTTTAAACTTACGTAACTTCACTACAGCTTTGCTATTTTGACCCCCTCCTTTTAACAACACAGGAAAGGAGGTGAGATTGCTTGGTTGATGAAGCGATGAAGGCTAGAGCTCGGTGTTGAAGATTTTATCTTAGTCTACCATTATGTCTAGTAGTTATCTGCATTTATGGGGTATTATTAATGTACCTTGTTATGACATTTGGAAATCCTGATGTAACCAACATTATTATGGTTTTTATTAAAGGGTACATTTATTTTGGCTATTATATTTTCTTATCCACTGTGAGATTCTGATTTTATTTTTAGTTTTGCTCCATCATTTGTTTCTTATAAAAACAAACGACTTACTTAGAATGACTCTGAGTTTCTATGAGCCTTTTTGGGTTGGGATTTAGGCTCATTCCAGGTGCGTTGTTACAATTTGTGTTATGCTCTTTACTAGAGCTTTGACTTCTTCCCTTTTGGTTTTCACAGCTTCATGCGTTTATGGCAATGTTATATGGATTACTTCTTTTGTTTGATCATCACTAACATTTCTTTCAGCTAGTGCCATTACTTCAAGCCTTATAAATTTATTTTCCTTCCGATGAAATTCCTCCATGGTAGTGGGCAGCTCTGTTTTTAGCCATCTATTAAGCTGTATCGGGTTCAATGCCTCTAACCTGAGTTATAAACACCAAATCCTCCTTCAAATTGCTGACTTCCATAAAGGCAACATTAATTTGATTTAGGAATGGGTTAAAATTCTGTTCTTCCCCCATAAGACAATTTAAACAATGATGTCACATCGTGCCTTTCAATCTTATAGCATGGAACCTAAATTACTCGAAGAACTTTTTATCTAACTCATTAAACATTGATATGGACTTCACCGTAAGCCCAATGAACAACATTGAAGCTACTTACTCCAAGAAAATTAGAGCACACCTATAGCAAACAACATCCGTCACTCTTGTTCCATCCACATGCAACCGTAATTGAACAAGTAATATTTGGGATTACTTGTTCTGTTGTATGAAGATATAGTTGGCTTAGAAAACTTTCAAGGGTGCTTCCCTCTCAAGATATTCTTAGTAAATGAAGTTAAGCTTCAACCTTCCAACTCCCATTTTCCTTCATCCGTCGTTTGACTAGGATATACTCCACACTGGTATGGTTACACCAAAAGTTTGAATCTGGGTATAACCTTGGCTTCTAAGATAATGCCTAGGCTTTGCAAACTCTGAGGTAACTACCTCTTCAAATTTCTGTTGGGGTCTGGTCAATTTCGATGCAACGATTTGTATACTGGCTTCAGCTTCACTAATATCTTATAGGAAATCATCATCTTTCATGTCTAGACCAAGCTCTTTATCAAAAAGTACCATGGAATCAACTTACAAATGGTTCCCTACGATGACCCGCCTTTTTGGCAGATCCAAATCGATCTTTAAACTGACTTAAACCGAACAATAAGACATATCGCTTGGGACTACGACTAATAAGAACCGAATAAAACGACTTATTCGTTAACATCTTATCAATGTTACATCAAAATACAAGATAGAGTACAATAAACTCAACAATACACAATGGAAATACAATTTCATTCAGTGGAAAATTTTCAAATGCACTGGACATGGCTTTAGCTTCAATCTAGAATCCTGCTCAACCGTTGCTTGTATTCGTGGTTTAAAAATTCATATGATCACATACGAATTCCATTTTCAGTGAAAATCGACATACATTTATGTTTTGACATTATGGATCCAACGAAACTTGTTTCGTCGAATTTCGAGTCTGTTTGCTCTAACAACATATTTTTAAAGTCAAAATATTGATCGTTTTATATTTAAATTCCTCACGGCCACAAAACAACTTCAAAAATTATGAAATTTGAAATCTAGCAATAATTTAATATTCTAAATCCAAAAAATATAGTTTCATCGAAAACGGGGGCCGTTTGCAAAATGACCAATTTTAAGGCCTACGTAATATTATTATAATATTAGTAATTTCAAAAACAGTTCAAATAAATAATAATAACTTAATATTATCATATATATATCCAAATAAAATATCATATGGTTGCAAAATAAACATACCTGAGTTTATAACTCAATATTTTCAAAATTCAAGTTAAATTGATATTCAATTTTATATGAAAATCCTTTTCTTTTATTCAACAAATCATTATAATTTATAAACGATTCCATAACGACTTTTTAAAATTTTAATTTGGACATAACTTATAGTCTATAAAATGAAATCTCAAATGTTTACATTCATTATAAAGTTATAATTTAATGGATCCTAACGTTTCTTATTTCATCAAATTCTGACTTATACTAATTTCTGTATACTCGTTTATAAAGTTCAAAACATAATATACAAACTACCGCGACATTATGAGCTTGTTTTAATTAAATTTTAAATTTATACGTTCAAATTTCATTTTTAATAAATTTAAGTCGTTAACTCTAAAAATAAATCATTTTAAATATTTAAAATCAATTAAAATTCATATTTTAAATTGATCAAAAATATGGGTCGTTACAATCTCCTCCACTTAAAAACTTTTCGTCCCAGGAAAGGAAGGCAGAACCAAAGGTTGTTTATTTAGCCAACTCAACCTTCATTCTAACTCATGTTCTTTAACTTTTCTGTTTCTAAGAACTTTCCAATTTCTCGAAATTTGGCTAACGCCTTAAATTTTTGAAAAATTTCGCCATAATCTCCTTTGTACTAGTTAATCGGTACAACTACAACTTGCCTCACGGGGCCCTTGTCAACCAAAAAGAAAATCCAAAAGCCAAGCGACTTACCAATTGGCTCATAAAATCATCAAACCCAATCAATACAGTAAATATGTACCAGTTTGTCGGGCATACAATTTTATTCCTCTTCTTGACTTCCAACTAAAAACCTATCCAACATATATATAGTTCCAATCCCAACTAATTTCAAAATAACTCAACATTATTGTTAGAATTGACTGAACTCAATTCAACTTTTCATCCTTACGTTGGTTTTATCATTCCAAATTTATTTAACTTTACTTAAGTTAAATTCCAACCCATTTGATTTACTTCTTTTTCTTCAAACTATTTAACTAATATTACTGAAATTTAAAACTCGTATTACTTTAGTGAGCCTAAGCATACTTCGATGTTTCAATTGGAATTATATAGTCATCCCACTTTCGAAACTCGAAAATAAACACTGATGATGATGCATTAATCACCAAAATCATCCTTAAGCAACTAGAATGTGATTTTATATCTATCTAGTATATCTGAGACTCCATATATAAGTCGGGCAGGCGTATATATCTAAATCTTCTTATAATTGATAGTCCAACTCCGATGTTAAGTAAACACTCAAACTCTTATTAAAAGACATAATCAAATTCATTTTTAATGAATATACAAATTTATTCTTTTCTATAAATATAATACTCTCCAAACTCATTTAGGGTATTACTAACCCCATCTCTAAAATGTCACTCTTCTATGATATTACTAATTCTAGCTCCGATGAGTTCTTAAATCTTCAAATGAATCAAGTTCTTTAGAGATCTAACCTCTAAATGTATTCAATAATAGATTAATAGTTAGATATAAGCATGGTTGAATTTTCCAAGTGAAGAAACAAAACATTGACTTTAAAAAATATTAACACCCAAATGTAGATTTTGAGCTGCCAACGGTTGCTTTTTGATGTAGATAGTGTCATAGCCGCATCCGCATCTAAAATCATTTTTAAATATCGGATATCCACATCCGCTGATACGAAAGGATATCAAATAGTTATTTGATCTGCCAACAATCGATAAATCAAGGAATATAAATGAAAAAAAATAGTTTAAAATAAAGTTTTTCTTTAACCCAATTAATTATTTAAGTGCAAAAAATAAAAAATCGGTGATAATAAATAGTTTTGAATGATTATGTGTTCAGTATGTATAATATAGACATTCAACTTAATAAAATAATAAATTAGTATACTTCATAATGTTAAAATACACATAATTTAAACTATAATCTTAAAAAAGAAGACGAATAATTTTCGGATGTGGATGTGTCTATATCTACATCTGCATCCGTCCTTTTGAATATCAAATATTTATTCGCTTTTGAAAAGCGGACGGATTTCAAAATTTTAAAGTATTCATTGATAGCTCTAGATAGATTGCATGAAAAATGTAAGAGTTAGGTTTAGCTGATACAATGAGAATAAATCTAGCAACCAGAACAATAATTTTAATAGTTTTTCAACAATTACTGACCTTTGTCCTCTCTATAGTTCTACCTGATGAACATTTGTAAAGATAAAAGGAATTGAGGACAAACCCAAAACTAAAAAAATATTACTCATTTAGACATTTCCTTTTTTCATAAAAAAGACGTAAATAAAAATCAAAAATGGAGAAAAATAGTCTTTCTCCGATTGCGCACAAAAAGCGAATGACAGTGCAACAACAGTTTACGTGCAACAAAACAAGACACATACACAAAAAAGACAACTCCATACAAAAAATACAAAACTAGGAAACCATAAAAGTACTCTGCAAGAAACCTAAATCCAATAAAACATTCCGGCCCAAATATAAATCGAGGAGCTAGAGAACAGAATGGCATCACATTCTAGAAGTAGAAGACTTTCTAGTAATAGCAGACGAACGGGAAATCTCTCAGAGCTCCTAATCACTAAAGGGCGACAACCCGAACAAGCAACCAATCTGTAAATTTGTACGGACCTGCCATCCATCCAGATAAATCAAAAAGCACTAGAGGCCTGCTATAAACCAAATCCAGCTACGATATCCTGATACCAAGCTCCGAGCACCCTCCCCGCAAGATCTTGAAATAAACACTCAACCCACTCCAACATGGGGGGAAGATCCCCGGATGACGTGAAATAACATGCCAAGGCTAACGAAAGCGTACATAGGTTTCCCATGAAAAGCCTGCCTCTGGAAGCTAAAAGGACATCCGTTGAAACCTTTCGAATGAGAAAACCCACATCATAGATGCTTCACCAAAAACTGCCTTGTTTCGAAAGCGCCAAAGATGCCAGCAGATGAGGTAAGCAATAAGCCTAAAAAGGATCGATCTAAGATCCTTATGAAGCCCTTCTCTCACTAAGCTCGAAATAGGATGAGCAGAGAAGGTTGGACCCCCAAATACCAATCAAGCCCTCAAAGTGAGACCAAACCGCACTAGCACACTTACCCTCCAAGAATAAATGCGCTAATGATTTCACTGACCCGGACAAGCAACACCTACAAAGAGAAGCAAAATGAATGTCAATCCTCATAAGGTTCATAAACAGAGATAGTGTTATGAAGGATTTTCCACATAAGAATGGAGACTTTGGGAGTAATGCGTCTGTCTTAGATGAAAGAGAAAATTGGACTTCTAGGAATTGGAATTCTAGCTGAATTTCATGATGCCTTAAGATTGAAAGAATCTCCACTCCATCTCAAACCCCCACCGTGACAATCAGTAAAGGCCTTGACCGATTGCATCTATTTACACATCTCAGTAGCGTAAGACAGTGACCCCGTGTAGTCCGACAACAAAAGGCACCAATACTTTGCATAGAGAAATGACACCCAAAGGGAGTCATTTGATCGAAATCTAACCATAGTTTACAGGCGTAAGACATGAAGACATTCTTAGAAATCCATGGGCCTAGACCTCCCTCGTGCCTTGGATGTCAAATGTTATCCCGGAAAACCCAGTGATACCTTTGTGCATCATTTTTTTTACCCCAGAAGAAAGACGAGGCAAAAGAGCGATAAGATTGAAAGAAAGACAAAGTAGGCGTCATGACTGCAAAAAGATGAGACCCTATAGGATCAATAACCACTTGATGCGGACAAGCCTACCGGCCTGAGAGATGAGAGTCGAGTTCCAACCGAAAATATTTCCTCTGGCCTTGCCAGCTAAAGGGTAAAAAATCATATTTAGTTTGCGGCTTTGATAAGAAACGATGTCAAGATAAGTAAAAGGGACAGAAATGACCTGAAAACCAGAGAAGGACTCAATCCACGAGATCCTTTTAGGATCCATAAACTTTGCAGGAACGAAACAACTCTTCGAAGCATTGATCAATTCCCTTACATTATTCGTAGAGGTGAAGAAAAGACATGATGTCATCAGCAAATGATAAGGAGGATATCAGTAGACATCCATTAAGGATACTGAAGTGGTGAATGTAAGCGCAACCCTCGCACCAGAGCCTCCGCAGTGATGACAAAATGCGAAGGAGAGAATGGATCGCCTAGACGAAGACTGCTTTCCGACAAAAAAAACATTTGGTTTCTCCATTTATATGAATGGAGAACCAGCAGTTCAAGATGAGCCGCTAGATAAAATCAACAATTGACTCAGGAAAACCAAAGGCTTGGAGCATCTGTATGATGAAAAACCAAGACATGCGGTCATAAGCTTTCGTCATATCAAGTTTAATCACCACATTGGAACCACGAATCTTCCAATCTATTTGAAAAATAATTTCTTGGGCTAGAAGAACATTGTCAGTAATCAGACGATTTTTGACAAAACCAGCTTTAGGTAAGGAAATAATATAGTCGAGGATAGGCTCAAGATGAGTAAAGAAAATCTTGGAGATGACCTTGTTCGAGAAGTTACAGAGACTAATCGGTCTGAACTTAGAACAAAATCAAGGATTCTCATATTTAAGGATAAACACAAGATTGGTGAACTTCCAACCCTTAAGGAGAAAACATCCAGAAAAGAAAGATTGAATCACCATAATGAAGTCAAGCCATATGATATCCCAGGTATAATGTTAAAAAAACAGTGTTGCAGTCGTTTAGGCCACTTGCACTATCCATGCTAAGTGCAAACACACATGCATTGATCTCCTCCAAAGAGGGCGGGCTATAGAGTGCTGACTCTCATTAGGAAGAACCATGTGAGGAACAAAGGAAAGGAGACCAGGATCAAAGAGATCGACAGATGGTTTCTGCAAAAAGAGCCGGAAGTGGAAAACGATCATCTCTTTGACATCTGAGGGGGATAATGCCATGGAAAGGTCAAGACAAAGGATTTGGCGGATAGCAAGGATATTGTTCTTCTTTCTAACAGTAAAATGGGAGAATTCCGAGTTGGAGTCGCCATCAACGACCCACTTGGTACATACTTTCTGATGAAGGAAATCATTTACCATTCGAAGCTCCGAGTTGAAGGCGAGTTGGACTTGATCCCATTCTTCCTTCTTAAGAGCTAAAGGATCGATGTTAAAAGAAGCTTCCACTAGGAAAAAAAGCTTTCTCTATCAAGCGAACTCTGTCAAAGATATTCTTGAAGTCTGTAGTGTTCCATATGTTTAGACAAGATCCGAGATGCTTGAGTTTAAGATAGAAAACTGCTATAGGGCTATCCATATCAGGGAGAGACCATGATTCCCCCACCATAGGGATGAAAGAGTGGTTGGATCTCTACGTGGACTGAAATCAGAATGATGGATTTCCCGACAAAGAGAAAGGTCGCACTTAAGGATCTCCACATTGACTGAAATCAGAATGGAGGAGGTCTCGACAAAGATAAAGGGCGCACTTAAGGATCATAAGAGCATGATCTGAATTTGTACCATGTAGGTACTCAACCGAGAAAGAGAATGAAAGGTTAAACTAGCCCTTTGAATGGAAGACCCGGTCAAGAAGAAAGAATTTTACTGGGTCTGACTTAGTTATTACACCAATTAAAGACAGTCCCAACCAAAAGAAAACTCCGACAAGCCCAAATGAATAATAAAGGAATCAAAATCTTCCACAGATGCTCGGTCGATAGCAGAATCCCCTTGCTTCTCCTCTGAAAAGGACACAACATTGAAATCAACCCTCAATCACAGAAGCACCAAAGCCATGACCATAAAGGTTTAGAATATCATGCCACAAACACTGACGCTCAATGCGGTCACATCTTTCGTAAATTGCCGGAAAAAAAAGGGAACGGAAAACAAGATACAGACACACAACCGAAAGGATTTGAACCGAATCAAAACAAGACGCACTGAGACGTCTTTATCCCAAAGAATCCAAATCTTATTAGAGATGTTGTGAAAACTACCCCCAAGGCCAAGGTTTAGGATGGTTTTGGTAAGCACTTCCATCCCCATGAACGATTTTTGAAGCGCCACTAAAAAAATAGCATGCTTCTTGACGATGTGCTTAAGGCGCGATAAAGATGCATCGTTACCAAAACCAAACATTCCAGAACAGAACGTTTTCCATTACAGAAAAAGTTGGAAGAAAAGAGTGGCATTAGAACAAGAAATAAGATGGAGAAAAGGAAGCTCAGATCAAATATATAGTATGACGCATAGACAAAACAATCTGCTCAGCAGCGGCGAGCAAACGAGTGCAAATAATGCAAGGAGTGGGCGGTAGAGATATTGCACTCCTCCGAGAAGAGCGGCAAGAAGAGGAGCGACACCAGAAGTTGCACCGACCGACCAACTAGCACCAGAAGATAGCTCGTTTCACCTTGACACGATGAGGTGATCTAGTCTTTGCGAATATGAATTCCTAGCTAGGATAGCCAAATGATCATTAATGATCTTGATCGCATCCGGACTAAGAAGAGTGGGAAACCGCCAGATGAGATGTCGAAATGTCCAAAACTGATGTCACCACTTGCTGTGTGGACTCCGCTAAGGCAGAAGTTGTTAGTGATGCGAATCAAGGATGTTAAGGAAAACTAACACTAGAGGTGATGAATAATGTTTTAAGGAATTTACAGAAATCTTAACCTATTAACAATTACTCAAACTATTATATGAATCACAGAATGAATATCACAACAGAAACAATCACAGAAGCAAATATAAACAAAAGTAAAATGCAGAAAATGAAAGAACACACCAGATTTTTATACTGGTTCGGATTGCTTCTACGTCCGGTCCCGCACAACGCTGGATTGCGTAGAGTTTTATTCATATCAATATCCAATTACAACAACCTGAATATCACGACTACAAGGTTAACATCGCTCATTTTCCTTGGTTTACGAGCAACAAGGAACACACACCCACCTTGATTTATGGGCTACAAGGTTACCACCCTCGCCTTTCCTTGATTTCAAGGCTATAAGGAATACACCCTTACAGTTTTTATTACAATTTCCCTAGAACTCTTGAGTAGCACTTCCAAACAGAGAGTATTTGTTAAAGAATGAAAATAGAAGAAGAAAGATACAGTTTGTATTGAAATCGGCAGAGTATAGTGTATAATCTTAGAAATTTAAGAACAATAATGGTGGTATGTTAAGGGAGAAAGAAGGAAAAGATTAATTTTGAAAAAAAATTGATTTTAAGGCCTTTATATAGTGGATGCCACTGTTTTTGAAATGTTTCAAAAATGAAAAGACACATTTTTTGGAATTTGAAAAATATGACTGTTATATGTCAACATGTAAATTCATGTATGTCAACATACACCTCTTGTATCTAATTTTAAATCAACTTTTAAAGTATTCAAACTAATATATGTATTTTGGAAATTCCTAAAATAAAACTAATTTTTAAAATGTTATTTTTCAAGTATAAAAACATAATAAAATATGATTTAACCCGTCGTTCGTAGCTCAGGTGGTTTGAAGTCGGGAGATGGGGATCAAAGCACTATGTTTTGGAAGGTTGGAATCCCGTTGCAAACCACTTCGGGGGCTACAACGTTAAGTATCCGTGTGCGACGACTATACAAAGCGGGGTAGACACACGACACGGGGTTTACTTTAGTGAGCCTCAATGTATAGTGTGATCATAAGGTTCCACGTGTTTCTCAAAAAAAAAAAAGATTTAAACATATGAATAAAAACTATATATATATAAGTGATATAAAAACTATATAATATAATTATAAACACATATATGCATAGATAGGAATTTATAAAGGGATATATAAGATAAATATACATAAAAGGTTTTATGAAAACTTAAAGTTAAATAAGAATATTTGAAATTCTAATTAAATAAAAACTCAGAATATAGAATATTTATGATTTAAAATATAAAACTATAAAAACAAGAAACTTATAAATAGGGAAATATATGTTTGAAATCATAAGTTTGAAATCTTTGGATGATTAAGAATCATTTTGAAAAGAGTTTGAAATCAATTCAAAAATAATTTTAAATTAATTTGAAAATAATTTAAAATCGGTTTTGAAAAGAGATAATTTGAAAACAGAGTTTGAGTGCTATTCAGAGTGCATAATATTTAGACTCTATTACCCTGATAGTCTTGGACTCTTGATATCTTGATACTTATGAGTCTTGATTCTCCTTTAAAATCCTGAATCTCTTAACTGTACAGTCTTCAATATCTACTAACATGCATATAAATTTTGCATATACATACATATATATATATATATACATATTCTGGATAAAAGTGATAGTCTACATTTTATAATCAATAATGATAACGACTGAAACAAGGCCGTTGTCATCGAAACATCATCAACATTTCATTCTCCAACAATCTCCCCTTTTTGATGATGACAACATTGGTTTATAAAATATTCATGCATGATATTACCTGTTAATCTCTTCGATTACTCCCCTATCACCATGAATTCCTTTTAACTCGCCCTTAAACTATACCTATTTTATAATTTCTCCCCCTTTGTCAACAACAAAAAATATATCTATCAAAACTTGGAATAATTTTAATGACTAATTCTATATATATAACTCCCCCTAAATCTATAATTTTCTATAACTCTCCCTAAATCTATGACTACACTATCATAATGCAAACATTGTATAACATAAACCTAACAATCAATTCATACAATATTCAGACTAATAATCAAGTCAAAGTTAAACCAATCCAATACAAACTTTCTATACAAACAATCATCCAATCAATCCAAACAAATTTAAATATTAGCTAGACCATAAATTCAAAATTAAGTTTTTAAATTAGTCAAACCACGCCATTGTTAATTATGTTACTTACTATGTTTTAGATTACTCCAATTCAAACAACAATCTCAACCAAATAAAACAATATATGTTAAAAAGAATCTTGAAACTATAAAGCTCCCTCTTAATCTTATCCTAGAAAATATTATACGTAATGAAATGTGAAAAAGATGAGTATAATTATATTATTCAATACCTATATATGTATAAGTATATATCAAACCTATGAACGCACACACGCATCCAAAAAAACAAATCCAGCCATGTCAAACAAGTCAAACAAAACAAATCAATCAAGCTTAACAAGTCAATCAAGTCAATTAAATCAATCAATTCAAAAAAAAATGTCAAAGTAAATATGTTATGTGTTTAATTTACAATCCTATATATTTAAACAAAAACTCCCCATACAGTGTACTTATTGTGTGTAAAGTTAAAAATTAACATGTAATGCAGTGTATGCAGTATGTTGGTTCTAATGCAGTATAAAATGTATGTCGTATGCAAAACAATATGAAATGATATATTGAATGAAATGCAACTTGTGATGTGAATGATTTTGATTTGAGATGCACTATAATGCATAATATGAAATAAGATGCGTAATGATAATATGCAGAATGATCTGGTGATGATATCTATTTCGGTAAAAGATATGCAAAGTATTATCTAACCATTATGCAATAATACATATAAAATTACTTGAATCAAACAAAAGTAATATAGATTAATTCTAGACATGAGTCAATGATAATAACGAAAGAGATTGAAAGGATAGTAAAGATAAAAGTTTAATGGTAATTAAAAATATATTCATGACAAGTAGTAAAATATTCAGAACAATTCTATGAGAAACGTGGAGTTAAATAATCTTAGTGGGGTGCCTTTTTCTTAAAAAATAATAATATAGTAAATATTGAAGATCTTTTTATAGAGAATATAAAATTTTATCATATGAAGTAAATTATAAACATATATCCATAATTGTATATATAAAAACTGATTTTAAACAGAACCTAAAATTTAATTTATTATGAGATATACATTAATCTTTTGATACAAATCAATTTTAAATTTAAACTTTAGAAATCAAAACATATTAATTTTCTAAAGAGCCATTTATATGTTAAAACTTTAAAAGAAATCTAAAGCCATAATAAAATTATTTTGATGTAATATGGTAATATAAAGTAGCTATAGAATTATAACTTCTTATATTTAAACTATATATTTAAGACATAAAAATCATACATATATATATATATATGTATATTACTAAAATATTAAGTTAAATATACAAGTCTTATATTTAATAAGAAATCAAAATTAGTATTAAGTTACAAATAGTATTTGTGATAATGTAACCCAAAATTGTTATGAAATTATATGTGAAAAAAATATATAAGTTAAGTTATGCATGTTTAAAAGATATATGAATTTATATTTTATAACAATATCAAATGTTTGAAAATTTTGTATTATTTTTTTATACCATATTAACATATCTATGTGATATATAATTTTATTGATTTATACACTCTTAATATAAGATTTTGAAACATGATATAAGAAAATAAGTAGATAAACAAAGTTGATAACTAGAATTTGAACTGACATTTTCGTATTGAAAAAAAAAAATGTCCTTTTAATTTTTGAAATCAAAGCAAAAAGTAGTGAAATTTGAATTTATAAGAAATACCCTTTATAAAATTAGATTGGTATATTGATAAGTATACTATGGTGTATCATTATATGAACCAAAATATCTAAAATTATAAAAGAGATAGATTTCTATACCTATCTATGTGCATAGATGCATATTTTTAAATATAATGATAATTATGAAATTATTGTAAAGCGCACCTCCTTTTATAATGCTTCATTTTGTTGTTCTTCCATTGTCATGAACCGCACATTCACATCTTTCAGAATTGACGAAAAGATCTGCCCTATTGCGATGGGCTCGTTTTTCTGATCAGCATAGTATATTCATTTGCAGAATTTGAAGATCGTATGAGAAAGATATTGATGATTTAGTTGTTTAACTAACTTGACGCCAAAATTTTGAATTTGAATTTGAATTTTGAATGAATGAACACTTCATTACTATAAATAGACCCAAAAGTCATGTCTCTTCACAATTTTTTTTGCTTCTTTTTCTTCTTCTTCTTCCCGTTTTTATACAAACAATCAATTTTTAGGGAGACATATCTCCTTCATTTCTCAACGGAATTGGATGACAGCAGCGACAAATCGAAGAGTAAGGAAAAGGCTATGATCTAGTAACAGTTTGGAGATGAATTTGAATTTATCATGGTGCAGTAGGCCAAATAGTATGAGAGATGCAAGAATTCCCGTAACAGTTTTTCAGTGAAAGTTTTGGTTTCTTTTTCCCTTTGTGCACCAAAACCTCATTTGATCATAACTTAGCTACTTCTTGACGAATTCGCATGAAACCAGTGACATTGCGAAGTGCATGAAGAGAAGAATAGTATTGAACAAAGTTGTAGAAGAAAATCAAAAGTTTTTTATTGATCAGGTACTCATTTTATTGTTGATTGTCAATTCATATCCATCTTTTTCTTTTTGATTGATGAATGATTATCTTGGTGTCTTTTGGCCAGTAGTCATCAGACATAACTCTTCCACTACAAAACAACACAACTTTTCAAAGAATTAAGTGACTTTTCAAAAATAACTAGTTGTAATTTTAAATAATAACATCAAGATGATTCTGTGACATATCCATATGAAAAATAGTGTTAAAAAATTGCCATTTAATATTTTCAAAATTCAGATGATGAAATTTCGAAAACCTATGCTCTGATACGAATCGTTAGGCATGAGAATCAAGGCTCTCAAGATAAAACTAACGCTAGAGGGGGGCGAATAGCGTTTTCAAGAATTGATAGAAATCTTAACCAATTAACAATTACTCAAACTATTATTTGGATCACATAATGAATATCACAACAGAAACAATCACAAATGCAGATATAAACAAAAGTAAAATGCAGATTATGAAAGAACACATCGGATTTTCATACTAGTTCGGATTGCTCCTACGTCCAATCCTGCACAACACTGGATTGCGCAGAGTTCTATTAATATCAGTATCCAATTACAACACCTTTGATTTCACGGCTACAAGGAACATCACTCATTTTACTTAATTTACGGGCTATAAGGAACACACCCACCTTGATTTACGGGCTACAAGGTTAACACCCTCGCCTTTTCTTGATTTCAGGGCTACAAAAAACACACCCTTCTAGTTTTTTGTTACAATAGCCCTAGAATTTTTTAGTAGCACTTCCAAATAGAGAGTATTTGATAGAGAATGAAAATAGAAAAAGAATGATATAATTTATATTGAAATCGGTAGCGTATAAGTGTATAATCTTATAAATTTAAGAAGAGTAATGGTGGTATGTTAAGGAAGGAAGAAGGAGAAGATTAGTTCTGAAAAAATTCAATTTTAAGGCCTTTATGTAGTATTTGAAAGGATGCAACCGCTTCTGAAACGTTTCAAAAATGAAAAGACACATCTTTTTAAATTTTAAAAAAAATGACGGTTATATGTAGACATGTAAATTCATGTATGTCGACATACACCTCTTATATTTAATTTTAAATCAATTTTTAAAGTATTTAAACTAATATACGTGATCTGGAAATTCCTGAAATAAAACTAGTTGTTAAAATATTATTTTTCAAGTATAAAAACATAATAAAATATGATTAAAAACTATATATATATATATATAAGTGATATATAAACTATATAATATAATTATAAACACACACACACACACACACACACACATATATATATATATATATATATATATATAGAGAGAGAGAGAGAGAGAGAGAGAGAAAGAGAGAGAGAGAGAGAGAAATTTATAAAGAGATATATATAAATTATATAAACATAAAAGGTTTTATGAAAACTTAAAGTTAAATAGGAATATTTGAAATTCTAATTAAGTATAAACTCAGTATATAAAATATTTATGATTTAATATATAAAACTATAAAAATAAGAAACTTCCAAATTAGGAAATATATATATTTGAAATCATAAGTTTGAAATCTTTGGATGATAAAAATTATTTTAAATCAATTTTGAAATGAGATAATTTGAAAACAGAGTTTGAGAACTATACAGAGTTTTACATAATATGTAGACTTTGTTACCCTGATAGTCTTGAACTCTTGATATCTTGATACTCATGAGTCCCTTTGAAATCTTGAATCTCTTAACTGTACAGTCTTCAGTATCTATTAACCTACACATAAATCATGCTTACACACACACACACACACACACACACACATATATATATATATATATACATACATACATACATACATATATATATATATATATATATATATATTCTAAATAAAAGTGTTAGTCTATAATTTATAATCAATATCGTAATGATTGAAACAAGGTTGTAGTCATCAAAACGTCATCAACAGTCCACTCTCCAATAGAAGTATCATCTGATTCATATTCCTACACACCTATGAAATTCCCAACAACAGACGGGCACCGAGAAAAAGGGAGCCAAAACTCCTCTCTAGATGCTAAAGGAGGCAAAGTCACTCACTAAATAATAACCTCGGAGAGAGGACTAATAGCACTGACCGAGGAGAAAAAGCACCCCATACCCAAACCCTCAACAAGAAGACGCCGCAATAGGCCACAAAACAAAACAAAACAAAACAAAAAAAAAAAAAAAAAAAAAAAAGAGAAGAAGAAGAAGAAAAAAAAAGAAAAGAAAAGAAAAAAGAAAGGCGAACATGCAACAAAACTAAAACCAACCGAATCACCACTACTATGTCATTAATTAGCATAGAGTGGACATGTAACCACCACACCGAACCAAGGCTCGATGACCAAAAAAGACACCCGAATCCACATGCAAAAGAAACAACCTAGGTACGGAGCCGACAACCAGGGCAAAAACTAGAGAACCAAGCTGAAAGAGACAAAGAGGCACACGAGCTAGAGAGGAAGTAACCCCAACTCACACACAATGAACAAAAAGGAGCACTAACCGCCAAAATATTCTAAGGTACCAAACCCAAAAGCCCCACAACCCCAAACTCAACGGGAAACATACAGGAACCAACATGCACAACGCGCAAAAAATCAAAAACAACAACCTAGGCATCACATTGATCACCAACATAGCAAAAAATAAAACTAGTAATTCTGCACGAAATAATAGAGAAGGAAGCACATACCTGAAACGGCAAACTGGGAGGCCCAAGGTTGTCACCGGCCATGTCACACGACAAGAAGGTTGCCTCGGCAGTATAATCCACCCTGGCTGCAGTCGAAGGCTAGCATCATCACGCTGACACGCACCTCTCGACCACCGTTTAGCAATACGCATTTCACTCCCCCGAAACCAAACCCTACTTGGTTGTGGCAAGGGGAATAACATTAGACGCAGAGACGTCATTTAGCACAGCCAAACCAACAGGGAGAACCGGTTAAAAACAGGGAGGGGAGGCATTGCACGGGCACCTACAACACTATCGAAAGGGGACAACTTAGCATCACTATACGATAGAGCACGAGGGGTTCCAAAAGAGATGGGAGCCGATTGAGGAGGATGGACAAGCCTACGACGAACCCTGGGTCACTTACGCACAACCAACGGACACAAAGTCCAACCCACAAAGTGAGGAACAAGAAATACTCTTCGGCAAAAACCGAATATGAAGCACGGCATGCCCCACACTCACAACAACCAACTACGGAGAAACCCCTCGAAAAAGGGAAGCACGTCGAGGCGATGGCAATAAAGCAACAACAGTAAACAAGCAACTTCAACAACGAAGAGAACTGAATCGGTAACAATTCCATGAAAAACATCACCAATAACAACAAAACGATGGCAAACCAACATAACGAATTCCCCCAACAAACATACCCTAATTGTCACAGCAGTGGTGCTAGTTAGGGCACTCGAAGTCGGAATCCCTGAAGCCATACACATCCAAAATTGAACGAGCTAAAGGGCATGAGCCCACAAATTTGCCAACCACACAAAACCCTAGAATAGACATTTGCCAACACCCAACGCCTCCTCAAACGACGGCCCTTCAAGAACTACGATCAGAGGAGATCACCAGAAAGAATTAGCAAGAGAAACGAGAGACCCAGAACAAAAATCACAAAAGAAATCGAGGAAAATCGCAGAGAAGAAAACAGGGAGTCATTGAAGTATCTAGACGTTTCTAAATACATCTAAGAAGAGAAAAAAAGATAGTAATATCCTCATGTGTGTTATCAAAAAGAATATGAAAAGGAAAAACAGTATCATGGTTTTACGAATATCTTTGAAGAAACATACAACCTTCCATGCATTCGCCTCCTGAGGGTCCTTTTCAGTAAAGATAATCAATTACAGTAATGGTTTTTTTTTTTTTTTTTCCCCTGATAATATAAAAGTTCATAATATCACTTCAGTATATTTGTCAGCTAGAAATTCAATTAATCACAACAGTTCTCCAAGCTCAGCTATTTAAACAGCTTGCAGCCGAATAACTTATTTAAGTTTCTACCTTAGTTTAAACACGTTTTTCAGGTACATGGCTGGAACCATTAGCAAGTGATTCTGCATCATCCCTATCATGGCTGTTTATAACTACGAGTCTTCTTCTCTTCGCAGAAGCAGTATCTGAAGTTTCAGGTTCATTGCTAGTTTTTTGATTGTTATCCTCCTTATTCTCCTCTTGATTTGATTCGGGAATTGACGATTGAGTTTGAGGCAATGGGTTTTCAGTTCCACTTAGTCGATAGTAAACCTTCTCTACGATATCACTGATCTCTTTGCCCAAGTTGTTATTATCGAGAATCAATTCCCAGGTCGCTTTTGAAGCCTTCTCCAGTACTGGAGTCCTGCCAAAAATAAAAATTGTATTATGGATCAAACAATTGTTGAAGTTGTTGAAGTAATA
This sequence comes from Allium sativum, assembly GCA_030737875.1. Lineage (NCBI taxonomy): Eukaryota > Viridiplantae > Streptophyta > Magnoliopsida > Asparagales > Amaryllidaceae > Allium > Allium sativum. Next base: position 320,555,261 of record CM060923.1, on the reverse strand, counting down.
CGCATTAAGATTCCTAATTGTCAAGACATTCTATAGTACCGACCAGCACCACTGTCTCTGTGGCTAGGCACTCTGGCTTTGGCCCGTAATATCTAAGGTTTGAAACCTACGTTGCGTGATTGGAATCATTGAACATATAATGACGTACAGGATAATATATATTACGTAAACCGTGTACTATGACCATCTATATCACCAATTAAAGTGCCCAATTTCAAAGGAAGAAGAATTTACAGTACCGTGTTATATAATTCAACGGTAAGGTGCCAGAATTTCAGGTAATTTTTTCAGTTCATCTTTAGGTTTTAGTCCCTTGATCTTAAAGAATTATAAGATTATCGAAAGTCAGTTGTTTTTTTGGGAAAAATAATGTCCTTTCATGCACATCATATAATGTGTTCGAAGGACACAATTATAAGGAAGCACCAGAAAAACTAAACACACACCACAAAAATTATCATTAAATGAGTTTTTTCTAAACGTGCCTGATCATTATATATTGAAATCATATTACAAGAGGCAAAAACAAGGCCGATGCTCTAAATTCCCGTCAACTGTGTAACGCCTGTAAGCAATGACAGTTACAATTTCCAAATCTATAACAATATATACTTGAAGGAGCAAAGCAACAGTATGTTGTGAGCTATTTACTACAAATATTGGAAGTTTCAAGACACCACTTCCCCCCATGAAGAATCAAGATTAGTGAGTGAATTTATCCACTATACCTTAGGTAAATATTAATGGATCTGTTGAGTAAGAAAACGTAAGGTAGCAATTCCCTTACACAATAATGGCTAAAAAATAACATTTTATGAAAGGCAAAGAAACTCACTCGACTTCTTTTCGAAGTGCATCAAACAACTCCCGCTTAGACTGTTTTTCTGCACCTGGGGTGTTGAGAACCTTGCTCTGCTCTACCATTGAAATAGTGGTGTTCTTCAGCTCAGCCTACAACACAGATTACAAGATATATTTTTTGAAGGAAAACCCAGTGAATGCAAATGCAATCTTCTTACAATGAAAATTGCTTGATAAAACTAATGAATAAAAATAATGGCGATAAAATAATTTCTAACACATAATAGCCAAAATACACTTACATTAGCCTTGAGCTGATTAATAATTTTTAATCTGAGAGCATCTATGATTCCATCATTCATAAGATTTTCAAGTACATCTTCAGGTGTTACCACAGAAGAACTCATGTAGATGACAACGATAACTTTCTAATATGTCAATTCCAAAAACAGCACCTGTTATATTATCTGCATTTTCAGATCCACAAAATTTCATGGATGCTAAAAAGAAAATACCACTAGAAGAAAGGTAAAATATTGAATCTAATAATAAATGCTATTGTGAGCACAGAACATTATCCAAATAAAGATACAACCAATCTCGATGGATTACACATTGGCAGCTTGTATAGAAATTTGTTGAACTTCACGTATTAAATTGATGTTTGAGGATTTTAACAATTTTCTGGATCAAAAAAGATGAGCTGTGCTTGTTTACAAAAATGAATGGAGTTAATATTTACACTTTTACTACCTGCTCTTGTTTGACAACTACTTCCACCATATTAAACTTGACATTCAACAATAATTTAAACAAAAGTAGTCAATTGTTGCCAAATGACAAGTTTCGCGATGGGTGAAAATCGTTGTCAAATGTGAGTAGGTAATGAAAAGTTTAAATCTTGGGAACTGAAATCATGTTTACCAATCATTGGTCAACCAAAATTTAAGTTCACATTCATTTGGATTCTAATATTTGGATCACCAAAGTGAAATTTTGAATCAAATATTTCAATACTCATACAGTTTGATATTAGATACCTAGGTGTGTTCAAATTAAGGATAAGAATGGGAAAACTAGCGATAAAAATTCTTTTTATACTGCACAGTAACTAAAAGGGGAGTTCATATCCTTTTTGGCATTTGTTTTGTAAAAGTAGAACTTCAGGTGTAAAAGGTAGTTCCTTTTAGATTTTAAGAAGACCATAATATTCATATTTAATATGAAGTCCCTGCTCAAATGCTCAAATTTGTATAACACTACACACGCGTACTATATGGTAAAACCGTGTACAACCAGCATGTTGCACGCAACAAATGTCAAAAGAGGGTGCAGTTATGTATTAGCGATTTTTATTTTAGTGTGTACCGAAATTATCTTGGGGTATAAGTTGGTGACATAACCGACAACACAATGGATCTGAATCATCAGATTTCCCCTGACCTCAAATGTGAATACAATGGTATCTCAAAAGAAATTGTTGGACAAATTTGAATCAAATACATAGCATTATACATTGAAAAGAGCAACTGAAAAGAATTATTGTTGGATAAATGCATAAATGTTCTTGAAAAACTAAAAATGGTATATTGTTTGGTAAAAGAATTCTTGGAATGTAATATGATTCCATAATGCAGTGATATTTGAAAAATGTTAACAACCGTAATGTTTAAACCGCATATTATATGTTACAATTGTGATCTAATGTTAAAAACCTACAGTAAAAAAAGTTCACGTGTAAAATAATATAAAGTACAACAATAGTAGGACATAATGATTCAGATGGGATTTATCTCTATAAAGTTTATCCCTTGTTGTTGGACAATTTTAACAAAATATATGGAAGCATTAAGCAAAAGTGAATAACAAATTATATTTACAACAAACAAGGATACAGTTATAGGTCTAACTGCAAAAGTGAGTAACTGATTACGAATAATGTTTATGCCCATATATCCTTGTCCATTTTGATGCACAGTTGAAGGTTTAAACAAAGAACAAAACGAAAACTGGTACTATGATATCAAGAATCTCAGCTGTAACAACCCGTATTTTAGGTGTTTGAATAATTAATAAATTTTAAATATTCAAATATTGATTTTTGACATTAAATAACTTGAATTCAAATTGTTGGGTAACTGGGATTCAGATACTGTGCCTGTTTAAACTATTTGATATTGTATATTATACTTGAATACTTATTTAAATAACTGAATTCTAAATTGAATATTAATTTAATAGATTTGATGGTTTGATTTTAATTCCTTCTAAATTAAATAATAATGTTGAATTCGATCAAAGTTGTAAGCAGTTCGAATATATAATCAGAAAATCCATTGTTAATATTTTGACTCAATTTCTATTAACGTATTTTTAACTTAAGTTATTTGATTTTTCCATTACTTTTTATTTGGAAAATACTGGAACTAAATTTGACGATTTTACGAGTGTCTTTGTGATTTTTCAAAATCTAATAAACAGTGTACATTTTATTATTCTGAGATCATCTCACTGTTCTGATCGTGATTATATTTTCAATTTATCCTTTGGAGTTCGTATCAAGGTTCGAAAACCCGGTTCCAGTTTTGGTTTTGCTCATCTGAGATTCACGTAATTTCGGATGATTTCGAAAGTTTCGGTTATCGTTTCGGTCCAAATTTCAATTTTCAACGGTTTGTTAATGAATATGAAACAAATCAAATATTACTAAATCCTAGTCAGATTAAAGCAGTGTTATTAATGGCGCACGGCGCAAACCCTCTCTAGAGTCTTGGCGCACGGCGCGGCAAATGGCGCGCGCCTTTTTAATTTACTGCGCATGTTTATTTTTTTAATATAATTAATATTTTAACAAAAGATTTTAAAAAAAATCTATTTTTTGCTAAAATATACGCAACAATTTTTTTATGTATTTTACAAAAAAAACATAAAATTTCAAGCACAATAGTTTTCAAATCAAAAATAATAATACACATTAAAGATGAGCTAAAAAACTGAATCTCTCCACACTTGCTGCTCTAGCAGCAACACACCAAGTCAGGTCATCCTCATCGTCGAATACAAGCTCATCTTCAATATCGGTCATATATTCAGTTAACCATTAATTACAATCATCAATATCATTCAAAGATACTGGACCAACAGTGTCACGAATATTATACATTCTTTTTAATGCTCGATTGTATTTAACAAATACCAAATCATGAAATTTTTTTATGTTACAGACAAATTGTACAAAGACATTGAACATATTTACGTATATACAAAAATAAAATAAAATCCAAGAGTATGTTTCAAAGCTGCTAGAATGCTTATCTTATGAGAATATTTTTTTTCTTCTTCCAAAATTGCTTCTCTTGATATATCGTTCACGACTTCAGAGTTTCATTCATTTGCTTTTGCATCAATGCTAGACAATATTTTATGATCTTGTATACATTAAATTATATACTTCTGACAATATTAAAAGGAATCTAAACTAAATTCGATAATAAAACATATGTCAGCTCTAAATATCGGTATGCTAAGATCAACCAATTACATAATTGTAAGGTTATTAACTCGCTGATTATAATCGTATAGGAAATAATAATGATGTAATTGTGTTTTCGTATAACTAAAAAAAGATATTAACATTTTTTCATATTTCATATCATTATGATAATAATAGTAATAGTAGTTGTGATGGTGGTTGTAATGATCGTAAGAGTATTTGTAGTAGTAGTTATAGCAGTTTGAAATACGAAAAAAAAACCATAAAATAAAGAAAAGGCGCGCCATTTTGCGCCGTGCGCCATTTATGCGCCGCACGCCATTTGCGCCATTTGGTGCGCCTTTTCATATGCGCCGCACCGCAAACAAAAATAACGCAAACGTCGCGCCTCGCCGTGCGTCACGGCGCGCGCCGCGGCGCACCTTTCATAACTATGGATTAAAGTTGACTATAAATTCAATTTAATAATAACTTAAACTTAATTAAACAAGAATTTAAACTTACTAAAAAAATGTCCAGTCCAACACAAAAAGACCTTAGCCAGAATAGCTCGACTAAAAAGATACAGCCCAGTCAACTCAATAATAATAATAATACAAATCTTGTTCTCTCACTCTCGTGAATTTCTTCTCCTCTCAAACTTGTTTGCTAAGTGCTGAATCTTAGGGGAAAAAAATCTCAGGATCAACTACTGCACTCGAAATTGACTGCAGTTCTCAAAATCGACTTTCGCAATACCGCTAAACAGCCAAAAACAAAGCTTCCACTTTCGAAATCGAGTCAACAGGCTAGGGCTAGAAGAAATCACGTCGATGATGCTGGGGCAAGGAAGAAATTGAGGTCAGTATACTGATTTAGATCATTTTCCTAATTTGAATTTTTTTTAAACCTAACCGAAACTGGTTTTTGCCTTCGGTTTCGGCTCGATTGCCCGCGGTAACGGTATACTGCTGCCGAAATTTCGAGGTACCGTCCGATACCTCAAACTATAATTCATATACGAATAAAAATGTGTGGTGAGATACCAATAAATTTAACACAAATTAAGTACTTTAATCAAAATGAGACAACACGCATTTTCTCCTTCCCACCGCTTTTCCAACATAGCAAAAAAGAGGGAAACCTTGCACACAGACTTTGATTAAATCGCGAAGTTCACGAAAACTTGGATTTTGTTGAAGTATGTGGGGATAGGTGTAACTCCCAGGAGATGGGTATTACTCCCCGAGACATTGGGGATCGGTATAACTCACGGATGGTTCAAAGATCGATGAAAATCTCCAAAGTCTACCGGAATCGATAATCATGGATCGGTATCCAGGGATAGGTATTTTGGAGATCGGTGTTGCTCCCTAGGGAAAGCTACCTAAGGGTTGAGATTCTTATGGTAGATGGCATTTTCTATTAGCTTTCACCTTCAACTGATGGTTTGTCATTATGATACTCTAAGCTCAAGTTATGGTCGAAATACTGGACAGCTTCCGATTCTAAAATTCTGAGTATCGGTACCAATCCGAGCCCCCGATAGGGATTGGTACCGACGCCTAGGGCTTTCACCCTAAGGGTTGAAATCTTTATAGTAGATGGCATTTTCCGTTAGCTTTCACCTCCAACTAAAGGTGCGTCATTTTGATGCTCTGAACTCAAGTTACGGTCGAAATATTGGACAACTCCTGGATTCTTCTCCCCAGATCGGCTGAAATGTGGAAATTTGGCTAAGTTTTCGAGGTATGAAAAATGGCTACGTTTTTCGAGATACGAAGCTCATGATACGAAGTTCACAATTCCTATAACTATAAATAGGCATGAATTTGGACATTTTGGGATTTTTTGAATTGGCTTGGGATTGTTTTGATTGGAGGATATTTTTAGAGATTTTTTCATGGCATCTTGGACTTTTGGATCTCCTTTGGTTTTTGGATCTTCTCCTTGGCTCTAAGCAAGGAGTTTGCTCAATGGATACTTTCGGATACGGATAGTGCTATATCTGTATCCGCATCTGAAATCATTTTCGGATATCGGATATCTGTATCCGCGGATACAGACGAATATCGGATAATTATACTATCCGCCAACGATCGATAAATCAAGAAATATAAACGAAACTTTTAGTTTAATGTAAATGTTTTTCAATTCCATTGACCATGCAAGTGTTAAAAATAAACAAATATGATGAAATTAAATATATTTGAGTAGTTAAAATGCATTTAGTTCATATAATATAAACCTTCGACTTAATAAAACAATAAATAAATCCCACTCATTTTACTAAAATATATATAATTTTGAGCATTGTTAAAAAAAATTAAACGGATAATTTTCGGATGCAGATATCAATGTATCCATTTTTTGGATATCGGATATTTATCCGCTTTTCCGATACGAATGCAGACAGATTTCTTATTTTTCGGGTATCCATCAACAACCTTAGACTTTGCCATGACCAACGCTTCACTTCTTTTCTCTACAGGGATTGTACTGGCAATCAAACAATATAAATAAACAAGATTACCTCACACTGAACGTAGGCACACTTGTCGAACCACTATAAATATTTGTCACTTTATTCAGTACCATATCTGGATTTTCTGATTTACTTTCTTCATTTAGGTGTTGCGTTCGATTAACCAAAATCAATGTCAACAGTTAAAATAATCGTATTATTGATTGCATGTCCAAATTGTTAAATTAATTGAATGTTTTAAATTTAATACAGGATCCGATATAAGATCTTGAAATACTATCAGCTTGAATCTGAGTAAATATTTTTAATTATAGCTTTGACTACAGTTAGTTTATGGCTTCTCTAAGATGGAGACGTAATTATCGCGTAACTACAGTCGTTTGGTTCATTTAAAACAAATGTTTTCAAATCATTATTTATTTAAAATTATGATGTTAAAAAATCATTATTTATTTAAAATTATGATATTAAAAAAATCATTATTTAATGATTTTTTAACAATAAAATTAATTTATTTTATTAATCAGGTTTTAAGGCTAATGGTTATTCATTTAAAGTATTTTCAATTATTTTATAACACGTTTAAAGAATAACTTATCATTATCTAATTTTTTAAATGTTTTAAAGATCACTTGGATTATTTATTTACAATGTTAAAAGGATTTAATTGTTTTATTTTTAAACTGTTTAAAATTTTATTTATTCGTTTTGTTTAAAGGTATTAATAAGAACCCGAGTATGTTATTCTATAAATATTTTGATTAATAAAATGGTTTACAAAAGGGTTTTACCTTATTAATAATATTTCATAAAGAAGTCATTTAAGTAATATTTTGTAAAGAAATTATATAAGCATTTTATATAAAAAATTATAAATAATAGTTTTACTTAAATAAGGGCTTAGCAAAACATATTTTGAATGTTAATGGTTAACTCATTTACTATATTTTAGAAGTAAGCTAGCTTTCCAAATTGATTTGTGAATATACTAATGCTATTAAGATAAATATGCCTATAGATTTCCAAGTACTGAAATCATAGTGCTTTGTGAATATATCTAGATCGGTAAAATAGGTATATGAATATATTTTCTAATTATTGTAAATATGATGTTTTATGCATATAGACCGGTGAGATAGCATATGAATACATATACATTTCTAGGTATATAATCATGCTTTGTGAATATACCTAGGCCAGTGAGATAGGTGTACTATTTTTTTTGCTACGTACTAAATGTATGATGTTTTATGCATATATTTAGACCGATAAGATAAGTGCATGTATACATGTATACATGTATTTATAAATACTGAAATAACTTGTTTTGTGAATATGCTTATGAGATTGAAATAAATATATGAAAAGGCTTTTTTTAAGTCATAAAAAGATTTAATTAACAAGAATTTAATTAATTAAGAACTAGTGAATTACTTTGGGTTATATTATAAATCTTGGATTGTATTATGTCTGTGTATCTGATAGTTAAATATTGGTCAGCTTTAAGCTATCAATTGTCGTTTTGAAGAGACCGAGGTCGGATCAAGTTATCCAAAAAAAAACCTTTAATCTGGTTGAATGACGAAATATAAGTTATCTTAAAGATGATAAAATCAAAGACGGAGTTAAAGGACAAGAGTTATTTGCTACTACTCATATGGATGTAGTAGAAATAATGCCTTCGGTTCGTTTTATACCTGAACGACTTGTATGGATGAATGTTATCAACACACTTACTGAGTATAATAAACATGCTAAAAGTAAATACCTAAGCAGGGTAAAATGTAGCTTCAAACGTCATCAACCAGAATAACTAAAATCAGAAGAGATGCAGCAGGGCTAAGTGGATTGCACCCAATTTTGATATGATTGTCGTCTTTCTAGATACAAACACTCGGTACAATTTAGTGTCTTATCAAAGATCTCATTAAAGGATTGCAAAGAAATCGAGGAAATGACATATTTAGAACTATAAAGTAAGCGGTAGGCCAATCCTGTGTTGATAGGGGAATCTAGGCGAGCTCCTCAATATGTTTTCTAGACATATACCATGGCGAGTGGTACCAAGTACCTAGTCATTGTATGGAATTCAAACTCCAATACGCGTCTTTATGTTTTAGTTGTAAGCCTATTATACTGAAATTTAATTGATGTAACAATTTCGACACTAATTAATATTAATTTATGAATTCTAGACATTATTATAATATAATTGGATTTATGATAGAAATGTTTTGCTTATCATTAGAGAAACTCATCCGTGATTATGTGCGGTGTGGTCTTACAAAATACAATAGTTGTCAAGGCCAAAATGTCCCAAAAAGCCTCAAGCCCTCACCTAGCGCTTTTCTGGATGCCTTATGCATCACTTCTTCCGTCAAATGAAAAAACAATTAAAAAAACGCAGTAATAATCGATTTTTTAATTCAAAAATTGCATACAAATGCAATATTGTGAAAAAACAACATACAATCATCATAAATCAAACTAAGGAGGGTACACCCATTCAATTCAAGTCTACAACAACATAAATACTTTAAATATAGAAATTGCCTAGGGTTCTTTTGTTCGGTATTGTAAGAACGATGTTTTTTGTTCTATGACGTTGAAGTGGAGATGAATGAACACTTAACTGAGCTTGTTGTTGGGCTAAATACCGAAATTTGCTTTGCACAAGGCATGATTTTTTAGAGCTTCAAAGCCCTTGCACTTTGGCGCTTCTAAAGCTTTTTTAGCACCTTATGCATCGTCGACGCTTTGAAGAATAAAAAAGCCTTAAGGTGACGCCTATGGCTTTTAGCCCCTAGCAATGTAGTCAATAGCAAATAGTGCAAAATAGCGCAAGGCTTGTGTTATGCCCTATATAGCACATGCTATTTGGTTCATTTAAAAATACTAAAGTATATTTTATCTAACTGAATTTCACTTCTATTTTTTTGCATATTTTGCACCATAACCAAACATTCAAGACTCCAAATAAAGCACTACCACACTTTCTGCATGTATTAAATATTCTTTGATATAAAAGATAATTATATTAGAGAACTTTTAATAAATTCATGACAAACACCATTATTCAATTGGTTAACGCATTTCGACATGGTGTGAGATGTCATAGGTTTGAATCTCGCTTTGCGAGGTTTGAATCTGTTTGTCATGTAGTATGTTGCATACTACCTAATCTGTATATGTACCCAATATACAAGAAAATCGTATTGTACATTCAAAATAATTGATGGATATGATACATTTTTGTCTTACAAACTCGAAATTTATTTTATATTTGTGAGTTACAATGAAAGTTATTCCTATTTATGATTATGGTGAAATAGAACTCCGTAAAAAAGAGCATAGCAACCACACATTTGCATAAAATGTAAAAGATTTTTAATGATAAGAACTAAGCTAAGTGAAATAAGATTAAATTAAAACAACATACATAAAATCTACAATAACAAATTCAAATAAACAAAGTTAAACATGATTCAAGTATAAAAATTATATTATACTTCTAAATTTTTAAAGCCCAGTCACTAGTTTCATTCAAATCAACAACATCATCATAATATAAACAATCATCAAGTTCCTCTTTCGAGTCATACTCTATGACATTTTCTCTAAGTCATTATAAATACTATTTTGCATTTTATTTTAAGCTTTATTAACTATCCAAACATTTGAAAAAGAAATAGAATTAAATGGTGTGCTATTTTACGTTATGATAAAATAATGTACTATTTTTACGCTATTGGGAATCCCCGCATTATAAGTACAATAGTGCAAGCTCTGCGTTGTGTGTGTCATGTGATATTTTGACGTTATAACATGTACTTTAATAACACCGATGCCTAGGCAAAGGCTTTAATAACTATGTGAGATCCTGTAACAACCAAATTTTATGATTACATGTTAATAACATAATAATAAATTATAATGAGATTATAATTTATTATCCAAATACATTTAAATGTGCCTTTGGCAATTAACTTGAAGAAAAATTGGATAAAGTGATTATTTAATCATTTAAAAAGGTTAAATTTGGAATTTTGCGGAAAAGTAATTTTGGATTGGAATAATCTTGAGAAAATAGGCTTAATAATGTGTTTTAATATAGAATTTAGAAATAAATGAATTTTGTGATTATAATGTGTCAAATTGGAGGTTGAGAATAAATTGAGTTTAAAACTCAATATTTGTGCGTAAATAAAAAATTTGAAAAATGATATATAAAGATTTTTTTAAAAAAAAAAATTGGGTACTTATACAAGTATGGTAATATGTACCATGGCAAAGGATTCGACGAAATCGAATCCATGACCCTCTTGCATCTTGCCCCAACGCCTTAACCAGTTATGACAAGGATGCTTATCATGATAAATAAAGTTTTAGAAACTTTATCACGTGTGAAAGTGTCAATAAGTAAGAATTTATACAATTCGTAAGAATATATTGCATTAAATTGCAATAAATGACTAAATGGCGATTTTCTGAGGAAAAACCATGTTTTTTTAGTAAAATTTGTGTTAGGAACATAAACATTAAAACTAAATATTGTTGAAAAATATTTACATGTGATAAACTAAATATTGCATGTTTGAAAATTTGATTGCATCAAAACGGTGTTTTTTAAACAATTTTAACTATAAGAATTATAAATATTGTTCAAAAGAATGAAACATGTACATTTTTGCATAAATTGCAAATTCAAGTGTAAATAAGCCTAATAGTATCTGAAGTTGTTAATAATGAGTTAAAACCAAGGTCCGAAAACCCGATTTCCAGTTCTGTTCCGATCACGTAGAAAATGTAAAATTCCGGTCCCGTTACGGAAATTCTGGTAGTTCCGCTTTATTTCCAGTTTGTCAATTTCGATACTTTTTTTCAATAAATACACAAATATGCAAACACTAATTGTTAGATTATTCAAATTACATAGGATACCATCACTATTTCAAATATCGCAAATATCGTCCGAGATCTCCTACGAGATCTCGTTTTGGGCTCCTTCCGAAACGAAGCAGCAAATATCACTCTAAATCTCTTTTCGAATATATCGCCCGAGATATTGCAATATCGAACGATATATCGATCGATACGAAATACTGGAATATCGTCCGAGGTCTTAGTTTTTTCGGTTAAAATTTAAATTTGTGTCTGAACTAGAACTATAATGAAAAAAATAATCAAATCTAGCTATATCAATCTTTTGTTATTTTACATTTTGCATGTTAAATGACTATTCGTATATGTTTTACAATGCTTATGATTTATATATTCTTCTTTTCACATACATGTTACTTATGAAATTATGTATTTTATAGTCTATTTATGCTGAATTTTTTAATGTTTTGAATCCTTTTAATGTTTCATGTTTAACAATATTCCTATTTTGCATATTACTATTTAGAGTATGAATGATCTTTCGCAAAATAAAGAATAATAAATTTATTTTGCATTAAGTTTAAGTTACTATGTTTTTGATAGCATTCATAAAAATCATTTTGTTAAAATATCATTTTTAACATATCATGTATCCCAAGATTGTTCCGATATGAACTTTCAGACCCAAGATGAAAATCCGAGACGAACTCCCGAGTTAGACTCATCTCGTCCGAGATCTCCCCCGATACGAGGCCGAGTCTATAAAATCCCCGAGACGAAACGCGACCGATATCCGAGATTTAAAACCTTGGATACAATAGACACAACATAAAAGTTTAATACCAAAAGTTATTTCTCTGAGCATAACAAAAATATAAATGGTAAATCTATTTCTGCATGCAGTTAGTAAAATTAGTCAATGAGTTATTTTAAGACAACATGGGCCAAGCTGACAATCCATATTATATTTCTTCAAAACCTACTACATCCATATTACATACCGACCCTTATTCCTTAATATCTCATCATCGTTTACCCAGCCGACATCATAAACCTAATTCGTGAATCACGAAAAGAAAAAGGAAAAAACTGTTCGTTCGTCTCGAAGCAGAGCAAAATGGTGCAGACGCAGATCGAGGTAATCCCAAGCTAAATCGATGAGAGAAAAATGGTGCACAAGCAGATCGAGGCAAATATTCCCAAGCTAAACCGATGAGAGGCAGAGGCAGTCGATGCTCTGAGGATCAATACAAAATAAGAAATGTATTTAGATTGAGCTTGTTGTTCTTTCATAGGGAACTTAAAGCTTTATTTTTGTCACATGAAGGTTTTGTAGTTTCTGCCGAAATTGATGGATTGATGCAAAATAAAGCTTATATTCTTGTTTGATTCTTTCTTTTTGTTGTACAATTCAAACCAGATTTACTAGTTATTTTTTTCTTTGTGGATAGAGAAAACCGGAACCGGTTTTTTGCTTGAATTCAAGTCCGGTGCACAACGGAACTGGGCCGAGATGGCCGAAAATCCGGCGTGTCGGCCGAAATTTAATACCTTGGTTAAAACATATTTTCGTATTTTGGGTAAAGTTGTTTAGCACTAATTTCTGCAAATTGGAAGTTTAAAACATTTGCTTAGTGAAGAAATAACTTAAAGCGTGAGTAAACAATGCTATTTAGTTAACACAAGCCTTAAGTAGGCACTAACCACTCTCCTAAGGCCTAATTAGGCCCACTAATGATTGATTAGAAGAGGAAAAATATGAAGAAAGATACCCAATACGTTTTCCTTCGCGTAAACATTTCCTCCTTTTCAAAATTGACGAAAAAAGGAAAAATAAAAACCACTTGCTAAGTTCAAATCTAAAACTTCAATCCAAGTAGAAATTAGGAGCTAAATTAAGTGTTAAACACAAATGATCCATCAACACCACCAATTTATTCTCATTTCATCTCAGATTTGTGAATCTATATTACAGAAAGTAGAAAATTCCATTTGCATGTCTGTATATTGAAACACGGGTGCTAAAGCTGAAAAAGGAGCTTTCAAACATCCAATTTGATTTGATTATTATTGTAAATCGCTGAAACCTTTGTTGCATATCTAAGGTGAGATTTCCCTCATGCGTTCTAATTTGAATCAAGTCTAAAGTGTTGAATTTGTGTGTTGATTTGTTAAATTTCGTTTGCTATAAGTGATTTTGTTCGACGGCAGCAAAACATGGCCCGAGTCCATGTTTGAGGTTGCATATCTTCCTCATTCCTTATCGAAATGCTGAAATTCTTTCTTTTGTTAGTTGTCATGTTGACATAGTTTATGCATGTAAAATTTCAGCAAGTTTTGAAGTTGTTTATATGTTTGAATTTGATTTGAAAGTTGAACCCGAGACCGTTTTTCAGACCTGGGCATTTCCCCGTGCCTGGGTGGACCCATTATAGACTTGGGTCGACCCAGTCTGGGAAAACGCACAAGCAACTCTTTGTTGTCTCGTGTGTATTTCTGCTACTTTTTTTATTTCTTGATTGCACTCTTAAGCATGATTTAGTGATGGAATTGAGTGCTAATTCATATGCATTACAACACTTATAATCAAGCTTTTACATCATGCCTCTTGTGTTTGTTAGTGGCTTGCTTCAACAATGAAGAAGCATAATTTATCCCGAATTTGTAGTGGCTTTATAATGTGTTCCGTGTAAATTTTCGGTGTCAAATTCCTTATTTTTTCTGAGCACACGTACACGTATTTTAAATCGTTTTACGTATATAAATATTGTTTTGGAAAAGATTATTATATAATGAGATTTTATAAAAATATAAATAATTTTAATTATACAAGAGTTTTTCAAACTTGATGATTTTCAAATATTTTTTGAAAAAACAATTTTAAAACCCGATTTTTATGAAGTATAATTTCTTATATAAAAACACACATTTTTGCACCATTCGAGAAGGCGAAGTTGTGAATTAAATGATTTAGTAAACAATGTGGTGTGTGGCACAAATATTAATTTATCGGCTGATTCCAGACTTGTCTGTTCGGGGCTATTGTTGTTTGTGTTTTCTTGGGTTTTCTAGTGTGAAATCAACTAGCGTGTAGTAAACCAGTAGTGAGAACGTGCGGTATGGGACGCATAATTACCATTATTCAGATTAATGTCTTCGAGTTGTGACCCATTCTGTTGATTTGCCAACACTAAACCATCGGGTCACTCGGATCTTATGGCATTCCCGACCTTTTGGTCATCTTATAAAGGTACCTCTCATGTTGATATTAGTATTGGCATGGCTTCGAGCCGTTTTGGGGTTAGCACGTACATGCATAGCTTCGCTTGCCAATCTTGTTGTTGGATCCAAAATCATGTTATTTCTAAATTTCGTATTTAATGATGATTTCACCATTTTGAGATGATTATTATTATATATTTAACTTTGTGTTATCCGAGAATTTGTGTGTATATGGTGATTCCATTTATGTGGTTGCGAGCTCTTAACTGAGTTTGTGTTCATGTGATTTCTGTAACTTTTTTGGTTTCCTCGTGATTTCATGTGATTTATACCTTATGTTACCCTTGTTGAAGGAAACATTTGTGTTTGTGAAATTTTACCCTTCATGTGAAACGTGATCCTATACGACTACCACTTATCACTTATGACATTTGTGTTATATCATTCTTTTACGATCTAAAGGAATGCTTCCGTGTTTTAATATTATTTTTACCTTATCATATACTGATTATCTTGTAAGTTAGACTGACCCGTATATTCATCACTCGGATTAGACCAAGTTGCATGCTAGGTTTTCTGGCTTTTGCTTAGCTGCTTCTTCATGGATATCCTTATCGACCCTTTTGGCTATATGTATGGTTTTTGTTGTAGTTTGTCCTGTACTTATATCGTGACAAGATATTATACATTTTCTTTCATGGAATTTTGATGTGTATATGTAGAGTGGTTTATATGTAGTACTTTGTATTATACATGATGTATTTGTGTATATATATATCTGTGTCTGATTTTCTATGATATGTATTTTTTATATATATTGTTTGTTCTGAATAGAACCTATAGTCATCGTAGTATTGTATTGAATAAGAATTAAATATGTCGATTCATTGAGAATTATATACATATATATATAGGCATATATGATACTTGTTTAATACAAGATTATGGATGGTCGCTCCTAACCAGCCTTATTCTCTATATTAACAAACAACATCATTTGCTAATGCTCTTTGTTAATATGTGTTTCGAGGTGGGGCGTCACAGCTTGGTATCAGAGTTGAATTCAGAATAAAATGTGAAAAATACATAACAATATACATACCACAGTACATCAGTGTATAATAGTAGTGCAAGCATCATCCTTAATCGAAATTGTTTCTAATCATGTCTTTAACCTTTTCTGTGTCCTGGGTAGATATAAGTGGGAATACGTCTAGGAATGTGTAATCTTAAATTCCATAGTATTTTTCATATTTAATTCTACTGATAATATCTTACCCCATGAATAATTCAATCTTATTTTTATTTTTAGCCATTGTTGAACCGTCCAGTGCCCCCCCCCCCCCCCCCCCGCGTGAAGGTATATATGTCCATTGACCACACATTAGAGCTTATTAGGAACACACAGCCTCCTACGCCACCTCGTTCTTCTTTTCTGAGCAAATCCGTATTTGCGGGCATGTGCAGTGATTTTACACAACTCGAAGGCAAGCCGTACAAAGGCTATGAGTCGGTTCTTGAGGTTCAGACGTGGCTCCGCACTTAATGAGTGTACCTTTACGTAGATGGATATTTCAGACCATCACAGCGTTCTTGTAGCATCAAGCATGCTACAAGATCGTATGCTTGATTGGTATGAGTTGTTAGTAGTGGAAGTTGATGAGTCCACCTTAGAGTGCAAGCGGTTTAAGGAGAGCTTTGAACTCAAATTTGTTCCTAAATACGGAAAGAAATCTTAGCTCGTCATTTCCTAGATCTTAAGCAAGAGAAGTTGACTATATTTGATTATGTCGCTTCATTCGAGGCTTTATCTAAATAAGGCCTAGACCATATTTCGACTCCATATAAGAAAAATTTTAAGTTTGTGAATAACTTCAAAAAGTAAATCTTTCATGTTGCAACTCAGGTTGGCCTTTAAAGAGTTAGTGGATGCAGCCCTTCATCTCGAAGCGATCGAAAGGGAGAAAGATATTGAGGGGGTTCAGAGAAGTATGGATAAGAAACGCTTTCCATTTCACAAACCCAAGCATTTCCATCAAAGCAAGAAGAAGCAAAGCGGCTCTAGTTCTCAGCCTCATGTAACACTCTATTTAACATCAACAATGGAATGTTATAATTGTGGGTCGCATGGTCATTTTGCTAAGGTGTGCCCTAATCCTCGTATGTGTTGATATTGTAAGAAAAGGCATGAGGTCTCTTCTTGTCCTAAGAGGCAAAATGGGTCTAGCTCGGGAAATCTTAATGTGGCAAGAGCATCTGATGGTCTTTCTCAGCCTCGACGCATAATCGATCG
Organism: Allium sativum; assembly: GCA_030737875.1. Lineage (NCBI taxonomy): Eukaryota > Viridiplantae > Streptophyta > Magnoliopsida > Asparagales > Amaryllidaceae > Allium > Allium sativum. The sequence goes on along the minus strand of CM060923.1, from coordinate 320,538,107 downwards.
ATTTGGGTTTTATTCGATATGGATGCAGTGCATTTATTTGTATCAAAAGAACTCGTCGATGCATTATCTTAGATGTTGTGTGTTTGTTAACTTCACTACGGATTGCGAGTCCCATCGGGGGATCCGCAACGCTCAGTTTAGGGCATGATGATGTTGAAATACTCTTGTGTGGCTTTTCTTTCCATGGGAATCAGCACGTGATTCATTCTTTTGAATTTGACATGATTCTTGGTATGGACGGGCTCACTCGATACGAGGCCTAGACTTTCTATGTTGAGGGAGTTTCATACCTTCGACATCCTGATTCGCCAGATCAGTTATTCCTTATTCTTTGGGATGTCAATCATGACACCGAAGCATCTCTATTTTTGTTTGAATCTTGAGACCATGATGACGATGATGATGTATCTCATACTCCTGTGGTGTGCGATTTTCCTGATATATTTGAGCTAGGGTGACAATTAGACCCAATCCAATGGACCTGGACCCGACCCGGAGGTCCCGATTATAGGCAGATTCGTTAGATTTATCAACGCAATGCAAGGGATTCAAGGGTCAAATTTGGACAATTCCAAAATTCCTAGTACGGATGGTTCGAAAGATAAGCGAAATTAAAATAAACCACATTTTCATTGTTTGTAAAGAATAAATTGGATTCGCAAATGAAATTGAAAGTGGGAAAAATATTAGAATAAAATTGAAATTACAAATGAATTGCGATGAAGTTTGAAATAAATTGAAATAGATTGAATGAAATTTGAACAATAACGAATGTGTTGAAATATAAAAATACCTCATCGCTTGGCGTCGTGTTTTGTTTCCTTGACCTGCCGGATTTGTCAGGTCTAAACTATACATTTCAAAAATCTGAACCGGTCCGAGCTTCGGTTCGGGTCCGGTTGGTTCGGATTCGATTGGTCCTAACACTAAAAACACATATTTCAATGCTTTTAGATCCGGACTTTCGAATCGGGTTTGATCGGGTCTGTACCATATTCTTCATCACCTAGACCCGACCCGAGACTTATTGGGTTCGGTTGGGGTTTGGTTCTTTTCGAGTCGGGTCAGTTTTTCGGTTCTCGATTCTAATTGTTAGCCTTAATTTGAGCCAGTTTCGAGTTTGCCATCCAAACGGGCTATCGAGTATCGCATCAATTTAGTTTCCGATGCAGCAAGCGAGTCGGCCTCCGATTAGGATGTCGACTAAAGAAAATGAGAAACTTAAGAAGTAACTTCTCGAGCTTGAGGCAAAGCATTTCATTCAATCCAACTCTTCACCGTGGGGTGCGGTGGTATTGTAAAGAAATAAGATGGGTCTCTTAGACTGTGCATCGATTATCGCAAGCTTAATGAGTTAACCATCAAAAACCGATATTTGTTGCCTAGGATCGACGATATGTTTGATCAATTGAGTGAGCGAAGGTCTTCTCTCAGCTTGACTTTGCCACGGGATTTCATCACGTTCGAGTTGCGGAGAACAACATTCCTCTCACTGCGTTCCGCACTCAACTCGACATAGCTCTTATAAGTGGCTATGTCATTCGGATTGACGAACGCATCCGCATACTTCATCGATTTTAAGAATCAAGCATTCCGGGAATAGTTTGATAAATTTGTGTTTGCATTCATTGATGATATTCTTGTGTATTCCAAGTTCGAAGCCAAGCATGCTAATCATTTAAGGATTGTTTTGAGTACTCTTCAGGAACATCAACTCAAAACAAAATTTTCTAAGTGTCATTTCTGGGAGAAGAAAGTTAAGTACTTAGGCCGTGTTTTATCATCTGATGACATCTCGGTTGATCCATTTAAGATCGAGGTTATTCAGAATTGGAAGAGGCTTGAGAAATGCCTCGGAGATTCGCAGCTTCTTAGGACTAGCGAGTTATTATCATTGGCTCATCAAAGACTTCTCTCGCATTATGCTCCCTCTCACCAATCTTACTCGCAAGTGAATTCGTTTTACTTGGTTTGATCGATGTGAAGCTTCTTTTCAGCAACCTAAGAAGTTACTCACTCATGGACATGTCTTGGTGGTTCTTGAAACGAATCAGGATCTTGTCGTATATGCCGATGCGAGCTATAGTGGTCATGACGTTGTGCTTATGCAACGTGACCTAGGGATGAGCATTTATTGGCCAAAACCGATTAAACCAACCAAACCAATTAAGTTTAATCGGTTTCATTTGGTTTTGTTAGTTAATTGGTTGGTTTTGGTTTTTATTTTTATATTACCTCGGTTTATTTGTCGGGTTTTGATTTGGAGCGTGCATGTTCGAGTCCCGGCCTCTTCACATATGTGAGAGAAAAGTTGTGCGCACTAATCGACCACCCCCAGAGTCCGGAAAGCCGTGAGAATAGTACTAGGACGATAGACTACCTGAGAAGTTCTCTCGTGCTTGAGTACGGGAGCCTTTGGCATTGGGCATCCACCTTGTAAATCTCTTTAATTCTTTAATAATATTAAATTTCTTTAAGGTGGTGTCTGACGCAATGGTAAGGTACCTGGCTGGTAATCTGAAGCGTGCAAGTTCGAGTCCTGACCTCTTCACATATGTGAGGGAAAGGTTGTGCGCATTAAGTGACCACCCCCAAAGCCCGGAAAGCCGTAAGAATAATATTAGGACTGGAGACTGCCTGGGAAGTCCTCTCGCGCTTGAGTACGAGAGCTTTTGGCACTGAATATCCATTCATTTTAAAGATAAAAAATTACCGCTAACAATGTTGTTATTTACAATATTTCATAACAAAGTTATATTTCTTTATTTTCATATTAACATTTTCAGAAAAAGAGTTCGTTTTCTAAATATTTGCATCATATGAACTCAATTAGTTATTTTAATCCTAAGTAATATCAACAACTGGAAGAACTACTTCATTTTGGGATAAACAAAATAAACCAACCAAACCAAACCAACCATTATCCGTTCAATTGGTTTTGGTTTTAAAAAATATCGATTTGATTTGATTCGGTTTATGCTTCGTAAATGGTTATTTTGGCTTTAACATTTCTGATGGGTTTCAAACCGATCCAACCATTTGCTCACCCCTTGATCGAGTAGTTGTCTATGCTTTAACGCAATTACTCCCGAATGAACTCCAATATTCCACCAATGAACTTGAGCTTGCAGCCATAGCTTTCGCATTAAAGATTTGGCACCATCATTCTGTATATTGATCACAAATCACTCAAATATTTATTCATTCAGAATGAGCTTAACATGCGACGACGACGTTGACTTGAGTTTCTTGCATCTTACGACTTTGACATTCAATATACCCCAAGGAAGGAGAATCGAGTTGCCGATGCTTTGAGTCGAAAGCACGCAGTTATTGTTTCCATGACGATTGCAGAATGAAAAGATTTGAAGATTTTATCTTTGTGTGATATTTGTGATCGTGCCATTTCTTTAGACTCTCTTATCTTATTGTATAGAATGGATGCTCGACCTATTCTTTTAGATCAGATTGTCGACGCCCAGCGGCAAGACTCCGACGTTTCTTCTCTTATTAATCCCATAACGATATCGAGATGAGGGATTTCAGCATTGATAGTTATGGATGCCTTCGCAAGAAGGGTTGATTAGTCGTGCCTCTCATTCCAGAGCTTAGGCGAGACATTCTAGTTGAATGTCACCATTTTAAGTAGGGCTGTCAATGGGTCGTGTCGGGTCGGATTCGGGTTGATTTATAAACGGGTCGGGTCAACCCACTTATTAAACGGGTCATATTTTCCCAACCCTAACCCGACCCATTTATAAATGGGTTGACCCGACCCGACCCGCGTAACCCGTTTAACTAAATGGGTCGTGTCAGGTCGTGTTGGGTCGGGTTTACCTGTTTGACCCATTGATAGATATTGCCTACTAATATAAGCAACAAAAGAGCCAAATCACCAACATGCATACTGTTATATAATCACCAACATGCAACAAGTTGCAAAGTCACCACAGACAACACACACATAAAGCATGAAATCCCCATATTCAAAAATCATTTTCTATACATAAGTACATATTCCCATACTGCATAAATTAAAGACTACCAGTATGCAAGAGATATAGTTGTTATAAGTAAAATATAACTAACAACATATAAGAATAAACTGGTAAAATATAACAGCTAACATATACGAGCATACTGATTACTGCATACATAAAAGACTAACACTAATAGTATACATAAAAGACTAATAGTATGGAAGAGATACAATATATAATCGGGTTTGGCGGGTCAAAATCGGGTTAGCGGGTCAACCCTAAACCCACCCGTTTATAAACGGGTCAAATTCGGGTTGACCCGAAAATGACCCGCTAACTAAACGGGTCGGGTTAACCTGCTAATTTTCGTGCGGGTTTCGGGTCGGGTCACGGGTCGGGTAGGAAATTGACAACCCTAATTTTAAGTATACTATTTATCCGGCCATCAGCAAGATGTATGCTGACATGCGTTGCCTATATTATTGGGACGACATGAAGCGAGATGTGGCAAGTTATGTAAACAATTGCATGACTTATCAACTCGTGAAAGTCGAGCATCAGCGACCTAGCAGTCTTCTTTAATCATTAGAGGTCTCGATGTGGAAGTGAGACCAAATTTCTATAGATTTCGACGACTTACATCATTCGAGGTCGGACCACAGTAGTATTTGGATGATCATGAACCACCTCACCAAGTCCGCACATTGAATTCCTATTAAATCTAATAGGACGGCATCTCATCTTTAAGGCTTTACATTAAGGAAATCGTGCGATTGCATGGTGTTCCTAGTTCCAAGTGCGTGACCAGGATCCGCTCTTTACGAGTCATTCCTGACAGAGTCTTCAGTCAACCTTGGATACAAAGCTAAATTTTAACATCGCACAACCACGGTCTGATGGACAGACTGAACAGGTGAATCACACATCAGAGGATCTGCTTCGAGCCTGTGTTCAAGAATTTGGTATAGCTGAGAGGATCATATCCCATTAGTTGAGTTCATTTACAGTAATAGCTACCAATTTACTAACGACATGGCTCTATTCGAGGCTTTGTATGTGAGACCAAGTCGTTCTCCTTCATGTTGGCTTGAAACCGAGGAAAAATTAATTTTGGGCCCTCAATCTATTCGTGAAGCATCCGAGAAGATCTCTTATTAGAGAAAGGATGAGACAAACTCAGAGTTGTATGATTGAGGAGTAGGATGAGCGATACTAGTTCGGAGTTGAAATTGTGTGACTGAGCGAACGATCGAAATTAGATATTGCGTATGAATAACATATGCACATCGTATGGCTTAAAAATAGAATTGTATGCTTTTGACTTTTGAATTTACGGTTATTGACGAGATATAACATGTTTATGTAAATTAGTTTTCATGTGTAGGTTGGAGTGTTCATATACATGTTGTTGTTTTTTATCATATATAACATTTTGTTACTTAAATATATACAAGTTTATAGAAGCAAAAGTCGTTGGTTGCTTTTGGTTTTAAAAATAGAGTTTGGTTGTTCAACCGATAAGTATACTTTTAAGTTTTTGATTGAATTAGATGATTTTATGTCCTAGAACTAGTTAGCTACTTGGCTTTTGTTTTCTTTTTTGGTTGATTGAGATCCGTTCTACTTGTGGCATATGTAGTTTTTTGGATTGAGCAGCGCAAAGGAGGTATAACCAAAAAATTCTACGATCTTAAGACTTCGAAATTTTAACCATTCTTTTCAATAAACTATTTTTGAAAAGTTAGCAAGTTTGGAGCATTCTTTTTACTCTACGAATTTCGATTATGAAATTCTTTGAAGGAATAATGTAACTAGGGCTGTTATGTTAACGGTTAATTTATCATATCATTACCAGTCTACCGATTACCATTTTTAAGTAAAATTAGTATACCGGTTTAATCGGTATGATAACGGTAAATTTACCATTTTTAACGGTAGATTTTCGGTAATATTTCTTCAATATTAGTTGTAACGGTAATTTTACCAGTCATTTTATAACATATATAAATTCATGTAGCGTGCTTTATTACAAGGTTTAGAGCCAACTGAATTATTAAATTTACTTCAGTAGTTAAATGAAATAATGTTATATACACTTCACTTCTTTTTCTTTATATTTTTTTATTAACACTATAAATTGTATAATAAACTAGGGTTCTGGTTAGAATCCACACTAAGTAAAATTCCTTTTTTTAATAAACGGTAATTTACCATTACCAATGTAATGGTTACCAGATTATCGGTATATCAGTCTTAGCATACCAGTCTATCGGTAACGGCAACGATAACAGTAAGAAATTTGTCTTACCAGTAAAAACGATATGATAACGGTATTTGTGAAATGGTAACGGTAACCATTACCATAACAGCCCTACATGTAGCAGTCTGAATTTTCGATGTTTGAATATTTAATAAATTTTAAATACTAAAATATTGATTTTTGAAAACAAATAACTTGAATTCAAATGTTAGGATAAATTTCAAGTTAATAACTGAGATCCAAATACCGAGATTAATTAAAATATTTGATATTGTAAATTAAATATTTGAATATTGATTTAAATAATTCAGTTTTATATAGATTAACTTGAAGGATTTGATGGTTTGATTTAAATTCCTTGAAAATTAAATAATAATGGTTAATTCGACTGTAGTTATAAACAGTACAATTAAATAATCAAGAAATCAATTATTAATATTTCGATTTGATTTCTATTAACGAGTGTTTACTTTATTTGATTTTTATATAATTTTTAATTTGAAAAAAATTGAATTAAATTTAATGATTTTTAATAAATAGCAATTTTTTGTGATTTTTCAAAATCCAATAATAAGTATGTATTTTTATTGTTTTGAGATCGTCCCATTGTTGTAAGCGCAATCATATTTTCGGTTAATCCTTTGGAGTTTAGATAAAAATAACATTTTGTACGATGAGATACCGATAAATTTAATATAAACCAAGTACTTCACCAATCAAAATAAGACAATGCATTTTCTCTACCTATCATCTTTTCGACGCAGCAAAACAATGGAAAAGGAAAAAAAGCCTAAGCTTCATTTGTTTTAAAAATCGAAAACAAATCCAATAAAAAATAGAAAGCTATGATATTTGAGTTTGTGGGAGTGAGATCCTCATTCTGGTAGTAGTTTTGGCAGTGTGTGGCGATGTTTCGGATATGTGCACTGCACGAACAATGGAGGTTGTGGAGTGCTTTTTGGCTGCTTTTCCAGTTAGGGACAACAATGGTGATTGTTATTCTATATATTTTGACATTAAATATCATATTTTTGAAATTTACAATAATAGTTTTTTTGAGCGAATTCTAAAAAAAATTCCAGTTATTTAAACAGTAGCTCTAAGACTAACAATCACGATTATTATCATTACATGTATGATACTAAATCCCGGTATTTTGGGTATTTTGGACAACGATTGTTGAATTTGAGGCTAGATTTGGATTTAGGAGATCGAACGGCACCTCGGGACAAACTACGTGGAATTTGGGGTGAAAAGGCATCGTGTGACATAAGGGGATGTTGTATGGGAATAGCAAGTTGAAATTATGAAGGGAGCTCGAGTACAAGTTGATGGTAATGGGAGGGTGGAGATTGAGGAGAGATGAATATTGGCGAAGTCAGTGTACGATCTCATGGTCGGGAGAAGAAGAAATGAGTAGAGAAAGGTGCAGCTTTGGATATGGTTACTGGAGCGGGAATCGGAGTTTGAAAGAAGAAGATGATGAGGATGATAGTTAAAGAGCTAAGATGGTAATTAGAGGTTTAATTTTGTAATTAATTAATTTAACAAAATCGTAATCTTATAAACGTTGCAACTTATTCATACAAGGTCCAAATCCAGTGCAGTCAATCATGGATTCGTATTGACAATGTCCACATTATGGAATTGGATCGTGGACATTTGAGACCAGCAAAAAGTTCAGATAAATTAAAGGGAAACATAAGACGAAAGTAACAACTAGAATAACTGTAGGTAAAACTCACCTTTGTTTTACCCATATAGTATAAAATAGACTCAATTATTGATTGTCTGTTGACTGTTGAACTTGCTAGCTGTTTGGTTTGATTAAAATAATCATATTATTGATTGCATGTTTGGCTTGTTAAATTGATTAATTGTTTCAAATTTAATCAAGCATTGCAAAATAGAATCTTGTAATGCTATTTTTTTTGTTTGAATATGATTTAGGATCACAATATTGCATCTTGAATCGCTATTAAATATCGTCTTACTTCATCTGTATTCAAGTTTATTTTGAATGTTTGATCATGCGTGAAATGATGGATAATGTTGCTTTATTACCTTGTTTTCTCATTAGTTAAATGAAATATATGTTGTTCATAATTTTATCCAAATTAACACTATTTGGTGAATTGGATGAATTTATCAGTAATGACATATGTTTAGTAGAAGAAATCCCGTTCTGCTATTATATTAATTTGAAATTGCATGTATTAAAAATAATGAAAGTGATATTAGTTGTTAATTGTTAATTATTGATTTATTTACATAACTTCCTATTTATGCAAATACCTGAGTTGACTGAAAAATGAATTAGACTAAAGGTAGCTTATTTAAATGCCACTGCAATCGTTGTGCCGTACTAAGTAAATATTTTAAACTATAGTTTTGGCTGCAATTGCTTATGGTTTCTCTGAGAGCAAGATGTAACCATCGCATAACTGCAGTCGCTAAGCTCACTTGAAATAAATGTTTTCAAATTGTTATGTACTTAAAATTATAATGTTTTAAAAAGGAAAAAAGATCATTATTTAATGATGTTTTAAAAATAAAGTTAATTTATTTTATTAATCAGGGTTTAAGGCAAATATTTGTTCATTTAAAATATTTTCAATTATTTTATAATGACATTTAAAGAATAATTAGTTATTGTCTAATTTTTAAATATTCTAAAGGTTACTTATGATTATTCATTTATAATGTTTAAAAAGGTTTAAATTGTATAAAATTTTATTTATTTACTTTATTTAATGGCTTTAGGTGGTGCCTGGCGCAACGGTAAGGTTACTCGGCTGGTAATCTGGAACGCTCAGGTTCGAGCCCCGGTCTCTTCACAATGTGAGGGAAAGGCTATGCGCGCTAATTGACCACCTCCAGAGCCCAAAAAGCCGGTGAGAATAGTACTAGAACGGGAGACTGATCTAGGAAGTCCTCGCGCTTGAGTACGGGAGCCTTTGGCACTGGGTATCCACCTTTACTCTATTTAATGGTTTTAATAAGGATTTGAGTATGCTATTTTATAAATATTTCAATAAATAAAATGGTTTAGGAAGGATTTTACCTTATTAATAATACTTCGTAAAGAAGTTATTTAAGTAATATTTTGTAAAGAAATTTTGTAAACAACTTTTATAAGGAAATTTATAAATAATAGTTTTACTTAAGTATTATATATAAGAGCTCAGCAAACCATATTTTGAATATTAATGGGTAGCTCATTTAATATATTTTGTAAGTAAGAAAGTTTTCCAAATTCATTTGTGAATATAATTATACTATAGAGATAAGTATATGTCTATAGATTTCCAAGTACCGAAATCACAATGTATTGTGAATATATCTAGGTCGGTGAGGTAAGTATATGAATATATTTTTAAGTGCTGAAAAAATGATGTTTATGCATATACTAGGATCAGTGAGATGTGTATATGTATGTGTGTGTGTATATGTAGATATATATATATATATATATATATATATATGGAGCCGACTATTTGGACATAAAATTGAACACAAAAAGAGAGACACAAAGCCTTCACCGTTGGATTTGTTTGTCTTTATGTGGAGAGTGGAATTCATGGAAGGATCCAATGGTTGAGATTTATTGTGTGCAATTTTGTGTCCTCATTTTGTGTCTAAATAGAGTTTTCCTATATATATATATATATATATATATATATATACATATACTTTCCAAATATACCTAGCTCGGTAAGATAGATATATTATATATATTATATATTTTTTAAGTTTTGAAAGTATAATATTTCATGCATATATTTAAATTGGTGAGATAAGTATGTGTATACATATATTTCTAAGTATCGCTTTACATTCTTTTATGAATACGCTTATACAATTGAGATAAGTATATGAAAATGTTATTTCTTAAGTCACAAAGATATTTAATTGACAAGAGCAATCAAATAAGACTATGTGAACTGCTTTGGATGGTTGATTTTCATTTTGGATTGTATTATGTTTGTGTATTTGATATAAATGACCGATTATCAAATGTTGGTCAATTTTAAGCTATCGATTGTTGTTTCGAAGAAATCGAATTCGAATAAATTATCTGAAAACCACTTCGATCCGGATGAGTAGCAAAATATAAGTTATCTTGAAGGTGATGGAATTAAAGACAAAAGTTGAAATACAAGCGTTACTTGCTACTAATCCTCTGGATGTAGTGGAAGTAATGTCTTCGGTTCGTTTTGTACCTGGACGACTTATATGAATGAATGTTATCAACACATAGTCACTGAAGGCTAATGAACATTCTAAGAGTAAATACATAAGCAGGGTAAAACTAGCTTCAAACCTCATCAACCGGAATAACCAAAATCAGAGGAGATGCAGCAAGACAAAGTGGACCGCACCTAATCAGAATATGGTTGTCGTCCTTTTAGATATAAATATTCATAGTACAGTTCAATGGCTTATTGGAGATCTCATTAAAGGGTTGCAAAGCAACCGAGGTAATGACGCATTCGATATATCAAATTAGTGGTAGGTCGGTCCTGTGTTGGTACATGATCTAAGTGAGATCCTCAGTGTGTTTTAGAGACACATGGCGCTTGGCACCTAGTACCCATTCATTGCATGAAATCCAAATCCCAATACGTGCATTTACGGTTTTAGTTGTAAATCTATTACGTTAGAATTTAATCAATATATCAATTTCGGCTATGATTAATATTTGTGAATTTTAGACATTATTATAACATCATTAGGTTTATGATCAAAGTGTTTGGTTATTATAAAGGAAAACCATTCCATGTTTATGTGCAATGTGGTTTTACGAGATACATTTGATTTCAAAGGTTTTATAGTTAGAATTAAATTCCATATGAGTTGAATTTTCTCACGGTAGTAGCAGACTGGCCTGAATGTAATTTTACTATAATACTTGGTTTAGACCGAATATAGTTACAAGATAGTTTAGACTGCTTAGAGCTTCAGGAGAGAAGCTAGAGGCTGAGATATATTCTTGTTATTTCGTTGGATTCGTTGTTGTTTTCATCAGCGTTTGTGAGGACATCTGTTATAACGGTCAAGCTGATTTATGGTTAGTACTATAATATATGCCTAATTTGTTGTGTATATAAAGGTTTTTCAATTTGGTAAAGATTATTGTTTATATTATAGATTATTCATTCCACTGTGAAATTTTATTGTCTTTTCTTTCTGTTTCTCTAACAATCTGTCTTTCCAACACTGGAATATTCGATACATGAATATCATAGATGTATTAGTGTCAACTTTTAAGGGTAGAAAAGCCGATCGTTACACTAGTCGCTTATTAATAAAAGATAAGTTCTTTTCATCCCACCACAATGATAGCGGATACATGGTGAAATAAAATTCATATTGGTTAAACATCTCAATCACTTACATTGTTGGTTCCACGTATATTGAAGAAGATTCTTCCATTGCAAGCAAGTGTAAATACAATGTGCAACTTAAATACTAATTCAGAATCTGGCGGTAGATAAAGAGAATCAAGAAGGTATTTAGTTGGTTACATCTCATACTTTTATATAGCTCAATCAATTCAATCATTTCTTATAGCTCTTGCACCACTTGAGTGATTCATGGTTGTATCACCAAACATTAAGAATATATCATCGCTTATCCATAATTATAATACGTTACTAACATTGGAAATTTAGCCATTTTTACTTCACTTTTGAGTTGCTCTGAGCCTAAATGAAAAATCTATTGATAAGGGAAGAAACAAAAATCCTTATGGGAGACATTATTTAAGGGGAAATCCAAAAATATATAACTTAATAAGGGAAGAATTTACATCTTTTATTCCAAACGTATTGAATATGATCCCTCCTAAGTCTTGTTTTTCTCATAATTTCAAAAAATACACCCTTGTTTCTCCTTAATTCAAGTGTACAGTTATACTTTCTTGGAATTTTTGATTTAACTAATTTCAATTAATCCAATTAACAGTCGTTCTTTTATCATCTTCTCTTACAAGAATTTTCTGTCATCGCTTTTCTTTTCTCTTTATGCCTATTTCTATTGTCCTCCTTTAAAGTAAGCTTCATCATCATGTTCTTATTCCGAGTTTTTAATGCTTGTCTCTCCAATTGTCCTTCACCCTTCTTCTCACAATCATCCGACTACTACTCCAAAAAATTACATCTCATTTCATCTTTGATTTGTGCCGGTTCGATCTTCTGAAATATGATAATCACTACTATGATATCAGTTTTTCTCGCCTTATATGCTACTCTTCATGACTTCCAACGATACTTTCTTAGACACAATTCCTTTCTCAAAATGAATTTATTCCTAAAGAACTCCAAAGTCTTCAGTGTGTTCAAAATGAATTCAGATAATAGGTCTTTTGCTACTACTGTTTTGTAAGGACAATCAATTCTCTGTGCTTGAAGTATTTTCCTCCACTGTTGATGCCAAGTTTTAACAACATTTTTTGGACATTTCGTTCTCCGTTTTTTATGCTAGTTTTAACTGTACTTCTCACGACTTCCGATGATACTTTCTCTATCATGGTTACTTTCCCAAAATGAAATTATTTCATAATAACTCCAAAGGTCTTCAGTTCTTTCATAGTGCATTCTAATAATAGGTCTTTTGCTACTACAATTTTGTAAGGATCAATCAAATCTCTGTGCTGAAAGTTTTTTTCCCCACTTGTGGATGCTATGTTTTAACTATATTTTTCAGCCATTTTTTTCTCCATTGTTTTGTTTCCAGTATGAATTTGTTGTTTTATGATCCCCTTATAGGGTGGTATTTTAAAAAACAACACTTCTTATATGTTGTATTTTTTGATTTATATGGTAATTGGTATTTTACTGGAAAGAAAATCCGCTTCTCGTATTATGTATTTTTTGGTTTGTATTTTATTAACATTTAAGAAAATGTTTTTTTTTCATTTCTCTTGTGTTTATTTTTTTGATTTCTATGCTATTTTTGGAAAATAAAATGTTGGTATTCTTCTCTTATCTTTCTGTCATTAAGGGTGGATGATTGATAGCTCGTAAAGGAAATTATTTCCAGAAAATTTCATGTTTCTACTGTGATTTATAACATGTTCAGGCCTGGCCCTGGGCATAGGCTGACTAGGCGGCCGCCTAGGGCCTCGGCCCGGGCAGGAGGAGGAAGGAAGAGGTGGGGGGCCTCGGGCTTCAAAAAGAAGTAATTTCACTTTGAATATGGATGAGTAAAAACTTTTGATCTAACGGTAGCATCAGAAGAACTTGCTCAGTACTAGTTCCACCATTGTAATGAAGTATGTTTAAATCACATTTTTCATATATGTTAGCATGAAAATTGATTTAGTAGTTGGGCCAATATGATTCAGGTTCTCAAAGTATGAAACCTTTAGCTGCTTAAGATCACTGTGATCAGTGGCGGAACCAAAAATGCAAGAATGAAGGGACCAAAACTTTAAGGGAGCAATATATACAAGGATTAGATGAAAATAGTCCACTTTTCTTTAATTTTGTTTTCCACATCTCTTTATTTTTTTTTATTTTTTTTTTTGAAGGGGCAGTGGCCTTCTCTGGCCTATAGCTGGCTCGATAACAGTGCATAAAGAATTACTAAATCGAAGAGCACTGACAAAGAAAACATTAAGAATTGCAAAGGATGTCTCAATATGTAGTTATCCAAGAACATTAACTGCTACAATTTTTTTTTACAGAATACCGACATTTTTTGTAGGAGATGAACATATCGCTCATGCCAAAAGATGCCCAAGATCATTATTATTTTTTCCTCCTTTCTCTATGGAAGAAAGGAAAATACTGGATACTGGCAGTTTTATTACATAGAAGATGAACATATTGTCCATATTACCAAAAGATATATCAAACATAAGCACATACATATGTTTAATGCATATTTAAACATGAACAAATACATAATTAACAAATTCAATGATCAAACGCACAAATCGCATACTTGAGGACCAAGTGCATAATTGTCATTTTTGATACATGAATAAATTTGAAAATAACTATAATATTAATGTATTAATATGTGATCATTTGTTTTTATTCTAATAATGGTAACTATATGTGATCCTCAGAATCTTTAATAAATGCATGACCATTAATGGCCCATATATTAGGTTTAGTACTTAACAAAACAATGTTTTTCACTTGTGTAATATGTGAGTTGTAGCTTCTGAGGTATACTGCCTCACATATACTTTCATTTGTGTTACATTAAATATGGCAGGTGACCAGTCAACCTTATTGTTTTGCTAAAAATGTTGCTTGATCTTTGTTCATTCATTTTATCTACACAATGATAACAAATACATATAGTATATTGATTCGTTTAGCTGATTCAGTTCCTTAAAACAATGCACAACTTATTTCTCTATTATCTAAAAAGTATCAACGAATAATTATCCTACCTAATCATTGTTTAGCCAACATTATGCAGCATCAGTTAAGATATATGATCTCAAAGCTAAATCTTCCTTTATTCAAGGTTTAAGCTGACAGCAGTAAAGACAGTGGGGTTTATTGTTGACTTCATTGCAACTGCATGCTGTTTCAGTTTGTCTTTTCTGACGGAAAGATTTTCAAGGCACAACACAAAACTAAGGGAGAACGGATGGTGGAAAGACAGGTATAAAAAGTTTCATAGTTAGCAAATTAAAGATGTTAATGAATTTTGAGCCCCACATCATATTGGGCATATTGTAGCTACTAGATGAATTTGTACGATGATACAATCATATTCATAATCTAGACTTCTATCCTTGCGCACACATGCAATATTCATTATTGTGAATATAGATTCAAATTAGCTTAAACGCTTCTTCACATTCATACTCACAATTTATAAATGTTTTTTACTTGAAAAGTCCATTATGTAATACATAAGACTATACTTGAGAATCTTAGATAAATTTAATGAATAAGTTAATTTATCAACGGTGTAAATAACCATTGATATTTATGTTTTTATTTAAAAAAATCGAAATGGTATATCAAAAAAGAAATTTTATACTAAAATACAAGTACAGCAAAACCGAGTTAAGGAAATCTTTCATTTAAAAGGTTGAAGTTCTAAGAATATTGTCCCCTGAAGGAATTTTTATATAAACCTTTGATATGATGATATACAAGTGATTTTGCCTCCCCCCCCCCCCCCCCTCTCTTTCCCCCACACCTCCTGCCCCCCTTTCTTCCTATCCCTCTCTCCCACCCCCACTCTCTCTCTCTCTCACACACACAAAGTTAACAAGTACAAATTATTTCTAATAGAGAAGTAATTTAGACATTATCAAAAAGAGTGTCGAAGCCCACATGCTAATATTCTATTGACCGTTTGCGATAAATAACGATGCAGGGACGATCTCAAAATGTAGAAGAAAGAATAATGTTTTTAGAATTTTAAATTTTATTAAAAAATATTATCAGAATCCCAAGTTGTCTAAAGTCAAAACTCCGAGCATTGGTGTGACTGCATATTTATAAGACTGCTAGTTGTCATTATATCATCTTCCACCAACCTTTATAGGTAAATCATAACATGCGTGGAATTTTGATGCCTTATGATAAATATGATAAGGTCTACGAGAGTATTTTTACTACAAACAGTTGTATTAATTTGTTTAAAATAATAGTTGTTTATATTCAAGCATTTAAATTATTTAGTTTATTAAGTCAAAGGGGTATTTTTGAACATATCGCTACCTTTGACCAACATTTTTCAAAAATACTTCGATAATTATAAGATATATGTCGTGTTCGTGAAAATGGTGTGCATAGTACGGGTTTGCTTTTGTTTTGAAATGACTGTACTATGACAATTTTGCTATATGTGGACTATCATATCCCTGCGCTTTTTCACATAAACTTAAAAAACACCCCCATTTTAATAAATAAGGAAACAAAAAATTTCAACCATTGCTGGTTGGAATCACTCTCTACTAGTGAAACCATCAGAACATCAGGATTCTCTCGTCTGAAAACTTTAGCCACTTATCCATACCATCTATAAAATCAATACTTTTAGATAGGAATTATGTAACAAAAATGGATAGAATGCTCATTTCTTGTTTTGTTTTGTGTTCAATGTCTTGTAAAAACGAGCAAAGCATGCAATGGATATTACCTGATTGTTGGTCCCATACTGTTGCATGGATGGATTAATGGAAACCACAAAATGGTTGGTTTGTTTCATGTTTCTTGAAGGGAAATTTTCATCATTTCATTTACTCCTTGGTAATAGTTTACTTTCAGGACTTTACATTTTTACCCATCCTCTGATTGCTATTGCATTCCCCCTTCAAAAATAACCGACAAGAATATAATACATCAATTGTCAGGACTATGAAATAAGACTCATTGGGGAATAAACAAAGGAATGGTTTGATAAATTACTTTGCTGCAGACAACGAAGTAAAGTTCAATTATAATGATTAAATAGGGAAGCTGATACAATTAACATACTGAGACATTCAATACACCCGTGTTCCCTTATAATTTGTCCACAGCAACCTCCAGATTTTGTGTTGTTCATAAACTAAAGTTACTCCATAATTAATAGCCAAAAAAAGTTGTATATAATGATGTATGTTGCAACCAACAATTAATGATGAAAAGATAAAGGATACCCGTATGTAATTTAAAGACACATACAATAGCAGCTTATTATGAACAATGTAATAAATTGGTAGGGATTCTGAAATTATACAATTGGAATTTATTTTTTAACCTTTCCTAATAATATCAACAACTGAGTTATAAGCAAACACCACTTATAATAAACAATAAAAAAGCAGAGGAATGGGCACAAAAGGTCCCTTTCCCATGCCAGGTTTTCCCTTCTTCTTTTGGTTTTGTGGGTTTTTTTTTCCCCCGGGGGGTGGGGGGGGGGGGGTACACGCCATTAATCTGGAATCAGGTCCATCAACGGCACATGTGTTGGCCTAAGCCGGACCGAGCACACCGTATTAATGCAGGTACGGATTTTGCGAAGCCAGACTCAGGCCCGACCCGGTTACTATTAGGGTCAGGTACAGTTTTATCAAAACCCGTCCCGATACTTAGTTTTCTGTCGCTTCAAACCATAAGTGTGTATGCTATTCGTTTATTTGTTTACATATAGTGTTTCTAAATGCTTTTATTGTAAACTTGACTACACCATCCAATTTATATTTAAGCATTATTTATATATAAAATTTACCAAAGTTGCAATTTTATAATATATTTTTAACATAATTATTTTGGGTTACGCATACGGATATTACCCAACAGACTTAAAAAAGCCGGACGAGCTGGACTCAGGTATTGATTTGAAATAACCTGCGGGTTCAGGTTGGGCTTGATTTTTAACTATTATAATCGGACTTTGATGCGAATTTAACGGTATCTGGACCGAACCCGACACGATGATAGGCCTATCTGCAATGAATCATCGTGAAAATGAAAAAAGAAAGAAAACCCAAAACTAAATCAGTTTATAAGGTATATTTTCTCTTTTACCTAGGCTTATGGCTACACTAATTTTGACCTTCTATCAAAATGTATAAAATATCGTGGAAACTTTTGAATTAGATTGAATTTATCTTTAAATTGTTAACTGAATGGAACTAAAATGAAATATTTAGATTTGGTTTAGATGTGGATTTATTTTAAAGTTAACACTAGTTAAATTTGTTTAATTGAATGGAATTAAAATGAAATGGATATGATTTTTGTTCCGCAAATAAACTTGTTGGTTATAAGTACAATATTTGATACAGCATACCCAAGTACTTCCCAATCTCTCGTTTTTTCGTCCTCTCTCCTCCTTTCTCACCTAACTTCAAGTGAAAGAACTGCAGAGATTACAAATTTAAGACTAATTTCGTCCTAGTTTCATTCATTCAATCTAATTCAGCAGATACAAGATATATTTAAAACCAAATTCACAAAAAGTTAAGATTATAGTGAACCCCAAGCCGAAATGAAAGAAAGTATAGCTTTTTTTTTTAACTGAGCTTTGATTTTTCTTTTTTTTCTCCTTCATTTTCACAACAACCAGTAATAGAAACTGCAAATTACAAACCACCACTTTTAGGTTTAATGAATGGGAGAAATCAAAGAGATAAAACGGTATGTATTATTTGTTTTGAATTTAAAGCACTAATTGAAGTTCTGAAAATGGAGATATTCGGCGTCAAGAAGATTTCTAGTTGTTTGCCACTAAAAGTCATTCAACATACTTGGTTAGTTCAATGCAATTAAGCACATAGTTTGTTTTGAGTTACCTCATCTATCAACAACATCCTTCTACTCCCCGACGTAAACAACAATCATTAGACAATACTGCTCATCATTTCATCCTTCATTCTGAAATCATTTGAACTGATCTTTAATTTCCAGACCTTCAAAGTTCAAGGTGCAAGTAGTTGCATAATTTAAATTTACACTACTAATTAAGGAATATATTTCATGTGATTTATATGGTTTATCAACCGGTCTTTTGACTTGGCTTTGTGTTGGCACTAATTATGGAAAAAAGGAAGGTGTATCAAACACAAATGCAACACTCGAAGATCCTTAAACCATTCGTACATCATTCTGTAGGTAATCCGCTTTATTTTAAGCACTTCTGTATATCCCATACTTTGAAGTGCCATGACATGATAAATTTAAATGATAATAAGAAACTATTAAATAAAAGTCAGGTGAATTTAGATATTTTAACCATGAATAAAGGAAATAGAAAGGGATTTAAGCCCAAATCCAAATTACTAACCCTGACATCCCGTAACCATTCGTTCTTTTTATCTGCTTATCTTTCATAAACTAACAGAATGAAACTAGACCATACACCATTTTGAGAGGAACAAGAGGAAAACTAAAAGAAGTTCAAAGCTTTCGTTCAAGAAAAAAAGAAAAAAATAATAAGTTTT
Organism: Allium sativum; assembly: GCA_030737875.1. NCBI lineage: Eukaryota > Viridiplantae > Streptophyta > Magnoliopsida > Asparagales > Amaryllidaceae > Allium > Allium sativum. Next base: position 320,518,957 of record CM060923.1, on the reverse strand, counting down.
TAAACTATGAGCAAGTAATTTTTGCCCTAGTTTCCAACTCCATCTGTCTGGGTGTGGATTTAAATGCATTTGATGCTTTGATGTTAATGTATGAAACTACACACATTATGGGGAATAAATACCGTAGTTGTCTAGGCGATAAAGCGTCAAAAATTCCAGGCCTTTGCCTACCGCTTTCTTGCGCCTAAGGCTTATTTTTGACGTCTTGATTATCATTTTTCTGTTTTTTGACTCAATAAACAGAAAAATGCACTATTAAAATCAAGGTTTGAAAACTCGGTTTCGGTTTCGGTTTCGGTCATTTGAAAATTTACTAGTTTCGGGCGGTTTCGGAGGTTTCGGTGGTTTCGGTTTTTGTTTCGGTTTCGGTTCAAAAATCACATTTTTATATTTTTGTACTTGAAAATATGTTTGATATACACATATATTATTACTATAACTGTTTACAGCCCATTTCTAGGCCTGTAACTTTGGAAGTATGAAGTAATAAGAATTGTAGGGCTGAATTTACCAATACTATAATAACAGTACAGCCCATTTTCTCCTTTAAACAGCCCATTTCTCCTTTTTTTAAAATACTAATTCAATACAGCCCATCGTATTATAAAGTATAAACCCTAGATTCCTCTTACGCACCTTCATAGCTGCAGCCGCAACATTCGATGAATAAATTAGCGATAAAGAAAAACTGGAGCATTCAAAATTAGGGTTCCCCAACACGTAATTATCGCAACATTCGAAATTACGGTTCTCGAATCTAGGGTTTGGGTAAGTTTTAGTCCATTCATACTACTTTGATTTGAATTTTTTCTGCATTCGATTTGCCCTCTCCTAAATCTTGTTTTCTTTCTTCTTTTTCTGAACTGAAATTGTGAATTTCATAGTGAAATTGGGAATTTCAACCGAAACGAGATTTATCTCGAATCTCGTCTCGGCAACGGCCGGAACCGAGTCGAGATGACCGGAATCTCGAGGTTCCGGCCGAAATCTCAAACCATGATTAAAATATACCAAAATTCAACTTTTGGCTTCAAAAAATGGCATATAAATACAGTATTAAGAATAATATATTATATGATTATCATAAATCAAATTAAGAAGGCATAAAGCCATTCAATTCAAGTCGACAAACAACAAAATACTTAAAATGTAAAAACTACAACATGATTACTAAGTCTTCATGTAATTAGTTTAAACATTGGATTAAAAGTTAGATTAAATTATCACTAAAAAATAAAAAGTTTCATATGACTAAAACTTTAATATTCAATCAGTCACTTATGTGGTGCCCGCGGACCGGACTAGGTGCACTAGAGAGTGTTTTACGACTCCAGTCAGTTTCCCTTCTGAACAAATTAAAAAAAACTTTAATATTCATATAATTTTATATAAATAAATTTACAACTTCATACATATAAAACATCTTAAATTCATGCAAGTTTGGGCCTACAATATATATTACCATTTTCAAATTGTAAATCAATTCAATTGTTTATATAATTTAGTTTAATTTTCTTAATATAAATAAATTAATTGCATAAATGATATGGTTAAGGGTTTGTGATTTAAAAAAAAAAAAGATTTAAATACATAATATAAACCTCAACAAAAATATAAATAATTAAATACATATAAATCAGAAATCAATTTTTATCGGCTGAAATATTATATATACCAGAGCTGGAGGCAGCAAATAGGCTGAATAGTAGCCAAAAAGTTACAGGCGACAGTGAATATGATGGCAGCGACAGAGAAATGATGGCGGCAACGAGGATTTAGATCAAAGGTTTTTGTTCGAAATGTATCTTATGTTTGATTCTGAAGCAGGATTGAATGAGTGTTTGCTTTTGGAATTTGAAATGCAATCGGGCTACATATTGGACCAAATGATAAAATTTAAGCATTGTTATTGACTTTCCAATTTTGAATATGACGAGGTCAAATATGAGCATTCTATACAAAATTAAGTTACTGATATATATACATATATATATATAATATTATTACAACAAATATTTTTACCTCCTTTCCCTCTTGGTTAAAATATCAAAATCCTAAATACTTCCATCAACTCCCTTTCTCCTTTTTCTTTAAAGAGGAAAATAACAGTGAAATGAAAAATTCAGCTTGATCTTCACAATCAAATCCAATTTTTAGTAAGAAAGCGATAGAAAGATAATTTCATAACCTAATTTACCCCGCGTTTTTTGCTACAGCAAAAGTTGAGTTTAAAATTACATGTTGAATGCTTTCTTAAGTAAGAATCAACATTGTACCTTTATCCGTTGCAATTCCATTTGAAGGTGAGTAAGCTATTTGATTAATGATGATTTGGGATTAGAAGCTAATGATGATTAAGGGAAAATCAAAATAAATAAATAGAAAAGGCAATTAGATCAATTTACTTGTAATTTTATGAGGGGACTAGTTTAATTAGTACTCATCATAGTACAAAAATATTTTTAAAGAAAATGACCCCCCCCCCCCCCACAAATTACGAAACTGAAATGTCAATAAAAATACCTTAAAATTTTATTTTCCCCTCAATAATGCTACACAAAGCACATTTTTTCAACATTTCATAAGTAACACATTTTGACGCATTTGGTTTTTTTTTTTTTTAGCACCTCGAGCTCGAGCATAGTCGGCGCTTTGAAAGGGTTTAAAAAAACCTAGGATGTGGCCTACGGCTTTTCGCGCTCAGTTATATCTAGGCGAGGGAGCTTTAATGACTACGAGAAATACCGTTGATTTTGATATGTTTTCGGGGAAAACATGAAATAAACTTCTCCAAATGTTCTAAAAGTTTAATAAGGTGTAAAAACATTAAAATAAAGATGTTAACGGGCATTTGGGTCCGATTACCAGAAGTAGTCCAGGCCCACACGACTCGGCCTATCGCGTGGTTCAACGGCCCAGAAGTGTTGCCAACATCCTCAAGGATCAAGCTAAGACAGGATCGCACAAGAATAGTCGTCGTGGCCCACAAGACCGCTCTCGAACAATACAAGTCATGAGTCAAGCAAACGCACTAAGGGTTGTGTGATCGTATCAAGCAAGTCATGCTTCTAGTACCAGAAGACTCGAGTCGGGCTACTGGCAAAAGGTCGCATCCCTTGGATGTGACACCTATCAGTATTGAAGACCATGCACCCGGCACATGCCGACCACCTCCAAAAGCTTGCGCAACACGCACCAGTCGATTCTAGAATCCATCCAGGGCTCCATCCACGCCTCGCATTCATGCTTCGTACCACCGTCCCCCGCACTTCGAGCCGAAGGGAAGCCGTCAGCGGGTCCGGGCACAGCGCTGGTGGGGGTTGGATCGTCTGAGCTGGAAGCTCGTATCCCGCCAGTTCGAACCTCTCCAGAAGCTCGGATCCCTCCTCCTCGAACTGCACCTTCGAGTCCCACTAGCCTCGCACCAGAATTCCCAGTGATCAACATAAAATTCGTACCCTAGTGGGTACGAATTTCGTACCCCACGGAGTACGAAATTCATACTCCACCGGGTACAAATCTTGTACCCCCGTCGGGTACGAATTTCGTACCTCAGCATACCCCGCCGAGTACGAATTTCGTACTCCCAGAACAGGGTACGAACTTCCTGGACACGACTGAATGAGATCCGAATTTCTGAGGCCGCACTCTAGGATATGCAAATTGGCTTTACGGTCCCCTACTCCTATCTAACCACTCCACTATAAATACCCCCTCACTTCCCACACAAAAGAGATTGGTCCAAGCTTTCTCTCCTAAGCTTTAATGGCTTCCTAGGAAGAAGATATTCTTCCCCAAAGCCTCCTAGGCATCATCCTTATTCATACAAGGAAGAAGATGGATATGCTCGGACTCATGAGCATACTCACGAAGGTTCAGCCACGCCTTCGGACCTTTACATTACCTTTGGATGTTTCTGGATCCCTCGGACATTGTTGGCCAAGTCATCACCACTTCCACTCACGAAAAAGAAGAAGGCCTCGAACCCTAAGCCTTGGACCTCGGACCCCGAACCTCGAACCCGAGCCTCGGACCCCGGACCTCAAACCCCGACCCTCGACTCCACTCCCTCGGATCCCTCGACTACACTCCATCGGATCCCTCGACTACACTCTATCGGATCCCTCGACTTCGACTCCGCTACTACGTAGACAACTCCTCGACTACTCCTGCTCCGCAAGGAAGCTCGACGGTAAGGAAGATCGACGACAAGGACACATAGGATATTGTCAATCATTGTAACTTCTTGTAATAGTGTCTTAACTGTACTTTGTTGTGTTGGAATATAGTTAGTACAACCTTCAAAATGGACGTAGGCCCCGACGGGCCGAACTACTATAAATAACTGTGTTCTATACTTTCCCGCACATTATTACCGCATCTCCTATACTTCACTCTGGACATTTAAGTTTCAAATTTCTAGAACTCTCGGGTGTTGACAACAGTTTTAGACGTCAACAAAAAATGGGTCCTAGATTCTATATTTTTTAAATAAGAGTATAATTTATTATAAATTTTCTAAGTTGAAAACAAGAAGTAAATTGATAATTAAAAATATTATGATTTAACATTTTGATCTGAAAGCATTACATGAGGTAAAGAAAGATGTTTTTGAATTTCTATGAAATTTTTCATCATTTCCGAACTATTCCAAGTTAAATGGTGTTGAAAAGAAATCCTTGATCAATAAAATAACTAAAGAAATTAAGTAATTAAATGACTAAATTTTCTTCTATCATCAGACGTTTCTGTTACACGATTAAATTAACAAATGACATAAGAAGTTTAAATAATTAGTCGGAAAGTAGTTGTTTTATAAAGGAAAATAACAACTCTTCGCTTAATTGCAGACCTATCGCTTTAAACATTTTATAGCACTCTGATTTATACATGCGATAGCCCTAAAATGGAGACATGTAAACATTTGGGTTGGATAGCCTTAAAAACGCTATAGTTAAACATGTGATGCCTACAACGTGCGGCTATTAGAATCAAAAGTGTGATAGCAATGGTTGAGACATGCAATAGCTCTATGTTAAGAAATGTGATTGATCTATATTGATGGATGTGTAAGCTCATACTCATCTGTACAAAAGTTATTGAGCTAGAAGTGTGATGTATAATAATAATAATATAATCATAATAATGATAGCATATCCCTAAACAAATATAAGTAGGTTTCGAGTATTGTTTTGTAAGCCATACTCTAGACGTTTAAACTGAATTTCATAAGGACGAAAGTATGAGGAACTGGCGTGAAAAAGTGAAATGGGGTTAAGTTTAGAAAGCTAGAAAATGATAACTTGTATTATTCATAAAGAAAGATAAAGACACTTTATCTCACTGATATTATTTTTTTAAATCCGTACGATTTAAACTTGTTTCGGACCAACACTCACTCGTTTCGGTTCGATCTACAATTCGATTCACACATTTAAAACCATAACAACAAAAATCATTACATACATACTTATATATGTAATATGCTTATTTGAATACACAATTCCAATTTCAATGTTTCCTAAACAAAATCATAATGAAAAAAGATGAAAAAAACTATTTTTAAGTTTGGATGTAAGTTCAAACATCATAATCGATTTCAAAGTGTATATACAAACCTTCATGTACGAATAATTTAAATCTTCGATTTATGATATAAATCTTGTTTTGATTAAAAAAATAAGCTTTACAATTTACCATATGTATCCTATTTTGATAACCTTGTTTTTTATCCTTAGAATTGAATGCCTTTGATACAGGCTTAGCAAGGAGAATTATGCAAGGCCGAAAAGGTAACCTATAATGATAATACAACATTATTTGTAGAGCTGAAAGACGAAGAGGCAACTAGTTGCTTGCTCGCAACAATATACGATAATGCTATTGTAAGATTAAAGGGATAACCAAATGTCCGTTCACAGCATTACAATGGGGCAATGGCGTAAGGTCTTAGTTGTAGGCTAAGCGTCTAAAATCAGCATTAATTAAGCATCGATGAGTGAAGTCTACTTGGCAATTCATTAACATGGACAATATGACCTGAAGATGAAAAAAGAAGTTTAAAGCTCACTTATGATTGAAACAACGTTTATGGCTATGAATTATGTTTATGACTATGAATTACGTTATGATGTTCACTCTTCTTGATATACTAAAATTTATGATGTTGAACTGGTGAATGTAAAACTCGTTTGGTCAAACGACGTGATCTTACCATGTGTTATGTTTAGGAAATGCATTACTCATACTAGGTTTTACATCCGATTCAAGTTTTTATTATTGTTTTTCTCATAAACTAAGTGATACCCGTTTAAATGGGCTAAAGATTATGTGTTAAACAGACTGCTTTAGGAACGATGAAAAAAGAACTATAAAGACATAGTAGAGGCTTAGTTGATAATAAAAGCTGCTTTCTATTCCGCTGTAAAACCAAATATATATATATATATATATATATATATATATATATATATATATATATAGAGAGAGAGAGAGAGAGAGAGAGAGAGAGAAGAAAAAATTGGTTAACTGTTCATATTAGCATATCTTCATATGTCGAGCATGTCACTATTATCTATGTTTTATTATCTCGCCCCTACATGAGCACAGTTTGAGATCATAAAAAATGAACTAATACTCATGCAATGAAAAAATTATTTAGTTGCTTTGTTTATTTAATATTATAAAAGAAAAGCACCGATCTTATTTAGTTGCTTGAAAATAATTCAAGTGGTGTGAGTGCAGCAGCATCAGCGTTTATTTTAGGATCTCAAAACAGAGGGCACTACAAGTTTTATCCTCGCTCATGTAAAAAGCAAGTGAGAATTAAGTCGCAGGCAATAAGTACATTTATTTCATTGATTAGTCACCATATTCTTGTTTGTTAAATCATATTTGATGTTTTTTTATAATTAAGCATTTGTGAAGTCATGCATATCTATTGAATTACTTTTCCTCACACTCTTTCCAATGATAACTGATTAGCTATAGGTATGAAGTAATACAATACGCCTACTAAACTTTGATGCAACATTCAATTTCATTTTTACTAGATTAAAACAAATAATGGATATTAGATGTTTATATCGCTTCAGTTTATGCAACTTATTTTATGAGTCCTCTAGAATGACAAATCTTAGTATCACATTCTGAGCAAGAGGGTCAAGGAAAACTAATACATATGTATCATTAATGTCACGGTGCTAATATCTTTATATGTGCATTAATATGATGACGTTTGAACGTACATAGATGATTGTGTTAAGACGATGTTAAAACATGTGCAATTACAATACTTAGCAGATTCAAAATGTAGCTGGAAAAAATCATAGCGGAGATATAGCAAGGATATAATGAATGACTCAAAAACAACATAGAAAATCCATACTTAATATTTTAATAAATATATAAACGGTAAATAAATAAAAATTAACATTCAATTTAATTATAATTAGTACATATCTAATAGAATATTAATGTGTTCCCGTTTCTGAAAGCATGTTAAACAATTCTACTAAAAAAATTAATTCCAAAAATTTTGTAATGTATAAATTTCAGTTCACTTGTTTTAAAGAACATACAGCGGGGGTAATGAAATATGGCAGGAATAACGGGATATGTCATATTAAAGGGGCTTAAAGCGAAAATGCTATCTTTGAGGCTATTTGGGAAATCAAAGCAATAGAAACCCAAATGAGATATTGCAGGGTGATAGTTGAGCTTTAACTACACAGGTTAAAAAAACGTTTAACTACACAGGTTAAAACACGTTTTGATGCAATCAATCAATGTTTAAACATATGTGAACGATTGTGTTTGAACGGTGTTACAACATATGTTGACATATTTGATGGGCGTGTGAACATGTGAATGATCTTATATGACATTTTGATGAAACAAGCAAAACGATATTGACTAAATTTCTAGCTTACTTCGGAATGATAATTTGCAAAAAAAAAAAAAAAAAAAAAAATATATCAACAAGGGTAACTTACCAACAGCATGTTTAAGAACTAAAAAAATACAGAGATTATGAGATGCAATGCAGATAATGTAGATGACACAAGGTTTAAAGTGGTTTGATCTTAACTAAAATCAACGACCACTATGGTCGCCAATCTTCTTGTTTATATTTGATTACAAAAAATTAGTTTACAAGAGCAATATTGCATGCAAGGAACGAAAATTTTAATTCTTGTACATAAATTATATTTATAGATATTGAACTTTGGTTTAAATGGCTCGAGTTAAAGCGTTGGACGTTGGACATTCCATAGTTATTAATGGCCCATGACGCAAAAAGGCATACAGACTCCTTGGAGCCTTAAATATAATATCATAAGCATATAATTTCAAACGAAATAGTATTTAAATCTAAAATCCAAAATATAATACATAATATCAATAAACTAAAATTTTGAATTTGATTTCGCAATCATATTTGCTAAGTCAATATATGCATAATCAAATTTATAAGGTTCAACATCTTCCTTGTCTATCTCATATAGATTAACAATGTATTCGGTGCGACCATAACGGAATCAAACAATTCTAGTTCTTTAGTGATTAGAAAAACATTCATTCGAGAGTATTTATTCTGTAATTAGAATAAATAGTTCAAAGTTCATTTTGAGATTAATTTTAGAGAATGTGACTATGTTATTTGTTCAATGCAATGGTAGTAATTAGACCGTCGGGTGAGATCTGGACCCGATTTGGCTTGTCTTGATTCTACTGGGTTGGACTTTGTCGAATCTAGCTTGTATATTTTAAAACTAACTTATGGCTCGATTCAAATATGATCGGTTTTGGTCGTACTTGATAATAAGACTAATGTATTTTGTTGGTTTTTCGTCCAATCTTTCAGCTCGAATCGGTTCTTCGCGTTAATTTTCATCAACTTGATTTGATCTGGTTTGAAACTGCGGATTTCGGGTCTAATTGTCCATCGTAGTTTGATGCCACAATAATACAAGTAAATAGTTGAAAGTTTATTGGATATTAGTTCAACATATAATTGTATAAATTTTATATATTATATTCGATTATCGTTGAAGATTAATTTGGATTTTAAAAACGAAAAATACATAAAAAAGAAGTAAAAAATTACAAAAAGGAGCGCCATTTGCTCCATTTGTCACGCCTTTTTATGTGTGCAGTGTCATACGAAAGAAATGCGTAAACGTCGCACCGAGCCTTGCACCATGGCACCCCATTCATAACGTACGAACATCTTGATGGTCGTCAACGTAACTATATTGTTCAAATGCAGACCAACGAGAATGCCAAATGGAGATAACGAATCAAATGAGGGTTAGCTTGCAACCGTACCAGGGAGTATTTTTGTCAGAAAGATGACATGGGGACAAAATGTTGCTAAATAGTATCGTCATTGCGACGTCGACCGTGAAGGACAATGGATAGTTGATGTTTAGTGAGATTTTTGTTGGATGAACAATATAATTTTATGTTGATCTTTCAAGAGAAATTATACGAAGTTGTCACTTCATGGAAGGACGACTAGATGCTTTTGTCAAACATTTATCTAGTAAAAGCATAGGATGTGACGGTCAGAATGACTTAGCAAGAGATGAGTAAAGAGAGTCAGGAGGCGTGGAAAGGCAAACAAGATGTGAGGCTTTCATGTGTGAGTCAATCATATGATGTTGACACATCAAACACTCGGCTTTTCATAGAAAATGATGATCTAGCGGGTCATTGTTCGTCTCCAGAACCAACAAACGATAAGGCACTAATATCTTCCATGTATGATTGTCAATCGATACCCGAAAAATTTGAATTCCGTCTGCTTCCCCATCAGTACACAAAGCGGACAAATATCCGATATTTGCGAAAATGGATATGAATGCAAATATAGGCACATCAGCATCCAAGAATTGTCCGTCTGCTTTTTTCATGATTATAACTTAAATTATGTGTATTTTGGCAAAATGAAATATGCCAATTTATTATTTTGTTAAGTTGAAAGTATATATTATACACACTAAACCCATGTTAATTGCTCAAGATTATTTATTATTATCGTATTTGTTTATTATTAGCACTTTAGTAATCAACTGGATTGAAAGAAATTATATCAAACTAAAAAAATTCATTTATCTATCATGATTTATTGATCGTTGGCGGATCAGATAATTATCTGATATTTGTTTGTATCTGCAAATGCAGATGTGGATATGGCACTATCTACATCTGAAAGCATCCGTTGATGGCCCTACTTCCATGGGCCAAACTGAGGTGCTTTTGCATACGGTAGCTCGAACAAGGTTGTGTGATGCAGGCTTGATATATATTGCGAGAAAATCAAACAAGTGATGTTTGAACATGCTAGGATGATGTTCGAACATGTCCAAAGGCAAGATAGAACAACGTTCAAACGTGTTCAGACAACGTTAAAAAGTGTTGGGACATGTTCAACTTTTAGACTTGTTTGAAGATCATGTGGACTTACATCTAGATTTATCAAAATTAGTTACTAGCACGTTTGATGTGTTTAGAAAATGCACAAACATGTTTGTCACTGCAAGTATTTCTTGAGTAAATTTCTACTTCTGTAATGTTCTATGACGTTCTACTTATTTAAAATTAAAATTTATTTTTATTGCTGAGACAATTATAAAATAAAAACTATTATAATAGTACAAACTTTAATGATACAATATATTTATGTTAAACTAATAACCTAATCAAATTATTTTTCAAACTGAATATAAATGGATTTATCTTAGACATAGAATCACTCAAAATGAGCATGACCAGTCAAATAATTTTGTTCTAACCAAATGTCAAAACAGACAAGGCATTAAGACAAAAAAAGGCACCAAGCTTGCACCTTTGCCTTTTTTGCACCTTGACCTTATTGTGTGCATTTTATACAACTTTGCATTTTTCTACTTCAAAAAACTGCACTATGAATTAACATCATAAATGATATTTATCGCATTAAAACATGTTTTATAAACAATTTTTTTTGCAAATAAGAAAACACTAGCTACTGGATATGAAGTCAGAAATGATAAACTTGACCAATATGATGTCCAATTCAGGTTTACAATACAAAATATATTGAAATTACAGCAGAAGGCTAGAAATCAAAATGAAGTTCAAGTGTTCAACAAAACCCCTAAAATTTATTTCAACCACTGATCACTGGCATCCTATTTTAATTTAACAAGAATTTAAATCCAAATAAAATTAAAATTCACAAACTTTAAATGAAAATAAACTAGCCGATAGATTCACTTTCAAATTAACTACAAATTAAACTTAACTAAAATTTAAATAACATTAAATTATAATTAATTAAAATTAAAATTACCTAGCCAAACTAACTAAAGTTAAAATAAAAAAACAAATTAACATTAACTAAGCATTAAACTAAAACTAACTAAACTTTAAATTAATTTTAGAATTGAAGTGAAATTAAACTAATTAATTTAAATTACTATTTTAAACTTAGCTTAAAAGTTTGAATTTAACTTTTAAGCACTAATTTCTTTTAATATATTAACTCAAAATTTACTTGACTAGCACTAATTACTTTTTATATGCTAGCTCAAATTTTACTTAATTTAAATACAGAAAGGAAAAAAATATTTAAGACGAGAAAACGAGACAAAGGAAACTACAAGAGTGATGATGACGTCGGGCAGCTTTGTGGTTAATCTTTTTCTTTAATGATGTTGAAGCCACTTAAATTTCGACTTATTATAGGATTGAGAATGAGTTTAATTGGACCAGAGGAAGCGCTTGTTGTCCAACCCACAAACCAAAAACTAGTTGAGGCGCACTTTTTAGGCGCCTTGGGGTTCTAATGTTTCAGCGAAAGGTGTTTCTATGCAACTTGAATAGCTCGAACGCCTCAGCTTCCAAAAAAAAAAAAAGTGCAACTGTGGCGCCTTGCATGCCTTTATAACACTGCTAAATATTGCTCACTGCCAATTAATGTTTGTTTGAACATTGTCCAAACACATTCGAAAAATCAACCAGATACACTAAATATAGTCCTTACATGTTCAGTCACATCCTAAAATTGTTCAAATCAGTGGTTGCAAAGTTCTTGAGAGTGCATGTTCCAACGAGCGAATTGGAAGGAATCGCAGCATTCCCGATCCAACAGTTAAATTGGATCGCAACCCGTGTAAATCGTACGATCCTATTTCAGAACGAAAAAACTTGAGCCCCAAATCGAATCCCGATTTCAGTTTAAACCACGAATTTAGACAAAACCAAAAGAGATTTAGTTCAGCATTGCAATCTCGATTCAGCAATGGAAAAGGAAAACAGGAGGATTAAGCAGCAGCGTACCTGTACTGAAAAATCTAGGGTTTAGAGTAGTTTTTCTGAGTTCTTTTTTCCGAAGATAAGATGTGCCGTAGGATACACGATTTGATAAAGATACTTGAGAGAATACAGACGCCCTCATGCTATTTTTTGCTGGGCAAATCGTATTCAACCAAGGCAATTAGCTATCCCCGTCTTCATCAAAAAATATAATTAGACAAATTTTCAAAATAGGCAAATTGTATTCAACCAAGTGCGGCCCCGACTAATTTTTTTATAACTTTTGCCACTGAGATGGCAAAAATTAGCCTATTTCTGCTAATACTTTTTAAACTGGCATATTTGTGCTATATATTTTAAAAATTAGCCTGTTTTGAAAATTTGTCCATATAAGTATGAAAATGCTCTTGTTGTATCTTTTTTTTTTTCAATTTCTAGATGTCTACGAGGTTGTTCAGTGTACCACGCAGTAGACCTACATGGTTTCTCAAGGAACCACGTAGGCTACTGAGTGATACACTAAGGAACCACGCAGGGCATATACGAGATACCCTCAAAAACCACGTAGAAACCCTACGTGAAAGGGTATTTTTGAAGAAAAAAATATTCGGCTGGGGTTATTTACTAAAAATAGCGGTTTATCAGTTTTTTCAAATTAGACGGGGGCTACTACCTAATTTATTGGGTTGGAATACAAATTGCCTTTTGGCTAAATCTATTTGCACTAGTCCACCTTTCTCTTTTCTATCTCATATTGTCTAAATAGAAAACATTACATTTCGCTTTTTGTTTTTCCCACCCCAACAAATACCGAAACTTCCCTGTATTCTATTTTTCACAGACAAATACATTTACATTAACAATGGAAAACTGTAATATATATTTATTTATTTTCATACTTTTTGCAACCTACAAAGAAAGTTTATATTTCAGCTTAATTTCAAAATAATTGAACGACACATTGTACTAAAAATCCTAAAATCAAACAACGTTACTAGAAAAAAAGGAAAAAAAGGGAAAGCGCAAATTTAAAATAAACACTGTTTTCCTTTAAAAAAACATTTTTCTTCTTCGAAATCATTTGTCGTTTCAAAATATATTAATATCGTTGTAACTTTTAATAAGATAACTTAAATAATATACACGGGTAAATTTAGTATTTTGTTTTTTAAGCTTTCAATGGGGTGGGAAAGACAACAATCTGGGTGCTAATAGAATTAGCCAATATTTTTAGGTATAGTTTGATTCAAGTGTCTATTTAGTTTTAAAATAGACAAAATATCATTTTCAAACAAGCTATGTAAATTAGGTCTCTATAATTAAATTAATTAACTAGTATTACCGCATAACGGTGGGAAAAACCAACCGTTAAGCTGTTCAATTTAAAATATAAAATTATTTGTTAAAACATATTTCAAGTTTGATTTTATTAATAAAATTATATAGTGCTTTAAGAGAAAATAAAAGTGATTAAAAATTGAAAATTCAATTAAATTTTATTTACATGTAAACCAACTTAAGACTAAGAGTATACTATCAATATGTTGATCTGAATCAGTCACAAACACATACATACATTTTTATTATATATCAAGTAGGATCAATGTAATCTTAATGTTCAGTTATTTTGCAACTCTAAACCATTAATGGATTGAAAAAGTAAAAAGAGATTTAAAACAAATATAAGCTTAAAATCCATTATCATATCAATGAATATTTAACTGAAATAAAAGAAATGTGTGAGTACGATGTAATAAATAAATGACAAATTACTGAACTAATATATTTAAATAAATCACTTAAAAGTATTATTGTTATTTGAATAATTAAAACTATTGAAATAAAAATACAGAAGATAAAACTAAATGTTGGACGTTGCAGTGTGAATCTCAGAGTAGGGAAAACTAATCGAATCCTTAACATAAAGTACAAATTTCAACCGACAAACAGTTCATAGGATCGATCTCTCGGACGAAGTAAATACAATTTTTTTTTCATTTTGCTTATAATTAAATTGGTTTTCCCAGAAATGTCAACACTGGAAAAATGTGAAAAATAAATGATAGAACTTTACTACCTTGTAATAATACACAAGTAACAAATATAGGTTCAAGTACAAGTAATACAAAAATTTTGCCATTTTGTTTATAATCAAATTGGTTTTCCCAGAAACGTCAACACTGGAGAAACATGAAAAATAAATGACAGAATTTTACTATCTTGTAATAATACACAAGTAACAAAAATAGGTTAAAGTACAAGTAAATTTACGCATTGACGAAAAGTCCGACATCACTCATGCATTTAACTTCATCCTTTTGGAGCTGATTAGCCATATTATCACATTAAATGAAAATAGGCCACTCGCAGAACATTCAGAAAGTAAACCCAATCCATCGTACACCGCTGTCATTGCTATTGGGCGCATAATTCCTTAAATAGCATGACTATGCGCTTTGGTCAGCAAGAAAAAAAAAATCAATACACAATTAATTTGAAAGCACCAAGCTCAACATTTTTAATAATGAAACATCCACGTAACTTGTGCAGAATCATGAATATAATTGTTAAAGATGACCTGAAGCCGAATTGCAACCTCCATTATCCACAGACAAAATTCAGCTTTCACAAAATAATAGTATACGAATCAAGGCACTAAAATTCTTGCCATTCTGGAGATTTAATGCATGGCTCCATCAAATCTGCGAAAAACCAATTCTAAAATATTAAATTTATGCATTTTCATGGATGTATACAGTGTACTACAAAATGACTAAAAGAAGAAAATAAAAAAAACATACCACATAAATGACTATCAATAAGATGAAAAGAAACACATCCAGGAATACTAAATTCGAGTTACCCAATATCAGGATCTAAATACCCTACTTTCTCATATATGGGTATGTTTTCGATTACTTAGCATGAATTTTGATGCAAAATTCATTTTTTTTAATAAACAACCAGATATTAATTTAAGACACACCCTAAACCAGAAAAAAAAATCAAATTAAAGCAAATTTACACAGAAGTAAGCCAAAATAGTTTGTCTAAAAAATATATATATACTTCGGATGGATTAACAATGAGAAGGAATTAAAAATCCAACCATTCAAGGAGCTCCAGATGCGGAAAGTCTTAGCAAGCTCAAGATGGCTAACTTATATATATATATATATATATATATATATATATATATATGTGTGTGTGTGTGTGTGTGTGTGTGTGTGTGTGTGTGTGTGTGTATATATATATAGATAGATAGAGAGAGACGTACGTACATACATACATACACACACTTGTGATTTCATTCTAAGTCAACGCACATTAATTAATCATGCGGATGCACGCACAGTGGCTTTAGACTCACTGTAGCCACATCATCTGGTTGAAATGTATTAGTTCATATTAACATACTATAGCATGGACATATGCACATAAAGGTTAAAAAAACATACTTTGCTTGAAGTGGTGAATTGATTCAAGAAAATCGATTCATGTAAATTGATTTTTATTTTAATCAAATTGATGCATGAAGATAATGTAAGCTACAAGTAAACGATAGACATGGCCGACGAATATCGCTCCTTTCTGTGCTTATAAATAAGCAAGCTAAAAGGGAAATTTTGCAGCAAGATTTGGGAATATATTTTGCAGAAGTCGGAGAGGAACATATAAAAGAAGGAAGATGCGGCGAGATTTAGGTTTTACATGGCACGGGAAAATTTTGGATGAAATAGAGAACATGTTTTTTTGGCTTCCGATCTGTGATTCATCTGTAATATTCGGTTTGAACTATATACTGGCACAATACAAAAAATCAACATCTCTACCATAATCCGTAGTGTATCTGCGGTTCTTTTACTTTCTTCATAACAACTGCTCTAACCTATAGAATTAACATTCCCCCATATCTGCATTTGAAAAAAGAAAAAGAAAAAAACGATTTTATATGCCATCAAATTTTCAGTCAAAAATTTCTTTTTAACATGTTTCTTCAGAACCACTTACCCTCGTGTTTGTTCAATGATACTAAATATGTTGATGTTTTTATTAATTACATTACATATATTTAAAGCTTGATCGAAACCTTTACTTTCAGACTCTTCATCGCAACCATAAATTTAGTTCAAGACATATTTCATTTTCTACCACTATTATTTTTTTCCTTTTACATTGAACACAAATTAGGAGTTTTAATGACACTATTTAATGTAAAAGCAAAACTATTTAATCTTTACATGAAAGCAACATTAATACATAAATCTGTTTCCGATTAAAACAATTATTACGTCTAACCACCTATAAAATGACAGAAAGCACATAGTTGGGTAAGTTGAAAAGCTCAATTTCAAAGAGGAAAAAAAATATTAGTATTGACATATTCAACTAATAACAAAACTGACAGCAAACAAAGAACATATTTATATATTGTGATTTTCTATATACATGCCAACTAATTGAAAACTAAATCCATGTCAACTACATGTGAAACCAAGTTAAAAAAATGGCACTGTTATATTTTTCCATTTACTTTAAACATAAATCAGAGTATAAAAAAAAAACATTCAGAATTGACACTCACAAATCAACAATAGAAGCCCAAACCCACGACAATCAAAGCATCGCAAATCAGCAGATCATCCTTGGAACTTTGGAATTTGACTCTATATTTCTGATTTGATTTTGTGTGGATATGAAATTAGTTTTTATGTTTTTGGATCCTAATTTTGGAATTTGGTTTTGAAAGTTTGGAGTTCTAATTTCAAAAATGAACAACAAAAGATCAGAGAAAATCGCATAACGATTTGAGAAATTTGGGTTGAAAGATAATTAGCTACAGGAATCAAGACTCTTATAGGAGTACACTTATCTTAATCCAAGCCTTGAATATAATTACTGCTCAATAAACATGAAATTTAAACTGTAGCTTGTTCAATGGTACATAGCCAAAAAGAAAAATAAACACAAAAATAAATAATATGTTTCATTAGACCATATATAAATATGTGTTTACACCAATGTTTAAAATTCCGGCTTTCGGTTTTGTTCTGGGGATCGTAAATGTACAATATTTTGGTTCCATTTCGGTAATTCCATAAATTATGTTCCCGAATTTCTTTACTTTTTGGATGCTTTTTACTTATTGATATGTTAATCACCATTTAAAATTCTTATAATTGTGGTTGTAATACAACAAATGTTAAATGCATCTAAGCCAAATAAACAAAACCAAGATTTTAATGAGCCTAATAGATAACAATACTTCATATGTTACTTTAATGTTTTGTTCCTAGATACTGAAACATGAAGATGGGAAAAGAAAAAATATAGAAATAATTTACCTCTAGATCCCTAATCAATATTCAGCCCTACACCAAGGGTTTTGATTTCTCCCCAAAGCAAACCTATTAGAATACCTCTAGGCTCCTGCGATTTGATAATAACACCGAAGGTCGTTCACATTTACTGACCAAATCAAGGAGTAGATTTATTTCTAGAGCAAAATAAGATGAATACTGATTGAATTTTATAATGGGAATCAGTAGAAAAAGCAAGAAGAAGAAAAGAGCGTGAAATGCTAGAGAAGAAAAGGTCTGATTGAAATATTCAAATTAGATAATGAAAGATAAAGAAGAATCGATAGAAAATTAAGAGAATAAGAAGGAGAGCGTTGAATTTTGGAGAAGAGGGAGCGAGAAAAGGAGAAGAAATGACGGTGAGAAATAATAACGAAGCAGGCGGCATGTATTTTTGGCTTCAGACAAAAATTGATATCAACCGACAGTAGGCAAACCTCCCTAACGGTCGGTTTGATAATTGTATAAATTTATGCAACGAATCAGGGAATAATTACAGACATTTATACAATTATATCCAAAAATTGCAGAAATTTCCGCAATTCTTCATCAGTAAGTTGCAAAAATTTCCACAATTTTTTGAAAATATTGCGTAAAATTCCACAATTATTCACCAGGAAAATTGCCAAAATATCCACAGTTATTCACAGAATAATTGCATTGCAAGCATTTATGCAATTTTTTGATATAATTGCATAAATATCTGCAATTACACTAAATAATTGCGTAATCGTATGCAATTGTTCAATAATTAAATTATAAGGACCTATTTTATAATCTTTTTTGGGAAAAAGGTTTTCCTGTAGTGAAAATAAGTCTTACGTCCCTAAAAGGTTTGGAAATTAAAACGACTTCCTCCCTAACTTTCAAATGCAAAGCGGGTCCCTATTTTAGGACCTTATGTGTTTTTCAAAAAAAAAAAGATGATGACTAAAAAAATCGCAAATATTCACAAAAGCATGCAAAAAAACTTAAAAAAAGTTCGTCGAAGTATGCAACTATTACCAATATATGCATACATGTATGCATATATTCATCCAGAGTTTATATTGGAATCTGGATGAATATACGTGTTAACGATATTTTTCGTCAACATCGGAGATATGTCTACGGAAGTGGACCTAAGGGGAAAATAAGTTTATTTAGCTTTCACGAGTTTGAGTTAGTTTATCGTTTCCTAGATATCAAGGTTTTGAGACCGAAAGATTAGTTACTCTTCCCTCAATGGGGTGAGTATCACGCTTCAGTGACTCAAGAACCAACAGTTATATTGGGATAAGGGTTTCCTAACCCTCGGTAAGGGCTAAATGGCTTGTAGGAAGGGGTTCCACACTGATTTTGCGGAAGGATCCAGGTTTGGATAAGAACTTGTAAGCATGTAGAAAGCATACAACATACAACACCGGTAATAACTTACAAATTACACGAGCGACTCATAAGAAAATGTTTTAAGTATTGATCCACTCTTTATTGATCTTTGATTTAGAATATACAAATGATTACAACCAAATCCCCAATTTGATTTAGGAATCAGGGTTTACTCTAGAGCAAAGAGTACAAGAATGAGAATGAGAAAAATCTTTCCGAAAATGAGTCCCCTAGGGTCTTATTTATAGATAAATTGGGCCCCTTTCGTTATTGGGACAGCAGTACCCTTGTCAGCCACTTTTCCTTTTGGTTCCGGAAGTACTAGCTCTCGGTCGTCTATACTTTGGATTCTGAAAGTTTTGCCTATGGCTTCTAGATGTGTCAGTTCTTGCTCACGGGAGGGGTTCCCAGTTTGCGGAACTCTTTTCTTGATTGCTTGTTCATGTACCTTGTATGGGTCTCGAGTTTGTTGGTGCGGATGGCTTTCGAAAGGTTGTGGCTTCCGGATGTAGGCTTTCGGTTTGATATCAACACCCTACGGAGCTTGCCTTTGTGATTCACGTGAAAGGTTATCGATCTGTCGCCCCTGTCGGTTTCGTCACTAAGCAGATTAGTGTAGATAGCTTATCTTTCTTCCAGGATTTGGCTTTCCTATCAGTAGGCTCTTGAAGTGTATTGTTACTTCTCCGGGAGGTTGCTTCTGTTGCTTTGTTAGTTACTTATTAGAGCGCCCTTCCGGTAGTCATCTACTGGGGGTCTCGGCGAATGGCTCCCGGATGATTTCCTTGTACTGTTGATGCCATTGCTTCTTGTTGTATCGGTAATAAGCGAGTTAATACCGATGGCCTCTTTTGTCCTTCTAAGTCCCGACTGGTAGGATTCTTAGTCTCCCTCTTCGTTGACTTTCGGTCTTGGGTGACCTTCTACCGATCGTGTCGGCACTACCCTGCCGGTATTTCCTTTTGTACATATTTTGAGCTCTTCACTTTGACGATGGTACCGTTTGCACAACTTTCAGACTGTTCCTTTATGTTGTCGTCTTTTCTTGTGTTGGTCTTTTGTTGACGAAAGACTCCTTCTTGCTTGTGGCGATCTGTTACCCCTTCACCGCCAGCCTGTTTCGGTGCTTTATTTTGGTAGTAACATTTGTCTCCCTGGTGAAGGGATAATTTCAACTTTCCAAGTCAAACTTCGATGTGCTTTCGGTAATTTATCCCTCAGTCTCTTGATCTCCCCAAATCGGACTCGTTGATTGACTCTTGTTTGTAGGCTTGGATTAACGTAATTTAGTATAGTTACCATTGCTTCTTCTTCCTTATTTTTACCTGCCACGTAAATTAATTTAACCAGATTACTGTTCATCGAGAATTACTGAAGCTTTTTTGAAGATTTTTGATTTAATCCCTAGTGAGTACTTTCACTTTTAACTACGAGCAGAAATTTAGTACTAATTATTTGAACCAAATTAGGGTTTAGCGCGTTAAATGTGAACCATCCAATTAAAGGTGATTATGATTCCCTATTAACTATGCAATTGCTCTCTCCTGATGTCGCTTTTTAGGAACTGAGTTGTACAATTCTCGTAGGAAAAGATATTTACTTTTATAAAATGCAATTTACGCTTTCACTTCTAGTGAACTCGCCGTCAATGTTACTAGCCTGTTTGTTCATACTTCACCGACACCCACTTCTGCTTTTTTTCAATATGTAAGTGCCGGATTAATCCAAGAATGGTGAATTATCTGACTAGGTTGCCAAAGGGCCGGTTTGCTCTTTAGTTTTAGGTCTCGATGAAGTCTAAGAGTTTCATTGTCGAAACCTTTTGACTTTGTTTTCACGTGTGTCGGACCGGAGGGCCAATCAGGCTCTTGGTGATGATTTAGAACCACTTGGTCTCAGTTTATCCGTTACCAGTTCTATTTAGTCTTTCAGGCACCATTTTTTAGGTGCTAGGATGACTAACTTTATCATCATCAAGGGCTAGATAGTTTCTAAGTGAATGCGGAGTTAGTATGAATTCTGTTTAGATTAATATTTAGGACCCTTCTGATATGCAATGGTTTAAGTATCAATCACTAAATAAGTCGACACGTTATCTACTTATTTCGTACTAATGAATGTGGTGCTAATTCACATGTTTATGAAATTATATCATTTGGCAGCACTATGTTTGACGAGAAGAGCTTTAGTCAACTGAAACCCGGTGTCCCTCGCACCTTTCGGAAAAAGAATCCCCTTGCTTTGACGAGGTCTTTAATTACTTTCCAGGATGAAGTGGATTCTATTCTTAACGACTTCAAGATGTTTGACGCAGATGCCATCCCTACCACTAATCAAGATAGCATTAGAAATCCTCCTGAAGGTTACTTTGCATATTCAGCCATCCACATTTGGTATGGAGGCTACTTTCCATTTCCAACTTTTATATCTCGAATCTTGCAAGACCTGGAGATTGCTCCTATCCATCTTCTGCCGAGCACTTACACTTTGCTTCTTTGTCTCGAAATTCTAGCACTTGAATCGGGTCAGGCTTCCCTTGCTCCTAGTCTCATTTACCATTTGGTATAGTTTTTGAAAGAGGTAGACTCGTCCATCTTACGTGCCCACCCTTGGAAGAAAATTATCAATAATGACGGCATTGGCAAAACTATGCCTTGGGAAGACCGGTTCTTTTTCATTAGATGCCCAGCTGGCATTACTGGCAACTTTGCAGATTTTGGTGAGTTCCCTTGCATTTTCACGGGTAATCATACTTTTCTGAGCATTGCTTAATTTTATTCGCTTTTCAGGTCCTGCTTCCAAGAGAGTTGTTTAACGGAGAGTGAGTCCCGCACTCTTGAAATTATCTCTAAATCATTTGAGGAGCCGCGAAGCCGATCCACTTTGCTGACTTTGGATAAATTATGTCAATATAACCTCCTTCCCAATGGGCAAAAGATTTTGGGGCGTCCACACATCCATTTAACAAGATCCAAGCATTTGACTTTGAGTTCAAATGCGTTTACTACTTCCTCTCCTTTGTTTCCCGGTATCCTTATTGGAATTGCTACCTTCTCTTTCAAATAACTTTAACCTATAAGGCATTTATTCTTGAAATTTCTTTCGCATCTTATATTTTGATTAGGGGCCTCGGCTTTTGAAGCCAAAACTCTTACCAATGCTCTAGATCAATCCACTACTGTCACTCCCAAGAGGTTGGCTGAATCAACAGTTGAGCCACCGGCTAAAAGATTGAGATTTAATACTTTTGTTCTCTTCCTCAAGATGTCACCATTGAGACTGCTGATTAGGAAATTTCTGCCTTTATAGTCCCTGCTGTTGATTCTACCAAAGTGTCTATCGTTGTTTCCCCCGAGGGTATCCCTGGTGGTGAATGTGAAGATCGTATCCTGCCGTCAACCTCTTCAAGCACGCTAGAATTGGGCAAGCAAGCCATGACTCAAACCTCCCCTTCTCAACATGTCGATCCCCTGAGACTCCCTGCTTCCTCAATGGGCTTTGATGAGCTTGTGAAGCTTGCTCTTTCTTTTCCTTAAATTATGAATGTTTCGTCATCTTCCATCCATTCAAATGAGGAGAGTTTTAATCAACATTTAGTCAATTGGCAGCTTTCGGGATAAACTTTTCCTCTATGATTTTTCTCTTGTCTTTAACTTGTTATGGTGGTTAGTTGAATTCCTTCTCTTGTCCAATTTACCAAAAGATGGCTTTTGTCTAAGGCCACTTCCTCGTCACCTTCCCCGAAAGTTACTCGACTTCGGGAAGCTAATGAGGCCTTAACTGACAAATGCGAGAGGTTGAAAGCTTCCCTTGAACATGCCAAAGCAGCTCTCGAAAAGGAGAGGCAAATAGAAGAGTTCAATGCCTAACCAAGTTTCGGCCTTAGAGTACCAAATGGCAGAAAATGTGGTTAACTATGCTAACGAACTTAAGAGGAAAGATGAGAAGCTCTCTCATGCTGCAAAGATAATTTATAAGACGAAAGGCAGAATTTTCGACTTTCTACAAGTTCATCTTCGACGGATTAGGACTGAATATTATGAAGATGCCTTATTTCATGTTATATCCAATAAGCTTCGGATCCTTTCGGAGATGCAGTTCACCACTATCCCTTCTTGTACCAAGGATAGGGTCATGGAGAGGATTAGCAAGGCCCAGCAAAGGGTCGAGATGCCAAAGAGGGATATGCCTAAAGCCGAGGATCTTCTATTCATTAAGGACCTTTCTGATGACTGTGGTGGGAAAGAGGAGCTTTCGACTTTTGTTGAGGAGGATAGAGGTGATGATAGCGATGGCCCCAAAGGCAACGACCGCTGAGATGATTATGATAAAGGTGGTAGCGGTTTTTCTGCGGCTCCTGATGTCTCACTTGATTATACAGGATATAATCCGAACGTTGGAGGTTCTCATGCTGCTCAAGAATCCGAGGCTCCTTCCGTCAAGAAAAGTGGTACTCCTGAATCCCTAGGAAGAGAACGATCTACTCAACCTGAGGTTTATACTTCCCAGGATGGCTTTTTTTCGCAACGCTTTCTTCCCTTCTTGCATATATAATAGTAACTAGCTTCTCGTCATTATATTAACTTAGACCAAATCATGACTTAGAGCAGAATTAGATGAAAAAAAAGGGAAATAACTCGGGCTTATGTTGAGCAAGGACGGTTATTAAAGGATTATAATACATTATCCCAGAGATATCATGACTTAGAAAAGAGTGCGTCTAAGCTTATGCGTTACAAGAAGCACGAGGCCGCACCTAGACTAAGAAAAGCCTGTAGGCACAAGGAAGCTCTCCAGGAGGAAAACAAGGAATTGATGGCCCTATTTGGGATGTTGATTGAGGACAGAGATATATTAGTTAACATTTTTATGAGATCTACAAGCGATACACAACAGTAGACTTTTACTTCTTAGGAGAACATAGTGGAGGCCTAATACGTCATATTCACAGACTTTATTTAGACAAGTGTGGAGTTGACCCGCATCCCGGGGCTTGTTGAAACCTCAAGAGGGTTCTTTCAATTCATAGGGATTTTTACCCAGAAAAGCTCAAGTATAACAAAGATAGGTTTATCAACACATTGTTTAAAAGATCAATTTTGTACGAGTAGGAGGAATATTTGTAACCTTAACGTTGTGATTGTATAAAACATGCATGGGATTCTATCTACTATATATGTCTGCTATTTTTTTATATATGCTATGACAGAACCTTGTTTATCATGAAGATGTGCTACATTTGATCTATAGATGGAGAAAGGAATATTCGATAATGTCTATTGATGTTTTCAAGAGAAAATGCTTTCTAGAAGAAATCAAAAGTGTTTATACGAAACTCCCTTGGCTTTCCCTCATCTTTTTGGATGAAGACCGCGAGGCGATTTTAAAAAGACTTAGGATTGAGCATGCTGAGTTGATATGAAAACAATAAATGTATTGATAAGTGTATGAGACCCCTTGTGATTCTTTCTGATCCATGTGTTCATCGAAACCTCCGAAAATTGGTTTTGAATAACATTTATATAAAGTACTTTTTTATAGAAATATGACACTATTCCGATGAATAAAAGTTTATGCATAACTATCCTCTATTCTAATGAGTAGGTAGATCGTCATGAAACTTTCTCGTCTCAAGACAATGCAATACTAACTAACGAGGTTCTTTTCTGAGAAAGAATGGTCTTATTTCAAACTTTATCGGTTCCTCCTACATCTCGAGAAAGAACGATCTTATTTCAAACTTTATCTATCAGGCATTTGAATGAAAGAATAGAGGTTCTGAAAGGTCAACTAGAAAAGGGAGATAGGCTTATACTCGGATTGAAGATGTATATAAAGACTAAGCCTTCTATTGAATTCGAAAATGAGTTAAGAGGTTTACGCCAACGCGTCATCAACTTGGAAATTGAATTATATAACGTCAACGCAAAATGCAAGACATGGGAACATTCCTTAAAAAATATCCCTATTATAACAGTGCCCCAGCCTTCTAGTGCCGCGACCATTACTAAGGCCGATGTTCCTCAAAAACATTTTTATTTGAAGAACCCTCCTCGAGGGTTAAAAGAATCAGTCATTTATGACTGGTGCAAGAAGGTGATAGCCGAGATGAAAAGTATTTACAACACCAAATTGATTAAGGATTCATTTGACCGTGTCAGCCGGTATGTTGATCAAATCAGGCTTTTACAAGGGGAAAGACATGATCTGCATGTAAATGTTTTAGAGTTGGAAAAGGACCAAAAATCTCTTAGGGCCATGTGTAGAGCTTATGATAGGGCTTTGAGACTTCAGGTCCAATCTTCTGATAATCTTGGTGAAGTTAGCAAAAAGATGCGTAAGCTTAATAAGCTCTTAAGTATCGCAATTTGTCATGCCATCATTCCTCTTTTATCCGAGGATGAAGGGAGGGAGGACATTTGATAGTTTTTGTAATTGTAATGTGTACATACATATGTTTAGATAATTAATGATGTAATTCTTGTAAATGAACTGGTAAATCGTGTATGTACCACTTGTAGTGTGACTTTTGGTTGTAGTAAATAAAGACAATAACGATTTGTACATGATAGGTTTAAGAAATCTCCCTGACCAAGAAAGAGGATTACTTATCTTTTATAGGAAAACCTTCTGAATAACGGACTTTGCATTTTCCTTAAAGTCTTGTTTCATCCATCCTTCTTTAGAAGTGTAAATCTAAGTCTTCGTGACCCAAACGAGGGTACTTAACAAGAGGTGATCAGAATGATTCTCTTGGAAATTTAATAGAGACTTCAATTGATATTTCAAACCGTAATTTTAGGATGAAATTGGGAATTTCTCTTCTGGTAATAATAGAAGCTTTGGCTCCATTCCCGACTCCGTTCGCTCCATAAAGAACTAGGAACTCATTTTTGATGTTTCAATAGACATCTCGAATTAACTCAGATTCGGGTATTAAATAAACGTCCCGAACTGACCCAGATTCGGTATTAGCAGAAGCCCTGAACCAATCCAGATTCGGGTATTAATAGAAGACCAGAAACCCATTTTTGGTAATTAGCTTTGTTTCCCTCTTCGGGGTTTGATTTTAGAAGCAGGGGATGTACGTGCTTCTTGAGCCACTCTTTGGGCTTTTGGTTATCAAAGAAGTGGATGTACGCGCTTTGTTGGCCACTCTCTAGGCCTGTGCGTCCGGTGCGCTTGGCTAGCTTATCCACAAGTAGGACCCAAGGACTTACCCCACCTCCCTCAAGGAGGCGCCTTATCCTGACCACTGTGGGCGATGATAAGGTCTTCGATGCTTAAACCGGGCCATCGTAGACACAGAATTAAGGCTTACTCTTTTGATGCTCTACCCTGGCCATCGTAGGCGGTGATAGAGGCTTACACTCCACCTCCCTCCAAAGGGGTGCCCTATCCTGACCATCGTAGGCGATGATAGGGGTTTGGGTTCCCTTCTGCGAGTAACGTGGAACATAAGCAGAGGTAGAATGTGCTCTTCAGCGAGCACAGGTAGGACGTGCTTAGTTCATAGCAGAGGTAGGGCGTACTCTTCTACGAGCAGAGGTAGGGCGTAGTCTTCTAAGAGTAGAGGTAGAGTGTGCTAATGATCATCCCCTCGAGAATCCTGCAGCAGTTAGTCTTATGTCCATTCACCATGTGATAGTGATAATAAGGCCATCCCAATTTTTTTTCGTATTTGGGCTTCTTTTTTGTGGATGTCCAATAATTGAGCTCGTGTCGGGTTAGGATATAGATATTTTCCATTGAAGTAGTAAAGTAGTATCCTTTAGGTAGCCTTGGTGTAAACTTCCTTTCTTGTTGCAGAGACTTAGCTCCTTTGTACACAAACCTTATTGCTCCATTCATACTCTTGTTCTCTTTTTCCAAGATAGGCTTAGGTTGGAGATCTACCATTTCAAACCAATTGGAAGAAAAGTGGTTAAATTCGTCTGTTATTTCTTCCTTGAACACCATTCCTTTGACTTATTCATGGAGAGCTTTCCTTACAGGAGAGAAGATGTTATAATCCTTTGATGTAGAGTGTTTAGACGAAAGGTTAGGGTTTGTTTCAGGTAGGAAGGGCTACTGCTCCAATAAGTAGAATTATATTGCTCTACTTCCTTTTTCCACTTAATTACTCGCAGAGCTTCCATTCTTAGACTTTGTTCTTTTGTCACTCTTGGGTCAGTAGTGCCTGACATATCCATTTGAGATCTAAAAGACTCTCATTGGGACCTCTTGCCCATGGTCTTGCTTCTTCAAATCCTAGTCCAACCTCGGACGGAACATCACAGTTAGATGCGAAGAAGGGTTAACATCAAGGTCGGAGGTTCAGGCCCTCCTTCTAGTACCAAAATGTTAACGATATTTTTCGTCAACACCGAAGATAGGTCTACAGATGTGGACCTAAGAGGAAAATAGGTTTATTTAGCTTTCACGAGTTTGAATTAGTTTAACGTTTCCTAGATATCAAAGTTTTGAGCCCGAAAGATTAGTTACTCTTCCCTCAATGGGGTGAGCATCACGCTTCAACGACTCAAGAACCAACAATTATCTTTTGGATAAGGATTTCCTAAGCACAACCCTCAGTAACGGCTAAATTGCTTGTAGGAAGGGGTTCCGCACTGATTTTTCCGAAGGGTACATGTTTGGGTAAGAACTTATAAGCATATAGAAAGCATACAACATACAACATCGGCAATAACTAGCAAATTACACGAGAGACTCGTAAGAAAATGTTTTAAGTATTGATCCACTCTTTGTTGATCTTTAATTTAGAATATACAAGTGATTGCAACCAAAATCCCCAATTTGATTTAGGAATTAAGGTTTACTCTAGAGAAAAGAGTACAAGAATGAGAATGAGAAAAATCGTCCTAAAAATGAGACCACTAGTGTCTTATTTATAGACAAATCAGGGTCCCTTTTGCTATTGGTCCAGCAGTACCCCCTATCAGTCGCTTTTGCTTTTGGTTTTGGAAGTACTGACTCTCGGCGGCCTTTTCTTTGGGTTTTGAAGGTTTTTCCTATGTCTTCTAGACGTGTCAATTCTTGCTCCCGGGTGGGGATCCATGTTTGCAGAGCTCTTTTCTTGATTGCTTGTTCATGTACCTTGTGCGAGTCTCGAGTTTGTCGGTGCGGATGGCTTTCGGAAGGTTGTGGCTTCTAGATGTAGGCTTCCGGTTTTGATATCAACACCCTACGGAGCTTGCCTTTGTGATTCATGTGAAAGGCCATCGGATCTGTCACCCTATCAGTATCGACACCAAGCAGATTAGTGTGGATAGCTTATCATTATTCCGGGATTTTGGCTTGCCTGTCGGTAGGGTCTTGAAGCATATTCTTACTTCTCAGGGAGGTTGCTTTACTTGCTTTGTTAGTTACTTATTAGAGCGCCCTTCCGGTAATCACCTACTGGGGGTCTCGACAATGGCTCCCGAATGATTTCCTTGCACTATTGGTGACATTGCTTCTTGATGTATCAGTACTAAGGGAGTTAATACCGATAGCCTCTCTCGTCCTTCTAGGTCCCGGTTGGTAGGATTCTTAGTCTCCCTCTTCGTTGGCTTCCGGTCTTGGGTGACCTTCTATCGATCGTGCCGGCACTACCCTACCGGTATTTCCTTTTGTATAGATTTTGAGCTTTTCACTTTGACGATGGTGTCGGTTGCACAACTTTGGATTATTACTTTATGCTATCGGCTTTTTCTTGTGTCGGGATTTTGTTGACATAAGAATCCTTTCTGCTTGTGGCGACCCCTTCACCGCCAGCCTGTTTCGGTGCTTTATTTTGGTAGTAATATGCATACATATATGTATATATTGGTAATAGTTGCTGAGATGTATGCATATAAAGATGAACTAATCTGCGTATGTTACAAATTGTTGCAGAAATGTATGCATTTATTCCGTATAACTGCTGAAATGTATGAAACAAAGTTAAAAAGGATTAAGGCTTACGAATGTATGCAGAAATGTATGCATTTACTTTGTATAACTGTAGAAATGTAAGTAATAATATTTAAAAACGATGTATGCTTGAAAAACGGGTCAGGATTAAACTAATGCATCAAACGATGCATTTATTTTAGTATTACTGCATACATTTCTGCACTTATACTGCAATTTGATGCATAACTGAAATATATGTAGAAATGTATGCAATTATTGCAAATAAGTGCATCATTTGATGCATAATGCTGGCGATTCACTGTTTTTTTTGTTATTTTGGTTTCTAATGCCATTTTTGGTGGTTTTAACGTCTGAATTTGATGACGATTAGTTGTTGTATTTAATTATTAAATTTTGTGGTTTTATTTGATGAATTTACGAAAAATAGGGACCTAATTTATAAAAAAAAATAAGGGAGGGATGCGAGCCTAATTTCGAAACCTTTTAGGGACCTGAGACAAACTGACCCGTTCATGTATTAAGTTTGATTTTAAGGACCTATGCCTAATATTCACATATTTTTATCCCATCGGTAATGGTTTCTCAAGCTTAGATAAATGCATGAATATCATACATGATAAGGATAAATATCCAATCACCTAATGATTGATCAAAATATGAAATTTTTACTTTAAAATAAACTTTTTCAAATTTATCGATTATTAAAGTGTTAAAAATAAATAAGCATAATAATATTAAATAGTTTCGAGCTGTTAATATACATTTAGTGCGTATAATATTAACTTTTAACTTTATAGAACAATAAATAAATATACATTTAGTGCATATAATCTTAAAATACACATAATGTAAACTATAATCTTATAGAAAAGGATAGATAATTTACGAATGTAGATGTCTGTGTATCTGCATTCGCGTTATTTCCAGACATCGGATATTCATCCGGTTTTCGGATAAATATGTTGATGAATTAGAATTTTTTCGATATTTATTGACAACCCTGATAAAAATACAACAAACTGCTAAGGGCAACATGATAGATGTTATGTGCTACGAGTCCAGTGCTCAATTGACAGTTGTCCACCGATTAATCATCATCCAACGAACACCTGCCGGTGAAATAATATTTGATGGTGGATAATGGCCGACTAAGCATTGGACTGGAAGCCTTTAACATTCAACCCGCTGTACTTAGCAACAACCAAATAATATGTGAATGGAAGCAGGTGATAATGGGGGTAAAAATAACTCATTCAAAGTAATCCTAGTGCATTTAAATCTAAAAGAAATTATTTTAGTTGAACAATAGGGTATATTTTATTGTGCTTATTTTCTCCGCTAATCATCCAACTTTTATACTAGTGAATATTTGGCTTAGGTCCTTAAAATCAAAATTAATACACAAAAACTCCTTCCTTAAAATGATTTTAAATTAGATCCCTAAAATTTAATTATTGAATAATTGCACAAGACATGCAATTATTCAATGAATAATTGCAGACATTCATGCAATTATATCAAAAAAATTGTAAAAGTTTCTATAATATTTCTATGAAAAATTGTAGAGATTTCCTCAAGTGTGTTGGTGTATAATTGAAAAAAATTCCGCAACTTAAAAAAAGGGAAATTTCTACATTTTTTTGATATAATTACATAAATATTTGTAATTATTCATTGAATAATTACATTAAATTATACAACTATTTTTAACTTAATTCTAGTGACTTAATTTACAAATCTTTTTGACAATGATGTTTTGGCTACTTTGAAACTTAGTAGGGACTTTAGTCAAATTGTCCCTTCATAATATATCAACTAGTTCACTTTACAAATTTATTTTTGAAATAGGAATGCTATGTATTCTGAAACTTGCAGATCATGGTTTATGAAAGTTCTAATTACTAGATGTAGCAGTGACACTATAATTTATCTTATATGTAATGGAAATACCACTACAAGAAAAACCGAGATTAGCGACAGATTTTTAGCAGCGGAAAATTTCGTCGCTAATTAGCGTCGGATTTCCATGGGCTTTGTAAGAAAAAATATTTTGGATTTTATATGTCATCTTGTTATAAATTATTACCGTCGAATACTAATTCTGTTGCTAAATCAATGGAAATTGCAGCTCTTTACCGTCATATAATATTTGACGCTAAATTCCGTTGCTAATAGAGTTGGATTACCGTCGACATAATTTTGAAGCTATTTTCCTGCAGTTTTCCAAGAGATTTGAAACGAACTTTTTTATTTTTTATTTATTAAATGTTTTAAATTTGTGTTATTACTTAGTAATTAATTAGTAAATTTAAAATTTAAATAATTAATGTTAATAATACATTAGTAATTATTAATAAATAATAACTATTAGAAGTAAATAAAATTCAATAGTTAATGCTGATTAATTTTTTTTTGAAAATTAATGCTGATTATTTATTAATTACTATATAATATAAATAAGAGGTAATAGTAATTAATAAAATACATTGTTATTCGATGTTTATTAAATTTGTTTTGATAATCAATGATTATTTAATAGTCTTTAATACGATCAATTAAATTAATATCAAGAAATTATTAATACATAATTGCTTTTAAGAAATTGATTGGTACGTATTATTTGATAAATAATTAGTAATACACTTACATATTAGTTAAATAAATATTGAAGAATTTCGAAATTCAAAAAATTCATGTTAATAATACACTTACATGATGTAGTTAAATTTTAAACCATGCAAACTTTTTGGTGTTATAAGTTTATTATATTCACATTATTTATGAAACAATAAATAGGTATTTATAGTTTTTATTGTATTAACAAGATTTCTTCTTCTTCTGAAACTACTGCTACGAAATTATTTACAAATAATGTAGGTTTGTTCTCAATCAATCACATTTTATATTTATTTACCTAATATGTTAATATCTTAATGTATTAAAAGGGTTTTAATGCAAAATAACAGCCCAGCTATCCACTACCAATCCGGCAATTCGCATCTTCAATGCCTCATGTCCTCAACCGTTGGATAAGATATTAATCCATTGGTTTAGATTTCAATCAAGCGTTGTAGGCTTATTGCCATCTCTGGTTCTCATTTCTCCTCACGCTAAAGAAAATTCGCTCAGATCTCCTCAACCTCTTTTTTTTTTAATTTCTGTATACAGAAAAAATTTGTTCAGATCTCGTCAATCTGGTTGCGGATGAAGATTTGATTTCTTCCGTTTTATTACTTTCTGGTATTATCTTTTTATTTTCTTTCAGTATTTGATTTTCAGAATATTTATTTTTGCAATTTCAACCTCAAATTAGGGCTTTGTTATTCCAGCGACAAAGTAATAGTTGATCGCCATCGATGGATTCGCTCGAGCAATTTTATGTGAGTATTAATTATCAGTTACCTCTAATCCATTAAGGACGAGTTTACTGTTTATAACAATCTGTGCTATTCAAACGATTCTATTAGGTGACTATGGCAGCAACTCATGATATAACGTCTTATCGATTTTCATTTTAATGGATAAAATATGTTGAAGCGTAAACTTTATGCTCGGCACCTAGCATAAATAGTGTTGTTTAATTTACACACACATATATATGGGAAAGTCTAAATGGACACATATGCCTTGTAATGTTCAAAACTGTTCATTAATTTATTTTCACAGGAGGATGGCGATATAGATAATGAGTTATGTGGGATTTGTGATGTTGTTGTTATAGACAGAGGAGTTCTTGATAATTTTGATCACTGGTAAAGAAACCCATCTGTTGTAATTTTGAGTCTTAGTACGTATGAGATCCACATAACATCATTATGTTTTAAGTTGTCTTGTAATTGTTAGCACATAAACTTGTGATTTTGACTTATACAAATGAATACAAGCTCATCATCCTATTCCATCCATTTCACCTATCAGCTTGTTAATCATTTTCTAATGTCCCATTCAAATTCTAATCTATATTAGCATAATGTGAACTTCAGTATGCATGCATCGCTGATGCAGGTGATCCATTGGAAGCTATATTATTTTCTAGTGATAACCGAAGATAAAAGTTGCACTTTCTAAAGTCTACTTTGGCGAGTACCCAAATGAAGCTACTTATAAGCATATGGAAAATTAATTTGAGTATCGAACCTATTAAAAAAGGAGAATAAGGTCATAAAAATTGAGGAGTTTGGCCATGAAATAGACAATTGTTCCCCTGAAACTTGTAATACTTTTTTATTTTTCCATCAAGACCATAAGCCAAGAGAAGTGATTATGGCTTTCGAGTCTCCCATGAAAAGATTTGGGTGACTTCATGTCTGATTTATATACCATGGTCCTTCTGTCTAGTTTATTTTTGGAGCTCAGAAAATTCTTGGTATAAATAGTTTTCTTACTACATTTCAGGTTTTGTTTTACATGCATCGATAATTGGGCTACCATCACAAACCTCTGTCCACTTTGCAAGAAAGAATTTCAGCTGATAACGTGTCTGCCAGTGAGTTAGTAATTTTTATGTACTTGGCTTGATCAATATTCAAACATTCATTACCACCACGTTTTCTTTGAAAAGTCTAGAAAATTTTCATTTACATGATTTTTAAGGGGGGTGCATTTTCTCTTTTATTGCAAACAGTGTTCTCTTTAACAATATAAGCAAGCAATATAGAACTGCAGAATTTTTGTAATGTTTTATCTACTTATTAAAGGTATATGATACAACTGGGAATATTGCATCTGAGGATTGCTCATTTTCCAGGCAAGGACTACTTTATTCTTATTCTATTGCATTTAAGTTGTGTATGGGGACACCAATGGTTGAGTTGAAATACATGACACAAAAATATTTCAATCCCTGCCATTTTCACATTTCCATTTTTTTTCTTCAGTTTTTCAGTATTATATTTCTTGGCATCTTAACTCTTTGTACTTTTGCATTTTTGAAATTTTACTAGCATGCAGAACATGTCTCTACTCTGGATTTTTATTGTATAGAAAAAACATCGCTTGTATCTTTTGGAACATTCAAATTTCATTGGGGAATGTTAACTTGTAATGCAGAGATGGTGACTGGTGCATTCAAGGACAAAACAACACCCTATCCTTTCCATTGTACTACATTGATGAAAATGTATTGTCTTCAAACTTCAGAAATCAAGTTGATTTGTTGTTTTTCTTTCTAATGTTGTTGCTCGACTGCTATTTTGCATTCACAATCCCACACAGGCAGTTAAATGTTTGGATGACGATGGATGTAAAGTAAGAAATGGGTTCTCAATAACAGATGAAGATTTAACTCTCGATACATCAATTGCTTGTGATTCATGTGATATTTGGTATGGCAATTTCTGTTCTGTTTGTTCAGTGTACAAACATACTATTTATTTATTAATCATGAGATAATATATGTTACTTTTCATTGTGTTTGTTAAAAAATAAAAATAAATAAATAAATATATATATACATATATTAAACTAGTTAAGAAAAAGTAAACTAACCTCTTAATAGTGAAGCACGTACAGGGATGTAGTATTTGTGGTTGTATTTGAACTTATATCCGAGTTCACTAGGCCATTAACATATTTGCAGTACCCTCTTCTGCCATGCATGTAACTCTTTGTAAGACTGTATAATGGTTATTACCCTTTATATTGTTACATCATTTGCTAAACTCTAACATGCTTTTGACCTGGACTTCTTGGTTTGTCCTTAAGTAACATGCTTTTGAGACCCAACATGCAGTGAACGTAAGTTCATCCAATCATGCATGTGTGCTCACATATGCCTTGAAAGCACATCTGTCATCCTTCATACATTGAAGTAACATGGAATTAAATGGCTCACTCATTTGTTTTAGTAGATATACTTCTTTTTACTGCTCATATATTGGTTTTCTGACCATATATCTGACTGGTTTAAAACGGGTACAAAATCTGAGTTTGGATATGGCCCAGGTTGATTCCTTTAGTTCATCAACATCTTATGATATTTTATTTTATATAACATGTTACAAACTGCTTATGGATTTCTCTTCTATTTGGCAAATTAACAAGTGCCATCAAAGTTCGACTTTGTCAGACAAACCCAATACATGATATAACAAGTGCACATGAAGGAAAAATTAAAACGTGAACATAGGAACTGCATGCATCTATGTTATAAGCTAATTAGATGATCTTGGTTTTGATTTAGACTTACACTGGAAACAAATACCTGCTGCATGTGTTCATGACCTGTTTTGGGGTCAGTCTTGTATTTTTAATGTAAACTACTGCATATATAGTTTGGCCATATGATTATTTTGTTTTAACATGGTACCTGCAAACGCATGGAACCTTTGACAAACTTAGATAACAAATTTTCTTCAATAGTTCACCAACATAGCTGTACTATTATGAGAACTATATATATAATGAACTGCTCAGTTGTTATCCCTGTTATGCCTGTGAATATTCTGACTTGCCTTAATCAGCCAATGAAATTATGTGCAAGTCATGAACCACTTGTTTATAGGCATATGACATGGTCACTTATACATATATATATATATATATATATGATATGCTAATCGTTACAGCTATATATGCAGTAACTTTACATTGTAAACAAGTAATGTAACATCAACTTCTCACTTTTCTTAACAAAGGTTATGATATTTAGGCTAATATAGAGTTGCATATATGTTAGTATTATAATGCCTTCTACGTTTTGCTGATTTGTTCTTCTACATCTATATTATACTGCCTTTTAAATGGATAGTTTATACTGCTAAACGTTTTCACAGCAAACAGTGCAATATTAGTTGTGAATGCTTCTACATTTACAGCTCGTATGATTTTATATTCAAGACTCGGGTTCCAAGACTGCGCTTGCTTCTGTCACACTGAGAGCTAATGGTGAGAATAAGTTTATGTTTTACAATAATCGTAGTGTAGAAGTTCTTCTTAGAGAAGATGAATTGAACTTGGATCTTGTTAAAAGAGTTTGATTTCTATTTATAAATTTGTAGGACTGTGCTTTCTTTTCTCACGTTGAGAGCTGATGGTGAAAATGGGTTTATGTTTTACAGGAATCCTAGTGCCAAAATGCAGCTTAGAGAAGATGAGTTGAACTTGGATCTTATTAAAAGGGTATGGTTTCTATATACATTTTTTTTCGTTGTACAGTTTCTGAATCCAGATCTTAATGATAGGATGGATCTCGGCATGTTACTACTGTGTTTTTCAATAAACAAGCATAGTTTATTTGTATACCATTTTAGTTTGGATAAGTATTAGCTGAAATGGTTTTGGGTTTCATTTTTCATGCAATCGATGGTTTTGATTGTTTCTAGTTTCAACTTTTTTGGAGAGTGGACACTAATAAGAGGCGGGATTCAGTTTTTAGTTTGATTAAGGGTGATGGTTTTTTTGATGTGGATGCAGGTTGTTTGGATGGTAGGGATGATGTGCTCCTTGGATACTACTTTCATTTGATGTGGCTGGCCGGTTTAATGTTGCCAAACAGTACGAGCTAGTCACTATCTGTAATGAATCGTTTGAATACTCGGGAGTTTCAAAATAATTTGAGTGGTGCACTTGGTGCCGAACCGGATGCAGCAATAGTTGCAAAGAAGGCACATATAACAATAATCAAAAGTAGTGAAGAAGGCATCTTGGTAGGTTTTGACATGTTTAGTAAGTTATTGTCTAAGCTACACTGATTAACAAAATTCTGTCAGGTTTTAATGTACTAAAATTAGTTGAAGTGCCTTCGGATAAAGGTTTTCTGATGTTGTTCTTTTTTACATGTTAATGTGGATGTTGTTCTTTCTTGAATGTGATTATAGATGTTTTTTCTTGCAAATTTATCTGTCTTTTTTGATGTGCTATTTCAATGTTCACAGTTGAATGATGTTAGTTCGATATATGTATGTATGTGTGTGTGTGTGTGTGTGTATATATATGTATATATGTGTATATATATATAGGCAGATCAGAAGGGGAATAGCGGTGGATTACCAACAAAAAAAGTGAGGTTAAGTCTATTTCAATTTTATTTCTGTCGCTAATCCCTTGGCAATTAGTAAGGGTTTACCAACGTTTTTTATAAATAATAATTTATTATAAATTACTTATCCATCGGTAAATAGTCGGTAAATAAATTAAAATTAAATTAATAAATAAAATAAATTTTTTATTTTAAAAATAGTAAAACTGTCGGAAAACTCATGCTATATTTTGTCGTTAAATCTGACACAATTACCGTCATGGTTTTTACCGACCACCAAGTTACGTAGGAAATCCGTCGCTAAAGTCTGTTTAGCGACGGATTTGAAGCAGATTATGCCGCTGCTATTTGCTGTTTTTCTTGTAGTGTACTTATTCAGTCAGTCAAACTAAAACCCTTTAGGGAATTCCGAAAACAACCCTTGTTGGATCTAGATTAACCATAGAGGGGGTTAATTGGGTTTATTGAATTTTATCAAGATATTAAAAAAATATCGCAGCACATATTGTAGTAGAGAAAATAAATACAAAAAGTAAATAACACAGATTTTACCAAGCTTCAGCAAAACCTGCCTACTATTGCATTCCCCAAGGTTTTTACTAGGTATTAAACAGACATCCACATACAAAAAACTATAAACTCGCAAACCCTTGCTAATTGCCTATAAAGTTTTGTACACTCGCAAACCTACTACTGTTCTAATCCTACTCTCAAAACCCTGCACTGGTTTCTGTCCCACAAACCAGATTTTCCCCTAGCTACAAACCCGTAGCTAGTAAACCCTAGTTATTACAAACACTAGAAACTGATTGAACGAATACAAAAGAAAGTAAAAAACAAAACATTATAAAATAAAAATATAAAAACCTAAGCCCTTAATAATGGAAAAAAATGTTGGCTCCTTTATTTCTTTATTCTTACTTTGCTCCAAAAAGAATGTCGTCCGATCTGAAATTTTAGGGTTTTCCAAAATCCCCAAATCTCGGCTTGGATTGATGAAATAAAATTGGTTCTCTGATGATCTTTAGGTGACGTCGTTCTTGGTCGATGATTTGGCCTCTCTCTGGTGATCGAAAACAATTGTGAGTTTTCTTTGTTTTTATTTTTTCTCTCGAATGATGCTTGTTGTTTTTCGATACACTGCCGATGATGAATGACGTGTATAAATAAGGTTTAGAAAACCTGTAAATTTAATCTCTGATTCTTATATGGATTCATCTGATTTTGCTTGATTGTTGCCTTGGTTTGGATTTATTTCCTTCAGCTTTGAAATGTTGCGTGATTTATTTGCCGAGATATCTTGCATGAATTGTTGCCTTGTATTCCCTGATGATTTTATGGAAACAAAATAAATTGTTTTCACAGCCTTATGTGATTTGTGGAATCTTGCACATGCCCGAAAATGTGCTTGCGAATTCTAGAAACATTTTTAAGCTGTGAGCCAGATATGAATTGTTGATTTCTTGCCAAAAATTCCACCCCTGAATTTTGGAAATATAATCATTTCTTTGCCAAAACATGCTTTTTGAGAATCTAGAAATTAATTTTCCATAATTCTTACAAAAAAAACTATTTGTTATTTTCTGGAAATCAGCACTTGCCAAAAAATTTGCTCCTGATATTTGTTCAAAACTGGAACATATAGTGCTTTTTATGCTCTTGCTGAATCGAATGTTTTCCCAAAAAGGTTTCTAAATTTTTTTGCATGCCTTGAAACATTTGAAATTGTTCTTTACATTTATTTGCATGCTTGCCTTGCATTATGCTCGGCCCTGTTGCCAAATAAACAGGACATGCTGATATGGCTTTGGCATATGACTTTTCTGAGATGCTTCACCTTTATGACCATGTACGCAAGAACCATGTTTTGTTTACACACTTGTACACATGTATATATGTACATGTTGCTCTATTTATGTGTCTTGCCATGTTGCTTTTGATACTGCCATGAATTCGAAAACTAGCCGACATGCTTTGAACAGTTTGGCATGTAATAGGCTCGACCAATTGAAAAAAAATCACATGTGTTCTCTCGAGATATATTTGTACTTTCTCGCTTTGTATACGTCATTGTATATATGTTCTGAACATTGAATTGTTTTGTTATTTGAGTGATACTTGTCCTGAAATAAATGAATTGTTTTCATGTCACTTGAGTGTTCCTGTGCATGTGTATATTTCCTCGAGCATTCTTGTGCCTGATTCAACTTGCTATGAGACTGTTCCACTTTGTTGTGCATTGTACTGTCTTTGACCTTGTACATTGTCATTATCATGTGCATCTGGGTTTGGTTTTATTTTGACATTGCTGTGTTGCTACATCTTCTAGCCTGGCTTGCACTTGAGCTGTTGTATTGGTCTGACTTTGTTGATTAACTTCTATTTCCTTGTCCCTTGGCATGTTGTGTAAACAATTTGGCTGATTTGATCAATATTGCCATGCTTTGAAAACTTGACATGTTATGGCATGTTTGTTTTATGTATATTGGCTTGTTAGTGTTGCTGAATCTTGGCTTGACCTGTTTCGTATTCATGCCGGCTTGAGTTATCACTTTGTACATGCATTGATTTTGTGCACTGTCGTACATGGCATGAAAGATGCACTTGCACTTTTGTGTTTTGCATGTCGAGTTGCACTGTCTAATTTGTTGAACCACTGTTCCTACTATGTATATACATACATTCACACATACACACACACACACATATGTATATACATACATACATACATACATACATATATACACACATATATATATATATATATGTATATGCACGGATGTGTGTGTGTGTGTGTGTTTATACCCGCATATGTACTGGATTTCTTAGTTCATGCCAATTCATAGATTTGACAATGTTTCCCCTGCACAAAATATGTGTGCTTATACATACACAAATATGTGTATACATGTATGTGCAGAATATATATATATATATATATATATATATATATATATATATGTGTGTGTGTGTGTGTGTGTGTGTGTGAGAGAGAGAGAGCACAAGAAATGCTGTCTACCTTGTGGTATTTACAGTGTATCACTGTGAATATCACAAGCTGTCTAAACACAGAAGGACGTCCATATAAATCGGATCAAGTCATGAAAAATGATGAGAAACACATCAAAATTCTGAGGCAAATAAATTTTAAAAATAAAATAATATCTGCTATAATATAAAAATATTTTTATTCCAGTTTACTGTGTGTTTCTGTGAGTGATAGTGAGTAAATGAGCCTGTATAAGAATGAGCTTAGTGAAACAGAATGTATACATGTTTGTACAACTGAGTGATTGAGTGAACTGTAGTGAGGAGCAATGTATACAAATGAAATTGAATGTATTGTATTATAGTCAGTTGTACAAACAGCGAAGTTATAAATTTGTACTGTTGAAATGTTGAAATAAAGTGTTATATTTAAATAAATACTGTTTGAATATTTAAATTCTTGTGCAGTAGTATTCTATTTAAATGTAAATATTTATTTATGTCTTTGATGTAGTATAACAACACGATTGTAAACACATTTACAATAATAAATATATATTTTTTATCATCAAACAAAAATCATAGAATAGTTAGATACAACAATCTCTCCCTTTTGATGATGACAAAATATGATGAGATTTTGAATATAATAAAAGTATCTAGCAGTGAATGTTTGAACTCCCCCTATATGTATGCTCCCCCTAGATATATGCATGATTGAAAAGAATAAATCGAATGAAATTTCAGTATTAAAATAATTATAAAATATTCCATCATAAGTCAAAATCTAACCCATTCTCCCCCGTTCGTTATCATCAAAAGGGTACAGAAAATAAAACAGTGATGAAAAAGTGACTAAAAATATAATATCCGCTTAACAGGAAGAATGATCATCATAAATCTCAATCAGTCAAACAAAAATCATAATATTCTAAGAACTAGTGGTAAATTTCACATTGTAGAATGATAGATTTACGATGAAATTTGTAAAAATGGAGAGAGTTTTAGAACATATGATTCCAATTATTTTCCAAAGAATTTTTAAAAATAGATGAGCATAAAACAGTGATGGATTTGGACTACGATCATAAATTTAATTTAAGTGACGCAATCAAATAATCTCAAATCCCAAATAGCTATCAATAAACAAATCATAATACATTAAAAAATATTAACACATTTCGCAAATTAGAAAGTGGATTGATGGGCTGATTTAACACACTAAGGAGGATTTCGTATAATTTTTTTATTTAAAATATCTCCTTTTTTTCTTTTTATTCAAGAGCACACTGACCACGCATAACCAGATCCTGGATTTTTAAATGAGGTCAGTTGCAGCTTAAATTATAAGTAGTCTCTTAATGATGCATGACCAGAGCTTGGATTTTTAAATGAGGTTAGAGAAACACTTTTGTGTATTATATTTTTATTATTCTCTTAAAAAAAACTCCTCAATATACAAAACCAATATGGATGATAGAAATGTGGTAGATACAGAAATGATAGTGAAATAAATTTCTAAATTAATCAAATTATGAAATATGCTCAACTGTACTAGGATCTTTGAAAAATTTCAATTATTTCTATTTCTGAAAAATAACACAGTCACATTTCCATCACATATTTAACACTGTATATTTATTAAGATGATCTAAAAAAATTAAACTCTCCACATTAATATAAAATCATCATGGATGGCAGAATGATGATAAA
Source organism: Allium sativum (assembly GCA_030737875.1). Taxonomy (NCBI): domain Eukaryota; kingdom Viridiplantae; phylum Streptophyta; class Magnoliopsida; order Asparagales; family Amaryllidaceae; genus Allium; species Allium sativum. The sequence continues at coordinate 320,477,350 of CM060923.1, read as the reverse complement.
CTAAGAAGATGTTCATAAAATAAATGCCAATTCAAAGATATTATAAAAAAGTGTTCAATCGTCATGAAAATTTACATAAAAATTCCTCTTGTTGTGAAATATATTGTAGTCACAATTCATCACAATTTCAAAATTCTGATAATAATTTTGATGAATTCTAAATACAATTCAGTTTGGTTATTGATTTCAATTTCTGAATAAATAAACAATAAATGATTTTAAAATTGAAAAGTCAATTACAAGAGGGAATCAGAAAGATTTATACAAGACAAGAGAGATTTAAAGAAATCTGTACAAGATGGAGATTTTTTTATAAAGATTCAAACAGATGAGTGCAAAAATTTTAAACACTTTTGATACCACTTGTTGTCTTCATTAATGATAATTTTAATATCATCCTGGTGGTTAACAAAGGGATCTCAAACAACAAAATCTAATTACCAATCCCAAGCAAATAATTTAACAATTCGGTTCCAGTTACCAAAGTAGCGAGACCAATTCAGAATAAGTTTCACAAGAAACTTTTCAGACAATTATCAACAAGTCGAAGAGGACAAATCATGATTCAGTTTAGACCATTTTATCAGAGCAGCGGATGATACCAAAACAAGCAGTCATTAAAAAACATTTGCAAAACAATTCCTTTTATTAGAGCAACACAATAATCAATTTCAAAGCAGCCTTGTCAAGAGATTTTTTTCACAGATATTCCTAACACTCATAAAAGATGATTCATGAACAAAATACAGTTTATTTGAAATCAATTGAGGGAATATGAAAATCTCAGGATTAAATGTTCACACCAGATTATAAATTTCAAATACAAGATCTGTGTGAGATTCAAGAAATCAACAAGTTCAAATGATTTCAAACTATCAATTATTCAAGTCAAATGATCGTGAAATAATAGTGAGTTTCAAGACCAAATTTTCAAACAATTTTCCCAATTATTTCATACAAGCACAAGAGAAATTTTCAGAATATTTACATCAAGCTAGAGAGATATTCGTGATCCAAAATTAAAAAGGTTTGTTTGAAATCACTTGAATAAATGTAAATTTTGAGATATAAAGAATCAATCACTCAAGGTTATTAATTTCAAATCTTAGAGGTGCGTGAGATTCAAAATATCAAAATTTCAAATGATTTCAAACCATCAAATATTCAACCAAAAATGACCATGAATAAAAAATGAATTTCAAGATGGAAACAGTTCTTCAAATCAAAAAATTTCAATTCAGAAATAATCAAGCCAATCCAAGAACCAATGAAATTATCACAACTGAAAAATAGAAGTGTGCTATAATGAGTATAAGTTTTCAAGTCTTACTAAAGTGAATTAGAAGAAACTTAAAACAGCAGGGATGTGTGAAATTTCATTAATTTTTAAAATCTTCAAAAATTTAGAAATCAAATTAATAATGTTCAAGATATAACAAGAATATTTTAGCACTTTTTGGAATTCAGAAATTAAAAAAAAACGTCAAAGCCATTTCATATATTTATAAGTTTAAATTCAAGATCTAGAAATGATTAAAACATGATAGTTTTATTCAAATGAAGCGAATTTCCAGAAAACCAAGAATTTTGCAATTGGAAGTTAAGAAACTGAAAATAAAAGAAAATAATAATATGACAGTGTAAATTGCAAATCAGAAATGATCAAGAGAAAATAGAAGGGGTAGAAGTAGGAATAAACAAAGAAAATATTAACAGAGATGAGTTTAGAGATCATACCAGATTTTTCAAAAGACATTGTGAATCCTCTAGCTCAGCAATCTTGGCTAAGGAACTCTAAATAACTCGAAGATATGAAACAACTTGAATTTCTATTTCTCTTTTCCAAAGTAGTTCCTTAGCGATTTTTCAGTCCCCAAGCATTTAAGGAATTGATTGGTCTAACAAAATTTTTTAAACCACTCTTAACTATGTTCTCAACTTTAGGTACCCAAACTTGTTTATATAACAATCCATTTAAGTCAATCCTAGTACCCTTAGGAACCCAAACCGTCTTGACATTAGGCGAATTAACTTTATTTCCTTTTGGGGTCCAAAATGGATTAAATAGATTGTTAACAAACAAAATCTTATCTCGGTTATGATTCGAAAACTCTTTGAAATTTTCGGAGTTCAAATTTTCAAAACGATCTTTTTCGAAATAGTTTGAAGGATGTTTAAAACCATTTGAATTCGGTTTTCAAAAACCTTTATTTTCCCAAAGCCAATACCATGTTTATTTTCAACAGAAACTTGGTTTTGCAACAACATATTCAACGACTTTTCTCCATTAGAGAATTTTTCCAAAGTTGATTCTAGTCGTTGAATTTTGGAATTAAGATCACCGTTTTTTTTTATTAAAACTGAATGATGATTATTAGTGATCTTCCTTTCAGCACCATATTGTTTCAAAACCAAATTTTCAAATTCAAGTGATTTCATTTTGGCTTCGGACTCAGAAATTTCAAATTCAAAAAGTTTTAGCTTTTCAAATTCAAGATTCTCAAAATCTTTGAATTTTGCAATTTCTTTTTCAAGTTCATTCACGGTTGACTCTGTTTTCTGCAAATTTTGTTTTTCAAAACTATTATGCTTGAAATTATGCTCATTTTACTCCATTTGCAAGACATCATTTTTACAAATTCGCTCATCTTTATTTTGTTTTAAACTTATAATTTCATTTTCAAGTTTTTGAAGATTTTTATTTAGATGAGCTAGATCATTTTTCTAATTGAAACAGTTCTTGCAATCAGAGTTTTCAAGTTTTAATTTAAACATATTATTTTTGCGAGTCAACTCGGAATTTTCAGATTTTAGTAGTTTGTTTTTCCTTTGGAGTTTATCAATTGACTTAGTTAAAAAGGCACACATAAAAACTAAATCTTCATAAGAGAAATTTCTAGTTGAATCTCCATGGTCTGAGACATCTGAATTTTTATATGTGTAGCCTGTTAGACACAAATCTGAATCTGAGTTGTGATTCTGGATTTTGAGCAGTTGCCTTCTTTTTGTCCATGCAATGTATTGAGAGTACTCCAGATTTCATGTGAATTCAAACAATGGGAGATAAGGTTATATTGGTCATCATCAAGATACAAATATAAAATATGTGTAGTATGAGCATTAAATCCAATGTCATTCCTATCTACCAAATCGTACCCATTAATAATAATATCCCAACATTTAATATTAACAGATTTTAAATAGGATTCCATTTCTGATTTCCAATTTAAAAAATTTGTACCATTAAATTTTTTTGGAGTACGACTGGACTAACTCTCGCTATACTGACAACTAGGGAACACCATTATTCTAGAGTTAAAGAATTACGTGCTCTGATACCATTTGTTGGATCTAAATTAACCCTATAGGGGTGGATAAGGTTTATTGAATTAATTCGAGATACAAATATCATAGCACAGATTATAACAGAAAATATAAATGAAGATGTAAATTCAAGCAATGAGTTCAATTTAAAAGACGCATGGATGGCTTGCAGAGACAATGAACCCAAAGTGGTTTGGCACAGAGTAATTTGGGATAAAATAATTCCCCCCAAAGTTTCACATACGGCTTACAAAGCTATTCTACTCCGTTTACCAACCAAAGATAGATTACACAATTGGGGTATTATCGCAGATAACACATGCACCTTTTGTGACAATAATATTGAATCGCACCAACATTTATTCTTCAATTGTAGCTTTTCTAGAGAGGTTCTTAAGCAAATTCAGCAAAGACTAAATTTTGATACGCAAGAAACAAGCTTTCATGAAATTACTGCGTACCTGGCTATGAATTGGAAGAATGAAGATGCTAAAGTTAAAATATACGGCATTAGCTTGATTACTGCATGTTGGTGGATTTGGAAGGAGAGAAATAGACGTGTATTTCAAAGCAAAACAAGATCAGTGAGTGAGATTAACAACCTGATAGAAGTGGAAATTAACTTAATTCTGCGAACTAGAGGAAAAGGACTCACTACATCAGAGGAAGCACGACGATTTCGTACTGGAGGAATGGATCTAGGGGGTTGGCGGGAATCACGGCTAGAAGCTCAAAACCAGCGGCCGCCATGAATGCCTCGTTGAAGATGAAGCTGAAATTAACGTTCGCCATGCCTATTTTTGGGAAGAAGTAGTTTTGTTTTTCTTTTATTTTACACACGATGTCTGTTAATATTCCCACGTTTGTCGTTTGTATATAGTGATGCGCTGTCGGTTGGTATGTGGCATGTATCTATTCTTGGGCTGAAATATGCCTCTAATAAAATTATACCAATTTTTTTTTTTTTTTTAAAAAAACACAGCTTGTACTTAGCTTCGGCAAACTCTGCCTACTGCTGCATTCCCAAGATTTTTACTAGGTACTAAAACAGATCCCTCCTATTAAACACTATAAACTCGCAAAACCCGCTCCTATTCTAATCCTATGCTCAAAACCCTGAACTGGTTTCCATCCCCGAAACCAGGTTTTCCCCTAGCTACAAACCCGTACCAAGTAAACCCTAGTTTTAGTGACAAACTAGTAAACCCCTAGTTTTAGTGACAAACTAGAAAACACCTATTTTTATAGATAAACTGGAAAACAGATGAACGATTTACAAAAGAAAAATGAAAACACAAAACAAAACAAAATAAGAAACGAAAACCCCTTTTCTAACAAAAGAAATAGAACCCAGTCCTCTCTCTTTTAGTTTGGCAAAGCTCTTCAAAAAGGTTGGTCGGCTGATAAATTAGGGTTATGATCGGCTTCAAAATTCATGGCTAATGAATAGATTTGGCTTCAAATACAATCTTTGATCTAATGAATAATTTTCTTCCACATATTTGAAGGCTCCAATCTCTTCCACTCTCGATCGAACAAAGTTGTGAATCCCTCTATTTTTTGTTCAAATACTTGAATATATTTTTGTGAGTTAGATGATTTTGCCAGTGATGACGTTGGTGTTTAAATAGGGTTCTCACCCTCTAACAAATTCTGATTTCAATAAATGACATTAATTTGATTTGTGCATGAATTGTTGCCTGTATTCCCTGATGATTTTATGGAAACAAAATAAATTGTTTCCGCAGCTTTGCGTGATTCCTGGAATCGTAACTTTTTTACACATGCCAAAAAATGTGGTTGTGAATTCTAGAAACATTTTTAAGCTGCGAGCCAAATATGAATTGTTGATTTCCTGACAAATTTTCCACCATTTAATTTTGGAAATATAATTGTTTCTTTACCAAAACATGTTTTTAGAGAATCTGGAAATAATTTTCCATATATGTATTCATTTCTGGGATGAATTCTTGCCAAAAAAAATTGTTTGCTATTTTCTAAAAATCAACACTTGCCAAAAAATTTGTTCCTGATATTTGTTTAAAACTGGAATATATATTGCTTTTTATGCTCTTGCTGAACTGAATGTTTCCCCAAAAGATTTATGGAAATTTTTGCATGCCTTGAAACAATTAAAATTGTTCTTCATCGTTTATTAGCATGCTTGCCTTGCATTGTGCTCGGCCATATTGCCAAATAAACAGGACATGCTGATTTGGCCTTTGCACATGACTTTTCCGAGATGCTTCACCTTTATGACCATGTATGCATGAACCATGTTTTATGTACACACTTGTACATATGTATAGCGTGTTAGATCCAAAATTGGCTCTAACACCCAAGTTGTTCAATTATGCAAAAATTAATATCAGAAAAAATGCTAGAAAATCAGAAAAGACACAAGATTTATAGTGGTTTGGAGTTAATGAGCCTACGTCCACTTTATATCTATGATTATACTTGGAATCAGAGTACAATCGATGACTTATCCCTCAATCTCACTCTTACAATGTTTATTCACCCAATAATTTCGAGACAACTCTGAATAATAATGGAGGTGTAGTAATTGTGGATTCAGGACTCAGAATTGCCGAAAAGATCCTGAAAAATGCCAAGTTCTAGGCTATTTATAGGTGATTTCTTCAGGTGGATCGCAGTCATACATGGCACACGTCTCGAGAATCTCGGACTGGTTCGTGGCTTGATGGAGAATTGGTTAATATGACAGTTATGGACAGGTGTCACAGGATCCGACGTTTGCGGATCGTGGTGGACTTGGTCTGGGCCATCTCCTTGTCTTCTGGACTTGGATCGGGTCGTGCAGAAGAGGAGAGGGCGGATCGGATCGAGTATTTGCGCCGCGATCTAGGGATGTGTCACGATCCGAGGAGGGCGATTGGCCATGATCGAATGCTTGAGGGGTTGGACACCTAGGGCCTCATATTTCCTTTGCTTTTGAACTTTGGTGGCTAGGTCGAAAAGCTATCCAACTTTTTGCCCCCTCGAAGTATGTTTTATCAAGGATGGAACATGCTTCGAAATTGCGGGCCCATCTTTTCATGGAGCGATGGGAATCAGAGGTTGTGTCTGTTTGAAAAGTCATATCGCTTCAAAAAGTTGCATCCTTTGACTGGTATAAATACTGAGTTAGAATACCAATTATTTCCTTGCTCATCGGGTAATTTCCATCTTTTAAACTGCCGGAGATATCACTGTTGAACTGCCAAGTTAGTCTCAGAATTCATTGTGGAAAATAGTATTTAGTTTGTATTTCTTCAAGCCTAAAGCTCCATCTTTCCGATTCACAAATCATGTTGGAGCTCAGATCATCATTTTACGTCGCGGATCGTGGGGGCTGTGCAACACGTCGAGAGAGGAGCGCCCTATGCGTCAAGGACCGTTTTCTGGTAGAATCCATACTCGGACCGCAACGGGGTTCCTTAGTCGCTCCGCGTCCCATTAGGCCCAGCAGATCGAATGAGACAAAATATGGAATACGAATGGTTTCCTCTTCGGCTGTATAAGCTGATTTACCCCTCTTCTTTCTACCTTTTACCTTTCTCTTCACTAGTCGCCGCTCTTCCCCCTTTTGCCTTCCAAAACTCTGATTTAATAAACCAAGATTTCCTATTAATCAAGAGGTAACTACATTAACAATGTTTTATGCGTTTTCATTCTCGTTTCTCGCAAATCTTTTACTGGTTTGAAAGACAATGGCAGCGGAGTTTTGTGGTATTTGAGGCTTTGAAGCTGATGGTGGTGCCATGGGTTCTGTTGTTCGAGTTTGGAGATGGAGGGGAGGAAAGAGAAGGAAGAAGAAGGAGCAGGTCGAGCCGGATCGTGGTGATGGTTCATATGGGTGGTAGATGGAAGGATCAGGGTTGGACCATGAATCTGGTCGTGATAAGTCACTGGTTCACGAGGGAATAAGAAGAAGTGGATCGCGGGGATCCTTGCAATCCGTTCCGGCTTCACGATCCGATTCTTTTTCATGAGTTGATGCTTTCGCCGCTGGTCCACACCTATTTCACAATCCGTAGATATACCACGATCCGATCCTTGCTGCACGATCCCGCTTGATGAACTTGTTAAATAAACAATGTGACCTAACTCTGATATATCGATGGACAGTTTGGCTAGAGCCCTTAAGAGATCCTTCTGGACTGAATGATAGCATAATTTGACTGTTGTTGACGACTAATCCTTCGATGATCTTGTTAACTTTTATGCTTTTCTTTAATGCATGCATAGGCACACACTTGCACTTGCACACACGGGGAATGGGTAACTGTATTCTAATCTCATGTTTGCTCACCAAAACAGTAATGTCGGATAATCATTCTCCTGAAAGATCTGAAACAGAGGTGGACCCGGAGGTGCTGGAACACCATAATCCCGAGGTTCCTCCAATTAATTCTGAGGGTGAGGATTCTGAATCCGAATATGAGGCTGAGACAGAGTCAAATTCATCTGAGAGTACCTCGCTAGAGGAGGAGTCCGAAATGGATGACCGAGCTCCCGATGGGATTCCCGGCGTTCTAGGAATTGAGAAATTCACTGACTCTTTAGCTTCCAAACTAGACGATATAAAACTTAAGAAAATTTGTTTGAAACACGAGATCCCGTGGGACGATGTGAAAACACCGAAAGCGGAGATAGACCTCATCTTCCTCCAGAAGGGTACATGGCAATCAGCCGACTCACGTGATGGGTAGGCGTTATTCCTCCGTTTCCTCCAATCGTCATTGAAACCTTAAGACGATCGTGTATTGCCCCTATGCAACTTCATCCCAATTCTTACGCAGCCTTGTACACCCTATATGTCGCGTATGCAGAGATTCTGCAAATTGAGCTTACTTTTAAAGACTTGAAATTCTACTATCTTTTCAAGCACCGTTCCACAGCGACTCCAAATTTCTCGTTCTTTGAATCAGTAGCCAACAGGAAGGTTCTGTCCGATGGTTACAACAACATAGGGGATCCCAAAGCTGATTGGTTTTACATAAAACACCAGGCTGGGTGTGCGAGGAGGTGGCTCAAATCTAGTAAGCTTCGAACCTCCAGATGCATGACTGAATTACATAATCGAAGTATTAACATGTTTCCTTTCCCTTTGCGCAGATCACACATTCCCCAAGACAGAAGGCTCTGTGTATAACGATCGATTATCCCGTCTTCTAAAAAGCAAGTCTGACTTCTTGAGAATCAAGAAATGTATTACCGACAAAAACCTTCACAAACATCATCTTTTGGACATAAGATTCGGACTTGACGTGGGTGGCAAACCTTACAAATATGTGCCCCCAGCTGAAGGAGAAGGAACTTCTCAAGTTGCAGAGACGACTACTCTTCGCAAGAGTCCCTCGCCGATGAATAATCAGGACGACGAAGATTTAAACGTGTATAAAGGAGATGAGGGACGAGCTGATAAATCAAAGGAGGTTCCAACCTCCAAGGGGCAGTCTCCACTGAGGACTTCATCGCCAGTTGAGTCTGTCACTCACGACGAATTAACGGAGGAATAAGTTTTCGGGGAATTAAGTAAAATTCCTTTGCCAGATGATATTTATACCCAAGAAGATTTCGAAGGAGAACCAATTTTTCCCCTTTCCGAAGAGACGGGTGCCTCAGTTGGAGAAAAAGAAGTTACCCAGACGAACCTAACTTCGAGCCCTGGTCTGTTTCAAAAAAAGGGGATTCCACGGGATGCACAAAACACATGCACCATTTATCATAACACTCTTTTGCTACTATGGTTCACAGTTCTGACACGCACTTGTTTTCTTTGCAGAAAAAATGTCTCGCAAACGGTCTTATTCCTATCGTTCCCTTCGCGAGGGCAAACCAAGCCTCCTTCCAGATCCTGAGCACACTCGTAGCGATAGTCGGGGAAGGGATAGTCGTCGACCCCGGGATTCTCATCAATCATATCCTGCACGACCTCGATCTCCGCCGAAGCAAAGTTATGGAAAGCCACCTAGTCGTCCAATGCCACCAGCTGGGGGGAAGCAACTTCCTAGAGATTTAACCCCTCCAAAAAGCACTCCTTCTCACGCCCAATTTTCTAAGAACCACGCCGAGCCAAAGGACAAGGACAAAGATGAGGGCAGGATTATAGAGAAGGGGAAGACAGTTCCTACTTCCTCTAGTGAGCGTGGCTTGGATACTACTGCTGCAAGGGATGTTGCCCCCAGTTCTGAGATCACGGCCAGGTTAGAGCGTTTATGAAAACGGTTTCCCGACACTTACTTTGAGAGGATGGTGTTCATCCCAGATCTTGAACCGGTCCCCGAGGATTGGGACATAGAGGTGATAGGGTATGTGTGCCATGCAGCTAAACAATATGGGGTAATGAAGAAGCATGCGACTACACTTTCTTCTATCATCCGCCGGATGGAGACGGACGCAACCAGAGCCAGAGTAAAGATTCACAATGATGCTAGGGCTAGGTGCAAAATGGAAAAAGAACTGGAGGATATACAGGCCCAACTGGCTTTAGCTCGGCGAGACGCAGAGAATTACAAATCCGAGTTGGAAAGTGCTAGGGAGCGTTTTCGCAACGAGCTTGACTTAAATAGCCAGGAACGGGTGGCCCTGAGGAAAGAAGTGGAGGATCTCAGGGCGGTTAACACTGAATTGAAGATGGTTCAAGATCGCTTTTCTACTGAGAAAGAGGCTTGGGAGAAAGAGAAGGCGAGCTTAAAAAATGACCTTGCCCTTGCCAAGAAGGAGAAGGAGGTTCTAAATGATCAACTTGCTCAAGTTGAGGAGCGGGTAGCTTTCGCCGAAAGCAATGCCAATGGCGCTCTTGAGTCAGCAGCTGCTGCGGTTGATAAGCTTGCCGAAAAAGAGAAGGATATAGATAGCTTTGAGGAATTGTTGTTCGATTTCTTTAGCCAAGTTATCAAGCATCGAGATATCTCTTGGATTCCCGACTACCATGTTACCTTGGCCAATATATGGGACGCAATTGTCGAGGGCATGAAGCGGCGACTGGGGGTCGACGAAATTGACGAGCACCAGCTGATGCAAACCTTTCTCAGAGGTGAAGAGCCTGCAGCTTTGGAGGAAGGTAGACGCCTTATCCACGAGGAAATGGAGAGGGAGAAAAGCAGGATCAAGGGTAAGGATAAAGTTGGTGAGAGTTCGAGTTCGATAATAGAGCCCAAAACCTCTGAATTTGAGGGATATAATCCCGATGATCCATTAATCCCCTTGGCACCTACTCCTCCGATTGTCGGGACCACCAGTACAAGTCTGGGAGATGAGTCAGCCGAAGATATCTCCATATTTTCTCCACAATTCATTAAAGCAATCGTAACTTGTCGTCGTCTCATGGGACAGACAACTGACATGGCCACATCTCCTCTCGATTTGCTAACCCTTATTTCTAATGGTGTAGGTACCAAAGTGGTTGAAAAGAGTGCAGAGAAGAAGGCAGAGGCTGGGAGGGTTGAGATTCCCCCGAGTTCTGGTATCGAAGCTTACGAGGTCTCAAAGCAAACTGGGGGCTCAACCAGTGATAGAGTTACAATGGCACCCGTGGAGCCTGGCATTGGCGCTCCTACAGACGCCAAGATCATTGCTGCTCTGCATGACTTAGACGACGGTCATGGAGATGAGGAAGAGGAGGTAGAAATCATTGACGAGGCCAAGGGTGATGATAGCGAAACCTTGGCTGACATACAGGCTAGGAAAGAGAAACAGTTGGCTCTTATGAGGGAGGAACAGAATCCTGTGTTCGTGAACCCTATTTCTGAAATCGACCCCAAAACCGGGTTGGTTATAAGATTCTCTTCTTGATCGATAACTTCACAGCTTGCCTTCGAACCCTCCAGTCCTTCTCCGGAGCCCCTTGTCGACAAGAGGAAAAGGAAGAAAAGCGACCGCTCTAGTATTGATAAAGAAGAGTTAGAGAAACAGAAGAAGGACAAGAAATCAAAGCTTTCTCCCAAGCACAAATAGAGTGCAGCTATCGGCTCATGTTTTAGTTTTAGGATTTCTTTTGGCCAAAAGATGTAGTCGTGAGATTGGCCCTCTTTTTTTGCTTAGTTTTTTGTTTTTTGTATATCCATTTCCAGTAAATAAGGACCTATTTCTTTTGCATCATAGTGTTCCTGCAAATTCACCGTGTTAGCAAAGTTCAAGTAATCATAATTGAAGCTTTCATAGTTAAATGTTAAAGTTGTAAGTAACGATCATTAATCATAACGAAAACAATCATCGAGAAATACATATGCTAAGTAATCGTGTAGTAATGCACGTATACATTCCTAATTGATCATCATTATAGTGCCTGGCCAGGGCGTGTTGGCGATCGATTAGAATTATATTGGTACTACCTCGATTTTTCCATGGTGGAATGGTTCTTGCAGCGCTAAGTCTCTAGCGCTTTTATACTCTCCCGATCCTTCAGCGGGTTAGAGTTTGCGTGGCACTAAGTCTCTAGCGCCTTTATACTCTCCCGATCCTTCAGCAGGTTAGAGTTCAGCTCGATTTTTGGTCTGCTCACCGATCCTTCAACGGGGCAGAAGTTCTGGGGGTGCTAAGTCTCTAGCGCCTTTATACTCTCCCGATCCTTCAGCGGGTTAGAGTGTTGCCAAGGCGGTTTTATCATGGTGCACCTGCACGCCTCGGGGACGTCATCTTCGCGTCCTTTATACTCTCTCCCTGATCTCGGGAGTTAAGTTGTAATGCAATTTACCCTGCTGTACCTTTTGAAACTTTAATCATCGTGAACTTTCCGATTTGCCGAACATTATTTTGAATTAGTTGTTTTGAGATTAGTACATAAATTTAAAACAATTTCCTGAAATGGTAGCAATATACATATTGATCAAAATAAAAGAGTAGATAAGAAATGGTGCAGTAAGGGTAAATAACAGACAACATTTTTATAGTGGTTCGGTCGAATCATGACCTACGTCTTTTGTTCAAATAACTAGACTATTCTTAGGCAAATCGAGCCTTTTTACATGGTTCTAAAAACAAAAGAATAAAACTGACACTTTTTATGTCAGGTAAAGCCGCAAATGCTGGGCATTCCGCACTCTGGGGATTTCTTCTCCATCTACGGTCGCTAGCTTGAAGGTTCCATTATCAAGCCTTCTTAAAATGGAGTACGGTCCCTCCCATTTCGGGCCCATATGTACCGGGGGCGGAAAGGCACGTTTCAGAACCAAGTCTCCAAGTTCGAATGTGTGAGCTCGGACTCTTATGTTGTAGTACCGAGCTACTTATTATTTGTGCCTCAAGGCACGTAAATCGGCTTCATCCCTTTTTTCCTCAATCATGTCCAGGGATTCAAGGAGCAACTCATTGTTGGTCATCGGGTCGTAATAAATGGTGCGATGGGATGGTACTTCTAACTCAACCGGAATAACTGCTTCAGCTCCGAAAGCAAGGGAAAACGGAGTGTGACCCGTTGACGACTTGTACGCCATTCTGTAGGCCCATAGTGCCAAGGCAATTCATCGACCCATATAGCTTTGGCCCTCTTCAACATTTTCTTTAGAATGGATTTGATCACCTTATTTGCCGCTTTAACCTGTCCTTTCGATTGCGGATGTGCCACAGAGGTGTATCTTTTCTCAATGTGATACTTCCGACAGAAATCTCGAAACTTTGTGCTGTCGAATTGAGTCCCATTGTCGGTTATGATGACTTTTGGAATCCCAAACCGACAGATTATATTCTTAACGACAAAGGTGATCACTCGTTTGGTCGTGATCGTGGCCAAAGGCTCTGCTTCTACCCATTTAGTAAAATAATCCACGACCACAATAACGAACTTTGCTCCGCCCTTTGCTATGGGGAGGCTTCCAATAATATCAATTCCCCACATAGCAAAAGGCCACGGGCTTATCATTATCTTCAACTGGTTAGGTGGCACCCTAGGGATTTTGGAGAACTTCTGGCAAGCATCACAACGTCGTGCATGCTTGGCTGCATCCTTGTTTATAGTGGGCCAGAAATAGCCGTATCGCAATATCTTCTTTGCCAATGTTTGCCCTCATGTGTGGTCGCCACACTCACCTTCATGGACTTCCTTCAGCACACGCTTGATGTCTTCATGGGCAATGCACCGGAGGAGAGGCATCGAGAAACCTTATCTGTACAGGACTCCACCTTGCAACACATATCGGGAAGCCTTCCGTATGACCGCGCGCCTCTCACTTTTCTTATTTGGGAGCGTTCCATTCATCAAGAAATTCTTCAAGGGGGTCATCCATGACTCCCTTTCAGGTTCAATTTCCAATACCGGATCAACTTCCATTTGATCCACACCGGGGAACCGTAATACTTCAATCGGGACTAGCTCCGTATGTTCTAGATTATCGGAACTAGCCATCTTTGCTAACTTGTCTGCTCTTTGATTCTCTGCTCGAGGAATGTAAGATATACTATTGTGCTTAAAATCACCCAATAATGTTCTTACTTTTTCCAGATATGATATCAACCTTGGACTCTTAGCCTGAAATTTTTCATTAACATGGTTCACGACCAAATTGGAGTCACAAAAGATGTCTAGCTTCATTACCCCTAGTTCCTTTGCAAGCTTCAAACCGGCAATCAGAGCTTCATAATCGGAATCATTATTGTCGCGTGGAACTCCAATCTAAGAGCGTAGTATATTATCCGTTTCTCTGGAGTTTCAAGGACCACTCCGGCACCTGATCGTCTGTCATTTTTAGTTCCATCAGATATAGTTTCCAGGCATTAGGGTCAAGGAGTTGCTTTGGCGGATCGTCTTCTTTAGTTTCCGCGTCATCTTCTAGGATGGTACATTCTGCTATAAAGTCTGCAAGTGCCTGACCTCTTATCGACCTTTGAGGTTGGAAGTTCAGGTCGAATTGACTCAATTCGATGTTCCATTTGAGCATTCTTCCCGATGCTTCTGGCCTTTGTAGGACTTGCTTAAGTGGGTGATCAGTATAAACAGTAATGGGATGAGCTTGGAAGTAGTGATGAAGCTTCCTAGATGCGATCAACAAACTGTACGCGAGCTTTTCTATCTTTTGGTAATTTCATTCTGCGGCTGCCAATTTCTTGCTCACATAGTATACTGGTCTTTGCACCTTATCCTCTTCTCTTACCAAAGCCGAACTGATCGCATGGGATGACACTGCTAGATACACGAATAAATCCTCGTGATCCACAGGCTTAGACAGTATCGGGGGTCTCTCCAGATGATTCAACAGATTTTGGAAAGCTTCTACACAATCAGGAGTCCATTTAAAGTTGCGCTTGCCTCGCTTTATTAATTCGAAGAACGGGATGCATTTATTTGTAGCTTTCGAAATAAATCTGCTTAGCGCTTCCACTTTCCAGCAAGGCTTTACACATCTTTAATCTGCTATGGTTCTTGGATATTTCGGATTGCTGTAATTTGATCTGGATTAATCTCGATTCCACGCGAGCTTATAATGAACCCTAGTAATTTTCCAGATGCTACCCCAAACGAGCATTTCAAAGGATTCAATTTCATCCCATATTTTTGGAGAATTTGTAACATCTCTGCCAAATCGTTGGTATGATCGGACGACTGTCTGGACTTTACTAACATATCGTTTACGTGTACCTCCATCGTTTTCCCAATCTGATTGTAGAACATCCTATTCACCAACCGCTGATATGTTGCACCGGCATTTTTCAGACTGAAAGGCATTACCACATAGCAATATAATCCCAAATATGTAATGAAGCTGGTATGCTCTTGGTCTGGGACATGCATAGGGATCTGATTATATCCTGAATAGGTGTCCATAAAGGAAAGGAGTTCATGACCTGCAGTTGAATCTATTAATTGATCGATTCTAGGCAACGGGAAACTATCCTTCGGACAAGCTTTGTTTAAATCAGAGAAATCGATACACGTTCGCCACTTTCCATTGGCCTTTTTTTACCAAAACCGGAATCGAAATCCAGTCAGGGTACGTCGAATCTTTAATAAATCCATTACTTTTCAGTTTCTCGACTTCTTCTTTCAATGCGGCAGACCTTTCTGGACCCAACATTCGCCTTTTCTGCTTGACAGGAGGATGTTTCGGGTTAATGCTTAGCGAATGACTCATAACCGAGGGAGATATCCCACACATGTCTGCATGGGTCCAGGCATACATCCAAGTTAGTTTTCAGAAACTTTGTTAATTCCTTGGCTTGGACAGGGTCCAACTGGGATCCAATCTTCAGGACCTTCTCTGGGTCACTATCATCGATTGGTACATCCACAGTTGCTTCATTGGGAGTCGCCATTCTGCCCCCAGGCTCTTCATCCTCTCAGGGATCTATGTCCTCGGGCAACTCTCTGGGCGACCCCCCAAAGGTACTTTCTTTAGTTGCTATGACGATTCCTCTTTTGGAGGGGAGGAGCCACCTTTCGCTTTTATATATCTTCCTTTGCGGAGCAGTTTTAACTCTGCAATGTAGCATGCTCGTGCCACAACTTAATCTCCTCTAACAATACCCACACTGGAATCCGTGGGAAATTTCAACAATAAGCACCAAGGTGCAATACAGGCCCTGAATTTGGCTAGGGCCGGTCGGCCCAAGAAAGCATTGTACGGCGATTCAATATCCAAGACCACGAAGGGGAGGATCCTCACTCTCTGGCGTTCCCCTTCCACAAGGGTTACTGATAATTCCACATATCCTATTGGAGCGGCCGAGGCCCCATTAAATCCGCATATCCACCCTTCACATGGCTTTAAATCCTTCGGCTCGAGTTTCATTTGGTCGAACGTTTTCTTGAACAAAATATTGACGGAACTCCCGTTATCTACCAAGACCTTATGAACTATCGCTGGGCCAATGGTGACGGTGATCACCAACGGATCTTCAGTTGGGGAGTGTACTCCAATACTCTCTCGCTCGCGAAATATGACGTCATCGGACATCGTCTTTTGTTGCTTAATCGGAGCGCTGTCCTCGGGGTTACTACACTCTCCCACTTCGAAATGCTGTTTAGCTGCATTTATATATTGATCCATAGCTCTGAAACTGTGCCCTGCTATGTGGAGCCCACCAATTATAGCATTGGTAACGATATTTTTCCCTTTTTGCTGAGCCGTCGGTTTAATAGTAGGTTGGCTTTGGTTTGGGGCCTGTACGGCTTGCCCTTGTCCCTGGGAGTCACCTTATACTCATCAAGCTTCCCTTCTCGGAGCAGCCTTTCAACCACTTCTCTCAAGTGACGACATTCGTTTGTGGAATGACTGTGGATTTGATGAAAAAGACAAAATTTCCCAGTCTCACGCTCTTTCTCGGTAGAATCTCCCGGAGGGGGTCTTTTATACTGGAGGACATTATATGTATCTAGGAAGATGTTCTCCAATTATCATTTAATGGTGTGAAGTTCTCAAATGGTCTGGACCGAGATCTCCTCTGAGAGTTGTTTCCTCGATTTCTTTTCCGATTATTGTTATTATTATTCCCTGATTGGAGACCGCTGTCTTGATTCTTGTTCCCAACGTTAACTTCAACCTTTCCTGAGCTATCTCCCGTTTGCTTGATGGCCACGTTGCTTTGGATATCTTCCTTATCAATAGCTTTTCTTTTTTGATTAGCGTATATCTCCTCCCGACGCAGGCGAATATTGGCTTTTTCATAAGATATTTCTCTGGTCGGGGGAGGTTTACCAGCCAGATATCTTCCAAACTCGGTATCTTTATCGACGCCATAGATCAAGGCCATCAACACAGTTTGCTCAAGCGGATCCTTGAATTCTGTGATGGCCAAGTTAAAACGATCCAAATATGACCTCAGGCTTTCGTCCGGTCGTTGTTTAATGAGGGATAGCTCGATCACATTCTTAGACCTCTGGGCATGAAGACGGAATTGGTTTACGAATTTCTCACTCCATTCCCTGAAGCTAGATATTGACGTGCTGGAAGGCGGGTAAACCACAATAACGCCATATGTTCCAAGAATATAGGGAACGCTTTACATTTGACCGCGTCTGTAGCTGCAACGGCATTCATTGACCAGGAATACCGCATCAAATGCTGGATGGGGTCAGTCCTGCCCATATAGCGATTCATGGTTGGCATATTGAAGCGCCTCGAGAATGTAACATCCAGTATGTCGTCAGTAAAAGGTGTGTGACTGCGGTCTATGCCCCAATCTTCATTCCTCTGTCCATGGCTATCTACCATGACTTGTCTAATCATTGCTTCAACCTCTGCATGGGTTAGGGTAGATTTGGGATCAGCACTCCTTGCCCGACGTCCTCCTCCGACGTTTCTTTGACGTGCTGCTATAAAATCTGGGCCCTGAGCAGAACTCCCTTGCCCCATGTTGTCGCGGTCCATCACGCGACGAGCGGGATGCATACCATTCCTTGGTGGTAGAACAGTTTCATTTAAGTTGCGGTCATTAGTTCCCTAATTAAATGCCTCCTCTTCACGAGACAGAAGCGACCCAAATCGAAGTCGTTCTATGTTTTCGGGCCTTTCTAACGGGGCCATCGTTGGTTCGTTCGGGGCTCTTTAGATGACGATGTATGTTCCGGAGAGAAAGGGTGAGCTGGAGGTGGCGAAACCTGCCTTTGAATATCATCAATTCTCCTACCTAAGGCAGTAATATTTTGATGCAGTAACGAGCTCTCCTGCCTTTGAGCAGCCAGTTCATTGGTTTGCCTATCCAATGCTTCAAGTATTCGAGTTAAATGTCCCTCGGTAACTGGGGCAGAAGGGTCAAATTGATCATCAACATTCTCTCTTGTATGTAAAGATCTTAGGCCAGGTCGAGCAGTTGTACCAGCACGAGAGAAACGAGCCATAACCTCCTTTCCGGGTCGGGTCGTGGTCTGATTGTTGCTTCGGATCGCGCTACCCTTGTGTCGATGGCTTGTGGTGGCACCCTGAGATCAGATCGCGGGGGCATTAGATGGGAGGATGGTGGCGTTGTCCTGGGATCGAGTTGTGACTCCTTCAGAGACCCAGATTGTAGCGCCCCCTTCAGGTCGGATCGTGATACCCTCTTCGGCCCGGTTCACCCCCACATTATCGCGATCCGAAGGCTCTTCTTCGACCTGCTCGTGCACACCTTCCTCGATCGCTTCATTCGCTTGCGAAGCTTGTAGTTCCTTAGACTTCTTTCCAGCCATGATATCGGGATATCGCTGAAATCTTCAAAAGTCGAAATTGCTGAATTTTGGACTGTCTTCTTTGGACTTGAATATCCAAATAGTAGAGCAACAATCCAACGTATCGAGACTTCAATTCTCAGTGAAAGCACCAAAATGTTAGATCCAAAATTGGCTCTAACACCCAAGTTGTTCAATTATGCAGAAATTAATATCAGAAAAAATGCTAGAAAATCAGAAAAGACACAAGATTTATAGTGGTTCGGCATTAACGAGCCTACGTCCACTTTATATCTATGATTATACTTGGAATCAGAGTACAATCGATGACTTATCCCTCAATCTCACTCTTACAATGTTATTCACTCAATAATTTCGAGACAACTCTGAATAATAATGGAGATGTAATAATTGTGGATTCAGGACTCAGAATTGCCGAAAAGATCCTAAAAAATGCCAAGTTCTAGGCTATTTATAGGTGATTTCTTCAGGCGGATCGCGGTCATACGTGGCACACATCTCGAGAATCTCGGACTGGTTCGTGGCTTGATGGAGAATTGGTCAATATGACAGTTATGGACAAGTGTCACAGGATCCGACATTTGCGGATCGTGGTGGACTTGGTCTTGGCCATCTCCCTGTCTTCAGGACTTGGATCGGGTCATGCAAAAGAGGAGAGGGCGGATCAGATCGAGTATCAGCGCCGCGATCCAGGGATGTGTCACGATCCGAGGAGGACGATTGACCACGATCGAATGCTTGAGGGGTTGGACACCTAGGGACTCATATTTCTTTTGCTTCTGAACTTTGGTGGCTAGATCGAAAAGCTAGCCAACATATAGTATGTACATGCTGCTCCATTTATGTATCTTGCCATGTTGCTTTTGATACTGCCATGAATTTGAAAACTAGCCGACATGCTTTGAACTGTTTTTTGCATGTAGTATGTAACAACCCAAAATTTTGGCAATATAAATTAATTATTAGAATTTCAAAAATAGTAATTTCCGCAAACAATGGAAATTGGCCACAAAACTTTAACCAATGCCTTCGTCTCATAATTCTGGCCAACTTTCATGTTTGGAGTTTCGCGGACGAAGTCCATATGAAAAAGTTACGGGCGAAATAGGAAAAACGGACGGAAATAAATAAATAGAATAAATAATAAATACCTTTCCTTTTATTACCTGCATTCACTAGGAAAAATCGCTCAAGGGTGGTCGACACCCTTGCCTAAAGCTATCGACCGCTTCTTATTGGCAACCATCAGATTTGATAATAAATATGGTTAAATCTTGTGATTGATAAGTTGTGATTATGTATAACATGAATTTTAGGATTCTTAAATATTTTCCCGTGTACTCCTGCATTTATGTAATGAAATATGTTGTATATGTTGCATAGCACTGTGGATCTGGAAATCAGTCCCATTAAACACAAGTTTAATGTAGTTATATTCCAGATCTTTAGTCCAGTGTTGAATAATGAAATATGTGAATTTGGGTAAAAAGATGAAATATGTGAATTATGTGATTGTAAGAATACAAGAAATATTCCTGTTGGTATTCAATATTATTGGTTTTGGCTTAATCATTGTAAACATGTTGTTTTGCTCCTTTTGAAAAAGGCGCTGTTTTGAAATCACAAGAGGTAAAAAGGTTGAAAAGGGAAAAGTGGTGCAAATGTACGTATATATATATATATATATATATATATATATATATTTGCGTGTAATTTGCGTCGACTATCCCAAAATATATATTTACATATATTTCTTGTGATTTGGAAATATGTCAATTCCACTAATTAGGCATTATTTGGAATGATTACGGCTAGCGGTCTTTTGTGAGATTTGAAACCTTTTTGGCAAGATTGAATATAAAAAGGAAATGTTTGGTAAATCAGTTAGACTAAATCATTAGTTTAACAATAAGAATAATAATAACTACATTGACCACACGAAAACATAGAAATGCATATATACATATTATCCATCCAAATCAGCGTAAAACGCTAAATTATGCATTGTATGGAATATTTGGATAAGGTTCAGTAATGGAATTATATGATGTAATCCATAATGAATTAATATATTTTTGGTGACCATTTGTAGCGATCAATATAATTAATTGCTATAAATAAGACCGCAAATCAATAAATAACCATTGTAACCAATATTGATTGGGGAAAAATAAATGTGATAGGGAAATGGTTATAATTCCTAAAATCTATTAGGATAAAGGTTGTAAACCCCAATTAGGAAATTTGAATTATAGCTGGATTTAGACATGAGGTTAAGCTCAACTTGTGGTATAAGCCTGCCCGGAACCGACCGACAAATCCAGCAACCACAGGTGGCCAGCTTAATGTGAGGGGTTTAATGCATAAATATAATCGTATCAAGGCACGAGGTTAAATTTAACTTGTGGTAGAAGTCTGCCCGAAACCGACCAACAAATCCAGCATCCACAGGTTGTCAGCTTAATGTTAGAGGCCTGATATATATATATATATATATATATATATATATATATATATAATTTAATAATATGAATAGACATTTCCTGTGAGGTACAACAAATAGATAACTTAGAACTAATAAATATTTACCTTAGGAAAATATGACAGTTATGGTCATAAAGGGGAAAAAAGGAAATAAAAGGAAATGGGTGTCATAAGGGAATTCATGATTGTCGTTTAAACACTAAGTCCAAATTAGGGAAGGTATCAAATAAATATCCTAGAGAAAAAAGGAACATAACCTTCCTTATTTATATTAATGGAAATAGAAAACATAATTGGACTTAGTGGGTTAATAATGTAAGATATTATTAACCATATAAGCCCGTGATGAAAATGGATCGTGTAAGTATAGTATTTCCGTGTAGTGGGACTAAACGGGAATGACATAATAACGTAGTCTACTTTATCCTAATAGGGAAAGGTGCTAAAGGTATGGGATACAAATCCAATAACTTTCGCGTATAGTCCGCTTCCTTGGGTCTTAAGTGTCTTCAGGTTGAGGAGTCCACCTGGGAGTAGATCTTTTAGTTTAGGGGTATTAAGTGACATGTGTGAGTATTGTCTGCCCAAACTTGGAAACTTAAAATGTCAGATATGATTACCTATCCTATGGGAAGTAATAAGCGACTAAGGAGGTTATCCTATAAGGTCAGCTAGATGGCATAGCAAACGATAAAATGCCATCTCTCACCGTACACAGGGCAAGGGTATATGCATGAATGACGGAAGCCTTAACTAGTAGGGCACGTAGCTAGTGCCATGTAGTTTATGTTAATGTTGAATATATTATCGAGGGTTAATAAGTGACTAACAGGTCCGCCTAAAGGTCTTAAGCGATCAGGGAGAATCCACCCTATCTATCATTGATGGTGAGGTATTGAAGAATGAAGGATAGTGAATGAGGATACGTACATATATAAAAACCCCGTGATTAGGGGTCCACTCTCAATTAAATAAGCAGTCATGTTATGGTATAATGGCTTAACAAATACATGCGTAAATGTTCTGTCTCAGTATTATAAATTGGGAATACTGCTTTGGGAAGAGTAGTAAAGTCATGCGTAAATAGCTACAAGGTTAGGATAGAATTACTTATCTTGTTAGGCATACATCTTAGGTTGAACCAAACGGGATACATCTGTGTATTATTGTCTATGTTGTACATTTCTTAGTCACCAGAACTTGTTGTTCTGATCCTCCCCTCCTCATTACAACATCCCCGGTTTCCTAGAGAAAGTCGGGTTCTCATAGATGATTAAGTTTGGATTTCGGTTCTTGTTCTCTCTCATGCTCGGTATTGGCAAAGTGGCTTACTTTGAAAAAAGGTAGTTACTTGAGTTAATACTAGTATATCCTATTTTGTTTCCGTTGGGAGTTATCTTCTACCGTACTCTGATTATGCTTATGCTCATTTATTGCAGGTACCAGATTTACATGCTCCATGCTTGGATGTGTTCAAATTTTGATTTTTGTCAAAATTTGGGTTTAGAAAAGTGTGGGGTTTTACATAGTAGGCCCGACCAATTTGAAATAAAATGCACATGTGTTAGCTCGAGATATATTTGCACTTGCTTGCTTTGTTTACATCGTTGTATATATGTTCTGACCTGAAATAAATGAATTTTTTTATGTCACTTGAGTGTTTCTGTGCATGTGTATGTTTCCTCGAGCATTCTTGTGTTTGGCTCGACTTGTTATGAGACTGTTCCACTTTGTTGTGCACGTTACTGTCTTTGCCCTGTACATTGCCATTATCATGTGTATCAGGGTTTGAGTTTTTTGCCATTGTTGTGTTGTTATGTCTTCTGGCCTGGCTTGCACTTGAACTGCTGTATTGGTCTGACTTTGTTGATTAACTTCTATTTGCTTGTCCCTTAGCATGCTATGTAAACAACACTTGAACTTTTGCGTTTTACATGTCGAGTTGCACTATCTTATTTGCTGAACCACTGTTCCTACAATGTATATACATACATACACACACACACATATATATCCATAGATGCGTGTGTATATATATATGTGTGTGTGTGTTTGTATCTGCATATGTACTGGATTTCTTGGTTCATGCCAATTCACAGATTTGACCATGCTGCCCCTGCACAAAATATATGTGTATATACATACACAAGTATGTGCATACATGTATGTGCAGAATATATATATATATATATGTATATACATATATATATATATATATGAGCACAAGAAATACTGTCTACCTTGTGCTATTTAAAGTGTATCATTATGAATATCAAAAGCTGTCTAAACTTAGAAGAATGTCCATATAAATCAGATCAAGTCATGAAAAATGATGAGAAACACACCAAACTTCGAAGGCAAATAAATTTTAAAAATAAAACTATATCTGCTAGAATATAAAAATATTTTTATTCCAGTTTACTGTGTGTTTCTGTGACAGGTAAGCAGAAGACTGGACTGAAGTGAAGACAAAGACAAAAGACAAAAGTGAGTGACATTTAGTAAATGAGTCTGTATAAGAATGAGCTGAGTGAAACATAATGCATATGTGTTTGTACAACTGAGTGACTGAGTGAACTGTAGTTAGGAGTAATGTATACATATGAAATTGAATGTATTGTATAATAGTAAGTTGTACAAATAGTGGAGTTATAAATTTGTACTATTTAAATGTTGAAATAAAATAGTATATTTAAATAAAATACTGTTTGAATATTTAAATTCTTATCCAGTAGTATTCTATCTAAATGTAATTATTTATTTCTGTCTGTGATGTAGTATAACAGTACAATTGTAAAAACATTTATAAATATTATATGTTTATTATCATCAAACGAAAATCATAGAATTGTTAGATACCACAACCCTATGTTAGAGCAATTTCCCATTTTCTTTACTGTTTTACTTATTATTTGCATTTGTGTCTGATTTTATGACTGATTAATATTTGTAATTTCCATTTGATTCTGTTAAATTCGAAATGATTTCAAAAAGTTCATAAATCTTCATTAAAACTATTCACTCTCATCTAGTGTTAAGTTAGCCTAAAGATCTGTGATCCGCATTTGCCAACAATTGGTATCAAAGTATTGGTTTTTAAAGTTTTCATAATCTGATTCTCTTGAAAAGCTTTAAATGGCAACCAAGACTGGCAATGTCAACATTATTAACTCTAGTTCATTTGTAGAGGGTCATCCCACTCCCAGACCACCACTATTTAATGGTAGTAGTTATGCATTGGCTTGTAGGATGAAAATATATTTACAATAAATAGGATTAGACACTTGGAACATTACTCAAACTGGATATGTTGAACCCATAATTAAATTCTCACAATGGACTGTTGAGCAAAAGGCTACTGCAAAAAATAATTCAAAAGCCATAAATATTTTAATTTGTTCGCTTGATAAAAATGAACTTAATAGGGTGTCCATTTGAAAGTCTGCATATGAAATCTGGAAAACTTTGCAATTGACTCACGAAAGAACAAGCAAGGTCAAATAGACTGAGATATACATATCAACTAATCAGTTTCAATAATTAATCCAACGAGTCTATCTTTTATATGTACAATAGATTTCAGGATATTGTGCATTCACTAATTGTTTGGGAAAGATATTCTTTGAAGAAGACTAAGTTTGAAAAATCTTGAATTCATTAACTTCAAAATGGGATCAAAAGACTCTAGCAATTGAAGAAGCCAATAATATCAGTACTTAGAAACTTGAGGAGTTACTTGGAAATCTATGTCGTTTGAAGTCCAAATGCAAGGAAGGAGAGAAGATAAGTCATCGAAAAAGAAATCAATAACATTTAATGCAATAACTAAAGAGTCAGATTCAAATAGTGATAATGATGAGGCGATAACATCGATGACAAGAAATTTTAGAAAATTTTTAGAACACAGAAAGTTGAACAATCTCAGAAGAAATGAGCATAATAATTTTGTGAAAAATAACGAGATTCCAAACAACGTCAGATGTCATAACTGTGATGAACCAGACCACTTGAAAAGAGACTATCCATATCCAAATAAACAAAATCATCCTTCAAATGACAATACTTCAAAAAATGGAAAAGAACATATATTGCCACACTAGACAATTCAGATTCATCCTCCAATGATGAAGAACATGAGGCAAAAAATTCAAATATGTGCTTCATGGCTATTAACATTTCAGAGGACATTGGAAGTTGGATCAAAAAATAGCATTATTATATTAAATATTAACTTATAAATTATATAAATAAGAATATATGATATATGTATATGTGCATATATATATAAATAAATAAATAAAAATGGAAATATTCATGTGCTTTAAAAAAAATGGCCACATATCGAGATATTTGATGACCCATTCTCCCAGTACCAGAAGAACCGATGGCCTTTAGGATATAACACATTATATAACCATAGAAAGATAAACATGCATTAAACATCAAAACGTGTATCATATTACATCATGGTTTCATCAGAGTTAATACATCCCATTGGATCCAAATATCATGCATATTAACTTAAATAAGTAAATAGATGCACGTCGGAAATAACGATATTTTGACATGATAAAATCTTAGAGAGAGTCCAAAAGAAAATCCTATTATGCTCCTGTTCCAGATCCAAAACCAGCTTTCCCACATAGTTTCCATATATAAATAGTCATAGCTTCCATAAGTAGTCCCACCCGAATTTGCAAAGGAAAAACAAATTATGAGTCAGTCATGTGATTGGTATGAGAAACTCTAAGCAGTTATTATTAACTTATTTAAAAGTAAGGCATATCACGGGACCACGTCGTATAACACGGAACGAGTTTCCTCCACATGAATACTAGTGCACAAACTTCTCAATGCTTTTAAGAAAATGAAACCATTATAAGACTCAAGTCCCATCACACAATGCAACTCATACGAGAGGATAAAGTTTTACCTTATAATAGTCAAACATGCTTGATAAAACATTTTGACAATGATATTATTATTAATGTCTAAGTGTGGAAATCACTTTCAAAAATAAATGTATAAATCTTAGCTCGCATAATGCCTCATCCCATTATGTTGGCTATATAGTTTACATCTGAAAACACAAAGTCTATATTGGAAGTTGGATTCCGTCAATGAACCAAGGCAGATGATCTTCATTAATTGTTCGGATCACCTCTAGCAAGGTGCCCAGGACTCACACGCATGTGATCCTTCGGAGCGGTAGAGCCGATCAACACTAACAGACTGATTGGAATCTTACTTGAACATAACGTCTCCTGGTCGTATCTGACCATCATCCTGGTCGTATTTGACCATCATCTGAGGTGCCTCGATCCATCATCCACATAAGTAAACTTGTTTGGGCTCTATACCTTGACATTACTTTTATCTAGAAGGAAACCTTTGTCCTTACTCTGCGGTCCATCATCCTGTTTTCGGCTCATTTCAAGGTGTGAGGCCCTAGAGTCAACGTCCCACAAAGCTCTACTTTTTAACAAAAGCTCTGATCTATCTGCCAACAACACTTAGCATGCCACATTGTCAATTCACAACATAGAATCGGTGTCTATTAATATTTAACCCTCTGAGTACATAAGTCTCAGAGGAGGGTGTTAAGCTAGGAGTATAAATCCTCTGTCACCAACTAATATAACGTAAATAGAAACCAATCAGTTATATTGTAAAATACAATGTCAGATATACATCCATTTACAAGTTTGTTTTGGGTTTGAATGAAACCAAAGGCATATTATTCCTCATCCAATAAAGGAGAGAGGCCCTTACACATTCGAAAATTAACAAGTACATCTTGACTACTGCAACTTTAACCTTTTAATGGAAGCTAACCATGCTCAAGGCACCAGCAAGCAGTCCATTCAATGTGACGATTTCCGGTTTCCCCCATCTTCGACTAATTCGTATAATTATTCAAAATGGGTTAAACTCGGCTTTTTTCAAAATAATTAGCGTCAAAACAAAATCCTTTTTGGATTATTAACCCTCCAGCTAAGTCTCCTTTAATTGGAAATCATTTCATAAGCTTAATTATTATTCTCAAATTTGGTTAAGGTGTTCCACTTTTAAAAATCATCTTTGCAATTCTTTTAACTTATAAAAAGGTTTACCAAAGGTTTATATTCAATTTAGGATTTTAAAACCTTTATCTCGAATGTTTCTAAAAAACCCTTTATAAAAGGCATCACAAAATAGCCTATTTCCACTTTATAGGTTTTTACATTCAAAAACATATATATTTGGTTCAAACCTCTTTCAAATAATTTATTATAAATTATAATTTTTTTCCTTATTTTTAATCATTTAAAATAGTTTATTTCAATAAGTTCCGATTTCAGGTCACTAAAGGCCCCAGTGCTGTTTTTATTCAAATTTAATTTGAGCTTATTTCAAATTCTAACCTTTGGATTTCAAAACTCTATATATCATTCAAAATCTCTTTTCATTTCGGACCAAAAAATTTTGTTTTGGGAAAATCCAATAGTCGGGTCTCCTGGCACGTCAATTTGAAGTCAAGGGTCGAAATTCGCGAACTATCGCTACGCGACAAGTTCTGTTCTGACCAAACTTCGATTTATATTATAAATTCAATTGAATTGCTTCTAAAATACCTTATTAATTATATAAAATATATATAATAATTTTCATGAACTATATTTCAAATTCAAATATCCTATTATTTAATTATTATTATAATATTTATTTTTCAAACTTCATTATTTTAAATCCAAATTTTCCTAATGTCCATTGCAAAAAAAATGATAGTTTCGAAATGGAAATCTTGTTAAAAACGTTTCCCAGATACCATAACCAAAATTCACTTTTCCCATTACCATTTATTTTAAATAAAAACTTCGATAAGCCATAACCTGCTTTTAATTTCTCCAAAACCATTTCTTTCTTTTACAAATATTCATCATACTGACTTAAACTTCACGTCCATGAAAAATCCGATATCAAATTTGGAATTTTATTTTTCACCCATTATTTATATGAATAAAATATTCATTTAAATTGTTTTAATGAATGGCGACTTAACCAATGGGTTAGTAATCATTCTTTTTGGCTATATCAACCATTGTAATCACATACCGCATTATTAACAACCATGATAACATCCAGTCTCACATATCGTGACATAATTTATAACATATAAGCCTTAAACCATTAATGCTTGCATGTTTTTGTCAATCAATAGATTTACCGCAATACACAACCATTAACAGTCATAGGCATTCAATACCAAAGGGGTTCATACCCATATCCACTAACCAATATCAAGTTAATTTCCATTTCAATGACATTTAAGGTTCAAAATAATTCCAGTGTCAACATTATTATTTCTAAGTGTTATATACTTAAGTGATTATGCAAATCTTACTCAAAAATCGTCTCTTTTCCATATCAAACATCGTTAAACCATATGAACCGTTATCAAACCATATCATGAACCCATATTATCAACCAAGTGTCATTATATAACTCATTCGAGCTTACAACTATAATCAATAGTTAACAACCCTTTATTCGGTTCATAGTTTCTAACCTAGTATTCCACTCCTCCTAACTTTAGTCGTAGGACGTCTTACAGATTTCGGCAGCCTCCCGACATCACCGGAGTTTTTGAAAATAAAACGGGTAGGGATTCGACACTATTTGTTTTATAAAATAGCAGGTGTATATATGGATGTGTTTTTGGTTCAAAGAGCAAATAGGGAGGGGTTTTAGGCAAACAGGGATTGGATTTTTTAAGGTGTAGCCCACGGCTTTGGTCTGCTCACAAAGGTGGGCTAGGTGGGGTCCACGACAACGGGTATGGTGCTAATCGGTGTGGGTCTGGAAGTAAATGGGGAGGAGAGGTGGAGTTTTGGGTTTTTAAGTGGGTGTGGGAGCTTTAGGGAAAGAGGGGGGCCTACGACAGCGTGGTGGCGACTGGAGAAGGTCTCCGGCAGTAGGGAGGTAGTTGGCCTGGCAGTGGGTATTGTAGGGGAGCATGGATGGAGCAAGAGAGAGGGGGGAGAGGAGAAATGAAGGAGGGAAGCAAAGTGAAAAAATAGGAGGAAGGCCTTGTATTTATAGAAGTGGAGATAGCTTGGATTGGTGAGGTGTTGGCTTGAGATGGAAGGGAGAAAGACTACATTGGAGGCTTCATTGGTTGGCACCTCAAAAGAAACACAACTCCAAGATAACTAGTTAAGTGTGAATGCTTAACTTTGATCACGTTGAATCTACCACGTGTTCACTACTCGTACGACCACATAGTGATACTGGTTGCTACAAAATTTGAAATCCTGTTATATTTTCCAGATACGGTTCCAATGGAACTGGTCTCGTCGAATTTCGAGACCGATTGCTCAAAAAGCTCCAGTTTGAGTTTAAATTATCAATCAGTTCACATTTTTATTTTGCAAGTCCACATACTAACTTCGATTGGCGCGAAATTTGAAATACTACCATAATTTAACGACGTTCTAAATCCGATAAAATTGGTTTCGCCGAATTCCAAAATCATTTGCAAAATGTCCATTTTTAGGCTGTTAAAATAATATTAAATTATCAAATTTTAAATTAACTATATACCCATATATAAATTATTTAAACTCGAAATTTAAATTTTTTAAATTGGTTCTAAAATTTAAGGTCGCTACAACATGCCCCACTGCCTATGTCGACATTCCTCCTGTAATTTTTGAATTCAAACTTTTGGAATTTACTTTATCTTTTCACCAACTCCAATGTACTGAAAAGATATCTATTGACCAGAGAACATGTCTATATATTCTCTATTTATCTCTCTATCTTTATCATTACTTTTCACCTTTATTTCAATATTCAAACTTATCTTGACTTTCTTCTATTCTTTGTAAAACTTGAGTGATGGCTTCCTCTCCAAGCACTATGAGTTGTCTAAAGCTATTAAAGAGTTTTTTAAATAATTCGAAAGCTATCAACGATTACATTAACTATGTAAACTTTGGTAAAGTCGATATCTTTTAAGATTTTGAAGCTTATGAGCTTGAATCTCTTTTTAATCAAAATTAAATCCTTCGTTTGATCAATTCTCGGAAAAATGATTATGTGTGTTGTCCGAATCTGGTAAAAATGTTTTATGCAAATCTAAATCGCGGTGTTTATGAAGGAAATGAGAATAAAGTATGGAGTAGTGTAAAAGGTACTCAAATTGTTTTGAATTATGATATTTTAGGAAATATTTTGGGTTGTAAGAGCATGGTAATGGATCTCCCAGATTTCAAAATTAAGTAACATGACCAATAGACTTTTCACCATATTTTTTGAAGGAGATGACAATTTGGAATTCAAAAACCCTTATTTTCAATGAAAGGTAAGGATCGTAAATCTACTTCTTCAACACACCATTACATCTCATTTGGGAAATTTCAATAACCCAACAATTAAACATTACAAAGCTCTTTTAGCCATTTATGAAGATTATAACATTAAATAGGCTCAAGTTATTTAGGATGAATTTCAAGACAAATATTTTTCAATGGGTGGAAATATGTTATACCAAGGAATTTACTTCGCACATATTTTAAATCTTTTTTGGAGTTGATTTGAAAGGAGAAGAGTTTGGTACCATTTGATATTCAGAAGGGGCAGGTTACGTTCGCGTCTGCGTTAGGCGCTTTGATGGTGGGACCCACGTATTTTCTCGATTGAGCTTAACGATTGGAATTGTAGCTTTAGAGTCTAACGCGTCTAACGTGTCAGACGCGGCGTCAGACGCTAACAGCAAAATTTCAAACGGCTATTTTTCCCATCCTTATAAAATCTACCCCATCCACCACATCTTCTTCAACATTCCACACCTTAAACACCATAAATTTTCTTTATTTTGCCTAAACAATGGCTGATGTCACTCGTCCGAAAGCAACATTTCACCGACCTCTGAAAGCGTTGTCTCTGTTTGCAACTTTAGAGTTTCTCCGTATAGTTGTTGATGCTTACCAAGCAGCTGGAAAGAACAAAAAAGGAATTCACAGGAGGATTGCAACTGCTCTGAACGAGGCTTTAGCTACATCACCGACTGAGATACCAATCACTACTGAACAATTGACGACTAAATATGACGCTTACAAGAAGAAAAGGACTATATGGCGTAATTTAATGGAGAAAATGGGCACCGGATGGGATCATAAATACGGAACGGTTAATGGAACCGAAGCTTGGTGAGTTGATCGAGTGGCGGTAAAACATTTTAACTTAAGTTTTGTAATTTACAAGTTTAGTAATGTATTTCATCTACAAGTTTACAAGTTCAATAGTTAACATACATGTCTCTTTAGGAGTATGACCCTACAGTTCTAAAGTACAAGACCCGACCTATTAAGAATTTGGCCAAACTGGAGCAAATTTTCGGCAACAGATCGCAGTAGGTTTTGGCGCTTACACACCAGGCGCTACAAGTCAGAACACACAACAAGATCCACAATCTCCTCCACCCGGGTTTGTACAACATACGTTCTTCGATGAATCTCAAGTGGCACTAAAAGGCATCCAGACTCAACAATCGTTTTAGGAGCCTGCTAACCAACCACGAGGTGCAAGCTTTTCATCAAGACCTCGTTATGGCAGAAGAGGAAGAACTAAAAGTAATACAAAGGTGGACGAAATTGTTGATATGATACACACCAGGCAGCTCTAGAAGAAACCTCATTCTGAATCCGACAGTCAAACTTCTAATCTATCTAGGAATGTTAGTAATTCTCCTTGTCTATGGCAAGTCCACTGCCTACTGGAATTCCGATTGTGAAGCATGCAATAGACCGTGCAAGAACATTTGATGGTATTGACATAACACACACAATATCAGTTCTCAAATGTAATGAAAATCAAGATATGTTCATGGTTCTTCCTGATGACGAAGCAGAAAACTGATTGCATTATGAAATCGAGGTTCATAAGCAAGTAATCCGATACAAGCAGTTTAAGATGAATCCCCCTCAGTATCCACCTTAGTATTCAACCCAGTATCCACCCCAGAATCCACTACAGTATCCACCTCAGTATCCACCACAGTAGCCTATTTTCTGTATTTTATATTTATGGAATTTGTATTCTTCAGTTTA
The DNA here is from genome assembly GCA_030737875.1 of Allium sativum. Taxonomy (NCBI): domain Eukaryota; kingdom Viridiplantae; phylum Streptophyta; class Magnoliopsida; order Asparagales; family Amaryllidaceae; genus Allium; species Allium sativum. The sequence goes on along the minus strand of CM060923.1, from coordinate 320,445,343 downwards.
TATTTCATAATTTGAATTCTGCAATTTAAATTCTGCATTTTGTATTTTGCAATTTGTATTCTGCAATTTGTATTCTGCATTTTACTATTCTGTTCGACAATAAAACATACAAAAAATAAAAATAAAAAAAATACAAAAACAATAAAATAATAACTCTGCCCCTTCCAATTTGCCCCTTTCGTAAAAAAAACAAATTCCCCGTTCACAACAATTCCCGTTTAAATACCCCCTCCAAATAACCCTTTCAAATACCCCTTCTTGTTCAAAATCAAATGCACCCTTTGTTTTCAAAAAGATTTTTAATTCCGGAAATATATCTCTTATAAAGATTCCACTAGTGTTTCAATTATATGATACGCGTTCGGAAAAAGATGCAAGGCTGGCTCATGAAATGCAAGAAGAAGGGGACGGAATGGAAATCGAAGAATAAGAAGAGGATAAAAATACTTCCTTATAAAGCATAAAGTATCCCACTAGTGCCTCTAATCCATCTAATTAAATCCTTCTTGTGAATCAAAAGATAATAGCGGAAAATCAAAAGATTTTAAGGAGATCGTTTAGTAAGAAAATGGAGAAGATCTCCACAAAGATGAATAAGTTCTTTGCAAAAGTGAGTCGCAAGCTTGGATTAACATCATTTTCTATCTAATTCTAGTTTTGTTTTCATGTTTTAGTAGTTTCTATTTCTATCGTATTTTAATTCCAAATTTTGTATCATTACATTGCATTGTTGTCTACAATTATCAGTGAAGTTCTTCTATTTCTGTTCATGATTTTTAAAACATCTCTGGAATGAATTTATTGTGTTAAGAATGATTATATATAAACCAAAACTCAACATAAAAAATTGCAAAATCAGAAGTTTTGAAGTATACATGTCAACCCGAACTACCTCCCATGTCGACACATAATTGTCAAATTTTCAAAATTGTTTAAATTCAAAAATTGCCTTAACCAATTTGTATCCATTCATTTTTAAGCGAATTCCAAAGCCTATAAATTCCTATTTCTTCCAAAAAAGTTAGTCTTTTCATTTCTCATCAGTCTTCATTCATTATCCACTAATTTTATCAATATCATGGCTCCTCCAAATCATAATCCAAGTGAAAAACTTGAAGAAATACTCAACCATTTCAAAAATATCCTCTTTATCATTCCCTATAATCAACCAACCTTAGATTTGAGTCAAATATAGATGATTAAGAACCAAGACCAACATTTTAATAATATTTGTTGGATGATCTCTTCATTCAACAAAGAAGGAGAAAATAACGATTCAAAAGGAACTTTTATCAACGAAAATGAAGAATGAGATGCTTTAAAAGCCGATCCAATCTTTGGAAAAGAAGGATGGGTAGAAGCTCTGAGAAACATTTCAATTTATGTTTGAATTTGGCGTGCTTGGCATGTTTGATTTGAATTTAAATTAATGGTGTGTGTAACAACGTGATTTAAATTGGTTTTATAATTAATTAGTTTGGATTGATTGATTGTTAATATTCCTCTAGTTTGACCTTGATTTAATTTTGATATTTCTTGCTTTAATATTAATATTTCTTGTTTATTTTTAACGTAAGTGGTGCCATAATTAAAGGAGGAGTATTAGAGTCATTTTCTTAGTCTAGGTTAAGTCGCTTTTTTTAAAGGGGTGTATTATAGATTAAACATAAGTATGTAGTGTTTGTTAAGGGGGAGAATTATAGAATAGGGCTTAGATTATGGGGGAGTTCGTTGTTTCAGAAGGAGTTGTTGGAGTTAGGGGGATTAATTGAAGAATCAAGGTATGAGGTAAGTATATTTTATAAAAAAAGATTATCATCATAAATAATGGGAGATTGTTAGGGACTGAGATGATGGCTTTGATGATACGACCTTGTTTTACCTATAACTATTATAAAATATATACTAACACTATTATATATATTTATATATATATTTGTGTGTGTGTGTATGTGTGTGTATAGGATGTACATGTGGGTATTTTACGCAAGTACTAATTCTGAAGGTTATATAGTTTAAAGATTCAAGAGTATCAATTACAAAGAAGAAGAGTTCAAGATTAAAGACTCATGAGTAACAACAGTTCAAGAAATCAGAATAAGTAATAGAGTCTAGAATTTTTGTTAAAACTCTGTAATAACACTAAAATCTTCATTCTAGTTCTCTATCCATTTTTTCTTCTTATCTTTTTCTCAAATGGATTTCAAAATTACTTCCTAATTTAAAAAATATATATCTCCTAATCTTTAAATTATTCAAAATATTTCTTAAATTTTAATCTAACTCCCGATTTGAATATTTTAGATTTTTTTTATAAGTTTGATACTATTCGACATTAAGTTTTTTATGTTTAACATTTACTTGAGTTTTAATTACCTTTTGTTCAAATTTATAATTTTGTTAAGTTTTTTATATCACTTTTATTGATTATAAATATATGCTTTAAACTTATATTCTTACCCTATTATACTATTTTAATACATAGGAAAATAATTTGTTTAAACATTTGAATTACCTTGATTTATTTAAACATCATTTACATTATTTTAAAAATTTAAATTTTCAAAAATATATAGGGCATGTCGACATGCACTACCCTCCATGTCGACATCGTAGCCATTATTTTTAAAATTCAAATTTCAAAAGAAGTGTCTATTTGTTTAAAACTTTTCCTGAAGAAACATGACCGTAGATTCCCTACAGATACCAATCTAAATTCATTTTTTTTACTATTTTTCAATATCTTCTTCTCTTTCTTTTTCTCTTATCCATTTATACTCTTAATTTTCAAGTTTCCATGACCAAAACTTTGAAAGAGAATCAAAACAGATCATCTGTAGTTTAATTCTTTACCACTCTCCCTCAGTGATCCAAGTGTTATCCAGAGTAATAGGAGTGTTTGTAATCAAAGATCGTAAAATCAAAGTTACATTGAGTCTTTCTTACAAACTGATACTAAAATGGTGCAGTTGTAGCCCATTCAAATTAACTGGGTATAACTGTAGCTCATAAATCAATTATGTGATCTTATAGCCTGGTTAAGTCAAGAGAGCGCCCTGTGCTCGGAAGCTGTTGAGGGTGGGCCTCGTGGCTCTTGAAATCGAGGATTAAAAGATCGAATATTGAAGTTTATTTGAAAAAAAATCTACACAACCCAAAGTTGTGTGGGAGTGGATGTAGGGTAACTCTGAACCAGTATAAATTTCCGGTTTTTTCTTTCCTTTAATGTTTTTATTTATTATTCGCATTTGTGACTGATTTATATTTGTAAATTGTATTCGATTTGGTTAAATTAAAAATGATTTCAAAAAATTCATAAATTCCATTAAATACTATTTACCCGCCTCTTGTATTAAGTTAGCCTTAAGATCCGTGATCTGCACTTCTTAACACTATGGACGGACACTGGTCTATAAAAGTGGCTTATATTAAATCATCAATTGTGTCGTTGTGATCACCATCACCTAGTTGGCCCTCTGGGAAAGTTAGAAAACAATTAGATCCTCCTAGCTAGTACAACCAAAAGAACTAAAACTAAAACCGTGCATTTTAACGTAATGAACCCGCATATGAAATCAAACCAAGTTGATACCAAACCGTACTTTGTAGAGAAAGCCATCACAACATAAGAAAGCAAGTTATGAAGTTGGCATAGGAATGTCTCCCAAGGATATGGACCGGTACCGGCCATAGGCCTTGGACAGACACCGATACGCCAAACTAGGTCGGTTGTCACTCAAACTTGGGGTGTGGACATGCATTGCTTGGTTGGATCTTCTAGTGATGCAGTTTAACCCAATTTATTCGTGAATTCCTATAAATACTCAATAACCTATTACAAAAGAAGGATTTGAATTCTATGTATTGAAAATCTACCAATCATCTCCTCCCCACTGCAAACTCAAGAGACAACAATACTTCTTCACCCAAGTGGACTATTGTGATTAGCGCCAATAATTCATAATACTTGTGTTACTTGTAGTCTTCACTTTATAGATTATTAAATTGTTTGTACTCAAATCATGGAAATTCGGCATGAAGAATCAAGGAATAAATATATTCAATGTGGATGTTGGCTTACTTAATAGCTGAACCACTGTAAACTTTGTATTATCTCTCTTTCTATTTTCAATTTTTTTACTTTTTTTACATTATTATATTTGTGTTGTTTTCCCTTGGAGGGGTGGCTTTCACGTTATTCATGTATTTGTGCCAGTTTTAGCGTTAACAAATGGATACCCTAGTTTTACCTTGGATGAAGGGTACAATTTAAGTAAATCTTAATCAACTAAGGGTTCTATAGGGAATTCACTACTTTGGGTGTTGACTATTTTTGTGATTAACATAGTAAACACTCGATCTTCGAGTCGGGGTTTATTAGATTTATCAATAAGAATGCAATAAAGAGAATAACGAAAGTAAAGTTATATATATTGAAATAAAATTAAACTTTTCATTAAACAAAATATGTAAACATATCATGTAGGCTTTTCTACAATTTGAAATAAACAACAGAGAGAAACAATTTAAACTAGCATAAACATATAAATTGAAACGAAATAGAAGAAACACAAATTGAAATGTCGTTTGATTTCATATTTTGTAAATAATGAAATCCCCTCTCTGAGACTAAATTAATTTAAACAAATCAATTAAGAGGATGTTCTAAATGTCATACAACACAATATCTTCTAGATATTCAGTCAATGTAATATGCAAATGTAAAGATGTAAGTAAGGTATAACTCGCTTGGAGATTTTTGAATCCTTTGAATGCATCGTCATTATCTCATGTGGTAATATTTTTATCTCTTTTAACTTCTTCAATAATAAATTTTAATGATTTCATAGAGTTTTAATAAAGATTCAAAGTTTTAATTCAAGAATTATTTCAACTTCATTCATTAACGAACTTCACGTTCTCATAATGCACAAATATGTCTCATGTTAGTTTTTCTATGATGAACTTCTGGTTCTCAAACCTTTTGCAAACTTCTAGTTCGAATATTTTAGGTTTTAGTTGACTAAAAAAACATCAAAGCTATGAATTTTATCGAATTTTTCGCAATTTAAGGATTTACATCTCAAGATCTGAGTTATATAACTTTTGGCAATAAATATTATTTGCTCAACTTCAGGTTGTTTTCCAACCTTATCTCTTCCATTATAATAAACGTTATTTGATAAGCATCCTTGTCTCCGCTGGTTAGAGCATGGGAGTAGGATGCAAGAGATCATAGGTTCGATTATGTCGGATCCCCTTGCCATGATAGTCTGGTTCATTTTGTTCACATGGAAAGTTTGTCACTCACGCACGCCAACCCCTTTGAATGCCAATTAAGGGGATATTTATAGGTGAAGTTTCCAAGCATCAGCCCGAATTTCGTATCCCGAGGGGATGCGAAATTCATATCCCCGGTACTTAGCCAAAAAAACAAGCCGTAGTGCAAAATTTTGAATCCTGGAAAAATTGCTGAACTTTGATGATCGACACGTGTTTATCACCTGAAAAGTAGTGATCAACACCCATGTGAATCGACTACTTGTCATGCCATTTCGAATCTGTTTGCCAGATCTCTGCCTGTTCCTTTGCATCCCCATGTTTAATTCTAAGATTTAGCATATGAATTCGTGTGTCGCACACGTGGATTTCTCATCGACTCCCAGCGTGATCGGGCGATTTTTTGCATCCGAATCTCATGCCAGATCTGATGCCTGATCAGATACAAAATTCGGGATGCGAAATCCCTGATGCTCACCCATGGAATTTTGTGATCGCACCACGTTGCACACGGTGTTTCGAAGTGCCAAACGTGAAATTTTACCAAGTGGTTGACCTGAAGGTTTTGAGTCTGCACAAGCAATTTTAGTTGATCAACATATGCTATGCAGCACTTTTTGAGTGATCGAATATAGAATTTTCCATAACCAATATATTTTCCATTGACAAATTTTGCCATGTGATTGGACCAAGGCACCCAAGGATTTTGAGCTGATCGGGATGAGTCGGTTACGTATTTTTACCATGCCATATTTTCCCAAATTTTAGCGACGTTTCCAATCGGATAACGCGAACCAAAAATTGACGATATTTCCAACCTTTTCCAAACACTTTATGACTTCACCAAATCGCTTTGTGCTTTCCAATGATGTTCTCGAAACTTGAGCGCTTCGCTAACCATAATATTGATGTGTGATTGCTTTGACAAAAGGCGGGTTAACACTTTACCCCTTAAAACATATTTGTCTTGATCAAAGGAAGATCTGTTTTGCGAGTAAACCAAAAATCCAAGAATCCGTAAACCAAAGTCAGGAGAAGTCCGAAGGGAATCCCAATAACCAGAAAGCCAAAGAGCCACTAACTATAAAATTGTGAAGCCAAAGAACTTGAAAACCGCGATCTCGCCGGATCATTCCTTAAGAAATAGTCTAAATACTCAGGTAACCAAAATAACTGACGTAACCAGAACAACCGAAGTATCATAATTACCGAAGGATTATGAGGATTCGAGAACCTGAATATCATAATAACCAAAGAACAAGGAGGCCTGGAAGCTAGAATGACTTAAGTAGTCGGTAATCGAGTGACCGCAAGGATTCGAGAGCCAGAATAACAAGAATAAACATAGTTGGGAAATCAGGGAAACCTGAAATTCGTAAAACCAAAGTAAATGATAGCAAGATAACCAGATGAATTGCTGTGACAAGATGATCCAAAACCAACAGTGAGCGATTTTGCCGTGTCACCAACAAGACAACTTGAGTTTCAACCAAGTGAGTTATCTTTTGGGAATCGACATAACAACACAAAGCCAAATAGGTAAAGACCTTACCCGCCATAGATCAAGGCATCCTTGCTAGGAACTGGCAAGGCGATCGGGATAGCTAGATGAGTTCAAGGCGGCCTTACCGGGGCTAGATGACAAGAATGACCGGAGTGTAAATTTGGCGAACCAAGTCCAAAAGCTGTGGACCAGAGCCCTTAGAGTTCGCAATCCAATTACAAATTTACTTACTTCGCAATCGACATCCCGACAAATGAAGTAATTTTTATTAAAGTTATAAAACTTTGGAGTTTTTAGTAAAACCAAAGAGAAGACTTAACAATTTGTCATTCGTAAAGAGCATGCCTAAGGACTTGATTGTTCCCTTGCATGGGTATGCAGACTTAGCCGTTTTTTATTTTAAATTTATTCGTGAAGGAGATTGAATGGTTTATTGTTTGCGAAGTGCATGCCTAGGATCTTGCCGGTTCCTGTTACATGGTTAAGCAAACTTAGCCATCTAAAATCCAAAGTCAGATAAAGTTCAAGGTGCCCTTGCCGAAGTAAAACGACCAAGAAAAGCTAGAAAAGTTCTAGGCAACCTTGCTAGAGCAAGACGAACAAGAAGAGTCAGAAAATTTCCAGGCGGCCTTGTCAGAGCAAGATGACCAAGAAAAGGCAGAAAATTTCAAGGTGGCCTGCCGGAGTAAGACGACCACGAAAAGCCAGAAAAATTAAGTTTTATTAATAACCAGGGGGTCATGCTGTGTTGTCAAGTAAAAAGCATGCCTAGAGATTATAATAGCTCTCGTATATTAGTAGGTCGACAAAACCATCTACAACCAGAAAGCCAAAAGGATACATCCAAAGGGCCGAAGCCTACAAAGCGAAAACCATTGGCCAAAGCCCGAATAACCAAAGTCCGAAAGAAGCCATAACCAAACTATAAGCCAAAGAAACCAAGAAAACCAAAAGAAAGGGAACCAAGAACCAGAGAAAGCCAAGAGCCTAAGAACCAAACACCGAAAGCCAAGATACCAATTACAAAAAGCCAAAGAATACCAGAAACCAACCAACCAAAGAGCCAGCAAGAGACAAAGAGCCGGAATATCAAAAAGACAAGACCATGATCCAAAGACACAAACAAAACCAAGAGCCAAGTGACCAAAGAATCCACATCGCCAGGAAAACAAAAACAACATGCTAGAAGATTTTGATTTCTAGGAGGCCTGAATCCAAGTCTTCAGAGCTAGAACCAAGATCAGATAATAACAATGCCGCCATAGGCACTGGGCTTGGGCCTATCCTGAATAGTGTGAAGGGGTTGTGCCTGCCTTGGCACCACAGCCCGTATCTGAAAAAACTGTGTTAGCTCACCGTGTCTGACATGCTCTTTAACCATATCCCGAAGATGTCGACAATCATTTGTGTTATAACCGTTGAGATTATAAAAAAACAAGCAATGCCGACCATAATCCCTTTCTCTTTGACTCGACACCCTTGCGGGATGCTTTCTGAAAGGAGAAGTGTGATGAACTTTTCTGTAAATCTCTTCGATGGTGTGAGTAAGTTCCTGGTAATACGAGAATTTAGGTTCCCTCCAAGCCATGTTTCGATCTCTTCCTAAAGAAGGTTTACCTTTGCCAGGATCCTTAGCTTTACTAGAGTCGGGCGGTGCTCCGCCCTTAACCACATTAGCCACGAGAACCTTTTTATCGTCCTTGCATCCTCCTCACAATAAAAACCCTTCCGCTTCAAAGTAGAACTCATCGAAATCCCTTGGCGGGTATCTTTGCAGTGAGATCTTAAAGTCATTCTTATCCAAAATACCAGAGGCTGCAGCCATCAAAACCATGGACGGATCGAGTTTGTCGACCGACGTCACCATCGCGTTAAACCTTTCCAAGAACTTGCGTAAAATCTAGTCAGACTTCTGCTTGATTACCGTTAGAGTCATAACACTTTTTTGATGATTAATGTGAACTCTTAAGTTCTCGACAAACTTCCCAACCAAAGCATTCCAAGAGTGAACCAATTCCATTCCCAGCTTCCAAAACCGCATGGCAGCAATGCATGTCAAGTAAAATGGAAAACACTTTGTCATGACATTGTCCAAAGCCGAGAGAACTTCCATATGGCAAACATAGCACATCAAGTAAGCAGTCAGATCCTTCCGACCATCATAAGCTTCCAACACCGGTAATTTGAAATCCGATGGGTTCCAAAAATTCCTGATATTTAAAGGTAACGGAACGAGTAAACAATCCAAAACCGAAGAGGAGGGACCGCCTTGAGTAAATCAACTAATAACATCTACGATTTGAGGTATATTATCAAAAGCGAGAAATTGATTCATGTTATCCAAGCCAACACTGGTGCCCCAGTGTTTAAGTTCATGTTAGTAAGCAGTTGATTCATATGAGAACTTTCGGTTGAATTCCAACCCCAAGGAACAGCAACGACGCAATCCTTACTCCCAAAACCATGGGAGCGCTACCATCTAAATCTGCATGCAAAGGCGCTTGAGCCATATTACCAATGATGTAACCTGCAACTTGACTAACCAAAGCATCACGAGTTTAAGCGACATCTGGATTAGGGGTACTGCCTCCAAGCATAGTGGGAACGATACCGGTTCAAGGATCGGCATCACCCTATTGTTGAGTTTGTGGGGATGCCCCAAAGTCCAGATTCGCGACCTGAGGAGCACTAGTGCTTGTCCCAACAATATCTGCCTGGCCTGCCGGCCTTCCAACACTTCCAAGTCTAGCCTCAACCCAAGCAAGAAAAGTAGTCGTCGCTTCCTCTTATTGCTCGAAACGAGCGTTCAAATACAAAGCCAAATACATAATCATCCCATCGACATCATCTCGAGTGACAAAGTTCAAGGGATTTCTAGTCGAAGAAAGTTCTTGACTTCCTTCACCTCAAGTACCCTGAGCCTCGATAATAGCATCTGGCTTCTTCCGTTTAACCTTGATGAAAAGTGAGAGAGATCTGTTTCCAAAACCAAATCCGAAGTCGAAATCAAAAAGCAAAGTCGAAATCCAAAATAAAAGCTGAAGTCGAAGTTGTTGCATCCTCTTCTTGGCACACCAAAGTGTTGATGTGGAAAGTTTGCCACTCACGCACGCCGACCTCTTTGAATGCCAAGAGATGGGGTATTTATAGGTGAAGTTTCCAAACATCGGCCTGAATTTCGTAACCCGAGGGGATGAGAAATTCATATCCCCGGTACTTAGCCAAAAAATTGAATTGTAGTGCAAAATTTCTAATCTTGGAAAAACTATTGAAAATCGGTGATCAACACGTATGAGGTGAATTGGCCACTTGCCTGGCTATTTCGAATCCGCCCCAGCCACGCCAATTTCGCATCCCCAAAAACCATGATTCGGCCAAGTCATGCAAGAGAAATGCAGTGATCTGTACGTGATTTCCATTTGCTGAATCCCCGCCCGATCCTTCGCATCGCCATGTTCGATCACAAGAGCGCACGAGATTTTGCGAAGACCACTGGTGTGATCAGGAGATTTTTCGCATCCGAATCCTATGCCAGATGTAGTGCCTGATCAAATACGAAGTTTAGGGTGAAAATCCCTAAGGCACACCCTAGAAAATTTGTAATCACACCGCGTTGCGGTGGTGTTTCAAAGTGTCAAATCTGGAATTTTTCCAAGTGGCTAATCTAAAGGTTTTGAGTTTGCGCAAGCGATTTTAGGTGATCAACACATGTCGTGCAACAATTTTTGAGTGGTCGAATCCAAAATTTGCCAAAACCAATATATTTTCGATTGATGAGTTTTGCCACGTGATCGAACTAAGGCGCTCAAGGATTTTGAGCGATTGGACAGAGTCAATCATGTATTTTTACCATGCTAGATTTTGTAAGATTTTAGCGACTTTTCGAATCCCATAATGCCAATCCGGGAATCGTCGATATTTCCAATCTTTTCCAAACACTTCGTGACTTCGACCAACTCGCTTTGTGTTTTCCAATGAACGTTCTCGAAACTTGAGTGTAACACTAACCATAATCTTGACGTGTGACAACTTTACCAAAAACGGGTCAACAATTTGTATATAAGGCCCAATTTCAAAAAGTAAATTAATTAAACACTATTTACTAAAACAAATGCACCTAGTAATAAATCATACATCTATTTTTATTCCAGGGATCATTTAATTTGCTGTAAACGACGTATTTAGTGCATGTATGATAAAGTAATTAATCCTTTATTATAACGCTCACAATTAATACATTTATGAAATAAACAAATGAAAATAATGGTTATGTGGCCTAAAACACAAGTTTCATGGAAAAATGATTTCTTTTCAAATAAGTGAATCAATAAACATTAATAAAGCAAAAATATAGATTTTAACTCAATATAAGTTATTTGAAAATTTAGGGATTATTTTTCAAAGTTAAAATCATCTCAAAATTTGTTTCCTTACGCAATCAATTTACAAATCACTTAGTTCTTTATTTTCCTATCAAAAATAAACTTTTGCATTATAGGAACCATGGGATCTCAATCCCTTTTTTTGATTTAAATGGTAGGTTTTCACTAACATTTCCTTTCACTTCAGTTGTGCTAAATCAAAATTGATATTGGAGTTAAAATTAATACGATCTTATATATATATATTATCTTTATATTTGTTTCTAAAAGAAAGAACAAAATATTTCTTCTTGAAACATAAATCTTGTAGAAAAATTACTTTCAAAATAAATAAATAAATAAAACGAAAACTTTAGTTTTCGAGCATTTTTATATTACTTAGAATCTTGTCACAAAGCAAAATCCAATCAAATTTTATAAATTTATTTAATTAAACAACAAAAATCAGCAAATTTAAAACTTGCTTTGTAACGACTGGCTTTTTGACCGCCTCAAGTCGGTAATTAAACCAACTCGAACCGTTCAAAAGGACAAATTGTTATTGCTTATGAAATTGAAATACAAATCGTCACAGAATCATAACACAGAATATCTCACATCGGAAGAAAAATTTATACAATATTACAAAATCTTTAAATTTACATGATATCAGAGTACATAAATAAATATAGATACAGCGGAAGAATGGATAAAATCATACTAATGTTTGGTAATAAGCAGAGATGGTGATGTCTGCATATGACATAGTAGATGGATAGCTGGATCTCCAACGAATATCAAGCTCTAACAGATATATCACCAAGCTGAAATACTCGGTCTGACCCGGGCATTTTGCAAGGAATAAACAACAAAATACACGAGTCAAGACTAACAGTCTCATATAAGCGAATTAACTCAAATGAAGTGTCCACCGAAATGTACAATAACTTAAAGGATGTTTGGGAATCCCATCCTCTAAGGTTCCGCGAAACTAATACATATATAATAGTACGCTATTATCGTTATGTGTATATAGTAAAGTAAATATAATGAAAATAGCATAAGCGGGATTACCATATTATCCTTACGCAATTTATAGGCATCACCGTCTATACAATACCATAAATTCACCGCACTGGTGTTATCAGAGGGCACTCCATAAAAAGCAATACTAAATCAAAATCGTATGAGGCTCATATAGGATAAATATGACAAGGCACTCGAGGCAATATCCAGGGTAGGATTCTACCAGTTGCACTCCCTGACCAGTGGTAACGCATAGCAGCAACTACCGTCCACCTCGGAACACACTCCCAAAATCAAAAGGGTGCACCCAAATCAATCACAATAGTAATAGAGATGGTATCAAAGAAGCGTGTCCGATATGAGGTGCGACCTCAATTAGTCACGGTATAGCTTATGTTTTAGTCATATATGACCCGAAGGTCAAGGCTATTTCGTCATCGTTCGCCTTCTACGATCCAGTAGTCGTCTCCAAGTAATCTTGCTTCGTTCTGACACTCCATCACGTACATAGTTGTTAATGTGGTATCGGCACTGACAGAGAGTATGCCACTTACCGACTCCGGTCTCTTTAATAACCAATGTTTACATTTTTTTCACACCGTGACCACTATATTTGAAATTATATTTTCGAGTATCGCAAATCGAGTTACTTTAAGTATTGCCACAAAATCAATTACTCAAAACATTCGTCATTAGTTCAATTTAAGATCATAAAACCAATATTCACCCTAGGACTCACTAGACTGGATTGGACATAGATTTTATTCAAAATAAAACAAATATATTTAGAAAAGTTAAGTTTTTTTAAATGGTATATGTATATTGAAAGTAATGTATAAACACATATATATAGTTGGAAAAGTATACGTATATTAATATGAAATTATTGTATAAACATATATATATATATAGTTAGAAAAGTACGTGTATATTAAATTTAAAATATTGTATAACGTATGTATAGTTGGAAAAGTATTATAAAGTTCATATAATTAAAGTAATCAACCATTTTATAGAAAAATATTTACAAAATCAAGTAATGAGGAAAATTACTTATGAAATTGAAATTCGATTCAAATAATATTGTTCCAGCCCAAATCCAAATCCATGTCTTAGAATTTCTTTCCCCATCAAGACTTCACCTTTAAACAAATTCCCATTTAATTGTTCAATTTTTAATACTTCATGGTTAAAACAATTTTCAAACCAAAGTTTACCTTGGATTTGACATGTCCATTTCAAATAATAAATTCCCAAATCACTTTAAGCGTCAACTATAAATCAACATGTGATTTGTTAAGTTCTAGCTTTTTACCAAACTCGTATTTACCATGACTTAAATAAACATCTTCCTTTTTATACTTGAACTTAATACTTTTTTTCATTTTCACAATTCCTCCTTATGTTTACATGGCGAAAATTCATTAAAAAATCAAAATAAGTTTGGGAAAATTTATCAAATCTTTGTAAATCCCATGCAATAAATCATTAGATTTAATAATTGTCACATTATTAAATTATATGAACATAAAGTTTTGTAGAATTTATTCAAATAAAATAAAATTTGTGATATCTGGCAAAAATCACTTCAACACTTAGTTTAATACAAATTGGAGTTCATAAAAATTTCAAGTAAATATTTAAACGAAATCACTTTTAAAACTTTCTTTACGCTATATAAGGGTTTCATAAAATATCTACCTATAAAATTGATAAAATATTTTAAAATACTTCATTTTATTAACCACGGTGTCCATATAAAATTTCTATCTTGTGGTCAAGTGATACAGATATTTATCATTTCAATCCCATCTTTAAAATATTCGAATCCCGGGTATGTGTCATTTCATCCCGCATCCCAAATCGAATCGAATACACAAGGGGTTCGGGTATGTATCATTTCAACCCGTAATGGTTTCAAATCAAAAAGGGAACTAGCATGGTGAGAAAAATAGACATGGCATGTCAAGCATACGTCCATAGTGTCATATGAAATAACAGTGTGTGTCGCACGTGCACGGCCACGAAGCAAACAAATCTAGAGCACCCTAACATTTCAAATCTTTAATTCACTTAATGAAAATATTAGTCTGATGAGTGAGAATACTTACCTTATGAAGCACGAAGGCAAATGTGAAATTTGACACGAGATCAGGGGGTGAAACTTGATAACCACTCAACGAGCATGCATCCCATAAATTTGTATCCGTATATACATAGGTATATATACACACAAATGTGATATTGAAGATGTACGAACCCCATTTCAACTCGATCCTTTAACCCAAAATTTCAGTGTATATTAAATCACCCCAATCGTATTGTATTCATATATATATATTCTAATCTATGAAAATTTAATTAACAAATGGGTTTTAGAAAATACTAAGGCTTTACAACAGAGAAGCAAGTTCATTAAATGACCCCAGACACAAATTTGACCCCCCAACATCATGGTCCAGATCTACAACAGTCTTTTAGACATTTTGTTGAGCACCTGGAGTGCAGACAGATTATTGGAGGAAGTTGGTGGATTTGCTCTTAGGTTTGGCTGAGACTGTTTGAATCTGAGTAGTCGTTTCTTTTGGTTCGCAACTACGAGGGAGCACCACGACTTTGGTTGTCGTAGTTCAGATGTAGTCGCATGCGAGATATAGGGGTAGTATGGACCGGTTTCCTTAAGGATGGAAATGAGTTGGTGGTAGCGGTCTCGCGACTTGTCGGAGGCATTTCGGACTCGGTGGAGGAAGGAGCTACCTAGGGCGCGGGCTTTTCTTGGTGATGGATAGTTGGAAAGGCACTGACGTCGAGGTAGCGACATTCTTAGCCAGAGCTCACTAGTGGTGAAACGACACTTGGAAAGGCATGCACGAGTCTATAGGTTACGAGTTGTTGGGTGCGTCTTGATGATGGCGGGGCTCGGTCGACTTCAGTGAGCCGTTGGTGGCAAGAAGGGAGGAGACAAATGCGAAGGCCATGCTCACGGTGGGGAATGCAGTTTTTGATTTAGGGATTTAGGGTTTCTATTCCCTTTATTTGTTCTCCTGATGCAACAAATTGAAGAAGGGTGGAGAACGAGGTCTGGGTCCTTTCGATTTTATGAAGATTGAGTTAACAACCAGAGAAAGTGTAGCACCCCGTATTTTCTATGAATATTAAATTAACGAATTTAAGAACACTTAATTTTTAAAAGAAGAATTAAGGGAAACGGGTTACACCAATGCGTTCATCTCGGAATTCTACTTGAGTTAAAGTCCGAGTTTGCGTGAATCGGACTCTGTATGAAGAAGTTATAGAGGTTAGAAAATTTAAGTTTAATTCGGAATTAAATAAATAATTAAATAATCAAGATTCGAAATTCAAACTAGTAGGGAACAATGGGCGGGAAATATCCCGCTATAGGGCGTCGACCCCCCTATAGGGGTGTCGACATGGGTGTCAACCACCCTGTAGCGGTCGACCCCTGCTGATTGTTCTGGACAGTGATGAATTTCTAAGTCGTAGGGCTACGTGGCGACTTCTGATTGGCCTGCTGACTCATTATCTTGGACTGGATGGTTTGGATCGATCCTAGGTTGATCTTAAGGATCTTAATAATCCTAGATATCTATATTTACACTCATAACCCAACCCTAATTCTATTGCTCCAAAGCTATGACGCCGTCATGCTGTTCATCTTCAATCTAGCCTAGCCCCCTCCATCTTCTCCAAACTAGAAATCAAGTTAGAGAGCTCCAAATCAAAGAAGAGGTTTTCTTCTACAATCAACTTTGAAGATTAATCAACATCAAATTAGAGTTTCTGCAACAACAACGATTCAATTATCTTTTCTTAATCCTAGCAAGGTAAGTTCACGTTATTTTCAGATTTGAATATCTGATTGTAATCTTGACATGTAATAAAATGAATCGAAGACTATGCCTGATTGTAAGATAATCTTTTCAGATTTATCCCTATCCTTTTATTGAATCTATGTCTTTGCATGCCTTAGAGGTCATTTTTATTGATTAAGTCAGGCCTATCTTTGTTGTACATCGGGTTTATAATCCTTTTTGGTTCATGATGTTATTCTTATGCCTGCGATAATGATTGTATCAGTTTATTCAAGAATCTATCTTAGTAGGATCTAAATTTCTTGTATTAGGTTTGTTGTTACGTGCCTATTCTTATTTTATGCCCCTTGTCTCTCTCTCTTCCCCTATTTCCTTTTTCTTTTATGAACCTGGGTTACCTTCGAACCTAGGCTGAAATCGCGAAATACGAACGATTGGAATACAGGGAATATTTGGGTATAACCTATTTTGGGTAAATATTAGGCATAATATATTCAGTGAAATAATTGGGCATAACATATTCGGTGAAATTGTTGGGCATAACTTGAGAATTGGAACATGACTAGTTGTGTGAATTTAGGATAATTAGCATATAAAATCTAGACTTGGACATGTATGATAAATAGGTAAATTGGATAAAAGATGAACATGCCTAACCCGAGTAAGATTGAGTTGCGGTGTATGTCTTCCCGCAACCGCCCGGCACATCCAGCAACCGCAACAACAGGTCTAATGTGAGAGGTTAGTGCATAAAGCCCAAAACCCGAGGTTAGAATGAGTTTGCGGTAGAAGTCTTCCCGGAACCGGCCGGCACATCCAGCAACCGCAAACAACAGTTCTAATGTGAGAGGTTAAGGCATTAATGAACGAATTAATGCTAATGAATAGGGATAAGTTAATAGGGAATACTTAACCAATATAACATGATGAATGAACATAGTTAAGTTAATAGGAAACACTTAACCAATACAATGAATGGGAAGGGTTAAGTTAATAAGAAACGCTTAACCAATATGACATGTAAGGTGGGTGGGTTAAGTTAACATGGACAAGAAGACAACTTAACCAATATTACATGAACAAAGTGGATAGGGTTAAGGCAAGCTTAACCAATAATACATATGGACTTGATAAGGGGAAGGGTTAAACAAATCTTGGGTAGTATTAGTATATATAGGCCCACAAACTTAACCGTTAAATAAACATGCGTGAATCAGTGAGAAGGTTAAGTAACAAAAGAATAGGCAACACTTAACCGGTACATGTTAATTAAGAAAATGGGTAGGGTTAAGTTAAATTGAGAACACTTAACTATTATAACATGTTGATTAGGAAAACCTAGTAATGGGGATCCATTTCAGCAGTAACCTACATAGATGTGTCATGGTACCCTGAGCTAGGCAGGGTGGGGCACGATTATGGGCTGATTATATGCAGTCAAAATAGCAGCGGGTGGTGCAACAGTGTAGGTTCCAACGGAGTATGGGCATGCACGTGCTTCGGAGTGGAAAAAGTGGGGACAGCGCATCAGTAGTGTACACTGTGCATCTTGAATCGTGTTGAGTTGACATCATGGGAATTGATACACCCCTTGATGGGGCCAGCACAGATATCTACATACAAGCGAGGCTGAATGACACAAGTAATGAATACATACAAGCGAGGTCGAATGGCACAAGTAATAAATTAATACGAGTAGGAGCGGATCGGTTAAGGTAGTAAGGATACATCTAACATCTTCATGGCAATTAGGCTGATTGAGGTAAGGTCCTCATACTAGATGTACACCTGAAGGCTACCACAATTGCAGGGTTGGGATCACCTTACTATATAACACAGGATACTAGTTGGGACACTAGTAGGGGATACAGATCCTTTTCCACATGATACCAGTTGGGACACTAGGAGGGAATACGAATCATTCCATAAAAGATACTAGTTAGGATGCTAGTTGGGTGGTGCAGAGAAAATAGGAAATCAGAGAACGAACCGAAGTGCATTCAGTGTATCTTACCTTGTCATATCGAATGGTGCGGTGTAATCTTGTAATAGTGCGGTAACATAAGGTTGGTTGAGTTGGTAATTCCTTGGGGGTCAATCTGATGTTGATTTCGGTCTGCAAGGTTGGTACTCAGGGGGCTACTCTCTTAACCAAGGTGTCTTAGTAAACAGTGCGATATAGGAAATATCTTAATAATCAGGAGCGCACTCATCATATCCTGTTCATCTTGTGTACCTTGTCATATCTAACGCTCATCATTTGTTGTCTTGCTATGCTTACTATCATGGTTGTCTTGTATCTAGTTTATTCATGTCATGATGCTTTTACCTATTTACATGCTGAAAGTCACTGGACTTACCTGGCTTTATGTCTGACTCTGTTTTGTTTCGCTTTCTTTTCTTCCGTTCCCCCCAGGTTCATAGGAGGGAATATTACCACTTAGCTCAGTTTTCTTTCCAAGCTCTGAGATAGTTGATGTATTGCTTTGGACTCTCTTTTCCACTGCTACGGCTGGCTCATGCTTTATTGGGGAATATCATTGTCATTTTATGCTTCTTTATTTTGTTAAACAAGACAGATGCTTTGTTGTAATGGGTATTGGTGTTTTGGTGTTGGAAAACAATCTTTGTATAAGGTGTTTTACCAAGCTGCTGTTTTATCAATGAAGTAAAGTTTTATTTATTTTCTGCAGTTTAAATTTTGTTTGTTCTGTAATTTATCTGTTCTATACACTTATGATGCTCCACTGAAGTTAATGCATTCCCTTTGTGAGTGACCTTAACGGAGGTGGGGTGTTACACGTGGTATCAGAGCTAAAGGTTAGCATAACAGATAAAAGATTTTTCAAAAGCATATTTTAAAAGGGGTATTTTTTAAAACATGCTTTAAAGAAGAGTTTTTTAAGAGAGAAGTATAGTTTTTTTTCAAAAAGTCATATTCCCTAAAGCCATATGCACTATCTTTCGATTCTTTATTTGAATCTCTTCTTCCTTTCTTTTCGCTATAGTTTTGTAGGCATACGACACATGTCGAGGGCGAAGTAGTGCCTAACTGGCCTCCATCTTTAGCCGCAGTAGTTTCACCTGTGGCTAGTCTTCTTTCAAGCTTTGTAGGTGGCCGTGCGAAGGAGGTAATTTCGAGAAACCTGTCAATAAGCTACACAAGGATAGTAAGGATGAGAATAAGGGAGCTTGGGCTAAGGAGCACAAGCCTAAGGATAAGAAGCTTGTTGATATGGCTTAATCCACGTAGAAGGAGAAAGGTGAAAAGAAAGAGGCCAAAGTGGAAGAATCACAAATAATGGATGGGAATATAAGAAGGGTGGAAGAAATAATAGATCCCGCGACAAGAGGAGGTGTCTTTTCTGTGGTATAGCGGGTCATTTAATCGTAGGAAGAAGAAGACAGGTGGTTTTTTTCAGTGTGGTAAAGCATGACATCTTATCAAGGATTTCCCGAAGGACAAGGACAAGGGCAAAGGACATAATCTTCTAGAGGGCAATTGCATGCTGTCACTGCTAGTGTACCTAAGAGAGGTAGGAACGTTTCTGTTGAAAGTTTAGTTTTTCTTTTCAATCATCCTATTAGAACTTGGTTTGATTCTGATGCTTCACATTCTTTTCTATCTGCTTCCATAGTTGAGTCTCTGCACTTAAGTACTAGTAGGGTAGAGGATCCCATTGTTGACTCAAATCCTATTGGGGATTCAGCTCATTTATTTATGATTTGTTTGGATTTGGGAATATCTATACTAAGCATTGAGTTTAGATGTAATGCTTACGTTTTTGGTTTCAGGGACTATGGGTTGATTCTAGGCATGGATTGGTTAGTTAGTAATTGTGAAGGGAGGTAGTTAGACTTTTGACTTTCCTCTGGAATACCCTCGAGGTTTCGTGCGATCCTAAGGGATCAGTTTGGCTTAGCTACATAGAATCACTTGATGCATCTATCGACGATTTGTGATCCAATAGAGTAGTCCATGAGTACGCAGATGTTTTTGATTAGGTTAGGGGTTTGTCCCCTAAAACGCGAGATAAACTTCTGCATATATCTAGTTGACAATGCAAAGCCAGTTGCATTACCTGTACGACACATGACTCCAAGGGAAAGGAAGGGCTCAGTGTAAAAGAGTTACTTGAGAAAGGGTTCGTAAGGCGAAGCATTTCTGAATAGGGTGTTCCAGTTGTTTTCGCCACAAAGGAGGATGATTCACTTTGCTTGTGCATAGATGATATTTTGGTTTTCTCTAAGAGTGGGGAAGAACATGCTTTGTATCAAAAGAAAATCTCGGATGCCCTCCAAGCGCATCAACTTAAGGCTAGATTCTCCAAATATCATTTTTGGAGAGAAGAAGTAAGGTTTCTAAGACATGTGATATCCAAGGAAGGGATAACAGTAGATCCCACAAAAGTAGTTGTGGTGCAAGATTAGAAGGTCCCAAGGAATGCAACGGGAGTAAGAAGTTCTCTTGGATTAGCGGGCTGGTATAGGAAGTTAATTAAGGACTTTGTGAAGGTATCAGCCCCACTTACTAGATTGACAAAGAAGAATCTAACTTTTGCTTGGGATTTGATTCGTGATGTTGCTTTCCAATGACTGGAGAGAACCTTGACGACAACCCCAGTCTTGGCATTGCCCGAAGAGAACAAGACATTTACAGTTTATACGGATGCATGCGGGACAGGGCTAGGAGCTGTTTTAATGCTAGAAGAGAGGGTAGTTTGTTATAGAGGAAGGCAGCTGAAAGTACATGAGGAAAAACTATCCTACCCACGACTTGGAATTAGCTGTTATAGTGTTCGCTCTTAAGTCATGGCATCATTATCTTTTAAGAGAAAAAGTTTGAACTATATACAAATCATAAGTCCTTAAAATATTTGTTCTCGCAAAAAGATTTGAAATTGAGGCAACAACAATAGATGAATTTTCTTGCCTCATACGACATTGAGATTGCTTATACCCCCAGCAAGGGTAATGTTGTGGCAGGCGCACTAAGTAGAAAAAGGACTGACCTTAAGAGGGGTAAAGTTTGAAGTACATAGCAACCTTCAGCTTTAGACCCTCAGTCAAGTTTGTACCTGGTTTGTTAACATTGCTAGTAGAGCGGCCTATGCTTTTGATCGGATAGGAGCGGCGTAACATGAAGACCCTCAGATTTGTGACATGATAGATAAGCTAAGTAGAGGAGAGACCTCTAATCATCTTAGTATATACACATGGTATCATGGTTAACATATGTTTATCTTGGAAAGATAGTCCGACTACATGGGATACCCTCTAGCATAGTAAGTGATCAAGATCCTATCTTTACTAGTGAGTTTGGAAATGGAGGTCAAGAAGCTTCGAAATCATGAGGTCATGCTAGTTAAAGTACAATGGGGTGACGCTGAAGAAGACGCGACTTGGGAGACTGAAGACAAGATATGCGCATCCTACCCTTTTATTTTTTAGGGTACATCCTTTGATCTCTTTTTCCATAAGTTTATGCATGTTTGTATCTATCTTTTAAGTATATTCTCTCGGTCCTATCCTCAATTCTTAGGTAGAAGCCAACGGATGTAAACATGTGTTTGAGACATGTTATGTTTGGTGGATGCAAGTGGATGTAAGTGTCTGCTAGTGGTTTCTCGTGGATGCATATACACACACACATTAGGCACTAGGTCGGCTCTGTCACTTCCATATTGCATATGCATGAGTGAATTTATATACATACATATATATATATATATATATGGATTGAAACTTGATGTCATACCATATGGATTATGCATTTGAATGGATGGTTGTGCATTCATAGAAAAGTTATAAAGTACCATAGGAATGACTACATACATGTTGGACTCATGGCACTAACATAATTCGCATTAAGGAGGTCAACTGAATCAGTGGACCGCCTGATCTTTTGCATTAGTATTGGGACATGTACACACACCCTTGCATATGTTCATATGGTATTAGAAATCTTTTAAGGACATTGGATGCTTATGGATGATGGATGAGTAGATGGATGATGGATGGTAGGACACATCTTTCTTAACTTGGATATTTCAGGGATGAAATCCTTTTTGGAGGGGAGGATGTAATACCCCGTATTTGTTATGAATATTAAATTAACAAATTTAAGAAAACTTAATTTTTAGAAGAAGAATTAAGGGAAACAAGTTATGCCAGTGCGTTCGTCTTGGAATTCTGCTTGAGATAGAGTCCGAGTTTGCGTGAATCGGACTCTGTATGAAGAAGTTATGGAGGTTAGAAGATTTAAGTTTGATTCAGAATTAAATAAATAATTAAATACTCAAGATTCGAAATTCAAACCAACAGGGAATAGTGGGCGGGAAAAATCCAGCCAGAGGGTGTCGACCCCCATATAGGGTTGTCGACATGGGTGTCGGCCCCCCTCCCCGTTAGGTGTCGACCCCTACTGACTGTTCTGGACAGTGACGAATTTCTAAGTCATAGGGCTACGTGGTGACTTCTGATTGGCCTGCTGACTCATTCTCTTGGACTGGATGGTTTGGATGGATCCTAGGTTGATCTTAAGGCTCTTAATAATCCTAGACCTCTATATATACACTTATAACCCAACCCTAATTCTATTGCTCCAAAGCTATGACGTCGTCAGGCTATTCATCTTCAATCTAACCTAGCCACCTCCATTTTCTCCAAACTAGAAATCAAGTTAGAGAGCTCCAAATCAAAGGAGAGGTTTTCTTCTACAATCAACTTTGAAGATTAATAGACATCAAATTAGAGTTTCTGCAGCAACAACGATTCAATTATCTTTTCTTAATCCTAGCAAGGTAAGTTCACGTTATTTCCAGATTTGAATACCTGATTGTAATCTTGACATGTAATAAAATGAATCAAAGTCTATGCTTGATTGTAAGATAATACTTTCAGATTTATCCCTATCATTTTATTGAACCAATGTCTTTGCATGCCTTAGAGGTTATTTTTATTGATTAAGTCAGGCCTATCTTTGTTGTACATCAGGTTTATAATCCTTTTTGGTTCATGATGTTATTCTTATGCCTGCGATAATGATTGTATCAGTTTATTCAAGAATCTATCTTAGTTGGATCTAAATTTCTTGTATTAGGTCTGTTGTTACATGCCTATTCTTAATTTATTCCACTTTTCTCTCTCTTCCCCTATTTCCTTTTTCTTTTATGAACCTGGGTTACCTTCGAACCTAGGCTGAAATCGCGAAATATGAATGATTGGAATACGAGGAATATTTGGGTATAACCTATTTTGGGTAAATATCGAGCATAATATATTTAGTGAAATAATTGGGCATAACATATTCGGTGAAATTGTTGGGCATAACTTGAGAATTGGAACATGACTAGTTTTGTGAATTTAGAATAATTAGCATATAAAATATAGACTTGGACATGTATGGTAAATAGGTAAATTGGATAAAAGATGAACATGCCTAACCCGAGGTCAGAATGAGTTGCAGTGTAAGTCTTCCCGGAACCGCCCGACACATCCAACAACCGCAACAACAGGTCTAATGTGAGAGGTTAGTACATAAAGCCCAAAACCCGAGGTTAGAATGAGTTTGCGGTAGCAGTCTGCCCGGAATCGCCCGACACATCCAGCAACCGCAAACAACAGTTCTAATGTGAGAGGTTAAGGCATTAATGAATGAATTAATGCTAATGAACAGGGTTAAGTTAATAGGGAACACTTAGCCAATATAACATGATGAATGAACATGGTTAAGTTAATAGGAAACACTTAACCAATACAATGAATGGGAAGGGTTAAGCTAATAAGAAACACTTAACCAATATGACATGTTAGATGGGTGGGTTAAGTTAACATGGACAAGAAGACAACTTAACCAATATTACATGAACAAAGTGGATAGGGTTAAGGCAAGCTTAACCAATAATACATATGGACTTGAGAAGGGGAAGGGTTAAGTAAATCTTGGGTAAGTGGGTAATATTAGTATATATAGGCCTACAAACTTAACCGTTAAATAAACATGCACGAATCAGTAAGAAGGTTAAGTAGCATATGAATAGGCAACACATAACCAGTACAACATGTTAATTAAGCAAATCAGTGGGGTTAAGCTAAATTGAGTACACTTAACCATTATAACATGTTGATTAGGAAACCCTAGTAACGGGGACCCATTTCAATAGTAACCCACATAGATGTATCATGGTACCCTAAGCTAGGCAGGGTGGGGCACGATTACTTGGCTGATTATAAGTAGTCAAAATAGCGGCGGGAGGTGCAGCAGTGTAGGTTCCGACGGAGTATGGGCGTGCATGTGCTTTGGAGTGGAAAAAGCAGGCACTGGGCATCATTAGTGTACATTGTTCATCTTAAATCATGTTGGCTTGCCATCATGGGAATTGATGCACACCATGATGGTGCCAGCACAGGTATCTACGTACAAGCAAGGCCGAATGACACAAGTAATGAATACATACTAGCGAGGTCGAATGACACAAGTAATAAATTAATACGAGTAGGAGCCGATCGGTTAAGGTAGTAAGGATACATCTAACATCTTCATGGCAATTAGGCTGATTGAGGTAAGATCCTCATACTAGATGTGCACCTGAAGGCTACCACAATTGCGGGGTTGGGATCACCTTACTAGATAACAAAAGATACTAGTTGGGACACTAGTAGGGGATACAGATCCTTTTTCACAGGATACAAGTTGGGACACTAGTGGGGAATACAAATCATTCTATAAAAGACACTAGTTGGGATGCTAGTTGGTTGGTGCATAGAAAATAGGAAATCAGAGAACGAACCAAAGCGCATTCAGTGTATCTTGCCTTGTCATATCGAATGGTGTGGTGTAATCTTGTAATAGTGTGGTAACATAAGGTTGGTTGAGTTGGGTAATTCCTTGGGGGTCAATCTGATGTTGATTTCGGTCTTCGGGGTTGATACTCAGGGAGTTACTCTCTTAACCAAGGTGTCTTAGTAAACAGTGCGGTGTAGGAAATATCTTAATAATTAGGAGCGTAATCATCATATCCTGTTCATCTTGTATACCTTGTCATATCTAACGCTCATCATTTGTTGTCTTGCTATGCTTACTATCATGATTGTCTTGTATCTAGTTTATTCATGTCATGATGCTTTTACCTATTTACATGTTGAAAGTCACTGGACTTACCAGGCTTTATGTCTGACTCTGTTTTGTTTCGCTTTCTTTTCTTCCGTTCCCCCCAGGTTCACAGGGAGGGAATATTACCACTTAGCTCAGTTTTCTTTCCAAGCTCGGAGATAGTCGATGTATTGCTTTGGACTCTCTTTTCCACTGCTATGGCTGGCTCATGCTTTATTGGGGAATGTCATTGTCATTTTATGCTTCTTTATTTTGTTAAACAAGATAGATGCTTTGTTGTAATGGGTATTGGTGTTTTGGTGTTGGAAAACAATCTTTATACAAGCTGTTTTACCAAGCTTCTGTTTTATCAATGAAGTAAAGTTTTATTTATTTTTTGCTATTTAAATTTTGTCTGTTTTGTATTTTAACTGTTCTATACACTTATGAGGCTCTAGTGAAGTTAATGCATTCCCTTTGTGAGTGACCTTAACGGAGGTGCGGTGTTACAGAAAGGTTTGGGTAAGACATAAACTTCAGTGTTCATTCCCTTTCCCTTATGAATTGACGACGGTCAATCTTTAAAAGAGAAGTATGAGAGGAAAGTAACAGAGGAGTATAGAAAAAAATGAACGCATGGTAAAATTTCTCTGCACAAGACGATTTCAAAATCTTGATGTACTGTTACAAAATATTTGAAGCTGACAGAGGAAGATTTGAAAATCTTGTACCATGTTTTCGGATCTTTGTATTACCGATAGGGCAAGATTTAGGAATCTTTGAACACTGTAAAAGGAACTGTACAGGCACAGGAAGAGAGAACAACGTGATAAAATATCTCAGAGTGAGGAAAGACCTTTGTCAGTTTTCTTCGGCATATAGGCAAGTATAAAATTTGGTTGAATATTGTCCACCGTTGTAATATATCTTGCAATTCAAATTCGGTGTTCCCACTATTTATTTTCTTTTCTCATTCTATTGACGTATTTAGAAAATTATTTTATAAAGACACAAATGAGTGGCGCAATGAACGTACTGACACTCTATTTGTTTTCACACGCTCTACCGTTATGCAACATTGAGAATTACAGAAACAAAGTTGTTGAATGAATTTTCTCTGGGCGTTAAAATTCAAAATAAATTTTTATTTGGAATAAATTGTGAAGTCATCACTAGTGAACGGACCACGGTTGTACTTGACAACGTTGTTACTTGTAATTTCTTCGTTTTATCAAGTCGATTGTATATTGAAATTCAGATTTATATTTTACCAAAACCATTCATATCGAAAATAAATTCCAAGTTTTCGAATTGTAACGAATTATATCTTCACATGAAAAATCTAAGTTAGGCTAAAGCGTTAGCTTAGTCACCATGTTTATATTAAGCCAACCTCATTCAAAATATATGAAGTTCCAAATTTTTATGTCGAAACTCAATTATAAATATTTATTTTAGCTTAAATCTTAATTTAATTTATATTTAAAAATGTCAAAGTTACCGGTTCGTTACATGCTTTCTACAAATTAATAACTCGAATGCTTAAAAAAAGTCAAAATTTCAAAATTTATCCTTTAATATTCTATTTTCAAATCATGTTTAAATCTAAAAAATATATCATTTGAGTATGATACCAAGATCTATAATACGATGAGATTAGAAAAATAAGAACAAAAATTAATTAGACTTATAGTACAATATGATCTGAAATACAATGATTGACAAAGCAATACATATACAATAGAGTGAAATCTAAAAATTTAGATATGAATATAATATTATAAAACTAATAATAAGATCTAAAAGATAAGATAATGCATTGAGATCTAAAAATTGGTTCTATGATGTGAAATTTGGAAAGATATGCTAATACAATGAGATTTAAGATTAGATCGGCTAAAACTTAAATCTAAATCTGAAAAGAAATAAAATAGATTTAGAATAGTAAGTAATTAGTACCTTAATCTGGTTCTGAATTAACTGCAAAAACAAAATTATAAAAGTAGATTTAGATAAATTCAAATTTGGTAGATCTATTTTCCGTAATTGATTAACAAAAAGAGATGTATCAACATTTGATTTTTATTTAGTGATCATGTTGATAATGCGTTGTGAACTTAAGGGAAATGACAAGCATTAGAGATAGAAGAAGGGTAAATTCTATCTATATCAAATTTTCAGTACATTCGTTCAGTTACGTTTATGTTCTTTAATATAGTAGCTTTGAAGTTTTAGATAGAACTCATTCTACGATGTGGGATTAAATTAAACCATGAAAAATCCAATATTACATTAATGCTATATTGACTCCTCCGTGGATATTATACTAATATGTACTCTCTTTTTTTGTTCTATATTCATGATTCAAAATATATCTTTGGAAGATATTTACGATTTTATGTTTGTTGATCATATTTCAAAATAGGAAATGCAATTATCTAAGTATTTAAATTAAAATCTTATATTTGTTTATAAAATGCTAATACTAATATTTTATTTGTTAGATTGGAATAATACGAATGCAGTTCAATTTACAAATACCTCTAACTAAAATAAAGGGTATCAATGATTTTTTTTAAAATGCCTGTGTTGGTTCCTTAACCTTGCCAAATTTTGACTAGATTTCAATCATCCTAATCAAATTCTCTCTCTTATTTGACTATTTCCAATTTTTCTATCATTGAAAAACACATTGGATCATTCATAGCTTGCTCTGTAAATATCCAAAAAAGAGGTTAAAACACCCCCACTTCAAGAAATAAACTTGTTGTTATATTTTTGGTCATATCATTTGTTTACCGAAATCCAAATTTAAACAACTAAAATAAAAAACTCTAACCATAATAAAACGGCAAGGGAATGAATACATAAAATATAAATTTATAAATCATGGATATGTATCATGTCATAATTTCATTTAAATGTAAAAATTAGCTAATATGCATATATCATTTTTTATTTTGAATTTTCTGTAGACATGAAAATCAGATGTACATTATTTATATCAATCAGCAAATTAATATCTTTCATTTTGGATTTCCTTCCCTTTATATCACTCCTAATTTTAATTGGCACAAATGTGCTTTTTCTTCCCATAATAAAAGTATTTTGAACATATAAAAGAAAGGTAGAGTGGAAGATTTATAGAGCGTATTCTCGTATTTGGGGAAGGAAGAGTGCCAAAAATATATGTGAAATGCGATTATTTACTAGTATAACCGTACAACGGTGGGAAAATTGACCGTTTAAATGTATAATCTTTAAAGAAATATTTATTGCGATTATTACGTTTAAAAATATACATCGAATAAAATATTATTGGAACAAAACTAATAACTAAAAGTTGTACATATTATATTTAGTAAATTGTGCCAACTTGTAGTGGTTCAACAAACAATTATAATAATCAAATTTGCTAAAAATAGATCCAACAAACCCACTTATTTAACTTACGTTAGTTTATAAAGTATATATGTAGTCCAACCCAATTTGAAACCCCGACAATAATGTGACTTCATAGATTTAAAACAAAAGTTATTTTGTTTTCTGGCACTACCATGGATAGGATTCAAATCATAGAACAAACTAAATGAATGATGTTATAGTCTGTAGTATCCACAAAATTCATATCAATATTTCACATATACATTGCAAATAAGTTGTACTTTGAACTCTAGCGCATGCCACTAGCTTGATCTTTTAAAAATATTCGTTTTCAGCACCGTACAACTAAAAAATTAAAAAAATGCAAACATAAGGTGAAAGCCACTGAAATAAATAACTTGCCAGTATAAGGTCGATGAAACATATTCTAGGTTTTAACTTTATCCCCTACGGAATAAGCAAAATACTAAATTTAGTAATTGGTTGTAAACAGAACAAATAAATAAGGAAGATACATAATTTTAAACAAGAAAAACTATAGATTTGAAAATATCAAAATTAAGAAAATTTGATGGGCTAGTGAATGGGGATCTTGATTATACATGTTACGGATTCATTTAGATGGCAACAAACATAATTTTGAAAATAAATATGATATGTTCACATAAAAGCCGATAAAAAATTTGAATCGTGCATCGTCAAAATCAAAAGGCGAAAGAAAAAAGGAGCTAAGCATCTATGACATATACGTTTACACGAATCCTTTTAAGCTCCAATCATCCATAAAAAACTTTTACAACCACGGTCTGATTTTAAGATAGCGTTCAAGACAAGAAGTAAGCACTAATATACACATTTACACAAACAGTTGTTGCGTGGATTAAATTTCATTAATACCTGTGCAGATGCAAAAAAAAAACATAGTATTCGTCACAATTCATAGAAAGAAGCAGTGGTCTTACGTTAATTAGGACGCCAGATGCCATTCTTTAATTCAGGAAACACAGCAAAAGATAGTAACAATGTTGTTCTTTTATCCAAGAAACACAACAAAAGATAGTAACGATGTCATTCTTTTATTCAACTGACATAGCAAATAGTATGCTAGGCTTTCATATTCCATATAAGACATGGCTTTTTCTTTGCTTGACAGCATAGCTATTGGGGATTTTGCGGTTTGAGACAATTGGTTGATGATGATTGTCGTATGAATGCTGTACTTCAAACTTTACGGATTTGCGGAGCAAATTCTTTCAGACAATAGTTTAATCCACCAGGTATAAACAGATTATCAAACTATTGACTTTCAGGATTCAATAAAGCCTTGGAACAGCGAAATCGGATTCAAAATTTGTACGGCTTTGATCCGATCAAGAACACTCTAAATTTTGGTTACTGATGATGCAGCAATAGAATGAAGAGAAGAAGAAGATGATGAATCTACAACGTTTTTTGGATTTTGCAACACCTTAGAGGCATTGTAGAGCAAACACCATTTTGACACGCTTTAATGGCGTTGTAGATTCTGGAAGAAGAAGAGTATTTCGGAGTGATTTGCAACAGTTCTGGGCAATGGAATTTATAGGCACCCAGAGGTGTCTGTCCATGAACCGCCGTGACCGTTTGTAACGGTCGTAACCATTTCTATTCGGAAATGTCGCGTCCGTTCAGTTTGAAACACGGTGCCACTTTGCAACGTTCCGAAGCATTGCGAATTTTCAAATGCGTGCGCTGGAATCCAAAAATACAACGGTTCAGGCCCATCAGTCATTCTGCGGCCCAATAGATCATGAGACCCCAAGAGCCCCAAGGCCCATCTTTTGACATTTAAATTTTTAATGTCTTTTCCATGTTCTTGCGCTTGCCTTATATCCCCCTCTCTTCTTTCTTTTGATGTAATACACCATTTCTTTACATATATAGAGAAAAGTCCTTTCTTATTTCATGATGTGGGACAAAGACAACTCTTCATTCCTTCTTCCTTCTTTAAAAAAACAACCCCCCCCCAAAACATTGATTTGAAAATTTTCTAACAATCTCTCCCAATTTTCAAAATAAATAAATAAAGTGGACTGGAATCACTAGTGTGACTTCCTACATACTCAAGTGGAATCAAGCCTATGTAGTTCTAAGATCAAGTTTTGCATCATCGTGGAAACAACACATAATAAAAGGTACCTTTTGGATTTGAACCTTTACTTAGTGTAAACCATTCAAAGTTCTATCGAGATTCTATGGTGAACGAATCTTGAACCAAGTATCCCTTAATGATAAAACCGAAACAATCACACATGTTGTATTCCTTAGTTAGAGTATTCTATATTGCTCAGCACATTAATGGCCATGTGCTTTAATCCTGCTTCATGAGTCTACTTTAGAAAGTGGTCTTACTTTCCTAGGAAACGACCTGATTTCCATTCTCATATAGGTAAGTCTCTTATGGTGTTTCTGCAAGACACCTTTTAAGGTCTCTAGACTTATTAAGGATATGTATCCATCCTTTGTTCATGCAGAATCCAACACTGAGTATTATGGGATAATTGATATAGTGCTCCATAATCATACTCTTAACTTGTTGGTACCCATTGAACTTTGTCTATCCTTTTCAAGACACAAGTTGAGTTTCTTAAGGATGATCAATCTTCATTCACAGACCTTAGTCCCATTTCTTTTGACTTTATAGAAACGATAGCCTTTGGAAGACCTTTAGTAAGTGGGTCAACCAAGTTTTTCTTCATTTCTATGTATTCAATAGTTTAACTCCACATTTGAGTAACTGTCTTACCATCTGATGTCTTAGACTCACATGTCTAGACTTTCCATTATAAGTCTTATTAGAGACATTATATATCGTTGCTTGATTATCATAGTTAATCAAGACTTCGAGAGATGGCTTCTTCCACAATGAAATTTCGATTAACAAAATTCCTAATCCATTCCGCTTCCTTATATGCATCTGCTAATGCAATCAATTCCGACAACATAGTTGAATCAGATATACAGGTCTGCTTCTTGGAAGCCCAAGATATAGTAGCACCTCCTAATGTAAATATCCAACTGGTCGTAGACTTGGATTTTTACTCTACATTTTCCAGGTTGCACCACTATATCCTTATATTACAACAGGATATCTTTTTTAAGATAAACCATAGTATATGGCTCCATTCAAATGAGCTAAAACTCTGGAAATGGCTTTCCACTGTTCGAAACCTGGGTTACTCGTAAATCGGCATAGTACACTTATAACATGTGCAATGTCGGGTATAGTGCAATGCATAACATACATAAGACTCCCAATAACACTAGAATACTCAAGTTTAGAAATGGTACGTCCAATGTTCTTTTCTAACTTAATACTTGGATCAAAAGTAGTTGGTGATGGCTTATCGTTATATTGACCATACTTCTTTAGGAACTTCTCAATGTAATCAGATTGGGTTAGTAATAACTACCCCGCTTTCCTAATGATTTTAATTCCTAAAATTACATCAGCCTCTCCTAGATCTTTCATATCAAATTTAGAAGAAAGAAACTTCTTAGTTTCGTTCACACATGATATATTGGAACTAAGTATTAACATGTCATCAATGTATAAACATATTATAACATAACCGTTGTTATCCGATTTTCTATAAATACATTTATTAGCATCATTTACAATGAATCTAAATGACAATGCAACTTTATCAAATTTCTCATGCCATTGCATAGGAGCTTGCTTCAAGCCATAAAGAGATTTGACTAATTTACAAATTTTCTTTTCTTGGCCTGGGGTTATAAAACCTTCAAATTGTTCCATGTATATCTCTTCTTCTAAATCTCCATTTGGAAAAGTTGTCTTTACATCCATTTGATGTATGACCAAATTATGAATTGATGCAAGTGCTATTAAACAACATATGGAAGATATGCGAGCAACTGGTGTATATGTATCAAAATAATCTACTCCTTGTCTTTATTTATATCCCTTAGCAACTATTATGGCTTTGAACTTATCAATGGATCCATTTGTATTCAACTTTTTCTTGAATATCCATTTACATCGTATAGGTTTAGCACTAGGAGGTAAATCAGATAAAACCCAAGTCTGGTTTAACATTATGGAATTCATTTTAACATTGATAGCTTCTTTCCAGAAATTAGAATATCTTGAATTCATAGCCTTAGGATAAGTTTTGGGATCATCATCGACGTTCGTTACAAACCTTATCACAATAAGGACTTCGTCCTTATTGCCTTCTACGAGATATGTTATGAAGTCAGGACCGTAGTGCTTTTCTATTCTAGCTCTTTTACTTCTCCTGTGTTCGGTACTATTATCTGGTACCGAATCTTCCTTGCTGTTTTGAGCAAGAGCATAATCATCGTCATTGATATCATTAGTCTCTGTAAGTTCCAGACTATATAATGTCAATGGATTCTCAATGGTTTGATTTTCAATAAATTCTACATTTATAGATTCTATAACTTCTAAGGTGTCAAGAATAAGGAACCTATAAGTTATACTATTAAGAGAATATCCTATGAAAACACATTTAAATGCCCTATTTCCTAACTTTTGTCATTTGGGATCATGTTTTCTAACATATGCTAAGCAACACCAAACTTTAAGTCTAGTAAGGTTAGGTTTTCTACTAAACCATAATTCATAAGGGGAAATAATATTCTTTTTAAGTGGTATCCTATTTAAAATGTAACATGCAGATAACATAGCATCACGCCATAGGTTATAAGGTAAATTAGAACTTATGAGCACGGCGTTAACCATTTCTACTAAAGTTCTATTTTTCCTCTCAGCAACACCATTTTGTTGTGGTGTATACGGGGCAGTACATTGGTGAACTATACCATTTTGTTTGCAAAACAAAGTAAACTCATTTGAAAAATATTCACCACCAAGATCTGAATGTAACACTTTAATCTTAACTCCTAATTGTGTTTCGACATCTGGTTTGTAGATTTTGAATTTATCAAAGACGTTATCTTTCGATTTCATTAGATATATATATGCATATCTAGTATGTGACGGCCGGGAATTTCGCTCGATCCGAATCAGTCGTTAAACCGATCTAGACCGTTCGAAACCCCTGATCGTTTGAGAACAGGACAAAATAGAACGCACACGGAAGAACATTTCATTGTTATTACAACAATTCCATCAGAATACAAGAATATACAGAGTATAAATGAATAAATTACATTCGATAAATATCAGAGATCACAATAAATTACATAGCAGCGGAAAAATAATACAAAGCACAACTGAAGGTGATATACGGATACAGAGCTTTCCGGATATCATTCCAGCTGTAAACCAGGATCCTGTGAATATAAATCTGCAAAACCAAAACTACTAGCTGCCTGTGTCGAAAATAGGGGCACCCAGAGTTTAGGTTAAAACAATAAACTCCAGGTCAGTCATGTGACTGGTGTGAGAACTAAAACAGTTATTTAAACATTTACTTTAAAAGAGAGTGATTCAAGGGACCACGCCGTATAACACGGAACGGGTTTCCTCCCAAGAATACCAGTGCATAGAAAAGATAACGCAATGCTTTTTCGAAAAATGAAGCTATTATAAGACCCAGGTCCCATCACACAATGCAACACAAGCCGGAGGATAGGGTTTTCCCTTATAATAGCCAAACATGCTTGGTACGTTTAAAACAAATCATTTGATACTATAATAAGTGTATAGTGTCAAAACAATTTCAATCATAAATATAAATCATAGACGGCATAAGTGCCCCATACCACTATGTCGCCATATTAGGCTCTACAAATAAAGCCGAAATACACGTATTGGAAATTGGATTTCCGTCATGAGCCGAGGCAAGGGGCAAGCTCCTCTCCGCTTCGAGACACTCTAGCAAATGCCTCGGGACTACATACTCTGGGTAACCCCTGGATGCTTCAGGGTCGGTCCTCACTTACGTTAGAGGATTATTTATTCCTGAACACACGTTTCCCGGTCCTTACAGACCTATAATCGAGGCGCCTCATCCAACAACCACATAGGTGAAAAGTATATAAATGTCAGGGTTGGTAAGTCACTGACACCACCAAAGCTAGAAAGAAACGTCGTGCTCTCCCTGCAGTCCAAATCCCGTTTTTGACTCATACCGAGGTGTGAGGCTCACGAATTCACGCTATACACAAAGCTGCCACGTAGGCCGTGCTTTGATCATAAACCACAAGACTTTGCTTTTCAACAGAAGCCTTGATCCATGCAACTCAGCGTGCCACACAGGCAATTCATGCCATGCGATTGATATCTATCGATATATAACTTCTAAGCTCGTACGTCTCAGAGAAGGGCGTTAAGAAAGAGAATAAATTCTCCACCGCAAAACAAATATATATTTAACAGAAATCAATCAACATAGAATAAAATCCAATGTCAGACATACAATCCATTTACAAGTTCGTTCTGGGTCTGAACGAAACCGGAGGCACTTTCCTCGCATATCCATCCATCTCCAAGTACATCTGGACGACCACCAACTATTTCCATCCTCTTGGGTGTACAGCCCAATCAGGATCATCAGTAATTATCCAAACGATGTGAAGATTTCCGGTCTTCGACCACCGTCTTCATCTTCGACTTATCGTCGAATCGGTTATTCAGAACGGGTATAAACCCGGACTTTCCGAACAACCCGCGTATTTTAAAAACAAATGTTACACGAACACAACATACGCCTCATTCCAATTCATATTCTCAGGGAAAGGTTCCCATTAATTTTATCCAAGATAAATTCTTTAAAATTTATCCTTTAATCTTCCTTTGGATGACATTTCAAACCAAATTATGGTTTTCCAAACTAGTCGAGATTAGCGAACCACATCGAAGTAATTATTTATTTTATTTCCCAATCCCAACCTATTCATCCCATGAAGCAAAACTGGTAATACTCCATGTCTAATACCACGGTGTTATCGGTAAAATTAATTACCATTTCACGTTCAAATCTAATTAAAGATTTAACTATCGCTTTGGAGCAAAACTGGTAATACTCCATCCTCGCTCACTTTCTAAATTTGATAATTGAAATTATCAATTCACATTTCAATTTAATTGTAGATTCATTAAAACTCCTTTTACTGGGTTAAAGAACTAGTGTCATTTAAAACACAGTTCACGATAAACCCAAATCACATTCTGTTTATTATCGGGTTAAAGAACTAGTGTTATTTAAAACACAGTCCACGATAAACCCATGAATCAATTCTATTTAAACCCATTTCAAATCCAATTTATTTATTTAAAAATAAATGGGTTTTAATTTCAGTTCAAAACTAGTTCATTTCGATAAAAATCTATTTTTATCTTTTCAAATATGGAGTTTTTCATCCTAATTTTTCCCAAATCATTTCTTATGATTTTACACAAATTATTACTATTTTTAATAATTTTATCAAGGCCCGTACAGTCGTTTTCCATCAACGGCCATCGAACTGCACTTACAGCGACCTTTTTCAAATTTGATTTGGACGTATCTCCAAATCCAACCGTTAGATTTCAAATTTATAATATTCGTTAGAAAGCTCTTTTCGATACGAACCCAACGGTTTCGGTTTTAGGAGGATCCGACGGTCGGATCTCCCGTAATGTTCGTTTGAAATAAATGGTCGAAATTTACGAACTGCCGCGGCGCGGCGCGTTCTATTCAGGCCATTATATTATATATATAATATATATAATATATATTTCGTCGATTACTATTTAAAACGAATTTTATAAATAGTTTTGAATTCGTTTCAAAAATAATTTCAACTTCCATTTCAATTCAAATCAAAATTGAATTCTTCCTTAAAAATTTGTTTTAAAAATTCATTTCTATTCAATTCAAATTTCAATTCAGTGTGAATTCGTTTCAATTCAATTCGAATTGGTTTTATATTCAATTCAATTCAAATTGGTTTCCTATTCGATTCATTTCAAATTCGTTTTCTAAACCATTTCAATTCTATATTCAATTTCAAATCAAAATTGAATATTTCCTATCATTACTATATAAATGATAATATTTTCAAAACGTTATATTTTGAAATCACTTCCCTTTCAATGTTCATTTTAAAAACGAATAAAATCGATATGAACATCGTTCACGTCAAAATAGCGCAACTCTAATCAACACGGTTTTATATATTTCAATAAATTCGTTATCCTATTCAACAAATGAATATTTATTCTATTCAATTTGTGAATCTATATTTTTGTCAACACACGACTAATCTCAACGAATGAGTACTGTCCACGTGTGACTCTTTTTGTTACTTAATATATTTTATAAAAATTATGGTATCTATCGTTTGATTTAAAATCAGACTCCAACCGTAAATTGGTAAGAGAACGATTCCCTAAATATTAACCTCGAAGGCCGAAACCAACATCAGATCAATATCCAGGAGACCACTCATCTTATCTATTTTCCAGTTAGTTTCTAATTTTATATATGATAAAGATGTAGATTTTACTGTTCAAATATTTCGTTCAACACTTGACTAATCTCAACGGATGAGTACAGTCAGCACATGAACCTTTACTTTATAGTGATGAAGATATAAATTTTATTGTTAAAATACTTCGTTCAACACATGACTAATCTCAACGGATGAGTACGGTCAACACATGAACCTTTATTTTATAATATTCTTTATTTTCCCGATTGGAATGAGGCCCAATCAATTACCATATAAAGTTAATTACATGGATTCCATACAACACATATATATAATAACAACGATAAATAATCAACCATCATCCAAAGTGCACCACACTGTATAAGCATCAAATATAGATATCTAACGCTTATAACAGCCTGTCAATCAATCGATCGACATATTTAATCAATCAGGATGAGTGAACTTCAAATTTCATCCCAACACCCGTGTGGGGTTTCAAATCAACAAACACAGATTTTATTTGTGCAGTTGGGCGATGTGTAAAATTTATCGACCCAATCAATGTCCTTCAAATAGGTGTACATAAACAAACCGTCCGGTTTGTAAATGAATATTTATTTATCCACATTCACGTTAAAAATTATATTTTTAACGATAAAATATTTTATTTTAACACATGAATTTTTATTCAGTTCATTTACAAAATAAAAATGATATTTTTATTTTTCTAACATATTTTAGAAAATTTCGGCGGCATAACGTCACGATACTAGAAACGGGACAAGGCCTAGCCTTATCCCCGGTCTAGTGAAGGCCTACGCCATTCACACATCAATCAAATCCATTCAATTCACCAAACAATTCAATTCAAACCAAATAATCTAACCAACTACACAACCAAACAATTAAACAAACAAGCCATCCATGGTCTGTGGATGACGGGTGTCGGGTGCTGCTAAACACAGTCTGCATCCTAGTATATATATATATATATATATATATATATAACTAGAAAAAAAATTTAAGAGTGAGAAGTTCTCACCAATAGCTATCCAATACCACGACTCTTCATTGATAGAAATCTTCATCGTTCTCGCCTTTTTATCACCTTCGTTGCCCGTATTCTCTACATATGTAAAAATCGAATTTTTAATTCGCTATTCAATATATAAAAATCGAATTTTTACATTGCTATTCAATATATAAAAATCGAATTTTTACTTTGCTATTCAATATATAAAAATCGAATTTTTACTTTGCTATTCAATATATAAAAATCGAATTTTTACTTTGCTATTCAATACATAAAAATCGAATTTTTACTTTGCTATTCAATATATAAAAATCGAATTTTTACTATGTTATTCAATATATAAAAAATCGAATTTTTACTATGCTATTCAATATATAAAAAATCGAATTTTTACTATGCTATTCAATATATAAAAATCGAATTTTTCTATATAAAGATCTCGCCTTTTCAACTATAAAGATTTCTCCTTTTCAAATTTATCATTATAAAAATCACATTTTTATTTTGCTATACATATAAAGATGATATTTCTAATATTCCTATCATGTAAAAATTATATTTTTTATTCTCTACATAAACAAAAATCATATTTTTACATCTTCTATATAGTAAAGATTATATTTTTAATACTTTAAAAATATAAAAATCATATTTTTATTACTTTAAAAATATAAAAATTATATTTTTATTATAAAAATTCAATCTCTATTCGCTATTTAGATTTTTTAAAACCACTTCTTTTGCAAAGTAAAAATCACTTCTTTTCTTGCCAAAAATTTAACTTTTCTATTATATTAAAACCAGAACAAAATAATGTTATTCATATATAAATAAAAGGAAAAATAATAA
Organism: Allium sativum; assembly: GCA_030737875.1. Taxonomy (NCBI): domain Eukaryota; kingdom Viridiplantae; phylum Streptophyta; class Magnoliopsida; order Asparagales; family Amaryllidaceae; genus Allium; species Allium sativum. The sequence goes on along the minus strand of CM060923.1, from coordinate 320,406,570 downwards.
ATAAATGAATAAGTAAAAAAAACGTACTGTGCTGAGGGGGTGGGGGAGTTCAGCGCGTCGGCCTGGAGGAAGAGGGGGCGGTGAGGTCTGATGGCGGCGGAGGGAGGATGGGTGCGTCGGGGAGGGGGGGGGGGGGTAGCTGTCGCGATTTCTGAAACGAGGGGGGTGGGGTTATCGCGATTTCTTAAACGAGGGGGGGGGGGTGGGGTTGTCGCGTCGCGAGGGCAGGGGGTGGGGGGGTTCGGAGGTGGCGCGGTGGTCATCGGGGAGGGCGACGGCTCCTCTCCGCTTCATCGTCTTCTTTTTTTTTTTTTTTTGCTTTCTGATCGAATTGAAAAACGAGAAGGGGGGGGGGGGCAGAGGTAAAGGAAAGGAGAGAGAAGGGTTAGGTTATTATATTTTATTTATTTAATTATTTAATTTTCCACCAAAAAGCAACTTATATTTTCGACCTCAAAACGGGGCCCACCGCCTGACGTCCATACCTAATTACCCCCATTCCGAACACAATGGGATATGTATCGTAAGCTGATTCGATCGTTTCGATCAGTTTCCGTTGAAATCAACATATAACTCTATATATTGAATTTGAACGCGCATTTCAATTTACCGGGGTCACATACTAACTCTAAAAATTCCCCAAAAATATTTTCTAGCTTTGTATTGACGATACGGTCCTAACAAAACTAGTTTCGTCGAATTCCGAGACCGTTGGAAAAATGGCCTTTTTCCAGTCGATTAAAATCAACTGAAACGGGTCAAATGCGTTTTTCTTTGCCACGCTCACATATTGAATCGAAAAATTATGAAATTTGAAACCTAGCAATAGTTTGACATCACGGACCCAACAAAAGTAGTTTCGTCGAAATCCGAGGTCGTTTGCAAAATGTCTATTTTTAAGGGCCTGAATTCCATAGCGACTATTCCGAATTTTCAACTGGACATATCTTTTGATTCCCGCTATGAAATCTTGATTTTTCGGATTCGTTGGAAAGAAATTCTCAATTAGATCCTATTGTTTTTGGTTTCACTAAAATCCGGATTTTTTTGCACCCGGTACATTCAATTGAAGTTTGAAATCGAATTATCGAACTACCGCGCCATTTTCAATTCTATTTATAATTATATATAAATATTTATATTCTAACGACGGCGTATATAATATATACGTTCGAATTATATTCGAAATAAATTTTCTCGTCGATATTATTTAAAATAATTCATTTTAAATATTCAAAATTCGCTAAAATTGCCAAATTAAAAATTTTAAACTGGCTCGGATTTTCGGGTTATTATATAGTATAATCATCAACAAATGTTACATAGTATTCGTTACCACCATAGGTGATATGACTTTTTTAGTCACCCACATCACCATATACCAAATCAAGCAAATCAGTTTTCCTTTCTACCGATTTAAAGGATTTTCGGTGTATTTTTGCTTGAACATAAATTTCACATTTAGAGATGGAATCGAAATCACAATCAGAAATTAATCGTAGTTTACGCATATTTCTAAGACATTTATAATTAACATGTCCAAATCTACCATGCCATAAATTAACAGAATCAAGAATATAAGCAGAAGATTTCTTCATTTGATTCAACTTAATCATGTCGTTATAAGAATATCCCTGTCCAATAAATTTGCTGTTCTTGGACAACACTGACTTATCAGACTCATACACCATCTTGAATCCTCCTTTGTTAAGAAGGTATTCAGAAACCAAATTCTTACACATATCGGGTACATAAAATACATTGACTAATGTAAGAATTTTCCCAGAGTGAATGTAAGCTCAATTGTGCCTTTTCCCATAACTTTCCTTGCAACTATGTTTACACTAGTAACTTCGCTGGGCTCTCCATTGTTATCTTCGTAAGTCTTGAACAGATTACAGTCTTTGCAAACATGAATGGTTGCTCCAGTATTAAGCCACCAGTCATTATTAATGCCACTAACGGAGTTCACCACTTGTACAATAGCCACAAGTTTTTCTTCGACCACATTCGCTTTTTGTTGTTTCTTCCGAAGATGACAGTCTCAGGCATAGTGGCCGGGTTTGTTACAATAGTAACAGGAACCCTTCTTTTTGTTCTTGGAATTATTATACTTCTTGAACTGTGTCTCATTCTTAGGCTTTAATTTGTCAGTAATTTCAACATTATTTGCCTTAGCTTGAGACTCAATTTGCGGATTATCATCTAGTTCGCGTTTACGAGAATCCTCTTCAATACGAAGATGACACTGTGAACCGTCTAAATTATAATCCGTTTCCGCATGTTTAAATTTCTTCTTATAATCATTCCAAGAATCTGGGAGTCTCGAAATAATAACACCAACAACAAAAGGTTCAGGGGGATCAATACCGGCATCTTTAAGTGGATTCACTAACAGTAAAATTTCACTCACTTGTCCAATTATGGACTTGTTGGCGATCATTTTGAAATCCATGAAATTACCAATAAGAATTTTTTTATTACTTGCCTCGGATATATGATACTTTCTCTCCAAAGCAATCCAGAGGTCCTTCGAAGTTTCTGAAGTCCTATGAGAATTGTAGACTGAAGTAGACAATGCATTCAGAATATGCCCTTTGCACAGGAAATCAACCTCTTTGCGCTTTGCTCGTTTTTCCTTCAGAGCAGCATCCTCACCAGCGGTTTCCTCCGGTATAATTTCCAATCTAGATATCGAACAATTTGACGGTGACCACAAAGAATTTCATCGTCTCTTACCAACTAGTGAAGTTTTCACCATCAAAACGCTCCAATTTCGTCAAATGCTGATTCATAACTGGCAATGCGCTCAAACTTTCCATGATTGAAGTTATTGTCTGAAAATTTGTTGGGGATTTTGCGGTTCGAGGCTATTGGTTGATGATGTTTGTCGTAAGAATGTTGTACTTCAGACTTTAAGGATTTGCGGAGCAAATTCTTTTAGACAATAGTTCAATCCACCAGTTACAAACGGATTATCAAACCATTGACTTTTAGGATTCAATAAAGCCTTGGAATAGCAAAATCGGATTCAAAGTTTGTACGACTTTGATCCGATTAAGATCACTCCAAATTTTGGTTAATGATGATGCAACAATAGAATCAGAACAAAGAGAAGAATAAGATGAATCTACAACGTTTCCTGGATTTTGCAGCACCTTAGAGGCGTTGCAGAGCAAACAGCGTGTCGACACGCTTTAATGGCGTTGCAGATTCTGGAGGAAGAAGAAGATTATTTAGGAGTGATTTGCAACAGTTCTAGGCATTGGAATTTATAGGCACCCAGAGGTGTCTGTCCATGAACCGCTGCAACCTTTTGTAAGGGTTGTATCCGTTTCTATTCGGAAACATCGCGTCACTTCAGTTTGAAACACGGTGCCATTTTGCAACGTTCTGAAGCATTGTGAATCTTCAAATGTGCACGCTGGAATCCAAAAATACAATGGTTTAGGCCCATTAGTCATTCCGCTGCCTAATGGATCATGAGACCCCAAGAGCCCCTAGGCTCAAGGCCCATCTTTTGACATTTAAATATTTAATGTCTATACCATGTTCATGCACTTCCTTATATCCCCTACTCTTCTTTCTTTTGATATAATACACCATGTTTACATATATAGAGTCAAGTCCTTTCTTATTTCATGATGTGGGACAAAGACAACTCTTCGTTCCTTCTTCCTTCCTTCTTCAAAAAACAAACCCCCCCAAAACAAAGATTTGAAAATTTTCCAATAATAGCAAGACCACTTTATCTGCATTCCTTGGGTGTTTTGCTATAGGGGAGCTATCTGGACAAAAAACAACTTGTATACATTGTGTCGAACCGATTTTATAATATAAAATTAAGGTAAGAAATTCAAATATAGAAAACGCACATTATCAACTATGTTCCGTCAACTTAACACTTTTTTCATTTGGAATAAAATTAGATCAAATACCCTGATAATCTTTGAAATATATCGCAGTATAGTAGAAGAAATCGAAATTGACAAGAGGTAGGAAACAACCAACTTTTCATCACTAACTTACCAAAGTATATCAAATACTGTAAATTACACCAATAGTTAATACAGAAGATAAATATACTACATAAATTCGTTAAAATTGATAAGCAATGTATGATCATTACATAACATATTGGGTAAGCAATTAATACAAAACCACGCATTTTAAAAGCTGAAAGATATAAACAAATTCAGTTAATAAATAAAGCATGCATTTTAATGTTGAATGAATTCTCATAAGCAAACAAATTGATGCTAGTAAGAGTTCTTTGCTGCGACATGAATTAGTTTTATTTGTTTTAATAGAAGATTCCATTGAGGAATCTTCATTGAATGTGAAATGATTTGTCTTGGAGAAGAAATAATTACTCAATGTACCAGTTTGAGATGAAAAAGAAAAAAGAAAAGAAAACTATGATAAATTTGGGATCCAATCGCTTCGACACAGTGCAATCTACGTGGAATGATGCTGGTAGGTGGGTAGAAAGGAGCAATTTAAATTTAACAAGTAACCGAAATAAAAAATTACAAAATATTATTTCTTTCCTTCCATTGCCCTTGTCCAAAAGTTGAAGTTTCTTCTCTTTTGGAATCAAAACACAAAAAGCATCCATTTTCATCCTCTACAAACGAAGAAGCCCGTACGCATCACTTCCTATCGAGGTATCATTCTCTAAAATTCCAAAATGATCTTTTTAGTTGAACACCTTATGAATGATTAAATAACAAATAAGGAGAACCATAAGTCAATCTTCTTATGGTGCCGAAGTTGAATGAAAACATTATTAACTTTCTAAATGAAACCACAAATCAATCTTTAGTTATATATAAAAAAAATCACTATAGTTTATTACAGAATAACTCAGCTATGTTGGTAACATACATTTCATGTTGGCTAGCTAATTGAAATTTGGTTCCAATCATGACTGTTCATACTTATGTTAAACATAAGATGACAAAATTGCATCCATTCTATAACAGTTTGTTTGCACAAACATGTGTTTATGAATATGTGCATGTATATATAAGTATGTTTATATTGATATAAGCATATGGTGTGTATGTGCATATGTTACACATGTACGAGCATGCGCACACACACACACACACATACACACACATATATATATATTAACATTGTCTCATCATGAAGCAGCACAAAACTAACAAGTTGATTTATTTTTATATTCATGCCTTAGCAATCATTGGCATAATCGGATAAGTAATTGAAATGAAGAATAATAAAGCATGGTACATAGTAAAAAGTGCACTGAAGTGGAGTATTTACTTCACAAATAATAATCCATATATCCCTCAAAATTATATTATATGATATCATTGTAAAACAATTTGCAATCTTGCTCGCAATAGACTCAGACATGAAAACCTAATTTTATATTATATGTAATTATCTTTATTCATCTATTTCCAATTCTCTTATTTACTTCAACTTGGTCAAAGTGATGTTGCTTCATCCTTTCAGCTCTAATGTGACCTGCCTTCACTTCCACAGTTCAAGGCACTAATACTACTTGTCAAAGCCTAACCAACAAGTTGCATACAAATAAAGATTCTTGCACAATTACCTTAGTGACATTGAGATTGCATAGCAAGAACGAAATAGTATAACCCTATTAAAATAGAACAACTAACACAGTCTTATTATTGAGATTATATGATTTGAAAACTTTTACTATTATGCACAACTTTGCTTTGTTTGTAAATTTAGAACAATAAAATCTTTAATGAAAAAATTTTATCTGTAATTCCATGAACACTTACTCTAAGACTTATTAAAATTATTATAAAAGTATGTTGGTTTCCATCGGTAAGAATTCATATTTATGCAGCTTTAAGGTGCAAAAGAAAAAAAATCCGATTTAAATAAACAGTTTAGCGAGTGCAGTTCATCAATGCCTAATCCTAATATCCACTGTTCTTATAAGAAATCAATCAAACATAGAATTAATTTATAGACATTTTGTAATAAAAACATTATCTATGAAAGAAATGATATTTTTTCCAAAATTTTGGTATTATGATTAGTTTGTGACAACAGAACAACCGACCGAGGATGAAATTCATATCAAATAGTCAGACAATAGCACTAATCAGTAATTGATGTTAAATGCTAATAACAATAGAAAGTAAAAGACTTATTTTCATACATTAAAAATAATATTCCACTTAATTCATGTAGTGACCCAAAATTTCGGTCCAATTTGAGCTGACCAAATAATGCAAGTCCAACCCCAATTACACTGGAAAATCAGAAAACTAATAGAAGAAAAACAGAGGGTGAGGATAAATAAGATAGAAACTTAGAATAGAAGAAGAACACAACATCAGAGTAACATGAACCTCACAGCGGAATGAATAACATATAATATATATAACATAACTTGAAATATATATCTGTACTTGAATATACATCATTATCAAGGTACAACACTTACAACATAGCGGAAATAAACTATAACTATATGATCCTGAAGCCTCCTGCTCTAGCTCTTCAAGTATCTGTAAATCCCGACTACTTGACTTACCGTATAAAATTGGGCACCCAAGAGTTTAGGGGGAACAAAACAAAATAAACTCCAGGTCAGTCATGGGACAGGTATGAGTAAAACAGTTTAAATAGTTTGAACAAGTAAACGATATCTCATAAGACCATGCCGTATAACGGAACGGGTTTTTCCCTTATGAGAATCCAAAATATCTTTATATCAAAAACCTTTTGATATTATAATAATGTCTGTCAAGCACAATATAATAATCATCTAGCAGAAACGCTTTCATCTCACGTTCTACATACATAGTATACAATCATAACTGCAAGCACGTATTGGGTAATGGATTTCCAACTATGATAAGGTATGGAACCACCTTTCGCTAGTGTACCTCTAGAGAGGAATACACTGGGTTCAACAAGAACATCTTGCAACCAAGCCACACATGACCGACCACTTATTTCGCTTGAAACTCTAGATCAGGTGATTATACGCCCTGATAGGTGCGACCTACATAGCCATGCTGCCTGCCCGATTTTTGTCATTTACCGGATGTGAGGCTTGAGGTTACGCTTTATCATCACATCAAATTCACTTCGAATGCCACATTGTCAGATCCATTGAAAATCACTAATTGACGTCTACAATAATACATTACGTGTTAGCTAAAGAAGTTTCCTTCTCTGCTTCCACTCTTGGTACGGTTGAAGAAATCAATGTACGTGACCATTCTGGAAATACTCTGTCAGACATTCATCCATACAAGTCATCCAGGAACAGGATGAACCGAAGGCACTATTCAATACATCCATCTTAGGCACTGTTATCTAAGACTTATACAATAGCCCTTGCACTTTACTCTGTCTTCAAATATCTTTGGCATATATGATTCGCAACGCTTATGCCAATACAGAGTGGTTCTTTGGATAATAATCCAACCGGTCTCTCCATATTAACAACGTAAAAATGGTCAAAACTTCGGTAGTCTATGATTTAACCATCAAAGAAAAACAGTGTGCAAACAACGATATTATTTCCAAATGGAAATTATATCGATCAATCATCATTTAATATTTATCTCTTTAGTTCATTAATTTACTTATCTCCTATTTCCATATATTCAACATTTCTATTTTCTATTATCAGAAAACATTTCTAATTCTCATTTGAAAAAAAAAACATTTCCAAAACTCCTTCACGATAAAACCTTACCATTTCTTAGTTAAGAAGGAAGTCAATCAAGTTGGGGTATAATTACCTCTTAGACCTTAACTGAACAACGTTTTTAACTTCGAAATAGTCAAAGTTTATCTTTTAAACCTTTAACACTTCCTTACGTCTCTCTCGGATTCTATTTACGAATCCATTTCTTTATTTAAAACTGTAATGACCCGGATTCTTATGGTGTTAATTTTAAATATTTAATATGGATTTAAATATTGGGTGGATAATATAAACGGAATTTTATATTAAGTTATCAATTTAATAATCGATAACGATTTAATGTCGAATAAATTAAATTATCATAATGCAGTAGTAATTTAATTTAAAAATATACAACTGAATAGGATCAGTTCAGATGATCAGTATAAAATTCAGTTGAGTTAGAATAATAAATTAAATTATTTTCGAAGAATTTAAATGGTTTTAACTTTAATAAATATCTTCTACAGATGATCGAATTGGACTTTGTGACCTATCCCAGTGTGTCCGGAATAGGGATATTACCCAAGAATTATCAGTTGTTGGGTTCAGAGAGAGGTTCGGAATCAAGGTGATAATTTAATTTAAAAGATCCGGTTATAAACAAATTTAAATTAAATTAAAAGTGAATTCTTTTATGGACAAAACCCATACACGTTAAGACCTTAATCTCCACACAAAAAATGCCTTGGTGTTCAAATAGAAACCGCTCCCTTCCCTTATATAATCAGTGAAACTTTTCCCCTAAAAATTCATTCATCCCCTCCTTTAAAAATCGAATCCGCCCCTTTCCTCAATAACAAAATCGAAAACCAGATCCACCACAGAATCGAATTCGATTCCAAATCGTGATTCAAGGGGGACAACTCGTTCTATCATCGCGAGCTAAAAGGGGGTCAGTCCAAGGTCGCGAGCTCGACTTATGCTCCAGATTTGACGTCGACGCAAGTTCGAGCTTCAAGCTGTTGGAGGAGTATCGAAGGACGGGAAAGCATAGGGGCAAAGTCACGGTGCCTAATGTTCAACGCGGTGATGGATTTCCGTTCGAAAACATAAATGCGAGTTCACCATTTGAGGAACCGCGGAAGACTAAAGTCACGACATCTGATTGGAGGGGGATCGACAGTTTTAATGAAGGTCTTTTTACCTTTGTTGAAAGGGAGGAAGGCCATTGTTGCCGCGTTCAGAGAATGGCAAGAAGATGTAAATACTGGCGTGCGGTTTGGGAGAGGATCAATGCAAATTTTGAAGGTGCGGTGCTGATTGATTAAGGTGAAATGGAGTTTGTTGGTGAAGAGTAAGGGAGAAGTGATCAGTAATGGACTGTAAATGGAAGGTCAGTTGGGAATTTTCTAAAAAACAGGGTGTTTGTATGTAGATCAGGGGAGGAGGAGTTGTGCAGTATAGTAAGCGAACAAGGTGCGTTGTCTTGATATCGTCAACTACGCAATGGAATTTGAATTGGAATCAGAAACCAATCGATATTCGACAAATAAAATCTGGTGAGTAAATCTCACTCACCTGTTTGTTTAGAATTATTTTGTTATCGTTAAAATAATAATTGCTTGTTGCTTGTTAAAGGTTTCTGATTGGTTGAAATATATTAGTTATATAGGGTTGACTATTATATATATATTGGGTTGATGATTGGATTTTTCCCGCAATCTCATTAGCGGATGCCCGCAGTTTCATAGCGGATGATTTCCCTATGCGCCCCACAAATATATTAGTGGATGACCTTCCATACCGCGATATCCTGCCTCGAAGCAGGATGGGTATTACTATGTTGACTAACGTCTGTGGATGCAGGAAAACAGGTTGGAGGAATCCAACTGGATTCCTCGAAAATATATTTTCTGTTTGTTTATTTGTTTTCATATATACTGTCATATATGATGTGTTAGGAAAATAAATAATTGGTTGTTTGATGTTTAAATATCACGGGGCCTAAGTGATAATTTATAAAAATATCCTGAATGTGATATTTGAGATTTAAAGGGAAATTCTATTTTTTCTAATATAGAATTTGAATTTTTAAATAGATTTGAAATATAAACTTGTTTTAGAAAAATAAAACAAGTAGTTCCTTTATAAACGAAGTTTATAAATAGTTCTTTTATAAACGAAGTTTATAAATGAAGTGAAAAGAATTATCATTGGATAATTCAGAAATAAAAATACAAGTGTGAAATTGAAAAGGAAAATCTATTTTTCCAAAAGTAGAAATATCGATTTCAAATGGAATTGAAATCGAGACTTGTTTAAACAATGAATAAAGAAAGTTGGAGAATAGAAATTGAATGTAGAAATTCAAATGTAATTCAAATATGGAATTTGAATATAGAAAATATATAGGAATTAAAATATAGAATTTGAATAGAATTTGATATATAGAATTTGAATAATAGAAGTGAAATAGATTTGAATAATAGAAGTGATATAAAATTTGAATAGAATTTGATATATAGAATTTGAATAATAGAAGTGAAATAAATTTGAATAATAGAAGTGATATAAAATTTGAATAGAATTTTATATATAGAATTTGAATAGAATTTGAATATATAGAATTTGAATAGAATTTGATATATAGAATTTGAATAATAGAAGTGATAAAAAATTTGAATAGAAATTGAATAGAATTAACTAAGTCGAAGAGGAATTAGTTAATCGAGTTTTGAATTTGAAGTTGAACTTTGAAAGGTGAATTGGATTTGTGAATGTATATTCGAAATCGAATATAGAAATTAAGTTTGAAATTTGAATTCAAATTATTTAATAAGCAAGTTAAAATATATTTGAACATGTCATGTTCAAATATAAAAGTGAAATAGACTAAAGAGTTAATTAACAAATTAATTAACGAATTGAGTTAAACGATCGGGTATAGCTGAATTAAATAGGACAGGTATAAATATACAGGAGACAGGTATGGGATAAGGATAATGAAGGTATATAGATAGAGTGCTCAACAAAAAGGTATGTATTTAATTCATATATGAGATTTTATGCGCCGTATCGTTAAGCCGCTTGGCTTGTTCTTTTTCTTTTGGATTGGTGAGTGCTATGGGAGGCTATTTGAAATATCCCGATGCTCCCGATACAAAGGTGGTTATGGCGAATTTTTCTGGGAATTTAAGGAGTTAGAATATTTTTAAGAAGTTTGATAACTAGAAATCTATATATCAATATATACAGAAGTCGATAAAGAAACGAACTTAGAAATAGAATAGTATATAAAAAAAGACTAGGAATAAAATCTAGTAAGAATAGAAAGAGAGAGCGTATACGTGTTTAAAAGTGAATAAGTAGTTGTATGGTATTGATTTTTCGAGTAAGTAGTCATATCTATTTTGACGTTATAAATATTATTCAGTCAAGGTCTGAGAGGTAGTTATACCCCAACTTGATTGATTTCATTATTAACAAATAAATAGTAAGATTTCAGGCTTGAAGATCAATGTTGGATAAGAGTTAGTTGAATATAGTATTTGGGTTGTCGTAACGATGTTTTACACAACATCCGTTTAACCCAAATAAGTGTAAGCTTGGAAATATAATAAAGAATATTTCCTAAGTATAGAAATAAACGAGATCGGAAAAGAGATAAGTAATTGTAATATTTTCCAGTTATAACTAGCATATATTTTCTAAGTTTAGAAAATAAAGGAAGGCGATATTCGGAAATGTTTCCAAATAACGTAAAAGGCCAATATGGTTATTGAAAATATTTGGTTAACAAATATTGATAAAGAAATAGAGAAGTGATTTAATTAATGGAATATTAATTAAGGGCTCAGTGATTGTTTGATAATTGGAGGAACACTTGTTTTCTTCGATGGTTAAATCATCGACTATCGAAGCACTTGTTTTTATTCGATAGTTAAATCAGAGACTATCGAAGTTTTGACCATCGTTGTCAATATGGAGAGACCTGTTGGATTATTATCCAAAGAACCACTCTGCATTGGCATAAGTGTTGCGAATCATATATGCCAAAGAAATTGAAGATGGATTAAAGTGCAAGGGCTATTGTATAAAATCTTAGATAATAGTGCCTAAGATGGATGTACTGAATAGTGCCTTCGGTTCATCCTGTTCCTAGATGACTTTTATGGATGAATGTCTGATAGAGTATTTCCAGAAAGGTCACGTACATTGATTTCTTCAACCGTACCAAGAGTGGAAGCGGAGAAAGAAACTTCTTTAGTTAACACGTAATGTACTGTTGTAGACGTCAATTAGTGATTTTCGATGGATCTGACAATGTGGCATTCGAAGTGAATCTGATGTGATGATACAGCGTAACCTCAAGCCTCATCAACCGGTAAATGACAGAAATCGGGCAGGTAACATGGCTATGTAGGTCGCACCTATTAGGCTGTATAATCACCTAATCTAGAGTTTCATTTACTTCTAAAAATCTATTGTCGATGCTATCCGATTCGGGAAACGGTTGCTGATCCCAACCGTTGGTGATATACATTCGATACACTCAAGCAAAATGAGTGGTCGGTCATGTGTGGCTGAGTTGCAAGATGTTCTTGTTGAACTCGGTGTATTCTCCTCTAGAGATATTCCAGCGGCAGGTGGTTCCATACCTTGTCATAGTTGGAAATCCATTACCCAATAATTTCTTGCGGTTTTGATTGTATATTATATATGTGGAACGTGAGATGCAAACGTTCCACTAGATTGTTATTTACTTGATTTAGACATTATTATAATATCAAAAGAGTTTTGATATAAAGATTATTATTCCTTTGAAAAGGATTTTGAAAGATAAGTCAAGTGTTTGGATTCTCATAAGGGAAAAACCCGTTTCGTGTTATACGGCGTGGTCTTATGAGATATCATTTAGTTTCTGAAACGGTTTTAAACTGTTTACTCATACCAGTCCCATGACTGACCCGGAGTTTATTTTGTTTTGTTCTACCTAAACTCTTGGGTGCCTTAATTTGTACGAGCAGTCAAGTAGTTCAGGATTTTACAGATCTATCTAAAGGAGCTTGGAGCAGGAGGCTTCAGCATTAGTTATATAGAGTTTTGTTCCGCTGTGTTGTAAGTGTTATACTCTGATAATTGTATGTTATACAATTGAAGTTTGTATTTCAAAAGTTATGATATATTATATTTTGTTCCGCTGCGATGTGAGATTCTGTGTTGTTATTTCTGTTCTTCTTCTACCCTTTTCTTCTAAAAAAAAATGTTTCGTATTTTCGTGATATTTGGGTTGGATGTAAGATGTATATAGTCAACTCTGATATTATGGACTTGCGGGTCATTACAGTTGGTATCAAAGCTTAGGTTGAGCGAATACCTAGGCTTGTTGGAATGTGCTCATTAGAGATAGGGTCAGTAGTACCCTAGAATGAGTTGAGTGTATATATACATGAGAGAGCGTATTTGTTATTTGATACAAAAACTGTTTTATATTGTGTTGACTAGTCTGTTGAGTGAATTATGAATTCTGATCGAATCGTGGGACGCCACGATATCGATAGGAGTTTATAAACACTTGAACAGAAGAATGGACACGATATTGTTTTTAAATGGTTGGGTTGATTATTAGGATTATAATCAAATTAGATTATAAAAACTGAAATAGTTATATATATAACCAATGGAATTTGTATATGAAATCAAATATACAAATGTGATAAATTGAAATTGAATTCCAACCAAAATTTAAAATCCTGGGAAGTTGGAAAATATTTTCCAAATTTTATTAAAATAATATAACTTTATTTTGGAAGGATTTTTGAATAAAAATCATTTGAATGGATTTTGAATATGATAAAGAACTGAGCTCACTTCAGTGGCTGGAAAATAATTCTGATGATGATTGCAACCTCATCAGTGTTCATTTTCGAGTTTCTAAGTGATGGATTGCTACCTTAGAAAAGTTTTGATGGAAATTTGTTTGAAAAGAAAACAAGTTGTTTGAAAATTCAAATGTTTTGAATTTGAGATGGATATAAATATATGTATATATTTATATTACTTCAAAGGAGTTTTGAAATAAAAACCCTGGGAATTTGAATGATTGAAATTAAATTTAACTTAAGTAAGTTAAATGGATCGAAATGAATAAATTGAGTAAAATCAATGTGAATGAAATATGAATTGGGTGTGAATAAAGGAAAACCCAAAAGAGTTAAAAAGAAAATATATTTGTAAAACAAATATAAAGGAATTATATTTGTAACGCAAATACAAAGGAAGTTATGTGCAAACAAATAGAAGGAGAGATATTTGTAAAACCATTTACAAATAGAATTTAAAAGGAAATATTTGTAAAACATTTACAAATAGATTAAATGGAAATATTTATTTATAGAAAATAAATAGAATATTATAAATGAGATATTTATTTGTTAAATAAATAGAATTTAATCAAAGGAATATTTAGAAGACGAATACAAAATGGAAATCTGTTTTTAACAGATAAATAGAAAAGATTTATTTATAAATAATAGTATATAAATTAAATTAAATATTTATCATTCGATAAATGGAATATATAAGCCTGAACTTATATAGAGAAGAGATATTGGTTTTTAACACCGATAGATTTAAATAGGAGGGGTACACAACAGTTGTATAAGTGAAGTAACGTTATTAAAGAGAACATTTATAAAGTGAAGAACCGTTACTAAAAGTAAATCTTTATAAATGAATAAACGTTATCCAATAGGAGTTATTCGAATAGGAGAAGTCGATTAGAGTTAGAAATAATCGATTAGAGTTAGAATAAATCGATTAGAGTAAGAATTAACCAGTTAGGGTTAATCCGTAGAGTTAATTGAATATTAGTTATTCAATTAGAATTTATCGAATATTTGTTATTCAAATTAAGAGCTAACCAGATAGAGTTAATTGAACATAGTTAATCGAATTAGGATTTAATTGAATGTTAGTTATTCAATTAAAGTTGATCGAATATAGTTATTGAAATAGAGTTAGTCAAACATAGTTACTTAGGATAAGTTGACATTTCGTACGACTGCTAGCGTAATTTGCAGGGCTGCAGATAGCCTAGGGCGGTCAGATGTTTCCTGAGGGAATCAGGCGTAACCATTGTGATTGCTGCAATCTAGAGTCAAGCGAATGGAGTTAAATCGAATATTAGTTATTCGAATAGAGTTAAAGGAGTTATCGAATATTAGTTATTCGAATAGAATTAAAGGAGTTAATCGAATATAGTTTATTCGAATAAAGTTAAAAGGAGTTATCGAATATAGCTTATTCAGAAGGAGTTAAGTGAAAAGGGCTAATCCAATAGAGTTAATTGATAAGAGTAGATTTGAATAGAGTAAATCGAATATAGTTTATTCGAAGAAAGGTTTTCGAATCTAGTTATTCGATAGAGAGATTATCGAATATAGTTATTCGAAGGGATGAGTTATCGAATAGGGATTACATAAGGAAGTTTGAAATGTTGAGTATCAACATAAATAAGTTTTGAAAAGATAAATGGGTTTGTAGCACTTTTTCTACCTTAGCAATTTCGAGGATGAAATTTTTTTAAGTAGGGAAGATTGTAATGACACGGATTCTTATGAGGTTAATTTTAAATATTTAATACGGATTTAAATATTGGGTGGATAATATAAATGGAATTTTATATTAAGTTATCAATTTAATAATCGATTTCGATTTAATGTCGAATAAATTAAATTATCGTAATGTAGTAATAATTTAATTCAAAATTATACAGCTGAATAGAATCAGTTCAGATGATCAGTATACAATTCAGTTGAGTTAGAATAATAATATTAAATTATTTTCGAAGAATTTAAATGGTTTGAACTTTAATAAATATCTTCTACAGACGATCGAACTGGACTTCGTGACCTATCCCAATGAGTCTGGAATAGGGGTATTACCCTAGAATTATCAGTTGTTGGGTTCAGAGAGTGGTTCGGAATCAAGGTGATAATTTAATTTAAAAGATCCGGTTATAAACAAATTTAAATTAAATTAAAAGTGAATTCTTTTATGGACAAAACCCATACACGTTAAGACCATAATCTCCACACAAAAAAATGCCTTGGTGTTCAAATAGAAACCGCTCCCTTCCCTTATATAATCAGTGAAACTTTTCCCCTAAAAATTCATTGATCCCCTCCTTTAAAAATCGAATCTGCCCCTTTCCTCAATAACAAAATCGAAAACTAGATCCACCACAGAATCGAATTCGATTCCGAATCGTGATTCAAGGGGGACAGCTCGTTCTATCATCGCGAGCTAAAAAAGGGTTTGTCTAAGGTCGCGAGCTCGACTTATGCTCCAGATTTGATGTCGACGCAAGTTCGAGCTTGAAGCTGTTGGAGGAGTAGCGAAGGACGGGAAAGCATAGGGGCAAAGTCGCGATGCCTAATGTTCAACGCGGTGATGGATTTCTGTTTGTAAACATAAGTGCGAGTTCACCATTTGAGGAACCGCGGAAGACTGAAGTCATGACATCAGATTGGAGGGGGATCGACAGTTTTAATGAAGGTCTTTTTACCTTTGTTGAAAGGGAGGAAGGCCATTGTTGCCGCGTTCAGAGAATGGCAAGAAGATGTAAATACTGGCGTGCGGTTTGGGAGAGGATCAAAGCAAATTATGAAGGTGCGGTGCTGGTTGATTAAGGTGAAATGGAGTTTGTTGGTGAAGATTAAGGGAGAAGTGATCAGTAATGGACTTTAAATGGAAGGTCAGTTGGGAATTTTCTAAAAAACAGGGTGTTGGTACGTAGATCAAGGGAGGAGGAGTTGTGCAGTATAATAAGCGAACAAGGTGCGTTGTCTTCGTATCGTCAACTACGCAATGGAATTTGAATTAGAATCAAAAACCAATCGATATCCGACAAGTAAAATCTGTTGAGTAAATCTCACTCACCTGTTTGTTTTGAATTATTTTGTTATCGTTAAAATAATAATTGCTTGTTGCTTGTTAAATGTTTCTGATTGGTTGAAATATATTAGTTATATAGGGTTGACTATTATATATATATATATATATATATTGGGCTGATGATTGGATTGTTCCCGCAGTTTCATTAGCGGATGTCCGCAGTTTCATAACGGATGATTTCCTTATGCGCCCCACAAATATATTAGTGGATGACCTTCTATACCGCGATATCCTGCCTCGAAGCAGGATGACTATTACTATGTTGACTAACGTCTGTGGATGCAGGAAAACAGGTTAGAGGAATCCAATTGGATTCCTCAAAAATATATTTTCTGTTTGTTTATTTGTTTGCATATATACTGTCATATATGATGTGTTAGGAAAATAAATAATTGGTTGTTTGATGTTTAAATATCACGGGGCCTAAGTGATAATTTATAAAAAATATCCTGAAAGGGATATTTGAGATTTAAAGGGAAATTCTATTTTTTCTAATATAGAATTTGAATTTTTAAATAGAATTGAAATATAAAGTTGTTTTAGAAAAATAAAACAAGTAGTTCCTTTATAAACGAAGTTTATAAATAGTTCTTTTATAAACGAAGTTTATAAATGAAGTGAAAAGAATTATCATTGGATAATTCAGAAATAAAAATACAAGTACGAAATTGAAAAGGAAAATCTATTTTTCCAAAAGTAGAAATATCGATTTCAAAAGGAATTAAAATCGAGACTTGTTTAAATAATGAATAAAGAAAGTTTGAGAATAGAAATTGAATGTAGAAATTCAAATGTAATTCAAATATGGAATTTGAATATAGAAAATATATAGGAATTCAAATATAGAATTTGAATAGAATTTGAATAGAATTTGATATATTGAATTTGAATAATAGAAGTGAAATAGATTTGAATAATAGAAGTGATATAAAATTTGAATAGAATTTGATATATAGAATTTGAATAATAGAAGTGAAATAAATTTGAATAATGGAAGTGATAAAATTTGAATAAAATTTGATATATAGAATTTGAATAGAATTTGAATATATAGAATTTGATATATAGAATTTGAATAATAGAAGTGATATAAAATTTGAACATAAATTGAATAGAATTAACTAAGTCGAAGAGGAATTAGTTAATCGAGTTTTGAATTTGAAGTTGAACTTTGAAAGGTGAATTGGATTTGTGAATGTATATTCGAAATCGAATATAGAACTTAAGTTTGAAATTTGAATTCAAATTAGTTAATAAGCAAGTTAAAATATATTCGAACATGTCATGTTCAAATATAAAAGTGAAATAGACTAAAGAGTTAATTGACAAATTAATTAACGAATTGAGTTAAACGATCAGGTATAGTTGAATTAAATTGGACAGGTATGAATATACAGGAGAAAGGTATGGGATAAGGATAATGAAGGTATATAGATAGAGTGCTCGACAAAAAAATATGTATTTAATTCATATATGAGATTTAATGCGCCGTATCGGCAAGACGCTTGGCTTTTTCTTTTTCTTTTGGATTGGTGAGGGCCATGGGAGGCTATTTGAAATATCCCGATGCTCCCGGTACAAAGGAGGTTATGGCGAATTTTTCCGGGAATTTAAGGAGTTAGAAGATTTTTAAGAAGTTTGATAACTATAAATCTATATATCAATATATATAGAAGTCGATAAGGAAACGAACTTAGAAATAAAATAGTATATAAAAAAAGACTAGGAATAAAATCTAGTAAGAATAGAAAGAGAGAGCGTATACGTGTTTAAAAGTGAATAAGTAGTTGTATGGTATTGATTTTTCTAGTAAGTAGTCATATCTGTTTTGACGTTATAAATATTATTCAGTCAAGGTCTGAGAGGTAGTTATACCCCAACTTGATTGATTTCATTATTAACAAATAAATAGTAAGATTTCAGGCTCGAAGATCAATGTTGGATAAGAGTTAGTTGAATATAGTATTTGGGTTGTCGTAACGATGTTTTACACAACATCTGTTTTAACCCTAATAAGTGTAAGCTTGGAAATATAATAAAGAATATTTCCTAGGTATAGAAATAAACGAGATCGGAAAAGAGATAAGTAATTGGAATATTTTCCAATTATATTGCATATATTTTCTAAGTTTAGAAAATAAAGGAAGGCGATAGTCGGAAATGTTTTCCAAATAACGTAAAAGGCCAATATGGTTATTGAAAATATTTGGTTAACAAATATTGATAAAGAAATAGAGAAGTGATTTAATTAATGGAATATTAATTAAGGGATCAGTGATTGTTTGATAATTGGATGAACATTTGTTTTCTTCGATGGTTAAATCATCGACTATCGAAACACTTGTTTTTATTCGATAGTTAAATCACAGACTATCGAAGTTTTGACCATCGTTGTCAATATGGAGAGACCGGTTGGATTATTATCCAAAGAACCACTCTGTATTGGCATAAGCGTTGCGTATCATATATGCCAAAGAAATTGAAGATGGATTAAAGTGCAAGGGCTATTGTATAAAATCTTAGATAACAGTGCCTAAGATGGATGTACTGAATAGCGCCTCTGGTTCATCCTGTTCCTGGATGACTTGTATGGATGAATGTCTGACAGAGTATTTCCAGAAAGGTCACGTACATTGATTTCTTCAATCGTACCAAGAGTGGAAGCGGAGAAGGAAACTTCTTTAGCTAACACGTAATGTACTGTTGTAGACGTCAATTAGTGATTTTCGATGGATCTGACAATGTGGCATTCGAAGTGAATCTGATGTGATTATAAAGCGTAACCTCAAGCCTCATCAACCGGTAAATGACAGAAATCGGGCAGGCAGCATGGCTATGTAGGTCGCACCTATTAAGCTGTAGAATCACCTGATCTAGAGTTTCATTTACTTCTAAAAATCTATTGTCGATGCTGTCCCATTCGGAAAACGGTTGTTGATCCCAACCGTTGGTGACATACATTTGATAAACTCAAGCGAAAAGAGTGGTCGGTCATGTGTGGCTGAGTTGCAAGATGTTCTTGTTGAACTCGGTGTATTCTCCTCTAGAGATATACCAGCGGCAGGTGGTTCCATACCTTGTCATAGATGGAAATCCATTACCCAATAAGTTCTTGCGGTTTTGATTGTATATTATATATGTGGAACGTGTGATGCAAACGTTCCACTAGATTGTTATTTACTTGATTTAAACATTATTATAATTTCAAAAGAGTTTTGATATAAAGATTATTATTCCTTTCAAAAGGATTTTGAAAGATAAGTCAAGTGTTTGGATTCTCATAAGGGAAAAACCCGTTCCGTGTTATACGGCGTGGTCTTATGAGATATCATTTAGTTTCTGAAACTGTTTTAAACTGTTTACTCATACCAGTCCCATGACTGACCCGGAGTTTATTTTCTTTTGTTCTACCTAAACTCTTGGGTACCTAAATTTGTACGGGCAGTCAAGTAGTTCAGGATTTTACAGATCTATCTAAAGGAGCTTGGAGCATGAGGCTTCAGCGTTAGTTATATAGAGTTTTGTTCCGATGTGTTGTAAGTGTTGTACTCTGATAAGTGTATGTTATACAGTTGAAGTTTGTATTTCAAAAGTTATGATATATTATATTTTGTTCCGCTGCGATGTGAGATTCTGTGTTGTTATTTCTGTTCTTCTTCTACCCTTTTCTTCTAAAAAAAATGTTTCGTATTTTCGTGATATTTGGGTTGGACGTAAGATGTATATAGTCAACTCTGATATTATGGATTTGCGGGTCATTACAAAAACATTGATTTTAACTATAGCGTTAAAATTCCTACTTTCGAAATATCTAACTTAACATCTACTTTTATTTCTTACTTTGAAATAATTAACCTACTCTTATTTATTTATAAATAAATAAATCTTGATTTAAACACCGGAAAGTAAATAATACTTTCTCGAATTCGATATAATCGAATTCAACGATCTACTCTCTTCGAATAACTAATATTCGATTAACTCACTTCGAATAACTAATATTCGATTACTCTTTCTTTTGAATAAACGATATCCGATAATCTCTCTCTTCGAGTACTATATTCAATTACTCCTTTTCGAATAACTAAATTCATTTAACTCCTTTTGATTAAACAAATCGATAACTCCTTTCGAATAACTAAATTTGATTAACTCCTTTCGATTTAAACTAATCGATAACTCCTTTCGAATAACTAGATTCGATAACTCCTTTTCACTCGATTCCAATAACTAATATTCGATAACTCCTTTCAACTTGATTCGAATAACTAATATTCGATAACTCCTTTTCACTCGATTCGAATAACTAATATTCGATAACTCCTTATTCGACTAACTCTAATCGATTTATTCTAATTCGATTAACTCTATTTAATTACTCTATTGGTTAACTCTAACTCTAACTGGTTAACTCTAACTGATCAACTCTAACTGGTCAACCCTAATTGATTAACCCTAACTAGTTAACTCTAACTCATTTACTCTATTCGATTAACTCGAATCGAATAACTAATATTTGATTTACTCATTTCGATTAACTCTTTTGATTTATTCCTTTGAATTATCTCTTTTTATTAATTCCTTTGAATTATCTCTTTTGATTAATTCCTTTGAATTAACTCCTTTGATTAATTCCTTTGATTTATTTCTTTGAATTAACTCCTTTGATAAATTCCTTTGAATTAACTCCTTTGATAAATTCCTTTGAATTAACTCCTTTGATTTATTTCTTTTGAATTAACTCCTTTGATTTATTTCTTTTCTATTTGTTTATACAAATAATTCATTTTCTGTTTGTTTACTTAACAAATAACTATTCCCTTCAATTCTATTATTTAACAAATAAATATTTCTTTTATCATTCCTACTTATTTAACAAATAAATGTTTCCTTTATAACATTCTATTTATTTCCTATAAATAAATATTTCCATTTGATCTATTTGTAAATGATTTACAAATATTTCCTTTTAAATTCTATTTGTAAATGTTTTACAAATATCTCTATTTCCATTTGTTTTGCAAATATCTTCCTTTGTATTTGTTTTGCAAATATCTTCCTTTGTATTTTGTTTTGCAAATATATTTCCTTTATATTTGTTTTCACCAATGCTTCCTTGTATATCTTTATTTATTTTCTAAATAAATAATTCATTTATGATATCCTATTTATTTACTAAATAAATAATTCGTTTAATATCTCCTATTTATTTAACAAATAAATATGTCATTTGTAAAATCTTGTGAGTTTATAAATATCCCCCTTTATAAATATTCCATTTATGAATAAATTCCTTTTATAAATTCTTCTTTGATTTTATAAATATTTTCTCTTTTATAAAATCCTTGGATTTTACAAATAATTTATTTTCAAATATCACTTTGAAAATTCACTTATCAACATTCTAATATGTTATGGTATTTAACATATCAAATCACGTTGGCCAATATCGTCCAAACACACATAATTTACAACAGATTATATATCAGATCATATATTACAATATGTGAACAAAATAGTATTATAAATATTGAGGAGTCCAGTTGGACCCCTCCAACCTGTTTCCCTGCAAGACAGAGGTTAGACAACACGAATATACAATATTCTGATAAACATAATCAATATTCGATTGATGATTTATATATATATATCTATCTATCGTTATCTATGATTTCAATCAATATGCAAACAACTCAACCAATAGTTAACACACGAAAACCAGTCATCATTTATCAGTTCTAAATATACGTTATAAAAATAGAACTGTTCAGAGTTGGTGAGTTTTACTCACTTTGGCAGTTCATCGTTAAAGAATGATAAACTGTTTGTTTGATTTGAATCAAACAATTTATTTTGCCATAAAATCATACGAGCTCCACTCCCAGTCAGTTCCATGGTGTAGCTCCCGTCCATACGATCCCACCGGATCTTGTTTTTGTTCAATTCTGATCACATACCAATAAGATATTAACATTACAAGTATATACACTAATTTGAATTAAATAACTAAATTTAATTTCCAATTGGGCCTTTTACCACGAATCCGGCCCATTGCCCAACACAACCCGCCTCACTTTCTTCTCCTTTCGCTCAAATAAACGCTCCAGACATCAACAAAAACCATGGATGCGATTTTCAACCCGAACCGCTCCCTCACCTCTTGACATTTCAACACACAACTCTCACCACCCTTCTTCTTTTGTCGAGCTCACTCTCTCCATCATCATTAGAGGAAACTCGCATTTGTAATTTGGGATCCCGTCCTCTACCATTCCACACATGCATACAGTACAACAGCGACATCTTTGATTCCCATAAAATCCACAAATTTTTATACGAACTCCATTTCTCACAAACAATAACAATATGTTATCCATTTCGCTCAAAATCCCTTCAATAGCTCACCAACCGGAACCCTAAGTCGCCTGGCAGGACATCATGCTCTAGAAATTTGATCGAGCTCCTTTAAACCTATACCCGGTTGAAGAGCACACCATCAGCAATCCAGCCCTCTATGTCTCACGATTTATAGATTTTAATTTGATTTTGTTTTGGGTTTTTGAACTATGATTTGCATTTCAGTGTGAAGAACTGGTGGCTCAAAATGATCGGTTATATAAGAGGGTGAGGTTTTAATGTATGGCTGTAAAATGAAGGATGTGGCACCTTAAATGTTCACATATTTTGTTTAGATATTTTATTTTCATCTATTTTTGCTTTCTAAAAATTCGTGCGATCACACACGATACCCAAAAATCATGAAACTGGACTTGTAGCTAGAGTTCGACATTGCGGACCCAATGAAACTGGTTTCGTTGAATTTCAACTTCGTATGCTCACACATCGTATTTTTAACCGTCAAAATACTGATTGTTTTTCACTCTAAAAATCCATACGGCCACATACTGACTTAAAAAATCACGGAAATTGAAATCTAGCAAAAATTTAATATTGCGGATCCAACAAAATTGGATTCGTCGAATTCTGAGGTCATTTGCAAAATCGGCTATTTTTAAAGCTCTGAATGACCCATATAAATATATAAATATATTTAAATATAATTAAATTAAATATAAATAAATTTATATTATCGTATATACTCACAGTGGAATACCATACAGCTCTACTGGGATTTATAACTTGATATTTCAAATCCCGATTAAATCGATATTCGATTTAAAATGAAATTCCTTTTTAAAATATAAATAATTCCTTTATAAATTATTAAGGAATTCCACAGCGACTTTTCTAAAATTTGATTTGGACGTAAATCAATATCTACACAACGAAATACCGTTTTTTCTCTTCCACTAGAAAGATATACTCCACCGGCTCCACACATTTCTTGTTTCATAGAAATCCGGCTTAAAACGGCTTATGTATATCCAGTTGAAGTTCAAATCGCCAAATCGCGAACTGCAGCGCCATTCCAAGCTCGATTTTAATTATAATATAATTATACGTTCAAACTTCGTTCAAATAATATATTCATTATTCTAATTCAATTCTAAACTGAATTAAATATCACAGATGATCCAGTTCACACCATATCGCCATTTCAGCCAATTCTGATTATTTCAGAATTAAATATATTATTTAATTTATTATTTTAATTAAATATTCACCATTATTTAATTCCACGACCATTAAATACTTTTAATCACCTTTTAAATAATTAAATAAATTAATTATTATATCGTTGAAAAATGCGGGTCATTACATTCTTCCCCACTTAAAATAATTTCATCCTCGAAATTGCTAAGGTAGAAAACAAACCCTATTGACTGGTTAGAACTTATTTGTTCACTTCTTAACTTCAGTTTCAACTGAACCAATTTAATTTCAATTAAATTATTAATTCTTATCAACGAAAATTTTCAAAAATTCTGAAAATTTTCTAACGTCTTAATTTTTTTGAAAAATTTCGCCAGCACCTCCTTTGTACTGGTCAATACGTCAAGCCACCACTTGCCTCTCTGGGCCATCTCCATCCCAAAAGAAAATCAAACAGCCAAGCGGCTTGCCAATTCGGCTCATAAATCTTATATCCAATAGAAATATAAACTTGTACCTTTTGTCGGCATAATATTATATCCTTTCCACCTGTTATCAATTCGTCGGATACAAGGGTCGTCCCAACCAAATTCCAATCTATTTTTATCCACAAATCCTACCATTTGCTTATATCCGAGCCAAATATCATTTCAACTCGAGTTTCTTCTCAATTCCCAACTCTTAACTTGATTGTCACATTACACTTCAAATTTGAATTTCACAATCCAATTTATCTTGATATCATTCTAATTCAATCTCAGTTACCACTTTACTAGCTATACTTTAATTCAAATTTTCTTTCACAAATTTCTGTTAAATTTGTTTTTAATTCAAACCGTCTTTCCCTGGGAGTTTTTAAACAATTTACTCTTTTCAAAAATCAAATTTTCCTTTTGGAAATTCAAACAACTTGTTTTCTCTCAAAACAATTCAAAGAAAAAATCTTTTCGGTAGTAATCGTCACTTACAACTCGAAAATGAGTACTGATGATGCAGCTGTCATCGTCATAATCTATTTTCCAGCGATCGAAGTGAGTTCAATACTATAAAAACCATTTCTAAACATTTCCACTTTGAAATTCATTTCAAAATATAATTCACACTGCTTGTAAAACAATTTAAAATCTCCCAGGATCTTAAATTTTCCTTATTTTTAATCCAAATCCATTTACAAACACTTATCCAATTTCCCAGAATTTTAATTCAATTTCTGGTTTAAATTTTAGATTTAACTCATATGATATCACGTATTTCACTTATATGAATTCTGATTGGTTATTAACATAACCATTTAATTTAAAATCTTACTCGATTATAATAACAACCAATATATCCACTATATTATAATTTTGATATATATATCTTCTCTATATCAAGATATACCTTGGGTAAACTTATTTTAATTTACCCTCTTTTCAAAACATATCGGGCCGACCCATCGTATTCGAGTCTTTGTAAACTCCTACCGAAACAGTGGATCAAACTGATCGACCAGAACTCATAAGCAACTCAACCAAAAAATCATCACAATATAAAACAATTTTTATATCAATAACAAATACGCTCGCTCGTATATATACACTCAACTCAATCTAGGGTATTACTAACCCCATCTCTACTGAGTCACGCCACAGAGCCAAGGTAATTCACTTAACGTTAAGCTCTGATACCGACTGTAGTGACCCGAAATTCCGGTCCAATTTGAGCTGACCAAATAACGCAAGTCCAACCCCAATTACACTGGAAAATCAGAAAACTAATAGAAAGAAAACAGAGGGTGAGGGTATACAAGATAGAAACTTAGAATAGAAGAAGAAGAAGAACACAACACCAGAGTAACACGAACCTCACAGCGGAACGAATAACATATAATATATATAACATAACTTGAAATATATATCTGTACTTGAATATACATCATTATCAAAGTACATCACTTACAACACAGCGGAAATAAACTATAGCTATATGATCCTGAAGCCTCCTGCTCCAGCTCTTCAAATATCTGTAAATCCCGACTACTTGACTGCCCATACAAAATTGGGCACCCAAGAGTTTAAGGGGAACAAAACAAAATAAACTCCGGGTCAGTCATGGGACTGGAATGAGTAAAACAGTTTGAACAGTTGAACAAGTAAACGATATCTCATAAGACCATGCCGTATAACGGAACGAGTTTTTCCCTTATGTGAATCCAAAATATCATTATATCAAAAACCTTTTGATATTATAATAATGTCTATCAACCACAATATAATAATCATCTAGCAGAAACGATTTCATCTCACGTTCTACATACATAGTATACAATCAAAACCGCAAGCACGTATTGGGTAATGGATTTCCAACTATGACAAGGTATGGAACCACCTTTCGCTAGTGTACCTCTAGAGAGGAATACACTGGGTTCAACAAGAACATCTTGCAACCCGGCCACACATGACCGACCACTCATTTCGCTTGAGTGTATCAAATGTATATCACAAACGGTTGGGATCAATAACCGTTTCCTGAATGGGACAGCATCAACAATAGATGTTTAGAAGTAAATGAAACTCTAGATCAAGTGATTATACACCCTAATAGGTGCGACCTACATAGCCATGCTGCCTGCCCAACTTTTGTCATTTACCGGATGTGAGGCTTGAGGTTACGCTTTATCATCACATCAGATTCACTTCGAATGCCACATTGTAAAATCCAGCGAAAATCACTAATTGACGTCTACAACAGTACATTACGTGTTAGCTAAAGAAGTTTCCTTCTCCACTTCCACTCTTGGTATGGTTGAAGAAATAAATGTACGTGACCTTTCTGGAAATACTCTGTCAGACATTCATCCATACAAGTCATCCAGGAACAGGATGAACCGAAGGAACTATTCAATACATCCATCTTAGGCACTGTTGTCTAAGACTTATACAATAGCCCTTGCACTTTACTCTGTCTTCAATTATCTTTGGCATATATGATTCGCAACGCTTATGCCAATACAAAGTGGTTCTTTGGATAATAATCCAACCGGTCTTTCCATATTAACAACGTTAAAATGGTCAAAACTTCGATAGTCTGTGATTTAACCATCAAATAAAAACAGTGTGCAAACAACGATATTATTTCCAGATGGAAATTATCTCGATCAATCATCATTTAATATTTATCTCTTTAGTTCATTAATTTACTTATCTGCCGTTTCCATATATTCAACATTTCTATTTTCTATTATCAGAAAACATTTCTGATTCTCGTTTGGAAAAAACATTTCCAAAACTCCTTCACGATAAAACCTTACCATTTCTTAGTTAAGAAGGAAGTCAATCAAGTTTGGGTATAATTACCTCTCAGACCTTAACTAAACAACGTTTTTAACTTCGAAATAGTCAAAGTTTATCTTTTAAACCTTTTATACTTCCTTACGTCTCTCTCGGATTCTTTTTATGAATCCATTTCTTTATTTAAAAAATCGATTTTAACTATAGCGTTAAAATTCCTACTTTCGAAATATCTAACTTAACATCTACTTTTATTTCTTACTTTGAAATAATTAACTTACTCTTATTTATTTATAAATAAATAAATCTTGATTTAAACACCGGAAAGTAAATAATACTTTCCCGAATTCGATATAATCGAATTCGACGATTTACTCTCTTCGAATAACTAATATTCGACTAACTCACTTCGAATAACTAATATTCGATTACTCTTTCTTTCGAATAAACGATATCCGATAATCTCTCTCTTCGAATACTATATTCGATTACTCCTTTTCGAATAACTAAATTCGATTAACTCCTTGCGATTAAACAAGTCGATAACTCCTTTTGAATAACTAAAATCGATTAACTCCTTTCGATTTAAACTAATCGATAACTCCTTTCGAATAACTAGATTCGATAACTCCTTTTCACTCGATTCGAATAACTAATATTCGATAACTCCTTTAATTCTATTTGAATAAACTATATTCGATAACTCCTTTCGATTAAACAAATCGATAACTACTTTCGAATAACTAAATTCGATTAACTCCTTTCGATTTGAACTAATCGATAACTCCTTTCGAATAACTTGATTCGATAACCCCTTTTTACTCGATTCAAATAACTAATATTCGATAACTCCTTTCAACTTGATTCGAATAACTAATATTCGATAACTCCTTTTCATTCGATTCGAATAACTAATATTCGATAACTCCTTATTCGACTAACTCTAATCGATTTATTCTAGTTCGATTAACTCTATTTAATTGCTCTATTTGTTAACTCTAACTCTAACTGATCAACTCTAACTGTCAACCCTAATTGATTAACCCTAACTGATTAACTCTAACTCATTTACTCTATTCGATTAACTCTAATCGAATAACTAATATTCGATTTACTCATTTCGATTAACTCTTTTGATTTATTCCTTTGAATTTTCTCTTATGATTAATTCCTTTGAATTTTCTCTTTTGATTAATTCCTTTGAATTAACTCCTTTGATTAATTCCTTTGATTTATTTCTTTGAATTAACTCCTTTGATTAATTCCTTTGAATTAACTCCTTTGATTTATATCTTTTGAATTTGATTTATTTCTTTTCTATTTGTTTATACAAATAATTCATTTTCTATTTGTTTACTTAACAAATAACTATTCCCTTTAATTCTATCTATTTAACAAATAAATATTTCTTTTATCTTTCCTACTTATTTAACAAATAAATATTTCCTTTATAACATTCTATTTATTTCCTATAAATAAATATTCTAATTTGATCTATTTGTAAATGTTTTACAAATATTTCCTTTTAAATTCTATTTGTAAATGTTTTACAAATATTTCTATTTCTATTTGTTTTGCAAATATCTTCTTTTGTATTTTGTTTTGCAAATATATTTCCTTTATATTTGTTTTCACATATATTTCCTTGTATATCTTTATTTATTTTCTAAATAAATAATTCGTTTATGATATCATATTTATTTACTAAATAAATAATTCGTTTAATATCTCCTAGTTATTTAACAAATAAATATGTCATTTATAAAATCTTATGAGTTTATAAATATCCCCCTTTATAAATATTCCATTTATAAATAAATTCCTTTTATAAATTCTTCTTTGATTTTATAAATATTTTCTCTTTTATAAAATCCTTGGATTTTATAAAAAAATTATTTTCAAATATCACTTTGAAAATTCCCTTATCAACATTCCGGTATGTTATGGTATTTAACGTATCAAATCACGTTAGCCAATATCGTCCAAACACACATAATTTACAACAGATTATATATCACATCATATATTACAATATATGAACAGAACAATACTATAAATATTGAGGAGTCCAGTTGGACCCCTCGAACCTGTTTCCCTGCAACACAGAGGTTAGACAACATGAATATACAATATTCTGATAAATAGAATCAATATTCGATTAACGATTTATATATATCTATCGTTATCTATGATTTCAACAAATACACAAACAACTCAACCAACAGTTAACACACAACAATCAATCATCATTTATCAGTTCTAAATATACATTATAAAAATAGAACTGTTCAGAGTTGGTGAGTTTTACTCACTTTGGCAGTTCATCGTTAAAGAACGATAAACTGTTTGTTTGATTTGAATCAAACAATTTATTTTGCCATAAATTCATACGAGCTCCACTCCACTCCCAATCAGTTCCATGGTGTAGCTCCCGTCCATACGATCCCACCGGATCTTATTTTGTACAATTCTGATCACGTACCAATAAGATATTAACATTATAAGTATATACACTAATTTGAATTAAATAACTAAATTTAATTTCCAATTGGGCCTTCTACCACGAATCCGGCCCATTGCCAAACACAACTTGCCTCCCCTTCTTCTCCTTTCGCCCAAATAAACGTTCCAGACGTCAACAAAAACCATGGCTACGATTTTCAACCCGAACAGCTCCCTCTGCTCTTGACATTTCAACACACAACTCTCACCACCCTTCTTCTTTTGTCGAGCTCACTCTCTCCATCATCTAGAGGAAACTCGCACAAACAATAACAATACGATATCCATTTCACTCAAAATCCCTTCAATAGCTCACCAACCGGAACCCTAAGTCGCCTGGCAGGACATCATGCTCTAGAAATTTGATCGAGCTCCTTGAAACCTATACCCGGTTGAAGAGCACACCATCAGCAATCCATCCCTCTATGTCTCACGATTTATAGATTTTAATTTGATTTTGTTTTGGGTTTTTGAACTATGATTTGCACTTCGCATTTCAGTGTGAAGAACCGGTGGCTCAAAATGATCGGTTATATAAGAGAGTGAGGTTTTAATGTGTGGTTGTAAAATGAAGGATGTGGCACCTTAAATGTTCACATATTTTGTTTAGATATTTTATTTTCATCTATTTTTGCTTTCTAAAAATTCGTGCGATCACACATGATACCCAAAAATCATGAAACTGGACATGTAGCTAGAGTTTGACATTGCGAACCCAATGAAACTGGTTTCGTCAAATTTTGACTTCGTATGCTCACATAGCGTATTTTTAACCGTCAAAATACTGATTTTTTTTCACTCTAAAAATCCGTACGGCCACATACTGACTTCAAAAATCACGGAAATTGAAATCTAGCATAAATTTAATATTGCGGATCCGACAAAATTGGATTCATTGAATTCTGAGGTCGTTTGCAAAACTGGCTATTTTTAAAGCTCTGAATGACCCATATAAATATATAAATATATTTAAATATAATTAAGTTAAATATAAATAAATTTATATTATCGTATATACTCACATTGGAATACCATACAGCTCTACTAGGATTTATAACTTGATATCTCAAATCCTGATTAAATCGATATTCGATTTAAAATGAAATTCCTTTTTAAAATATAAATAATTCCTTTATAAATTATAAAGGAATTCCACAGCGACTTTTCTAAAATTTGATTTGGACGTAAATCAAAATCTACATGACGAAATCCCGATTTTTCTCTTCCACTAGAAAGATACACTCCACCGGCTCCACATGTTTCTTATTTCACAGAAATCCGGCTTAAAACGCCTTATGTATATCTAGTTAAAGTTCAAATCGCCAAATCGCGAACTGCAGCGCAATTCCAAGCTCGATTTTAATTATAATATAATTATACGTTCAAACTTCTTTCAAATAATACATTCGTTATTCTAATTCAATTCTAAATTGAATTAAATATCACAGATGATCCAGTTCACACCATATCGCCATTTCAGCCCATTCTGATTATTTCAAAATTAAATATACTAATTAATTTATTATTTTAGTTAATTATTCACCATTATTTAATTACACGACCATTAAATCCTTTTAATCAACTTTTAAATAATTAAATAAATTAATTATTATATCGCTGAAAAATGCGAGTCATTACACTTCATCATAAACTTCATTATTATTGGATCATAGTGAAATAGCACATTAAAATAAAAACAATAGAGGGCACAATACAAACAACTTGATTTATTTTTATGTCCACGACTACAGTAAGTAGTGTAAGTGGCTTTATGATTTGATCCTTTGAAGCAGTAAGAAGCCAACTACCATTTTGATTTCATTTGACAGAGAAGACAGTGTTTATGTAGCTGTGACTGCCAATATAGTACCTAGTGAGATCAAAAATATTAAACAACCTAAATAAATACAATCAAAAGCAATATACCCACATTGAACATAGTTCTTTTCCTGATTTTGCATCCCACAATTTTACAAGATTGTCCTTTCCACCTGTACAAATATGCTGAATTATCACAAATACATTAATAAAATTATTATCATGGAAAAGGGGGGTAGATATATCGGAAGCTAACAACGATTTTCTTTGAGTGCCAATCGGCACATTTAACATCCCAACCATGGTCTGTCTAAGTATAAATCATGACTTTGTTATGTAAGCTCTCTTAGAAGTGAATTTTTTCAACTACTGGATGGTTTCTTTCAGTTCAGTTGATATAATAGGTTGGTATTGCTCTATCTTCTTAAATCCAAGGGTTTTCATCATTGATTTTACTTGAATGACTAAGGTTGAAAAATTCTATAAAAAAAGGATAGTAATTCAATATACCTGGATGAGCAGATTCTGTTGCCTGCCCAAGCGGCGATTCTTTCTACATAAAGGGAAAGAAAAATGAATATTATGACTATGAATCTATATAAAACTGAAAGCAAATACCTAACTTAAATTGAATATGATGAAAATGTATATAACTTCCAATACCTGTGAATACGAGATCCGAGACAAAAGCGGACTAACACTGATGTAGAGCAACGATAGATTTGGAACAGTGCAACCATTTTTTAGAGAGGCGATTGGGGGTAGGGTTTGGATTTTGAGAATTAAAATGGTACAAAATCAGAGAAATGGCGATTGAGGAGAAAATGAAAGAGAACAAAGTTCACAGAAGGATTTGGATTTTGAATGTTGTGCTGAGTGATTTGAATCTGTCAGAGAACCCCAAATTGTCACAAAACAAATTGACAATGTGAAGG
Source organism: Allium sativum (assembly GCA_030737875.1). NCBI lineage: Eukaryota > Viridiplantae > Streptophyta > Magnoliopsida > Asparagales > Amaryllidaceae > Allium > Allium sativum. The sequence continues at coordinate 320,373,871 of CM060923.1, read as the reverse complement.
GTGGACTCTTAATGTTTATATGGAATTTTTTTTGTAATTTCCCTGATGTGGGAATTATTTCAACACCCCCCCTCCCCCCGCATGTATGGCATATCCTGAGCCTATCACGTGGATCATATTAGGTGACGTGGAAAAGTGTGACACTTATGTGCACACGAATTAAACTTGCTCTCACACCGTGTTAGAGAACCCTAAATTATCACAAAACCAATTGGCAATGTAAAGGGTGGACTCTTAATGTTTATACAAGAATTATTTTGTAAATTCCCCGATGTGGGACTTATTTCAACATAATCCAAAAGTCAGATCCAGAAATTTAGATCGAGAAGCAGAAGAATAGGAAATTCGAATCTGAAAATTTTGAGAATAACTCGAGAGAGAGACATAAGAGTGCGTGAAGCGGAGACGAAGAGAAAGTGAGATTTTCGTGCCAAAATAGATTTTGTCTTCTTACAGAAGGAAACATCCATATCCGTCGGTTTGATAAGAAAATGGAAATGTTCTAACCATGCATCGTGGGATGTTATTACATGCTGGTCATATTCTAAATTTGAGAATGAAAACAAATATTTTTTGACAACAGTCAACAAATATCTTTCCTTCTATAGAATTCTGGTGAATATCAATCCTTATATAGAATTCTGATATCAAAATAGATCTCTACGACTGTATAATTATATATATGATCATATGATATTCTTCAACTTCGTTTCCATAAAGAAATTAAAACAGAATAGTATACTCCTAAACAAAATTTATATAGCAATGAAATTCTACAAGTCAGTAATTCCACTAGATATAATCGTAGAAATTCTAAAAAGGTCTTCTCTCAAATCCCTATCCAAATTTATCTTCGTCTCCAAAGAATGGCTCTCGTTGATTGAATCCATCGTTGACGACCGTCTTGCAAGTGAGAGGGAACTTGAAACTGGAGCTTTAACTAAGGAGGAATTAGTGTCCGTTATCAAGTCCATGATGGACTCAAGGGATTTGATGGTGGAAATTTACCAAGTCAAATTAGTGTGCTCAGCGTCAAACAAAGTTTAGTCAAATTTTGCATTGTTTATCAGTGGTATCAAGAAGCGTTGATCAGTAGTCGGTAGCAATAACGTAGAAAGGGGAATTTTATTTGCTTCGTAATGACAATTTCATGGATTGCTTTTCTGAAAATCATAACTTCATGTATTATTTCCTCTTCTTGTTATTATGATTTTAATTTGATTAACAAGTGAATTTATTATTTGATTGCTGCTACCAGTTCGTTTAAATTTTTAAATTTTCTTTTGATATATGAATGTAATAATTTTTGGATATGGGGATGCTACCGTAGCTGAAGATAATTTGGCTGCTGATTGCTAAATATACTCATTTTTGATATGGGGCTTGTATGATACTATGATTATTCAAGAAATTGACAAATCATTATTATTTTTTGTATTACCGTACAACGGGGTAAAACCCGACCGTTAGTGTTCAATAAGAAATAAAAATTATTTGTTAAAACATATTTCAAATTAGATTTTATTTTAAAAATTATAGGGCGATTTAAGAGAAAACGACAGTAACTAATGAAGTATAAATTCAATTAAATTGAATTTTATATGTAAATCAACATTAGACAAGAATATATTATCAATGTATTGATTCGAATTACTCACAAAAACATACATTTATATTAAGAAAAATTTAAGAAAATTAATTATATTGAAAAAAAATGAAAATATTAAGAAAATAATACATCAAATACACTAAGGTTTAAACATGTAAACCAATTTGATAATAAAAGGGCAAATTAAACATATATTGATTCAAAACACGTCATCATATTTGTAAATATCTAGTAAAAGAAGATGAAAAATATAAGAATAGATGTAATAAATAAATCAAATATTATTGAATTACTTTATTTAAATAAATAGCGTTAAAGTACAATTATCTATAACGATAACTAACATTGCTGATTAATTACAATCATATTTGTCATTCATTCACCTCTAATCTCAAACGTCCACAAATTACGCCCTTGATTACAATCAAAAGGATTGGTATATGGAAAAACTAAATAGCCTTAATTAATGCATACTATTTCCAGAAAACATAGAGTATTTTCACTCATTATACAAATACCCAAAGCATTGGTGACATTTCAGCAAAGAACATCTCAAGGATATTAATGATAGTAAACAAAGGGATAAGTTAGAAAAGTTAGATCTACGTTAAAGCATAAGAAACCTTTCGTACTATTTAGAGTTTAAAATCTTCGACAAAATAAAAAAGACTCAAAATAGGTTCAGTTACAAGATCAATTACGATTTTACATAAAATCCTTTATTCACTGCTTTCCTCATCCAACAAAGAGACCCTTGACCCTAGTCTTTAACATAAAATGAAAGACTCCAGCAAAATTTATGAAAAAAAAGCATGGATAATCTATCTAGTAAGGCTCTATTGGTGCTCTGGACTTCTCTCCAACATACACAACATTGGCATCCATCTCCTCTTCGATCCTAAAAGTCTACATTTACACGAACATACATATTAGTTATATAATATGCCTAAAAACAAAAAGAAAACTCAAATATAAAAAGGAAGATTATTTGTTAAAGGATCCAGTTTATAACCTGATTGTAATTTTTGAGACGCTCAGAATGGCATGGAGCACCAGTTTTCATTTATCCCTACTCAATTGAAAAACAAGTTAAACATCAAATTAGGAACGAATTAATCGTACAAAATTTTAAATTATGATGACATGAAACTTACTGTTGACAACCCAACAACAAGATCAGCAAAGAAGGTATCTTCAGTTTCACCACTATGATACGGTATCAAAGTCAGTTCCATTAAAATATGAACAAATTTGGTTTGGATCAAATTGTCTGATATCCAATTACAAATCCCAACAGTTGCAAGTGTACCAAACAGTTAAAAAATAGTTTGGATGTAAAAATGTCAATTTAATTAACCATCACTTTATTACCTTCTGTTGTTGGTCATTGCAACCCATCCAACTTGTTTGACCATTTGCACAGATTAGTTGTCTAATTGACACGGTTCCAAAATTCAACTCCTAAATACATAATAATAGTGCAATGTTCGCACTTGCAGTGAATTTGCCTTTGTACTCGAGTTTGCCTATTATATATTTTACCCTTTTGTATCAAGTCTATGTTGTGAGATTAGATTAGATGTTTGTTTATTTATAATGATTTCCCATCTTTAATAGTTGAACATTCAAGTATGCATGGTGGTGATGAAGTATTAGTGGAATGACTTGGCAATCATGGAGGAAATACACATTGCAGCCAACAATCTTGATTGGCCAAACTGTGATCAACGAAACAAAATACATATATGTGAAGTAATAAGTAATCAGGTATAGAATACTATTGGAGCCTCCAATCAATCAAAAAGAAAAAAATGAGTTTACAAAGAATTGGATAGTTAATTTTTTATTAGAATTCTTATTTAATTGTTATAAAAGAGATCCGATTAATTCTTTAACCATATATAATTGTTTTAAGAGGTCAAGTGGTGTGTTTACTTTGTTTGTCATTTTTTCAACTTTTCTATTTTTCTCTTATTGTTTTTTTTTTATTCAAACAAATTTTACCAGCGGAACTATGTCCATTGGCTCGTTGACATTCTTTTAACTTCTTAAAATGAAAGTAATGATTAACTAAAGCAAAAGAGCTATTGCTTCTTTTAGCCAAATAGGCCCTAAATTGAAAATCTATGGACAAAATTCACTTATGGTCTATCTGTTAATTCAACCAAGCTCTAAAATTGTGAAACCAAATATATATAAATCTTCTAAAATCTTGAATATTTTTGATATCAAATGAAACTTTTTTGTTTGTAAAAGTTAAGTGTTATAAAATTTCCAAACTCTTTTCCAAGTTGAAAGAACCCTGAAATTGGTTAGTAAAACATTCCTTGGTGTGTCTTTAAAAGCAACATATTGTACAAGAGGCCATCTCTCAATAAACAAGCGACAATCACTGAATATTTTAAACTAAAGAAGACGCAATCTCAAGACAAACTAAAAGAAAAGAAATTTACCTGTTGAAAAGTACCAAGTGAAGTAGGAATAGAGACCCCAATCCAAACACTATACTTCCTCCTCGATGGAGCAACAACCTTGATCTTCATACGGCATGGATAAAGTGCAGTTATCTCCTTAGTCATCCTACAAGCAATACCCAAAAACATAGTTGATCGTCCACTAAGAACAAAATGTTGGAATTCGTAAGTATTGAATAAAATATTTTTTGTCCATTGTCCCACATAATTTAAGCAAAAAGGTACGAATGTAGTGAAAGGACATGAGTATTAGCAGCATGGTTTTTCGTGAAAAGACACTTCGTGAAAAGACACTTCGCGAAAAGACACTTCCTTTTTTTACAAACGGTCATATATCAATGAAAAGACATTTCACAAAAAGATGCTTTGCGAAAAAGCACTTCATGAAAAGATATTTCCTTTCACCAAACGGTAATATTTCAACGAAAAGACGCTTCGCAAAAAGACACTTTCTTTCACCGAAAGAGATGCGTTTGTACAAAGAGGTACGAGCACGACTGTTCGAAAGAGATGTGACCGTAAGAAGAGGTACGAGCACAACCATTGAGAAGAGACGCGACTGTACGAAGAGGTACAGGTGCGACCACTTGAAGGGATGTGTATAAACTATAAATAAGAAGGAAAACTGATCGCTTTCCTCACCAACTTGCTCCAATCCAATATTCCTTCTCTCTTCTCTAATACTCTTATACAAAATCACAGAGTGACATACTCATTATAATCTCATGCAGAATACGTCTGTTGTATCTTGGGAGAATTTTGAAATAAAATTCTTAAGGAAATTGTAACGACAAGCCTCAGACATCATTTGGTTAGATTTTTATTTTGTATATTTATATACATTATTTCATAAATTTTCCATTCTTTATGTTGTGCTATTTATTAAAATAGTATAATGTAGTTGTTATAAATTAATTACAACATATTGATTGCTATCATTAGCTAATATTGAATTCCAGAGTAGTGGAAATTCAAGTTATAAACTTGTGTGATGAGTTTATATTTCTTTGTTTTGGTATATTAGATATCTAACATCTTAAGAAATATATTTTGTTTTCTTACTAAAACAAAGGTGGAAACAGTTGAATTGTCAACAAAGGCTGAGGTAAAAAATCAGTTAAATAAAAAGATCTAGATATTGAGATCTGATCGAGGTGGAGAATACGAATCACCGTTTGAACAATTCTGTGCAAAAAATGGAATAATTCATCAAACAACAGCCCCATAATCACCGCAACAAAATGGTGTTTCCAAGAGAAAGAATAGAACATTAAAGGTTATAATTAATGTGATGCTATTGACCTCTGGCTTACCGATGAACTTGTGGGGGAAGGCCATAAATATTTCTAATCATATTTTAAACACGGTTCCTCACAATAAAACCGGAACAATTCCATACGAGTTATGGAAAGTACATAAACCAAGCTTTAAATACCTCAAAGTATGGGGGTGCTTAGCAAAGGGTCCAGTTCCGCCTCCCAAGAAAGCTAAACATGGACAAAAAACTGTAGATTGTTACTATCTAGGGCCAGCCCAAAATAGTAGTGCCTATAGATTATTGGTATTCAAGTTTGATATAGTCGATATCAATGTAAATACAATCATTGAATCAAGAGATGCCTAATTCCTTGAAGATGTGTTTCCCTACAAAAGGAATGAAAGAAATGAGGAGATTTACATGGAGCAACCAGAAGGTTTCATTTCCAAAGGAAATGAAAACAAAGTCTATAAATTAGTAAAATCATTATACAGACTAAAACAAGCTCCAAAACAATGGCGTGCCAAACTTGATAGTGTCCTGATGAAAAATGGTTTTCATATAAGTGAATGTGATAAATGTGTTTATTATAAACAAGTTGGACAATCATATGTGATGGTTTATTTATATGTAGACGATATGCTAATCTTTGGTTCTAACATTAAAGTTATACAGACCATAAAGAAGATGCTAATCAACAACTTTGATATGAAAGATTTAGGTGTTGCAAACGTTATTTTGGGAATTAAGATAATAAGAATACCTAGTGGAATTGAATTATCTCAGTCACACTATCTAGATAAAGTGATCGAAAGATTTCAAGAATTGGAATTAAAGGAGTACAAACACCTTTTAATCCATCAGGAGTACTGCATAAGAACACTAAGGAGAGTGTAATGCAACTGGAATATTCTCGTGTAATAGGATATCTAATGTATCTTATGAATTGCACAAGACCAGATATAACTTACGCCTTAAGTCGATTAAGCAGATATACAAGTGATCTTGGAGAAGAACACTGTAAAGCACTAACGAGAGTGCTTGGATACTTAAAAAATACCACAAAATATTCCTTATATTATGGGAAATATCCTGCCGTCTTAGAAGGATATAGTGAAGCAAACTGGATTGCTGATTCAGTGGAATCAAAATCAACTAGTGGTTATGTATTTACCCTAGCAGGGGAATCAGTGTCATGGAAATCCACTAAACAGACATGCATAACTCGATCCACTATGGAATCAGAGTTCATCGCTTTAGATAAAGCAGGCAAAGAAGCAGAATGGATTTGTGATTTTTTAGAAAATATTTCTTTTTGGCCCAAACCTATGCCAGCCGTATGCACACACTGTGATAACCGAGAAACACTAAGCATAGCACAATACTTTGTGTATAATGGAAAGCCACGGCATATTCGTAGACACCATAACATAGTTAAATGGAACTATTTCCATAGATTATGTGAGAACAAATGATAACCTAGCGGATCCATTTACTAAAGGTTTATCAAGAGAGAAAATTGACTGCGCATCGAGATGAATGAGTTTAAAAGCCTAAACCAACAAGTGTTAACTTACACGGAAACCTATCCTACCGGTTGGAGATCCCACGGACTAGGATCAATAGGCAAACCAGTTATGAATAACTCAAGACGTAATGCATTTTTGGACATAGTCCCACTCCATTCCTATGGTGCACAATATAAATGCATGCCAGGAAATATTACAAGGTTAAAACTACTTTTTTTAATAATGACCATATCTTGAAAATAACAAGTGGGGTATATGTAGGATACTCTTAATGGTTGCGATCACCTATGTTAGTGTGAGCTGGGTTGGCTCTACGAGAATTTTAAAGGCTTAAATTCTCTATAACACTCGCAGAACCAAGAAGTGTTCAGGACCAAAACGAACACAACCAAGAGATTGGATGAGAAGGGAATCAATGCTTCGTAAAGCTTATTGTCTGGATATACAACAACGGTTGACGGTTCAAGATGAAATAATTCCCCGATTAGCCAAGTAGATCCGATAAGTTTTAACGAGGGAAAGTTCAAAATGAAATATCTACTTATCCACGATAAGGCATTATTCCATATGTACTCTGTGATATTTCGCTTTGAGCGGGGGAAAAGAATATTATCATTCATGTGGGGGATTGTTGGAATTCATAAGTACTGAATGAAATATTCTTTGTCCATTGTCCCACATAATTTAAGGGAAAAGGTACGAATGTAGTGAAAGGACGTGACTATTAGCAGCATGGTTTTTCATGAAAAGACACTTTGTGATAAAATACTTCACGAAAATACACTTCACGAAAAGACACTTCGCGAAAAGACACTTCCTTTTACCAACAATAATATATTAGTGAAAAGACAATTCACGAAAAACACTGTGTGAAAAGACACTTCGCGAAAAGACATTTCCTTTCACCAAACGGTCATATTTCAACGAAAAGACACTTCGCGAAAAGGCACTTCCTTTCACCGAAAGAGATGCGTTTGTACGAAGAGGTACGAGCACGACCGTTCAAAAGAGATGTGACTGTACGAAGAGGCACAAGAAAGACCGTTGAGAAGATATGTGACTGTACGAAGAGGTACGTGTGCGATCGTTTGAAGGGATATGGATAAACTATAAATAAGAAGGAAAACTGATCACTTTCCTCACCAACTTATTCCAATCCAATCTTCCTTCTCTCTTCTCTAATACTCTTATACAAAATCATAGAGTGACATACTTATTACAATCTCGTGTATAATACGCCTGTTGTATCTTGGGAGAATTTTGAAATAAAATTCTTAAGGAAATTGTTACGACAAGCCTTAGACATCATTGGGTTAGATTTTTATTTTGTATATTTACATAAATTATTTCATAATTTTTCCTTTCTTTACGTTGTGCTATTTCTTAAAATAGTATAACGTAGTTGTTGTAAATTAATTACAACATATTGATTACTATTATTAGCTAATATTGAATTCCAGAGTTGTGGAAATTCAAGTTATAAACTTGTGTGACGAGTTTATATTTCTCTGTTTTGGTATACTAGATATCTAACAAAAAATTACCACACAAATCTTTCCTAGTATCCACGTCACACTTCATAATTAAATTATTTGTCATCTCATGTATACATGCCGCTTCCGTACTAATCATTAAAGTCTGGAACAACACTTCAGGCCATCTAGAAACCTCACTGTCCCAATATTAATAACTTACCCATCGAGAAGTTCATAATTTTCTTTAATGGATGAGCTACTTTTAGTAGTTTCAAGTTCCTGCTCATAATCCAGAGCAACATATGCAAGTTTATCTTTTATGTCACGAACAATTTCACGTTCAACAGTTGTGGTGAACATACAGCCAAGTTCAGTTATGATATTCGTAAGAGAGTCAGTTAGATCATGACTGGCAAGTTCCAGACGAAGAATTGCATGAGGTAGGGCATTTCCTTCATATATTGGAATGGTGTGGCTCACATCATCACCAGAGTCAAGAACAATACCTAGCGACCAATTTCAAACGTAGAGTTTAGCTAATTGATTAAGAAAACAAGTCCACAAAACTGATTATTTATATATTTAAAGTATGAATAGAGAACAAATTTGGTTAGAGTTCTTTGGCTTCACCTTTGGATCAGCATGTTCTAGTTTTAGCTTAGGGGAAAAAACATGTTCTTAGTTGATGTTGATGGCAAAAAATGTCGTAAACACCAAAGATTCCTATTGCTAGGAAAAGTTAATTTGGTCGCAAGACTAAGTAAGAGAAAGTGGTAAATAACACAAGTATTTATAGTGGTTCGACCGCGGATTAGGCCTATATCCACTTGGAAGGATGTTGAACTTTTATTAATCACTCAAGAATTACAAGGTAGAGCCATGCTCATTACATTCACATTCATAATTGAAATAAGCTAGGTATTTGGGAAAAAGAATATTTAATTCTCCTTCTTACTCAAATAGGAGATGCCATTAATCGAGTTCATGAAGCTCTAGGGAGGTCTCAAGTGAAGAAAATCCAACCCTTTTGAAGTGTGAGGCCATGGGGTATTTATAGGAAGTGGTTAGGTAGGAGTACGTAGAAATAGAGACCACATGCACAAATTTCGAGCTCACCTGCGCATATTTCGAACCCGCCTGGGGTGCGAATTTTGCACCCCTCGGGGTTTGAAATTCGCACCCGGAGGGGTTTGAATTTCAACCCTGGGGGGTTCGAAGTTCGAACCCGGGGGTTCGAATTTCGAACCCGCAGGTGATTCGAAATTCGAACCCAAAGGGGTTCGAATTTCGAACCCGGAGAGGTACGAAATCTGTATGCCCATGGGCTAAGGGTTCGAGTATTGGACTCGCGACTCTTCGGGGTGCGAGGTCTTGGTTTGACAATGTTTGGAGGAGCGGCGAGGTTCATGGAAGTTGTTAGCTGAATCCCCGACTTTGAGTCGATCTGGTAATTCTGGGCAATACACTTGCTGGCGGATATCGGATGAATCGGGCGGTGCTCACAGTTTCGACCTAACCGGATCGTCGCCGGGACTGTGGGTCCTCGAACCCCCACCAGCGCTGCACCTGGACCCGCTTGACGGCTCGCCTTCGGCTTGGAGCACGGCTCGCCTTCGGCTCGGATGCGGACGGATACTGATGGAGGTCGCGTTCGAGGGATACGGCATCTTGCTAGTGGCCAGACTCGAGTCTTCTGGTACTGGACTCAGGGTGATATTGGCGACGCCTCTGGGCTGTAATATCACACGATATGTTGATTCGAGCGTGCCTTGCGTACTTTTGGGAACCAGACCAAAAGGCCGGTTAACATTTACCCCCTCAAAATATGTCTTGTGTTAACGGGACGTGCTTTGAAGTGAGGTGAGTCTAGTATGGGTGCAAACATCTCCATGCGGTGCTTAGCGATTGGTTATCACCTTCCTCTTGAGTTGTATGCCGAGAGCGCACTCATTTGGAGCGGCTAGGACGCCTTGTCGGAATAGGCTGATATGATCTTAGGATTCCAACATTGCTAAGAGCTTTGACTTGCTTGAGCCTTGCAGCTTGGGTTGGAACCTATCCAAAGCGTTTAGTTCCTATAGGTTAAAGACAACAAATGTTAGTTGCCGACTCCCGATTACATCAAATTGCAAACGGTTCGTTATCGGGTCATCATGGCGTATGAAATCACAAGTTTGCACGCAATTTTGTGTGATGCGATCTGAGCTGGAATAGGTAGCATGGAGGTGAAATGTAAGCCCCAGGCTTGCGATTGTGCAATTTCAGCCTTCGAAATATCTGAGAATCGGCTAAATCACTTGGATTTGTGAACTTAAGGTCGTTCAATGCTCTGAGCTAGTTCAATCGATCAAAGTCTCGACGGCTCATACACACGAATGCCATTGTTAGGACAATACTTGTCATATGTCATGGCCTGTATTCATATAGGTTTACCTTTGGGGCGAGGTCGGACCTAAATGCTGGGCGCGTGCACTTTGATGATTGAGCACTTGGTGAGTACACAAATGGTTGCCGAGCGGTGATTGAATTGGTTGTTAGAGCTTTGAAATGCGATCGTAGTTTGGTGTACGATACCGAATTCCGATACCGGAACATTCGTTTGGGGTATGCTGATCCTCTGATGGTAGTTGCTTCCTTTCTTCTCTTCTCCGGACAGAAAATCATCGTAAGGCATGGAGGATGCCAAAATACTTCTTTTGTACTTTGGACGTTCGAGGTGTCATTAGGTTTTCGGGAGAAGGGAAGAGAGATATGGAAAGTAAGAGGGCTTTCGGATTTGGCACTCAAAAACGTGGACCAGCGGATCTTGGGAAACATAATTGGGAATTCGGATAAAGGTCACCAAGTATGCATGGATATGGGAGAGGGCTTCGTATCCTGGACACTTAATAAACCCTCCTGGTTTTTCGAGAGGTCGAAGTCGGTTTGAGGGACGTGATAATCTAGCAAGTGCATGGGAGCACGACGCGTAACTTCACACTCTGATGATGTAGTCTTGGCTCCAAGCTTGGGCTAGTAAAATTAAACATTTGCATGGGGCCTGATGAGTCGGCAGCGATCAGTGAGTCTCAGTCTCACGACGCGGTCCTTGAGGAGTGGACTTGCTTGGACTGTCGGCTCGGATACTTATCTTAGGATGTCAACACATAGTTGAGCTGTTAGTCTCGTGATCTGATCAAAAATACAACCATGATGCAGTTGCATCTTGATTCGGGCATTGCGCTGGTGGTTGGTGATGACCATAGTGCAGTTGTTGAGGCTAAAGGTTGCCATCATGTTCCGAAGCACTAGCTTTTTGTGGAGTTTGGGCACTGATGGGAAAACGAACAGCCTCCAAGGCCTATACTCTGGCTCTAGATTGCCTTCGTTGCGAGGGGAAAGCGTCCTTAAGATGGCGGTGCCAAGGGATGCTGTGAGGATGAGGCCAGTACAGGGATTGAAGGGGATCTGATCGGGTCCCATGATTGCCAGGCCGGTGCAATAATCCATAGAGGGTTGCTCCTAATCCTGGGTATCTGCTAGATTACGCTCGGCGCCAGGGTCGGGCCAGCAGGTTCAGATTGTTGCTGAATGTTCCACGTCTGGTTTGTGATTGAAGTTGAACGTAACACAACTGGTTGGCGAATGATTCTGGAAATGAACTTACTCAGACTAACCGCTCGGATATGCATGTAGGATGTAGGCATACGGTCGAGTCATTACTTCCAAACCAATTACGTTGTAACCTTTTTCCAACCCGAGAATGGTGTTGATGGTTACCAGTAGTCACTGCCATAGTAATTAAAACTAAGGGTCGCCAGCATGTTCCGATGCGCTTGTAGGTAGGAAGCTGTTGCATCGAGTGGTGTGAGTTAGCTTCACGTTGCGTTTAAGTATGAGCTCGCTGGCAAGGCGTAGAGACTTTGGGAAACAGATGAACCGGCCGTGGAAACTCCAAAACTAGCATCAAGATATGAATTTTTATTTTGCATGCTGAGAACTTGTCTAAATTCCCATGTCCCTCAAGGAACTAGTTGTTGTGTAGCTCCCCCTGTCTTTCGGTTCGGGCCTCTATGCCCGGCCTGCCTAATATTGGCAAGGTGTTAGAAGTTTCCAAGACCCGACCTTTTGGGTATGGATCATCCTCGTGGCGAAGTGTATGTTCCTCTTTAGAATGGTTATTCCGAAGGTTGTGGTAATGGAAATGCCAGCGTGGTAGCTGGTGGGGATCTTCCTCAGGTTCTGCGATGAGTAAGTTGGCGAAAGGATAGGTGCGGGACTGCCCCCGAGCTCGGGTACTTGCCAATTGAAGGGGGTGCGGGCGGTGAACCTGCAGAAGTCCAAAAGTTGTCTCTTTCGCTGGGCAGTCCCTCTTGGAGCGGAGGCAACACCAGGCTTTGCCCCCGTGCTTCCTCAGGCGTCCGAGTATCAGCTGGAGTTACAATGAGACTAATATGGAGAAGTAGGAGATCCCGTAGCCGTGGAATCCCACATTTATATGAGTCTCTTTGGAGGAGGAGAAGTTTTGGTTGGCCGAAGTGCTCGTGCGACGGGCAAAGCTGATGTTAGTTTGCCAACAATGCAAGCTATAGTTGAAAACCAGGAAGCCCGGTTGGTGGCAAAGCCTGAGGAGCCGAAGGGGAAGAGGGACAAGACGAGACTCCCATACAAGATGCTTGGGCAAAGGCTAGGCTGGGTACCGAGGAGAAATCTGCCGCTGCGGTGGCGAAGAAGTAGGCCGATATTGAGGTGGAGAAGGAAAGGGCCTCTGAGTAGGCTAGGAAAAAGGAAAACCGTCAATGATGCCCACGAAAAGAGGGCGAGGGGACCCTTAGCAAACTCGAAGCAGATGCAATTATGCGACTCTGGGACAGTGAGCTAGATAATTAGAAGACCTTCGAAGATGCTAAGAAGAGAGCTGAGTCGTGCGCCAAGAAGACTTGGGGATAAACGTCCCATGCTGCATTGGTCCTCGCTTTTGACATCGACCCTCAGCCGTTGCCACGTATCGCTCTTAGGGAAGTTATGATAATTACAAGCGGCGAGGATAATGGCGGGAGGCGCACATCGATGTCTTATGAATCTGCTGCTCTTGTGAAGAGAAGAGGATGAGGAAGCGATTCTGGAAGGAAGGGGACCATAGCTGGTGGTGACCTGTCAAGTGCCGAACCTATACAAAAAAAGGAAAGACAAGAGAAAGATGAGTAGCATCAATAACTTTTAAAGGAATTAAATATACTTTGGGTTAGGTAAACCAATAGTATATGCGAGTGTGACCCTCGATTTTGGTCCCTAAAGGTATGGTGTGGTTTTCACGTACACCCTGTCATCATAAAGAAGAAATGTTAGACATGTAGTCTATTTGGGGTGTGTGTAGAAATGAAATACAAATTAGTAAAGATCGCAATTTGTGTTAAGTGTTCGGATGTTCTTCTTATGTTTTCAGGCATCCCGTACTTGCATAAGCATACTTATCGTTACACCTAACAAAAAGCGATTGTGTACCGCGCTCTGGGTCAATTATTCCAGAGGGGAGTGACTGTGTACCGCGCCCTGGGTCAATTATTCCAGAGGGGTGTGATAGAGCGCTGATTTCAGTAAGTTTCCCTCAGCTCAGGAAACCCGTAGTTTGCGAAACCAGGATGTGCGCCTGCTGTTTTGGGTGGCCCGGGTTAATCCCAAGTGTAGCAAAGGCGTAGGGCATCACGTTGTGCGGTCCGCCAGGTGGGTGGCTCTCCCGTCGTTCATCGGGTTGGGGCGAGCCGCCAAGCGTCGTTTATTCGTCGGCGTAGAAAAATCTCCGACTATCAGCCCGTAGGGTCCGATCGTGGCCATGAGCTGCACCTAAGCCTTTAGGGCTTCGAGGAGAAACGATTTAAGGTCAATCTTGGTGCTACACCAAGATTTGATCGGCACCCGCAACCGGTGAAGAGAGATTTGCATCGATCTTAGTCGATCGTTGAGTGGCGCCAAGTCGTCTGGACTAGGACGTGGAACGATTTATCCTCGGCCTCGGCACTGGGCCGAGGAACGAGTTTGTGGTTGTTTATACTTAGTCACGCCGCGGGACGGCGACTCGAGAAGCGTTGCCGGCTCCCGTGCTCGGGGTGCCGGACGTAGCCAGTGTTGTTTGGCCTCGATGTTGGATCGAGGTTCAGATGGTGGCATCGGCTCCCGTGCCTGGGGTGCCGACACGACGATCGCATGTTTGCACACAAGATGGTTGTGGGGATTTATCAAACACATCATGAACGTCACGCATGGAATAAACAGGGAAGGGTGATAGGGAACTGAACATCATTAGTGCAGATAACTCTGGCAGTAGTGGCCTTTACAATGCCTCGAATTGCAGGAAAACAAAACATCATTGGAAGGCATTAGTAGTTGCACACTAAGTTATGTAGAGTAGAGGCAAAGACGTTCATTATTCCATGCCCTTGGGAGCTAGGCTCCGTCCATGATGGAGAGTTTGAAAGTTCCATCGCTAAGCTTCCGTTGTATGAGTATGAGCCCTCCAAACGGGGAGTGAGGCCTACAGGTGGAGGAAATACCCGTTTGAAGACGAGGCCGTCGATGTGCACTTGAGAGGGCCTTTGGTTAAGCTTCTAGTTATGCCCCGAAGTTGCCGGATACTGAGGGAGGTACAAGTAAGGAGGATTTGCAAACTGGCATCTCCGATGACCACCTAAAGTCAACTGCGCCATGGAAGCTGTAGTCCCGACGAGCTGGGGACAATCTTGAGGGATTAGTTGTCGGAGTCGAGGTCATGTTTAGCGGGAATCTTTGATGAGCGCTGAGTAGCTCGGAGATCCCGCGCAATGTGAATCCCCGATGAGCATCGAGTGGCTCGAAGACCCCACATAATGGGAATCCTCGATAAGCGTGAAGTGGCTCAGAGATTCCATGTAGTGGGAATTTTTAGTGAGCGTTGAGTGGCTTGGAGATCCCATGCAGATGAGTTCCTCGAGGTTGTCTTGTAAATGGAGCTGCATGTTCGCAGATGCTATATAACCGACAATATCCTGTAGAGTCCCTTGGTGCGTTCGTCAGACTTTCCGTCCTCAGCCTTTTGCATGGTTGGGAATTTTAGGTCGCGAGACAAATTTTCTCGGGGGTGCTGCCTAGAGCGGAATAGCTGCAGTAAGGCGGAAGTCGTAGATGTTTCGTTTTACCATTGAGGCTACCGTTGATGTTGCCTGCACGAGCAAGATTGCGCAAAGCGATAGAATTAGAGTTGTTGGAGCTTTGTATGTCGTCACGAGGCAAGATGCTGAGGGTAGGAGCGTGATTCTTGTAAGCTAGATTTCGGCATAGGAGGTAGCCAGCATTCATACAGAAGATCTCCTGAATCTTTGATTGCTTTTGATCAGTCCATGCTCTAAGTTCGGAATCAGATAGTATGCCATTTGTGAGCTGGATGAGTGTGATTCGAGGAGTAGGTTTCTCGACTTCATCCAAGGCGGTGTGGAATCTTGCGAGATAGCCTTTGAGAGTTTTCACGGGTGCCTTGGTAAATGTTCGAGGCTGAGAGGATGTCTTTGGGCATCGTGATGTGCAACCCGGATTGCGCGACCAATCTTTTGGCGATTAGTCGAGAGTTGGGATAGTTCAATGGGGAAGTCGAAAGGACCCAGATAGAGCCGTCTTGGATAAGGACGGAGAAGCACTTGTGCTTTATGGCATTGGCGATATGTAATGAACACACGTTCCATTTTTGGCAGCTAACGAAGTTTCGGGAATCATGGCTTCTTTAATTATGGGGCAAGCGTAGGTATTTTTGAAGTGCTGGAGCCATTTGGTATTATGGCTAGCTGAAGTGAATGGGTTATGCCTTGTACTGCTTTTGCAGACGTCGTGGGCATGCCCCTACGATTTCGTCACGATCCCACGGATCGTGTCAGTGACAATCGGAGGTTGGGTTCCTACTGCATTATGGAGGTCGTGATCTAGTCTAGGACTTTGGAGCCTAGCGCACCTTCTTGACGGAAGGTCTTTGGCAATCCGTGAGTCTCCAAATTCGATTACATGATGTTGTGGAAGTCAGCTGAAGTGATCTTAGGCCCAGTTGGATGCTAGAAGCATAGGCGATAAGTATGGACTCATAGCAGTTTGAGTCTGCCTAGCGGAGGCTTGAGCATCAAAGCCGGGGGCGACCGGGATGACGCTTTCTATTTCTGGTGGTGATTTTGACATTACCAAGATTAGGGGTCAGTCGTGCCTCCTTAGAATGCCACATGTGGTGTTGAAGCGTCGGGGCCACTCAGCTTCGAGTACGATCCCGGTGAAGGGATTACGCCTCAAGTGGGTCTCTCTTGAGTTGTCGGCGTTCCTTTGCATATCTTTCATGATTATTCGGACCATGTCGAGGAGATGTGCCTGAGGGGGATTTTCTAATGGAACGCATTAGTTTTGACGAATTTCGGGAGTTCCATTCCGTCGACGTCTTCTGCTGTACACATCCGGCTCGCTCTCTTTCATGTCACAGATGGTCTGGTTTTGGTATGGTTGTCGAGGTTGGGCGAGCTGGTGTGCACCCCGGTCCGGAAGTACTCTGGCCCGACGAGCTGCTGGAAGAGTGGGACTCTGGTTGTGAGTGGCGACAGTTGGGCCCTTCTGAGTAGAAGGTTGGTTACTCGAACAAGGTTTGTTACTGGGTTCTTTGGCCGTATGTGATGATGGTTCGATCATCATCTTATTTCTATTGTCGTTTCTGTCGCCATATGAGTGTTGGAGCGGACGACGATGTTTTTAACGAAGTTAAACCTTCTTCCCCACGTGGGCCCCTAGCTTTGGAAGGAGAAATTCCTGATTCGGTGCGCTGCGAGCGGGTGTAGTTCTGAGCAAGCTGAAGTAGAATGACGATGTGTCGATTTTCTTGAAGTTGGCGCATAAGGTTGATGTTAATCTTCAACGCCTAGCGCGAGAGCTGCATTCTCATATTTCTCATTAAGCATGTGAATTAGTGCTTGAGTCGTAGGAGCTTCGGGGGTCACAAGTGGAAGGAGATCCATTTCCTGTGGGTCCTGCGCTGCTCGGAACTGGCGAGAGGTACCAACGTTAATTGCAGCGAACAGGGTAAGCGTTTGGTTTTTCCGGAATTCTGCTTAATGCCGGTGAGATTCATGATGCTTTTTGGACGTACTGCCCAAGGTGTTTCTCACAGACAAGCTTTTCGATTACCTCGTTGAATTGACGGCAATTATTGGTATTATGCCCGTACATGTCTTGGTATTGACAGTACTTGCCGGTATTCTTCTGGTGACTAGTGGATTCCCAATTGTACGACTACTTGTATCGAAGCGCGTTGCACGTTTCCAGGTAGATTGTTTCCAAGTCTTCGTTCAACGGGGTGTAGATCTCGTATGTCCAATGATATCCGGGCTTCTTGGGTTCCGTAGGAACTTGGTCGTTGTTGCGGCCATCGTGCTTACCGCTATTCGGTCTTTATTTGTAGGGTCTTACCCCCTTGTCCTTATCGAAGAGCTTCGCTATTTGTTTCCCTTTGACGTTGTCATTTATGGTATTCGCATGTGGATTGTTGGGAAGACCGGCCTTGGAGAGTCTGTTATGTCTCGATTCTTCTTGACATAAGTATTGCCTAGCCTTCTCATGTAAAAGGTTGAGGCTTTTTGGCTGTTTCCGATCAATGCAGGCCCAAAATTCGAAAGTGGGAAGTAAGCCTTTCGCTAGCTGGAAGAGTACAGTGTGAGGATCAGGGTCCTCGACCTCAGCGAGGGCGACATTGAACCGGGAGAGATAGCTTTTGAAGGACACGGCGGGCCCTCGATATAAATTGGACTAGGTTAGGGCACTCTTTGGAGTTGGAAAATGCATCCTGAATTGTTTGACCAACTGTGCCGCTAACTGGCCGAAGTTGTCAATGGAATCAAGTGGGAGGTGAGAGAACCAAAGTAGAGCGGCTTCCGATAAGAAGACTGGAAAGCACTTGCATTTGACCGGATCGTTGCCCCGGCTCGAGTCCATTTGCCATTCATATCGATTTAGGAAGGCATAGGGATCCGTGGTGCCGTCGTAGAGCGGCATTTATGGCATGCGGAAGTGTTGCAGCCATTCAACTTCTTTCACCCTTTTTGTGAAGGGGTTGCGCCTAATGTGCAATTCCCATGAATCATGCACGTTCCCTTGCATTTCCCTCATTATTCTTCAGACCATGCCGGGAAGGTAAGTTGGATGGGGATCCGCCATTGGGACCTATGGGTTTTGGCGAGGTTTAGGAGTCCTGTTGCGAGGTCGCCTTCTATGATGGATGGCCGGATCGTCTTCCTCCATGTCCTCGACATTTATGATTGGGTCTTGGTGTGGACTGTGATGTGGAGCGGGGTGATGCGGATCATGTTCTGGAGGAGCGCGGGCCGTTGGAATAGTCGGCCCATCATCCTGATTAGCGACCATCGAGTTGTGTCGAGGAAGAGGTTTGTTTGTAGGATCTGGTCCGTCGTCGATAATCAAGCGAGAGTGGTCTCGGTACTGTGCCCCCTTGCTATATGTGACTGTAGCTCGGTCGCCGTAGTCGTTCACATTGTCGTTGGCATGGCCATTGCCATTGTTGAGGGCGTTGATGCGAACAACGACGTTGTTAATGAGACTAAACCTCTTTCTTTGATGCGGGCCCCTTGATTCGGAAGATGAAATTTCTGATACAGTTGGTTGAGGTCGAGCGTTGTTCTGAGTTAGTTGAAGTCGAGTGACGACACGCTGACTTTCTTGAAGTTGTCGCATAAGATCGATATTATTCTTCAATGCTTGGTTAACTCGACTGTTGTGTTCTCATATCTTTCATTATGCGCGCAGATTTGAGCTTGTGTCGCGGGCTCTTCGGGGTCCACAATAGGAGGGACGGTTTCATTAGTGGTCGGCACGTCCGTTGGTTTAGGTGGTTCGGAGGTACCGGCCTCGGCTGCGGCTACAGAGCCGACCATTGCGTTCTTTTATTTCTTTACCGTCGTAAGCGGATTTGATAGCAGGTTGAGCAAGGAACCTTAAGCTCGTCGAAGTCGAGATGATAATGTGGAAGAAAGACACAAATCTTGAGTTTAATTCTCAGTGAAAGCACCAAATGTTGACGGCAAAAAATGTCATAAACACCAAAGGTTCCTATTACTAGGAACAGTTAATTTGGTCGCAAGACTAAGTAAGAGAAAGCAGTAAATAATACAAGTATTTATAGTGGTTCTGCCGCAGATTAGGCCTGCGTCCACTTTGGAAGGATGTTGAACTTTTATTAATCACTCAAGAATTACAAGGTAGAGCCATGCTCATTACATTCACTTTCATAATTGAAATATGCTAGGTACTTGGGAAAAATAATATTTAATTCTCCTTCTTACTCAAATAGGATATGCCATTAATGGAGTTCATGAAGCTCTAGGGAGGTCTCAAGTGAAGAAAATCCAACCCTTTTGAAGTGTGATGCCATGGGGTATTTATAGGAAGTGGTTAGGTAGGAGTAGGTTGAAATAGGGATCATATGCACAAATTTCGAGCTCACTTGCACATATTTCGAACCCTCCTGGGGTGCGAATTTCGCACCCCTCGAGGTACGAAATTCGAACCCGGAGGGGTTTGAATTTCGAACCCGGAGAGGTACGAATTTTGTATGCACGCGGGCTTGGGATCGAGACTTGGACTTGCGACTCTTCGGTGTGCGAGGTCTTGCTTTGACAATGTTTGGAGGAGCGACGAGGTTTATGGAAGTTGTTGGCAGAATCCCCGACTTTGAGTCGATCTGGTAATTATGTGCAACACACTTCTTGGCGGATATCGGATGAATTGGGCGGTGCCCACAATTTCTGAAACACCCCACTTCGTTAATGTCACACACAAAGGGAATGCCTGAACTTCGGTGGATCATTTTTGGTAAAAGATGCAGATAAATTACAAGACAGACAAATAAAGCAGCGGAAAATAAAGTCATTTTATAAACAATGTGGTTCAGTCAAGTTTTACAATAGTTGTCTCAATCACACTTAAAAGTAATATATAGAACTTCTATCTTGATTTAAAAACTTCCAAATATAAAAGAAGCATATAAATAACAATGATATATCCCAATAAAGCATGAACCAGCCATAGCGGTGGAAGAGAAAGTCCAAAGCAATACATCGACTATCTTCAAGCTTGGAAAGAAAACTGAGCTAAGTGGTAACATTTCCTCCCTGTGAACCTATGGGGGGGAACGGAAGAAAAGAGGCGAAACAAAACTAGGTCAGACATAAGTCTGGTAAGCCTAGTGACTTTCAGCATATAAACAGGCAAAAGCATCATGACACGAATAAACTGAATATAAGACAATACCATGAGAATAAGGATAACAAGATAACATATGATTAGTATAGATATGATAAGGCAAGATAAACTGAATGCGCTTCTATTCTTTCTCTGCTTCGCTACTACTTTGTTATTCTGATTTTTATATCTCTGCACCACCTAACTAGTGTCCCAACTAGTAATCTGTATAAAATGATAATATGATAACACGATCCCAATCCCTGCAATTGTGGTAGCCCTGAGGTGTACATCTTTCGTGAGGATTCCACCTCAATCTGCCTAATTGCCATGAACATGTTAGATGTACCCTTACTACCCTATCGATCGGCTCCTTATTTGCATTAGTGTTCCATGTGTTTGTGTCAATCAGCCTTCTCTTACGTGTAGATACTCTGTGCTAGTCCCATCATAAGGTGTATCAATCCTTATGACAGCAACCCGACACGATTCAAGATGCACAGTGTATAACTACTGGTACCCAGTGCCTGTTTTTCCCCACTCTGGAGTACGTACACGCCCGTAAACCGTCGAAACCTACACTGACGTACCTCTGCCGCTGTTTTGACCGCTTACAATCAGCCCAGTAATCGTGCCCCACCCTGCCTAGTTTCAGGGTACCATAATACATCTATGTGGGTTACTGCTGAAATGGGTCCCCGTTACTAGGGTTTCCTATTGGTTAAGTTTGTGGGCCTATATATACAAATATTACCCACCCACACGAGATGCACTTAACCCTCCCACCGATTCTAGCGTGTTAACTTAATGGTTAAGTTTGTGGGCCTATATGTACTAATATTACCCACCTACACGAGATGTACTTAACCCTCTCATCGATTCAAGCATGTTTATTTAACGGTTAAGTTTTGCCCATTCATGTTAACTTCACCCACCTATTCATCATGTCATGTTGGTTAAGTGTTTCCTATTAACTTAACCCTCCTCACTTATCATGTTTGATTGGATAAGTGTTTCCTATTAACTTATCCCTGTTCGTTCATCAAGTTATATTGGTCAAGTGTTTCTTGTTAACTTAACCCCACGTGTTCATCTTGTTGTATTGGTTAAGTGTCATCAATCAATTCAAGTTAACTTAACCCACCTTCTCATTATGTCATGTTACTTTGGTTAAGTGTTGCCTTCTTGTGTTAACTTACCCTACCACTGGTTAAGTGTTGCCCTCTCGTGTTAACTTAACCCTTCCCATTCATCATGTCATGTTGGTTAAGTGTTCCCCCCTTGTTTTAACTTAACCTTACCAAAAATCAAGTTATATTGGTTAAGTGTTCCCTCTTGTTTTAACTTAACCTTACCATAAATCAAGTTATATTGGGTAGTGTTTCTTATTACTTAACCCTACCCATTCATCTTGTTATATTAGCATAAATTGATTTATTAATGCACCAACCTCTCATATTAGATATGTGTTGTTGCAATTACTAGATGTGCCGGGCGGTTCCGGGCAGTTTTGCACCACAATTCAATCTAACCTCGGGTTAGGCATGTTTATCCTTTAGCATATTTACCTTACATTTCCGTGTCTATATTTTATATGCTAATTATCCCAAATTCACAAAACTAGTCATGTTCCAATTCTCAAGTTATACCTCAACAAAGCTAATTTCAAGATAAGCCCCACAAATTCAAATTCAAGTAATTACTCAAAATAGGTTACACCCAATTTTCTCAAATTCGCGTCATGCCTCCAAAAGAAATCACAATATAGCACCCACCCTAAGGTTTAGTCATATTGCTCCATACAAAATATTCTCCCAGAAACCCAAAGTCGTGATTCACAGTTTAAACTGTGCCAAATTATAGCCTTTAATTACAGTGCAAGCCAGTTACCTAAAATCCCAATTTAGGTGTGTTCACATTTAACAATTATCTCTATCTTACTATAGGTTTTCATGCCTAAGCCATAAATCACTATACACAATAATCTCCTTCTTCCAAGTCATGAACTGTCTTATATAATATGCCCCAATTTTAGGTCTTAAACCACATCATGTACTATGTCTTACATGTTTACAGTTTAATTTACGCCCCAAATCCCAAGTCATATGTCCAATATACTTTATGCCTCAAATCTCAAGTCATATGTTCGATACACTTTATGTTTTAAATACAACATGTGTTATGTCCTCAAATCCGTTACAAATCAGTTATGCCCAATTATACATAATTTGATACTTTTCCCAATTTTAGCGCTAGTCATGTCCAAATCATATATTATGCCCAATTTTAGCGCTGACCATGTTCAAATCATATATTATGCCCAATTTTAGCACTGGCCATGTTCAAATCATATGTTATGCCCAATTTTATTTCCAACGTACATTCATCTCTTATGAGATTTGGCTCAGGCTCGCAGTAGCCTGGCTATAAAACAAAAAGGGAAGAAGGAAAGAAGAGACAAAGAATGGACATAATATCATCAATGAGATAGATCCAACGGATATAGAAATACAGATAGAAATAGGCATAATCTCAGATTCAGATTTATTACAATGTCAGAATCACAATTAAATTTTATTTCAGAAAGTAACATGAACTTACAGATTGCAGAAAGTTCTTGAATTCTGGGATTTGATTTCTAAAACAGAAAAGCTATCCCTTAACGTAGACTATCGATTCTTTAATTTAGATTTGATTCTTAGAAAATAGTTGTTGAAATCGTTGAATTAGCCCGTCTTTAGCAGCATAACCCCGTCTTTGATTTATTTTGATATGAATTTGGGTAGAGTATAGGTGTAATGAAGCTGTGTAGAGAAAACTGTAGCTTAGGGGTGTTTATATAGCATAGGGATCAACGAATCTGGTCAGAACGGGCGTCCAAATGCAGAAAAACGAACCTGTCCTCGGATCTGGAAATAGGGGGAGGTCGACCCCCTGGTCGACCTATGTGACCCAGGTCGACCCCTTGGTCGACTGGGTCCTGGGCGGGAAATTTCCCGCCCAGCCCGGGTGTGTGATTTGAATTTTGCATTTGAACCTGAGCTATTTTATTTAAATCCCTGAAACTTCTGAAGGTCATAATTTCTTCATATGGAGTCCGACTTACGCAAACTCAGACTCTATCTCAAGCAGAATTCCAAGACAAACGCAATGGATTAACCCGTTTCCCTTAATTCTCACTTCAAAAATTAAGTATTCTTTAATTCGTTCTTTTAATAGACACAGAAAATTCAGGGTGTTACATTCTCCCCTCCTTGAAGGATTTCGTCCCCGAAATCTTCAAGTCAAGAAGAATGTACATCCTAACATCCAACGTCCATCTACTCAACCATTCAATCACAGGCGTCCATTGTACTTAAAAGGTTTCAAATGTCGTATGAACATATGCAGAGTGTGTGTATATGTCCTTATCTAATGCAAAATCAGGCGGTCTACTGGTTTAGTTGACCTCCTTAATGCAGATTATGTTAGTGCCATGAGTCCATCATGTATGCAATTATTCCTAATCGCACTTTATTACTTCTACATGAGTGCACAATCATTCATACAAATGCAATATCCATATGATAACACATCAAGTTTCAATCCATATATATAAAAGTTCACTCATGCATATGTAATATGAAAGTGACTGAGCCGATATAGTGCCTAATGTGTGTATATGCATCCACGAGCAACCACTAGTAAACACTTGCAACCAGTTGCATCCACCAAACATAACATGTCTCACACACATGTTTACATCCATTGGCTTCTACCTAAGGATCGAGGATAGGACCGAGAGGATATACTTAAAAGATAAAGACTAGCATGCAAATAAAATTTACAGAGAAAGAGGAATCAAGGATATACCCTTAAAAAGGGTATGATGCACGTATTTAGTCTTCAGTCTTCTAAGTCGCATCTTCTTGAGATTCACTCCACTATACCTTAACTAATTTAACTTCACGATTGCGAAGCTTCTTGACCTCCATTTCCAAAACCCACTAGTAAAGATAGGACCTCGCTCACTTAGTATGCTAGAGGGTATCTAATGTAGTCGAATTATCTTTCCAAGATAAACAGATGTTAACCATGATACCAAGTGTATATACTAATATGATTAGAGGTCTCTCCTATACTTAGCTTATCCATCATGTTACAAATCTGAGGGTTTAAAGCTAAAGGTTGCTATGTACTTTTTACCACAACCATTTAACTCTCACGCAAACCATTCTAGTCGAACTCGACATCCCTCAAGTACAAGCCCCAAAGGCCTAAACCAATACCAGACAAGCGCCCAAGAAATACCTCCTCTGAATTTGGACGATTTATGTGAGATGATACTAGAAAAACAACCAAACAATTGAGCACTTAACCGACTTTGGCTATCCTCGCCAATCTTGCTCCAAAACTGTCGTTGATCGCATAACTGGTTTTGCATTGTCAACTAATATATGCGGAAGTCTATCTCGTGCTTTAGGGGGGAAAACCCTAACCTAATCAAAAACATCTGTGTGCTCATGGACTACTCTAATGGATTGCAAATCGTCGATAGATGCACCAAGTGATTCTTGGTAGCTAAGCCTAACAGATCACTTAGGATCGCACGAAATCTCGAGGGTATTCCCGAGGCAAGTCGAAAGTCTAACTGGCCTCCTTACACAATCACTAGCTAACCAATCCATGCCTAGAATCAACCCATAGCCCATGAAATCAAAAACATAAGTATTCCACTTAGACTAAATACTTAATATAGCTATTCTCAAATCCTTACAAACCAAAGATAAATGAGCCGAACCACAAATTGGATTTGAGACAATAATGAGATCTTCTATTATACAAGTACTAAGGTGCAGAGACTCAACTATGGAAGCAGATATAAATGAATGTGAAGCGCTAAAATCAAAAAGAGTGCTAATAGGATGATCAAAAAGGAAAAACTAAACTCTTTCAACAGAAACCTTACTACCTCTCTCTCATGTACGCTGGCGGTGAGAGCATGCATTTGCCCTCCTGAAAATCCTGTCATTTGTTCTTGCCCTTGTCCTTAATTATACGACCCGTTATACCATAATAAAGATACTCCCTCTTGTCTTAGGTTTTACTATTCTTTCCTCCCCTCTTGTCCTGTGATTCTTCCACTTACACCACTTTCTTTTTACCTCCTTTGTGAACCAAGTCCATATCCATGAGTTCCTCATCCTTGGGTTGTGCTCCTTAGCAGAACTCCCTCAGTCTCATCTTTACTATCCTTGTGTAACACGTTGACAAGTCTCTCAAAAGCTGCCTCCATCGCATGGAAAATCCTACAAAGCTCAAAAGAAAATTAGTTGCAGGTGAAACTACAACGGCTATAGATGGAAGTTCGGCACTTCTTCGCCCTTTGACAGGTGTCGTAGTCTCATCAAGCCTATGGAACCATGCTGCGATGAGGTTACCTCCTAGAAAGGCAGGAGCCCCAGAGACTCAAGAAAGAAGGAAACAAGGATTCAAATAGAGGATCAAAAGATAGTGCATATGGCTTTGGGGAATATGTATTTAAAACAAAACCTTTCTTTTGAAAATGCTTCTTTTAAAACAGTTTTGAAAATAACTTTTCAAATCTTTTATCTGATTCGGTAACCTTCAGCTCTGATGCCAAGTGAAACACCCCACCTCCGTTAAGGTCACACACAAAGGGAATGCCTTAACTTCGGTGGAGCATTTTGGTAAAAGATGCAGATAAATTACAAGACAAACAAATAAAGCAGTGGAAAATAAAGTCATTTTATAAACAATGTGGTTCAGTCAAGCTTTTAAAATTGTTGTCTCAATCGTACTTAAAAGTAATACATAGAATTTCTGTCTTGATTTAAAAACTTCCAATATAAAAGAAGCATATAAATAACAATGATATTGCCCAATAAAGCATGAACGAGCCATAGCAGTGGAAGAGAGTGTCCAAAGCAATACATCGACTATCTTCAAGCTTGGTAAGAAAACTGAGCTAAGTGCTAACATTACCTTCCTCTGAACCTGGGGGGGGGGGGAGAGGACGGAAGAAAAAAGGCGAAACAAAACTAGGATAGATATAAGTCAGGTAAGTCCAGTGACTTTCAGCATATAAACAGGCAAAAGAATCATGACATGAATAAACTGAATATAAGACAATAACGTGAGAACAAGGATAACATACAATTAGTATAGATATGATGAGGCAAGATAAACTGAATGCGCTTCTACTCTTTCTCTGCTTCGCTGCTACCTTATTATTCTAATTTTTATATCTCTGCACCACCTAACTAGTGTCCCAACTAGTAATCTATATAAAATGACAATATGATAACGTGATCCCAATCCCCGCAATTGTGGTAACCTTCAGGTGTACATCTATCGTGAGGATTCCACCTCAATCTGCCTAATTGCCATGAACATGTTAGATGTACCCTTACTACCCTATCGATCAGCACCTTACTTGCATTAATGTTCCATGTGTCTGTGTCAATCGACCCTCTCTTGCGTGCAGATACCCTGTGTTGATCCCACCATAAGGTGTATCAATCCTTATGACAGCGACCCGACACTATTCAAGATGCACAGTGTATAACTACTGGTACCCAGTGCTTGCGTTTTCCCACTTCGGAGTACGTGCATGCCCGTAAACCGTCGGAACCCACACTGACGTACCCCTTGCCGCTGTTTTGACCGCTTACAATCAGCCCAGTAATCGTGCCCAACCTGCCTAGTTTCTGGGTACCATGATACATCTATGTGGGTTACCTTCGAAATGGGTCCCCGTTACTAGGGTTTCCTATTGGTTAAGTTTGTGGGCCTATATATACAAATATTACCCACCTACACGAGATGTACTTAACCCTCCCACGGGTTCTAGCATGTTTACTTAACGGGTAAGTTTGTGGGCCTATATGTACTAATATTGCCCACCTACACGAGATGTACTTAACCCTCCCATCGATTCAAGCATGTTTACTTAACGGTTAAGTTTTGTCCATTCATGTTAACTTGACCCACCCATTCATCATATCATGTTGGTTAAGTGTTTCCTATTAACTTAACCCTCCTCACTTATCATGTTGAATTGGATAAGTGTTTCCTATTAGCTTAACCCCGTTCGTTTATCAAGTTATATTGGTCAAGTGTTTCTTGTTAACTTAACCCCACGTGTTCATTTTGTTGTATTGGTTAAGTGTCATCAATCAATTCAAGATAACTTAACCCACCTTCTCATCATGTCGTGTTACTTTGGTTAAGTGTTGCCTTCTTGTGTTAACTTAACCCTACTACTGGTTAAGTGTTGCCCTTTCGTGTTAACTTAACCCATCCCATTCATCATGTCATGTTGGTTAAGTGTTTCCCCCTTGTTTTAACTTAACCTTACCACAAATCAAGTTATATTGGTTAAGTGTTGCCCTCTTGTTATAACTTAACCTTACCACAAATCAAGTTACATTGGTTAAGTGTTTCTTATTACTTAACCCTACCCACTCATCTCGTTATATTAGCATTAATTGATTTATTAATACACCAACCTCTCACACTAGATATGTGTTGTTGTGGTTATTGGATGTGCCGGGAGGTTCCGGGCAGTTTTACACCACAACTCAATCTAACCTCGGGTTAGACATGTTTATCCTTTAGCATATTTACCTTACATTTCCATGTCTAGATTTTATATGCTAATTATCCCAAATTCACAAAACTAGTCATGTTCCAATTCTCAAGTTATACCTCAACAAAGCTAATTTCAAGTTAAGCCCCACAAATTCAAATTCAAGTTATTACTCAGAATATGTTACACCCAATTTTCGCAAATTCGCAATAATAGTCATGCCTCCAAAAGAAATCACAATATAGCACCCGCCCTAAGGTTTAGTTATATTGCTCCATACAAAATATTCTCCCAAAAACCACCAGTCATGATTCATAGTATAAACTATGCCAAATTATAGCCTTTAATTACAGTGCAGGCCAATTACTTAAAATCCCAATTTAGGCGTGTTCACATTTAACAATTACCCCTATCTTACTATAGGTTTTCATGCCTAAGCCATAAATCACTATACACAATAATCTCCTTCTTCCAAGTCTTGAACTATCTTATATAATATGCCTCAATTTTAGGTCTTAAACCACATCATGTACTATGCCTTACATGTTTACAGTTCAATTTACGCCCCAAATCCCAAGTCATATGTCCAATATACTTTATGCCTCAAATCTCAAGTCGTATGTTCGATACACTTTATGTTTTAAATACAACATGTGTTATGTCCTCAAATCCATTACAAATCAGTTATGCCCAATTATACATAATTTGATATTTTTCTCAATTTTAGCGCTAGTCATGTCCAAATCATATATTATGCCCAATTTTAGCGCTGGCCATGTTCAAATCATATATCATGCCCAATTTTAGCGCTGGCCATATTCAAATCATATATTATGCCCAATTTTATTTCCAACGTACGTTCATCTCTTATGAGATTTGGCTCAGGCTCGCAGTAGCCTGGTTATAAAACAAAAAGGGAAGAAGGAAAGAAGAGACACAGAATGGACATAATATCATCAATGAGATAGATCCAATGGATATAGAAAGACAGATAGAAATAGGCATAATCTCAGATTCAGATTTATTACAATGTCAGAATCACAATTAACTTTTATTTCTGAAAGTAACGTGAACTTACAAATTACAGAACATTCTTGAATTCTGGGATCTGATTTCTAAAACTGAAAAGCTATCCCTTGACGTAGACTACCAATTCTCTAATTTAGATTTGATTCTTAGAAAGTAGTTGTTGAAGTCGTTGAATTAGCCTATGAATCTCTACTTGAATTCTAAACTTGATTTCTTGAAGAACTTTAGCAACATAACCCCGTCTTTGATTTATTTTGATATGAATTGGGGTAGAGTATAGGCATAATGAAGTTGTGTAGAGAAAACTGTAGCTTAGTGGTGTTTTTATAGCATAGGGATCAACGAATCTAGTCAGAACCAGCGTCTAAATGCAGAAAAACGAACCTGTTCACGGATTTGGAAATTGGGGGGAGGTCGACCCCCTGGTCGACCTATGTGACCCGGGTCGACCCCCAAGTCGACCTGGGCCCTGGGGGTGGGGGGGGGGATTTCCCGCCCAGCCCGGGTGTGTGATTTGAATTTCGAATTTGAACCTGAGCTGTTTTATTCAAATCCCTGAAACTTCTGAAGGTCATAACTTCTTCATACGGTGTCCGATTTACGCAAACTCAGACTCTATCTCAAGCAGAATTCCAAGATGAACGCAATGGCGTAACACGCTTCCCTTTATTATCACTTTAAAAATTAAGTATTCTTTAATTCGTTCTTTTAATAGACACGGAAAATTTAGGGTGTTACAGTTTCGACCTAACCGGATCGCCGCCGGGACTGTGGGGCCCCGGACCCGCACTGGTGTTGCACCCGAACCCGCTTGACAGCTCGCCTTGGCTCAGAGCATGGCTCGCCTTTGGCTCGGGTGCGGATGGATACTGATGGAGATTGCGTTCGAGGGATACGACATCCTGCTAGTGGCCAGACTGGAGTCTTCTGGTACTGGACCCCGAATGATATTGGCGATGCCTTTATGTTGTAATATCACGCGATATGTTGAGTCGAGCATGTCTTGCATACTTTTGGGAATCGGACCAAAAGGTCGGTTAACAGTTGAAAATTTCACTGTTAATTAAGTCAACTAATTTTGTTTGTTGCTCTGCAAAACTGCTAGAATACTTTGTTAAGGAAAAAACGTTGAGAAACCACTTACTTAGCAATTATTATTCCCATTTATTGTTTCCATTTACAAAGAACCAAAAATTAATCCGCCTTTACGATTCCCATTTTCATTCTTCAAGTTCCTTTACGTGTAAAATGTAAAAAGGTAACCATGATTGATTCATGCCAATAATGTTTCTTATATTATACTAATATTCACCTTCCATGCAAACACGTGCAATAAATGTGTAGGAAAACCACCCACTTTGTTAATCCATTTAGCACAATATAAAGCACGTATTATGTGAACAATAGACTGAAGAATCAATCCATGATAACTTATTTCCTCTTTTATACCAAAAGACATGGTTATATATATAAATTAAAACTTTATACTTCATACAAATCTGCAGCAGATGCTCCAAAAAGAAATAGTAATCGTATAGCGTACTGGTATTCCCATTATGAAAACCTAACATATGTATAAGAATAGTATTACCCAATCCATATCTTTATACCAATTTCATATAAAAGACCAAAAATAGGAAAACTATAACTTACGTTACTTACCTTCTTGTCAAAGGACTGAAAGCTTAGTCCACATTAATATTGGGTAAATCATTATAGTCCAACGCTTCAATGCTTAATAATTAGTGGAATTGTTTTTATTAATCAATTAACTTAATCCCAAATTATTTTGTTTCCTCAACTTTATACCTGTGTTATAGCACTAAAAGATGCAATTTTCCAAATACCCTATCTCTGACAATAAAAGAATTCCCCGGTCCAGGATTATGCATAAAGTTCCAACACTAAAGTAATGGGCAAGATAATGCTCGAGCTAGTATTAACACAGTGCAAATATGGCTAAAAAATTTATATTAAAATTGCTTTGTTTAAATTTAACATATAATGTCTTTTTTGTATTTTATTTTAGAACTAAACAGCATGGAAAGACATGATCATTTTTTCAAGGTTGATTAAATAATTTCATTCATCTTAGGAGAATGACCTATTAATTATGAAACTATTAAAAGCAATTATTCTACAGTAAGCTAAAAAATATATATTATTCATCCTAAGAACAATTTATAATTACTTAACTACTAAAGACATATATAGTAATATTTGAAAAACACTTTCTTTTACATGAAATGCACATTACGAGATTTTAACCATTGTAATTTTATAATGAGGTATTTTCTTATTACTGCTTGGTCTATAAACTTAGCACTGCTTGGTTTATAAATGGAGCATTTTTCAGTTTTAAAAACAGAGCAATGCTCGGTGTTACAATCGAGCATTGGTTTGCTTTAAAACCAAGCACCATGCTTAGTATTAAGACCAAGCATGAGCAATGCTAGGTATTAAAAACGAGCGCCATCGCCATTGCTTAGTTTTAATATTGAGCACGAGCGATGCTTAATTTTTGAAACCAAGCATTGCTTAGTTTCTAAAATTGAGCAAATTTGAACAATGCAAATATTTTTAGATGAGTGATTGCATCCAGTTTATCAAAATGAGTATACATATGCTTAGTTTATATTTTTTATCAGAGCATATATTATTTAACTCATATACCCATGTTAACTCCCAGTAGTTGTGATGTAAAAAATGATATATATTTACATATATATATATACATATATATATATATACACACACACACAGATATATATATATATATACATACGTTGACATGCTTTTTGGTCAAAGCCGTCAGATGTGAAATCTCTGATTAACAATACGCTTAAGTTTTGGGGACATCATCAAAAAACAGGAAGCAATTTGGTTGAAGTCGCAATGCAAACAAAGAATGGCTCGAAAGTCCTAACAGATGACCTCTTTTGGGCCTGAAAACGTCATTTATAGTGCTTTACATTGTAAGACTTGTAGGCCTCTGAATTAGCTTCAGGAACAACTTCTTTTTGGACAAAATGGACTTACGGTTTGGAAGTTACACCCGTTTCTGTGAACACCCACAGGACTGAAAACTTGGATTTTGGAATTGACTTGACCCAATCGGGTCGGATCGAGTGCACCCCTTCGGATTGGAGGAGGGGAACCCATTCCCACATAGGAAGCTCGGACTCGGACTCTAGCTCACATCAGTTCGGATCGAGCTAGACCGACCCGCCTCCCAGATACTCAGAAGAGCATGATGTCTTCGGATCGAAGACATAGCTCTAGACCCGATCGGAGGAGAGAGGATCCGGTCCGAACCGTCGGTACCTGCTCCTACACAACTTCTTTGACCATTTCTCTTAGCATAACTTCCTCCTATTAACCCGGATCTAAATCCACTTGGCGTACCACGACTTGGAGAGGCTTTCTCCACGTTCTCCACTACATTTCGAGTTTTGTGGGATGACTAGAAGCCCGAGAACAACTATAAATACACCATTTGAAGGCAAATGAAAGGATCTTTGGCCACTCTGATACTCGGCTTCCACCATTATCACCGCAAGGACTTTGCGAGCATATCAAGGCCAACTCCATTTAATATAACACGAGGATTTCATGTATAAAATCATTCTCTTTTCTCCTCTTCTTCATAAAAATACAAGGATGTTGTATGTGTATGGATCTTACGGATTGTAAGACGGCATTGTACTTGTAATTTCTTAGGATTTAAGAAACTATAAAGTGGACGTAGGCTTAGTTTGAGCCGAACCACTATAAAAACCTCATGTGTCTCCTGTTATTTACTATTTTCTACATTTTGTGATATGTGAGATATTCACACTGCATTTGGGTGTTAGTATCAAATTTTGGTTTAACATTTTGGCACACCAGGAAGTTGGGCACACGACAACTTCTTCTTCTAGCTTGAAAGGAAGCATATTGCTCAGCTATTGGATCGATGACCAAACAAAAGATTTCCCATGTTGAGGATGAAGGCACGAGAAATGAGGCAAGCTAGGAGGCTTTCTCTCATGGAAATCCATTAGCATATTTAACCAGAGACGAGACGGATGGCGTTCTCATCGAATTGAGACCTCAAATGGCAAGGCAAGATAATCTCCTCCGAAAACAACAGGAGATGGTGGATGAATTCTTTGCTAGGATGGAAGGTAGGCCGAGCGACAATACACAACCGCTGGAGATAATGCAACTGAAGCTTGAGCGGCGACGGACTTAGCTCAAGCTGGTACTTATATGGTCGTATCGGACCTGATCCGAACCTCAACACTGGTCGAAGCAAGGGGAAACTTGACTCCTCCCGGACATATGCAGCATGCATCACTAACATTTTGAATGACACTTGTTACGTTATTTAGTTTTTAGAAGTAATAACAATTGTTACGTTATTTAGTTTTTAGGCAACATAAATCAACAACACTTTTGAATGATCAATTCAAAGGATGTTACAACCAATACGGATCCGGTCTTAATTAACAGAAGATAATTGAAATATGGTTAGTAAACTTTATTTACAACGTTATTAAAGATTAAAATATAATGGATATTGTGACCGTGAAGTATACAAAAATATATACTAAAATACGTACATAGAAGCACACGAAGTACCAGAAACCAAGCCATAAAACCTTATTATCAAGTCAACTGTCTTTCGGTGTCACGTATGCTTGTCACATCCATATGGGCTTCCACAAGACGTGACAAGAGGGGTGCGGGAGAGAGAGTGGAAGTGATGTGGGGTTTAGTGTAACAACTCGCATTTTACATATCGGAGGATCGTAAAATAATTTTATTTTATTCCCTGAGAGTTGGATCATTCTCAAATTTTAATATGTTGTTTATGGGGATGTGAGACATGTCCATAATTATTTACTAATTTTTTTGTAACAATTTTCCCCCTAACAGTCTTGTACAAGGAATAACTTTTTTACTGGAATCGAATCAGGTGTCGAAATCTGTGCCGTTAGAAAGGAAATGATGTTTCCCTTTCGGAGGAGTGGTCACATTAAAGATTTGGCTCAGCGATTTGGGAGGAATCGTTGTTTTAAGGTTTAACAATTCGCTGTTAAAACCAAAATGAGCTGATTTGAGGAGGCCAATTGGTAGCCTAGTGAAGGCTATAAAAGGGGGTAGGAGGAATGGGGAATAGTTTACTTTCTCCATTCTCTCATTTGGAAGGGCTAGAGATTCTCCATTCCTCCATTCTCTTCACCTTTCCACCATTAAAGCTCAAAGAATCGAGGATCTACAACATTTGAGGCTAGATCTACGCAAATCAAAGGGAGGGACCATCGAATCGAAGAGCTTAGAGCAAATTCTTCCCTATTCGGATCAAGATCCAAGTGTTTTAGGGTTATTTTGGATAATTGGTAAGTGATATGCATCTCCCACACGGATTCAATCGAGTATATGAATGTTTAATCTTGGTTTTCATCAAATTCAAGTCATTTTCCTTAGATCTCCATCATGGTAAGTCTATTTTTATATGAATCTCCATAGGATCTAATTTAGCAACTTAAAACCAGTAATTTCTGTGCTATTTCATATGTTTATGAAAGTTAGATCCATAAGTTATGTTCATTTATCATGTTTTCGGTGAAATTTGCATAGTTTTGGTGACAATCGTCATATTCATGTTGTTAGTGATTTCATAAAATGCTTGTGCTTGTATTGGATGAATTGGATGAGTAGATTTTGTCGATATGGTTGATTGGCGAAGTTTTGGTTAAAATTGGACTTGAATTAGGGTTGTACAGGCCATTGGTCGAGCGTGGCTTGGGATCGATCGATGAATGGCTTGGGAAGCAAGTCACATGGGGGTGGTCACATGTAGTATGGTTGGTCGAACATGGGCTCGAGAAAAGGGGTCGAGCAGAGATGCACATTGGAGTCAGTCGTGCACACAAGGCGGGTCGGTCGTGCGCACAAGAGAGTGGTCAGTCATGCACATAAATGGGTGGTCGGTCGCACATGAAAGGGGGTCAGTCTCTGGTCGGGAAGAGTAAGTATGGGCCGAGCACAAGGGGTCGTGCAAGTAGGAGTCGGTCGGCCTGGCTGCTTAGGGTCAAGCAGGTTGGAGTTGATTAGCTTGGGTTCAGTCAGTCATGAAGTAAGGAATGGGTCGGTCATGCAGGCTAGGGTCGGTCAGTTGTGATGTGTTTGGGTCGGTCGAGCACAAAGGGGATGTGAAGGAAGGGTTTTTGACAGTGTTTATAAACGTTGTGGTGGATAGCATGAATGTTGTGGTTGATTTTATAATAAATGGATGTAATGCTATGAACTGTTTTGAAGCATATGTCGAAGTTATTTGGTTCAATAATGTTGTGACTTCGAAGTGAGTTCAAGTAGGAATGTTTGAAGTGTTGAATGTGTTCGTTGCATGGTTTGGAACAACGAATGAGATGATAACTCAAAGGTCATGAGTTGGTGGATAATGGTTGCTTGAGAAGGTTGCTTGAGCTATGAAAAGCGTCAGGTTGGATGACTAGAGATGCGAAGGCCGAGAATTTACCATTTTCTTAAGTTCTAGCAGGCTCAAAGCAGGGGTATAATAGGGGCACCTAAAAGACCGGAAGGTTGCTGGTCGAGTACCCTAGGTATCGCTGAAAGGCCTAGTTGTCAAGGTTGAACAAGCATACGTATCGATGAAAGGCGTATGGATTTTATGCCAGAACTGGGGTTACCATTAGCCATTGACATAAGGCAAGGTTGATGTCATACGATTATCGATGGTTTCAAAGGAAGAATAATGGATGTGATAGCCAGAGTCTGTCATGGATGATCAGTTACCTTGTTTGTACCGTCTCACGTAGATTGCCCAACGTCGAAGGAGATGTTTCTTGAGTGCTTTTCTGATATTGGTTTTGGTCTCTGGGGCTTATGCTTGAGGAATGTT
This sequence comes from Allium sativum, assembly GCA_030737875.1. NCBI lineage: Eukaryota > Viridiplantae > Streptophyta > Magnoliopsida > Asparagales > Amaryllidaceae > Allium > Allium sativum. Next base: position 320,337,771 of record CM060923.1, on the reverse strand, counting down.
GAATTCAATTAGTATGGTTTACATGAGATGCATATGATCTAGATGTTATGAATGCTAGTGGTGTTTCCTTCTGATTTCCATAAATGAATGACTGTTCTGGTTTCCATGAATGCATGATTAAAGTGTTTGATTTAAAGGCTATCACTGTCTGATGTGGGGAAGATGAGGTTGAGTTCTTCTCTGATGTCGTGGATAGATTAGTTTGTTTATGTACCTATTCTCATATACGTTATTGATGATGTCAGATAGCTGTTTATCGCTCACTAAGGCTGTTTTCTGACTCAAGGTTTCATGTTTTTCTCTTATTACCTTAGGTTGTTCATCTGGTTGTGGATAGGCAGACTGAGTAGCAGGTGACAGACGATAGTTTGGTGAGACGACGATGCTGATTAATGGCGAGCTGGAGGCTTGCGTACCAGGTTTGTTACTATCTAGTACTTGTTTCTGCTATTTGTTGTTTCTTCTTTGAATGTTGTAGTGAGGAAAATTTGTACAGACTTATGTTGAAATCCTGGTGTTGGATATACTTTCTAGTTGCTATGAAAGTTTGGTATTTTCTGCTCAAATGTGCTTTACTAATATTGCCTGTTGTATATGTTTTATTATATTTTATCCTTGCATTGTGAGTTGTAAGACAAGCTCCGATGATGTTGTTTACCTATGATAATCGTCTACAGCTTCCTGACATGCCTTTCAGCGCATTATTCCTCTTGTTAAGTGCAGGGGTTGTGAACGGTTGTCACATTTGGTATCATAGCTCTAGTTAACTATTTTATCCAAAGTTTGAAGACGTAATTACATTTGAGAGACGTATTTGTAGATTTCAGTTGGTTGTATACTATATGGTATTATATAGTATAGTAGCATTTGTACTTCTTTAGCAGCTTTTCTTGTAGGTGACTAATCATTCTAATTTGCAGATTTAGAATGAGTCGACGTGCTTCAAGATATACTGCTAGGGAAGAGGTTGTGCCTGAAGGGGGAAATGGAGGTATACCAGATTACCAACCCATGTTTGAGGCCATGATGGAAGCATTCATGAGAAGGGTACCTATTCCAGTGGCATCCACAGTAGATGTAGGTGTTCATATGCCTAGGTTGCAGATTTTGCAAAGTTGTGCAAGGATTATACATCTTTAGGAGGAAAACCATCCAAAGGGACAGAGCCAGCTGAAGAGGTACAGAGGTGGATGGATTCTTGTGCCCATATTTTTGGAGACTTGGGTTTGGATGATGCAACTAAGAGAAAACTTGTGTCAAGGCGGTTGCAAGGCAGGGTTATGGAGTGGTGGAATTCTGTTACACTTGAGACTCCAGAGGAAGAGATTTCATGAAGCAGTTCTAAGTTAAATTCGAGATGAAGTTTGTCTCCTCAGCTCAGAAGTCTGCTTTGTACAAGAAGTTCGTAGAGCTAAAATAGAATGGTTGTTATGTGCTTATTATGTTTCTGATTTTGAGGCTTTGTCCAGATATGCTTGTTCATATATTGACACACATTATCAAAAGAATGAGAAGTTTGTCATGGGTCTGGATACCTATATTGGAAGGTCATTGGTGGATCATCTTGATGATCCCTTTGAGAAGATTGTGGAAAAAATTGTTCTCCATGAGAGCTTGTTTCCTAAGAAAGCAAATGTTGTCGCTGCAACCAAGGAAGTTCAGAAACCACAGCAAGGTGGTAATAATAAGAAGAGGAAGCAGTAACAGTCGAAAGGAAAGGATGGACAAAGGAAGCCTAAGAGTGAGGTGATTTGCTTTAGCTTCCAACAGAATTGTCGTTACTCAAATGAGTGCAATAATCCCAAAGCTGAGAACAAGTGCTTCAAGTGTGGAAAGCCAGGGCACGAGAAGAAGGATTGTCCAGAATCGGCTAAGGCAAAGTAGGTATTGAAATCATATGCTTTGGAAGTTGTGCCATCTTCTTCGAGAGCTCCTACTGTAGAGGGGAAAGGAAAGGGTGTCATCGTACAAGATACTCTTTTAGTTAATGGTGTTTCAGTTCGTGTGTTGTTCGATACTGGAGCATTGCATTCTTTTATCTGTAATAAGCTTGTGTGCCGCTTGGGTTTGGAACCCGAGATTTGTGATAGACCATTGATCGTGACTAATCCAATTGGGGATTCGTCCAGTTTGTGCATGCTTTGTCATGGTCTGGTGTTGTTTAATCATGGTTGCTCTTTTGTGTGTGATTGCTTTGTGTTGAACTTCACTGGGTTTGGATCATCTTAACATGGATTGGCTCAAGAAGTATGCAGCGAGAGTGAATTATGAGAAGTTAGAGGTGAGATTCGGGGACGTGAAAGGGAGAAAGGTGTTTATTAGATGTAAGCCCAAAGAGGGAGTCTTTGTAAGCTATCTATATTCGCTTGTGATTCCACAGGAAGACTTTTCATCAGAACAGATCACGAATGAGTTTGAGGATGTCTTTGACGAGCTCAAAGGGTTGCCATCGCATCGTGAGATCGAGTTTAGAATCGATTTGGTCAAGAGTGCTAGACCAATTTTTATGCCTCTTAGGTGGATGGCACCTAAGGAACAACGAGAGTTAGAGATGCAGGTTCGTGACCTTTTGGGGAAGGGATTCATTTGGAGAAATGTTTCCAAGTGGGGTGCACCAGTAGTGTTTGCAACCAATGCAGATGACTCGTTGAGGTTGTGTGTAGACTATCGTGAGCTGAACAAGGTGACTAAGAAGAACAAGTATCCATTGCCGAGGATTGATGACATTTCGATCAGCTTCACGAAGCAAAAGTGTTTTCTCAGATGGATTTGGCAACAGGAGTTCACCAGTTGAGGGTGGCTAAGGATAATGTGCCAAAAACGGGTTTTAGGGCACCAGCCAGTTTCTTCGAATGGTTGGTGATGCCATTCGGGTTGATGAACACGCTAGCATATTTGTGGATCTTATGAATAAAGTTTTCAGAGATCAGTTGAATAAGTCTGTGCTTGTGTTCGTGGATAATATTTTGGTTTATTCATAGAACGAGGAAGAGCACAAGACACACTTGAGAGTTGTGTTGGAAATCTTGCGAAAGCATCTGATGAGAGCTAAGTTTTCTAAGTGCCACTTCTGGAAGAGTGAAGTGAGGTTCTTAGGCCATGTAGTTTCTAGAAGCGGAATAGTAGTTGACCCTCCTAAGGTGGTAGCAGTCTAGGACTGGGATCGTCCTAAGAATGCGACGGATGTCCGGAGTTTCCTTGGGTTGGCTGGTTATTACTGATGGTTTATCAAGGACTTCTCCAAGATAGCTGCACCATTGACAGGATTGATGAAGAAAAACCAATTGTTCACGTGGGATGCAAAGTGTGAACAAGCATTTGGGATCCTGAAGGAGAAGTTGATGAGTGCTCCTGTATTGACTATTCCAAATGGGAATGAAGAGATGGTGGTATACACCGATGCATGTGGTTCTGGACTTGGAGTAGTACTAATGCAGAAGGATAAGGTTGTGGCCTACGCGAGCCAATACCTGAAGCCACATGAAAGGAATTACCCAACTCGTGATTTGGAGTTGGCAGCGATTGTGTTTTCTCTAAAGATATGAAGACGTTACCTGTTGGGAGTTCGATTCGAGTTGTTTACGGATCACGTCGTTAAAGTATCTTTTCTCCTAAAAGGATTTGAATCTTCGGCAGCAACGATGGTTAAAGTTTCTGGCATCGTATGATTTTGGTATAGCCTATACTCCTGGCAAGGCTAACGCATTTGCAGATGCGTTGAGTCATAGACATGCAAGTTTGGGGGTAATGTTTTCGAAATGGTAGAGCGTCGAGTATTTGGTAAGATTTGTTTTCAGGCCAAGGCGTGTGAGCTGGAACCGGAGATGTTGGGAAGCTTGTCGATAAGACCTACTTTTATCGAAAGGATTGGCGAGGGAAAAAATCTCGATGCAAAGGTTGTCGAGTTTATACAGAAGCTGGAACCATGAGATAAAGAGTTCGATGTCGATCGAGAGGGTTGTCTTCGAAAGTAAGGGCGACTAGTTGTTCCTGATATCGACGGATTGAGGGATGAGGTTCTGAGGGAATGTCATTATTTAAAGTTGACAATTTATCCCGATGGTAATAAGATATATTAGCACATGAAGTGAGTCTACTACCGGGAGGGGATGAAGCAAGATATTGGGAAGTTCATTTCCAAGTTCATGAACTGTCAGTTGGTGAAATCTGAACAGAAGAAGCCGAGTGGTTTGCTTCAGCCATTGGAAGTTCCTACGTGGAAGTGGAAGCAGATATCGATGGATTTTATAGATGGACTACCCAGAACTAGGGCAGGAAATGAAGGGATTTGGGTCATCGTGGATCTCTTGACCAAAAGTGCGAGGTTTATTCCTGTCAAATCGACTAGGACGGCATCGAAGTTAGCTGAACTTTATATGAAATGGATAGTTCAATTCCATGGTATCCCGAAGAGCATAGTAAATGACCGAGGTCCATTGTTTACGAGTGGATTTTGGAAACGTTTGCAGGAATCTCTAGGAACCCTGTTTGAGTACGGCTTATCATCCCCAGACTGATGGTCAAACTGAGAGGGTTAACCAAGTTTTGGAAGATCTCCTAAGAGCTTGTGTGTTAGATTTTGGGGGGTCATCGGAATACCATCTACATTTAGTAGAGTTTGTATATAAAAATAGTTACCAGTCAAGCATTGGGATGGCACCATACGAGGCGTTGTATAGAAGGCCGTGTAATTCTCCAACTTGTTGGATTGAGAATGGAGATAAGTTGATACTTAGGCCAGAGGTGATAAGAGACACCTCAGATTGTATCAAGATCGTTCGGCAAAGAATGAAGGCATCCTAAGATCGTTAAGAGAGTTATGCGGATAAACGTCGTAAAGATTTGGAATTCGACGTTGCTGACATGGTTTTCTTAAAGATTTCACTACTGAAGCATGTGGTTCGGTTCAGAAATAAAGGAAAGTTAGCTCCAAGGTTCGTTGGGCCATTTCCGATAGTCGAGTGGATTGGAAAGCTCGCATATAGATTGGAGTTACCCAAGACGATGTCGAGTGTCCATATTGTTTTCCGTGTGTCGTTTCTACGAAAGTTCGTACATGATTCGAATGTGGTGGTATCTTCAGAGCAGTACGAAAACGTAGAAGTCGAGACCATAGTTGCGAGACCTCGTAAGCCACTTCTTGTCGTAGGGAATGACACGAAACAACTTAGGAGGAAGACGGTTAAGTTGGTTAAGGTACAATGGAGTGAGGATGACGACGATCGTACATGGGAGACGGAAGAAAGTATGAAGGCGATCCATGCAGAACTTTTCATTGATATGACCCTTTAGTATCGTATCGCCTTAAATCATTGTAACTTGTGCTATGATTGTTTTTAGAATTCCGCGTGCTAGGATAGGGCTATGGATGCATGGTCTGATGGCTGCTAGTTTGGATGATAGAATTGGCTGCTCATGAGTGATAGGAATGCAGAATTGTTGTGGTTACTTATGTTTGTTGGGATTTCAAGGGCTAAATTCCTAAAGGGGGGAGAATGTAACAACCCGCATCTTACATATCAGAGGATTATAAAATAATCTTTTTTCATTCCCTAAGGGTTGGATCATTCTCATATTTTAATATGTTGTTTATGGTGATGTGAGACATGTCCATAATTTTTATTAATTTTATTTGTGACCATTTTACCCCTATCAGTCTTGTATATGGAATAACTTTTGACTGGAATCGAATCAGGTATTGAAACATATGCCATTGGAAAGGAAATGATGTTTCTGTTTCCGTAGAGTGGTCACATTAAAGATTTGGCTCAGCGGTTTGGGAGGAATCGCTGTTTTAAGATATAACAACTGGTTGTTCTGGTTTGGTAAGCCAAAATAGGCTGATTTGAGGAGGCCCACTAATGGACTGGTGAAGGCTATAAATAGGGGGTAGAAGGCATGGAGAATAGTATACTTTCTCCATTCTCTCATTTGGAAAGGCTGGAGTTCCTTCATTCTCTTCACCTTTCCGCCATTAAAGCTTAGAGAATCAAAGATCTACAATATTTGAGGCTAGATCTACGCAAATCAAAGGGAGAGATCATCGAAACGAAGAGAATAGAGCAAATTCTTCGCTGTTCGGTTCAAGATCTAAGTGTTTTTAGGTTATTTTGGAGTATTGGTGAGTGATATGCATCTCTCACACAGATTCAATCAAGTATATGAATGTTTAATCTTGTTTTTCATCAAGTTCAAGTCATTTTCCTTAGATCTACATCATGGTAAGTCTATTTTTATATGAATCTCCATAGGATCTAATTTATCAACTTAAAACCGGTAATTTCTATGCTATTTCACATGTTTATGCAAGTTAGATCCATAAGTTATGTTCATATGTTCATTTATCATGATTTTGGTGAAATTTGCATAGTTTTGATTAAAATCGTCATATTCACATAACATGCTTATGGTGGTTTGGATGAGTAGATTTCATTGATATGGTCGATTGGCGAAGTTTTGATCAAAATTGAACTTGAATTGGGGCTGTACAGGCTACGAGTCAAGCGTGAGTTGGGATCGGTCGGTGAATGGCTTGGAAAGCAAGTCACATGGGGACGGTCGCATGCGGTATGGTCGGTCGAGCATGGGGTCGAGCAGAGATGCACGTTGGGGTTGGTTGTGCACACAAGGCGGATCGTCCGTGCACACGAGAGGCGGATCGTCCGTGCACACGAGAGAGTGGTCGGTCATGCACATAAATGAGTGGTCGGTTGTTATAAAAGGGGGTCGGTCTCTGGTCGTGCAAAGCAAGTTTGGGTCGAGCACGAGGGGTCGCATGCAGTTTGTATTTTTATTGATGCGATATGACATATACATCAGCTTTTTTGGGTTGTTTCATACTGTCTAACCTTAATGATCAATTATATCCGCCAACTGATCAAGACCACAACGTACTATTTGGATATCGAAGGTTTTGAACGGTCATAACATAGAAAATTTCACACATGGAACAAGAATTTTAAGATTATGAACATGACATCTTTATGTGCATGGATCTGGAGGTCATTGCTCAAGCTTAGAGTATTATAACTACCTCATGTGCAAATGACTTTAGCTTTTAGCACGTTAGTAAGGTCTTGTTATGTCCCCATTTGCTAGCAAGAGACCGATTGTTGCTAATGTATTGAGCTACAAAGAAATGTGTCAGTGATTATGCGTTGGATGGAACAATTTTCGTTCCGTACACTAGCAACTTTACAGTTAAGGCTGCATGGAAGTTAACTCAAAATGCAAAACTTCCAACTGTCGAGGATGAGTACATTTGGACAGGAAAAAAGATAAAGAAAAAGACTGCTTTTATCACGACGGATCAGAAATAAAATCCCCACGCGTCCCACCAAATCTCCACGCGTCAAACAGCCAACATGTATAAATACAGCTTTCTCCGTAACTCATAAACCAGAAATTAAGTTGAGCTCTCCCCAGTCACCGTCTTCTTATCAGCAAAGGAGAAGGAAAAACAATGGCACCAAAGAAACCAGCAGAAAGAAGCCAATTTGCAGGAAAAAAGATGCTGACCGTCTCCTTCGACGAAAACGGACCAGCCAGCGAAGAAGTGATTCCAGCACAAACAAACAAAGAAGTAGAACTGGCCGGAGTCACCACAAGCGGCAAAAAGCCGTCAAAAGCCAAACTCCTCGGCTACAAAAACGTAACGAAACCCAACATGCAGCAGCCTAACAAGAAGAAGAAAATGAAAACGAGGTTCAGCAACAATCGGTACACGTTGATAAACGGGAGCTACAAAAGGTACGTCTTCAAAGTGCTGAAGCAGGTGCATCCAGACCTGGGCCTTTCCACGAAGACGATGACGATAATGGACGAGCTGATGAACGACATGTTCGAGAGGATCGCAGGGGAGGCGGCCGAGCTCACCAAGCACGCGGACAAGGAGACGTTGTCGTCCAGAGAGATCGAGGCGGCGGTCAAGCTGCTGCTGCCCGGTGAGCTGGCTGAGTATGCTACCTCCGAAGGCCTGAAGGCGGTTTCTAACTATGTTAAAGCTGTTAAGGGCGATGATGATTAGCTCTTTCGCCCATGCATGTGTTTGTTTCTAGTGTTAACGGTTTTTTTTAGGGGTGCTATGTGATGACCGGTGGGTTAACCTGTAAATGTAATGTACATATGGGTAGTCGATGATTTTTGGGACGGAAGTGCTACTGTATGGCGACTGTGACGCTGGAATATGACATGCAATGTTAGAACATTTTTTTGCTGCTGTGCTGTGAAATAAAAAATAAAAATTTATGTATGAAAATGAGTTGGTGAATCTTTTGAAAAGAGTTTGTGAGGACTGGCGATTTCAGTCAAATCGATGTCTTTGATCGTAGAGTACACTTCACGTGCAGTTGTTTGCTTTTTCGGAAAGACTTTGCTATGAAGCCCGAAGGAATCCAGTGCGGATCTGTGCGGGAATGTCTGAGACCGTCGGATTGTATTCCTTTAATTCAGGGGACCATGCAATTCATTTCGCACAAAAAATGCGGCTCAATTCCCGGACCTTCTAGCATTTCTGTTTTCGGAATGTGCAAAGAAATGCATGCAAAGAGTCGTTAAGTGATTGGTAGAGGGCTTGTGTTTCTGTCGTGTTGTAGCACTAAATGATTGCGTATCTCATCTCAGATTGTTTCTTTGTTTGCACATTTTGTTTGCACATGCGTATATTTTTTCACTTCAATTCCTTTTGGCTTTTGCCACTCGCAATATTGCTGAATTAGCGTAGGGAGATTGTATCATTGTCCATTCCAAGTAGACTTATCCATGCAAAGTAACGTGGGGATGACTGTTCAACGGAAAAGGTGGTCTCTTTTTGTATGCTAGTTTGTTGATCCATTTAATTGGGGTCACCATGACACTATTAACCGTGTTAGTGATGTGTGGTCAGTGGCGGAGCCAGTTGTACGCATGAGGTAGGACAAGAAACATATAATAGGTAGGGCAGAGTTTTGAAGCTTCACATTTTCTAATTAAAATGCAATTATTGAGGTAGGGCCCCACTCATATCTCAGCTACAGGTGGCTCCGTCCCTGTGTGTGGTTGAGATTTAATAGGAGGAATTCAGAGAACAATCCCAGCTTCACACTACTAACACCGTTAGTGGTGTCATGGTGACATCGGTTAAAATAGGGTCAACAAACTCGCATTGTTTTGTCGAAAAATATTATATAGATGACTATTCAACTCAAATTTTTATTTTTATTTCCAAGTTCCTTGATGAAATAACTGTATATTCTGTTTTTCTTCTTCTCTCGAGATCAATTCTTCTGTACCCAATTCCGGTGTTTCCGTGTGCCCGACAGATCTCCACCACACATCAACCACACATATCATTAATAATCTAATGAACGAGTTCTACAATCCACTCAAAACCATTAGATTTTGTGCAAATCAATGGATAAGATTAATCCGACACTTGGGAACACCGGAGTTGGGTACAGAAGAATTCATCCCCTTCGAATGTGTTCAATTTTATATTACATTCTCACGTTCTACGTTCTTCTGACGATTAATGTGCTTTATGTGCTTACTAAAAGAATATTATGAGTAATAAATCATAAAACTAATTGAATATTTATTTTTGCCAACAAATTAAAGGTGTGCTTGGTGCAAGCGGAAGCAGAAAATTTAAACGGGGAATTTCAACGAAGAATTGTAGTTAACGGAGAATGCGTTTAACGCTTTAAGCAGACCATTTAAGCGGAGCATTTAGAAAAAGTATATGTTACTCTAATTCAGTCCAAACCAACTCTATTACGTATAGCATTTCGATATGATCGCAACGCAATAAACCGCGTATCAAACGTATCTCATTTGCACAAGTAATTAATTTTTAAAGTTTATAAACCAAAAATTTACTAATTAACTTAACTAATCAACGTAATTAGTCAAAAGGGGGAGGGGCAAACGCAGCAAATTCAAGTTGTAGATAAATGCCCCATTTCCATTTTGATGCATCAGACGTGTCAAAACAAAATAGAGCATTTCTGATCCATTTTTATGCCCCGAACATCCCCTAAAACCACGTATCGCTTTGTTTAATGTTTAAATGAAAAGTGAGTTTGGTTTATCACTATATATATTAAGTAAAGAATACATAATGTTATGAATACAATATCTACGAGTTTCTATAATGTCAAAGTTAACATGAGTTTATTTCCCATGGTAGTTATTATGGACTATTGCATTGGTTGAGAGTTATCAATGCAGAAGTTTTCACCTGAATAAAAAAGAATGTTACAATCTCATTGATATTGGTGATATTGAATTCTTACTATCACACAGTATTTTAAACCTCATATTTATTACGTTTGCATGTAATCTGACAACAAAGCTATAACATATTCTGAATGTGCTTGAAAATTCACTTTATGAACATGAATGAATTTATAGGAAATGAAGAAAGAAAAAAAATGGGTTACATGTTACAAATACAACGACGATAAGAAGTACGCTTATGGTAGCATGTTATGAGATTAGTTTGTCTTGAAATAAAATAAAAAGATTGATACATTGAAAGTAAAGAAAAATATTTTAATGAAGATTAATAAAAAATCAATGGGAATTAGTATTGTTAAGTAAATCACATAATATTTTGAATGGGATATTAATATTCATTTACAAACATTCTTATCAAACCGACCGTTAGGGAGGTTTCCCTACTGTAAGAGAGGCTAAATCAATTTGTCCGTCCCAATGAATATAGCCTCAAATATAGCAGCGTTGTCCGATACATAAACATTGCCTTCTTTCTCGGAATTGTTTTCTTTAATGTCTTTAACAATTCAAATTCTAATTCCTAAAATTTCTCTAAAATATCCATTATATTTCAAATGTACTTCAGATCCACTTTTTACTACAATATCTTTTGATATATCTAAATCTAAAAAAAAAATTAAAAAACAATTTTTTTTAAATCATTCATGTTTTTGTATATTAATCTAAAAATACAACAGTTTTTTTTTTAAATTATATAATCAAACGATCGGTTTTCCCACCGTTGTGCGGTTATACTAGTATAATCTTAAATATGAATGGTGATTTTGGCAAATGAGTGAGCCTTCGGAAAACTACACTTTTGAACAGCCTTCATCTGGCTCACCAATATTAATTTATGGATATCATATAATTAAAAAAAATATAAAAAATAATTAATTAAGCCATGTGCATGAACTGGAGATTAATTAGGAGATTTGAAAACATTTGGTTAAATACATGAGATAAAAGGAATTTCTATAATTTTTAGAATGATGTTACGTGGCATTTCAGTCGGGCTATTTTCTGGATGAATACACGGGACTCACGCGACAATCAACGGCCAAACAAGTAACAGTAATGATCTAACCTGGAAGCTGCCAAGAAATTCTCGAGACGAACATCTCGACAACTCAAGAATGCAGGTCATACGACTCGATAGAAAATCAACTTGAAGACGAGTCATTGACAAATGGGCGCACAGAAAAAGGAGGAGATTGAAAATCCAGTATGGTATGGCATGTACCAATCCAGACTGGGATACAACAGTACCGGTTTGGATCGGTGTATCATATACCATTCTGGGTCGGTATGATACATGCCGATCCGGATCGACATAGTACCATACACATACTGATCTGAATCGGTATAACGTATATATATATTGATCCAACTTGTAATCATCAGGAACCGTTGGAACATTCACGTTTTCCACTCCCTCCATAAACACCACCCTTCATTCCGAAAATTCTGGGTCTCCTCGCCTATATATTTGAGTTTCTTATGCTTATGGGAGGATCTATTGTTTGAAATATTGTAATGATTATTTGTCCCACATCGGCAAATAATGAGGAGCAATTCTACATAAATACTAATCCTTTGAAATATATATTGTGAATTGAAATAACATGGGCTTGGAAATGATGGCTTGGGCTTGTAGGAGTTGGGCCTATAAAATATTATTTAAAATGTCAAAAGATGGGCCTTGGGCCTTGAGTCTCGTGATCCATTAGGCCGCAAAACAAATCAGTTGACAATCCAAAACTCAACCAGTCGACCGTTTTGCTCTCGGGTTAAAAACGGTCGACCGGTGACTTTTTGGCGGTCGACTGGTTTCTTCCCAAAGGAAAGAGATGCGACGCTGTACAGACGGAAATAGCCGTTGCAAATGATCGTGACGTTTCTCTAAAAGGAGACCTCTTCGTTTGTTATAAATAGCAACGCCCAGAAATGTTTCAAATTACTTCGAAAGTGCTCTTCTTCTTTCTTTTCTGATCTTCTGCAAACATATTCTGTTTGTTGTATCCTAGAGGAATTTCGCCTGCTTCTACTCTATAAATTGTAGGGGCGAATAATTCCTTAAGGAAAGCGTTCACTACGTGCCTCAAACATCTGTTCCTCAATTACTGATTCATCGTAGTATAATTTTCAACAATCTTAAGGAATTATTATGGCTAGCACATCCGAATCGACGTACAAAATTATGAATCAGGAGTTTGCTGAATTAGATCGGTTTGATTGCACAAACTACACCTGTTGTCAAGACAAAATTATGTTTCTACTTACCACATTGAAGATTGCGTATGTCGTTGATGATAACTTGCCGCCAATACCACCGCCAACTGATAAGGATACTAAAGCTGTTAAGACCCAGAGAAACAAACGCGAGGAAGACGAAATTGTATGCAGAGGCCATATTCTCAACACACTCTCGGATCGTTTATATGATCTTTTCACTTCAACCAAATCTCCGAGGGAAATCTAGAAGGCGCTGGAGACCAAGTATAGCAACGAAAAGCAAGACGCAGATAAGTTTCTAATTTACGAATTCTTCGAATTTAAAATGCTTGGCAATGCATCGGTACTGGATCAAGTCCATGAGTTACAAGTTATTTTCAATAAATTGAAAAATGTTAAGAATGATATTCCTGAACCGCTACAAGTTGGCACTGTTATGGCCAAACTTCCTCGCGGATGGAATGACTATAGAAAGAAACTTATGCACTCAACGGAGGAGTTCTCCATGGAACAGATTCAAAAGCATCTTCGTATCGAAGAAGAAACACGAAATAGTGAAAAGAAGGTATTTGAATCTGATTCAAATATACATGCAGTTGATACCAATAAAAAGGGGCATAAGGAATCTGGAAAGCGGAAAAGGGATAGCAATCAAAACAAGGCTAAAGGGAAGGACTGTTATTTCTGCGGAAAGACAAGGCATTTCAAAAGAGACTGCAAATTCTACAAAAAGGCAAAGAAGGAACAATGACAAAGCTTCAATCATGGAAACAATAAATCAGATTCTGCGAATATGGTGCAACATGAGGGATCACCGATTGTTGCAACGGTGACAGAATTGAACATAGCCGATAACACCAAGGATGACTGGTGGTATGATTCTGGTGCTACCGTACATGTCTGCAATAATCAGTCCATGTTTAGTTTCTATGAAAAAGTTTCTAATGACAACAAAATTCTGATGGGCAATCATAATACGTCAAATGTCATTGGAAAAGGGAACGTGGAGTTGGAATTTACTTCTGGAAAGAAAAGTGAGTCCTTTGAAAAGTGAGTTTGGTTTATCACTATATATATTAAGTAAAAAATACATAATGTTATGAATACAATATCTATGAGTTTCTATAATGTCAAAGTTAACATAAGTTTATTTCCCATGATAGTTATTATGGACTATTATATTGGTTGAGAGTTATCAAGGCAGAAAATTTTACCTGAACAAAAAAGAATGTTACAATCTCATTGATATTGGTGATGTTGAATTCTTACTATCACTCAGTATTTTAAACTCCATATTTATTACGTTTGCATGTAATATGACAACAAAGTTGTAACATATTTTGAATGTGCTTGAAAATTCACTTTATGAACATGAGTGAATTTATAGAAAATGAAGAAAGAAAAAAAATGGGCTACATACTACAAATACAACGACGATAAGATGTACGCTTATGGTAGCATGTTATGAGATTAGTTTGTCTTGAAATAAAATAAAAAGATTGATACATTGAAAGTAAAGAAAAATATTTTAATGAAGATTAATAAAAAATCAATGGGAATTAGTATTGTTAAGTAACTCATATAATATTTTAAAATGAGATATTGATATTCATTTACATACATTCTTATATAATCTTAAATATGAATGGTGATATTGGCAAATGAGTGAGCCTTCGGAAAACTACACTTTTGAACAACCTTCATCTGGCTCACCAAAATTAATTTATGGATATGATGTAATTAAAAAAATATCAAAATAATTAATTAAGCTATGTGCATGAACTGGAGATTAATTAGGAGATTTGAAAACATTTGGTTAAATACATGAGATAAAAGGAATTTCTATAATTTTTAGAATGATGTTACGTGGCTTTTCAGTCGGGTTATTTTCTGGATGAATACACGGGACTCGCGCGACAATCAACGGCCAAACAAGTAACAGTAATGATCTGACCTGGAAGCTGCCAAGAAATTCTCGAGACGAACATCTCGATTACTCAAGAATGCATGTCACACGACTCGATAGAAAATCAACTTGAAGACGAGTCATTGACAAATGGGCGCATAGAAAAAGGAGGAGATTGAAAATCAAGGATGGTATGGCATGTACCAATCCAGACTGGAATACAACAGTACTGGTCTGGATCGGTGTATCATATACCGTTCTGGATCGGTATGATATATGCCGATCTGGATCGACATAGTACCATACACATACTGATCTGAATCGGTATAATATATATATATATATATATATATATATATATATATATATATATATATATATATATATTGATCCGACTTGTAATCGCCAGGAACCGTTGGAACATCCACGTTTTCCACTCCCTCCATAACCACCACCCCTCGTTCCGAAAATTCTGGGCCTCCTCGCCTATATATTTGAGTTTCTTATGCTTATGGGAGGATCTTTTGGTAGTCGGAACAATTTTATAAAGATACTTTAAATCTCCTCGGATTCATACTGATCTGAAAGGGTACCTGTAATAATTCAATCATATCTAGTGCAAAATTTATCAAAGTGGACGTATGCATCGTTAACCGAACCACTATAAGAACTTTGTGTGATTGTTTTATCGCATTTATTCATTTGCATTTACTTTTCCTCCACTATAATCAATTATGGATGTTAGAGCTACTTCGCTATTTTGGTGCTTTCACCGACAAAACTCATTATCGATTTAAAGACCTTTTCATCTACTAGTGGATTCCAAATCTATTGAGGGAAGATTCTTGCTTTTCTTCTTTTATCATGTAAAGGAAGTTCAAGTCATTGCTCAACACGACTACCAGAAAGAAGACATCTACCGCCACTGCTAATGCTCAGACTGAAGGAGGGATGAGAGTCAACAAATAAAACCTAGTCCTACCAATAATGTTGTTGCTTATCCTGTCATGATAACTACAGGAACCAACTGTGTGGCGATGGAAGTGGATACCCAGGCTGACATTATGAATATGATGAAATGCTTAAGTGGACGCAACAAACCCTAGACCGACAAGTGAGGGAAAATAAAGAACAGAGAGCATGAGTGGATCACATGAATTCATAGTGAAATGTATGAAGGTGTCGCTCTTCAATTCCGGTACTTGTTGAATCAAAAAAGTCTTCTTTATCGATACATAGCTGTCAAAGTCAGCGCATGAGACTCGAGAAAGGGAAACATCAAGTTGCAGCATAGAGTCTATGGATCGGCCTCACGAGCGAACATACCGATCTGGATCGGCATGGACATAATGACCCAGATCCGGATGTTCACAAAAATCTAGATCAGACCAGTCAAGCTGATCCAGATCGTAGAGGAAGGACCAATCCATTTCATCCTCGTCCCAGCATAGCTCCAAATCTTCTAGGCTCTTCTCGATCAATTGTCACATCTCCCTCGCATCCTTATGAAGGTCGGGATGCCACAATTTGGGGAAATACGACCAGAGATACTGCTCATCGAATTTAACTAGTGAGGTGCGAACCTAGAAGACAAGAATATGACGTCGAACTTGGAAATTATACCCCATCCTATCAAGAACCTTTCTCTGACTATTATGGTTCGACAAATTATGCGAGACAATTAAAGTTACACAAATGAGGATAGGGAGATTGAGCGAAGTCATATCCCATTTGTCGATGGCATTAAGGAAGTAGAATATCCCAGAAGGTTCGATATGCTACAAATGCCACATCATACAACAAAGACTTCCCTGATGCAATACCCAACTAGGTACTTCTAACAACCCGGGATTTGGGCAACTAAGGTGAACAGATATATTGTGTTTTGTGATTTCTAAACTAATATGCAGGTAATACTTGTTTGTGAAACTAACTCGTACAATATTTTACAACATGAAAATAAGGAATTTGTGGTTTATGGAATTTATGTGTTGTGTGATGAATTTAGTAATAATAGGAAATTATTCCAATCTATAATTGTAAAATTATAACTTAATGATTAAAGTGGATGTTGAATGTAACAACTCATATTACAGCATGCTCAGTTTTTTTGCAAAATGCTAAAATTCAAGTTCATTGAAACCTATGTTGATTTGTATGGTATTTTTTGAAAGGAAAAGATAAAATATATCAGAGCTCACAATAAAATATCTCACAGCATAACGAATAAAATATAATAGTAAATAAATTCTTACCATAATAATGACACTGTCTAACAAGAGTCTCTAAGCTATAAAATCTTTATCATCCGTTTAACCTGCAGGTTTGTTATGAGTAGGGGTTAGAACGGAAGTTTTAGTGAATGGACAAATTATACTTTCTAGGAATAACACTACATATACCGTTCCATCACTGGTTTACCTTTATTAAGTTATTTGGGTTTACTGTACATTACTCTTCTGATTTCACGCATAGATCGTACCCATCAACTCCCAAGTAGATTAACCTAATAAGTCATATATATATATAATTATATTCTCCTCATCTCAAAGTACTCCCCATAGTACCCTCCTCGAGTGGTCTCCATCGCCGCACTACGAAAGCATACTAGGTCTCCATCGCTACGCTATGCACGCATATTGGATCATGCTACGTGTTAGTACAAGATTTCGGCACCGAAACCAACGCACGATGAAGGGGTATCACAAAGGGATTGATACCGAAGAAAAGTCCTAAGAAAGAACCAAGCCGACACCGAAAACAAGAGGGATAGGAGTAGAGCCGACATCGAAAGCCTGGAACCATAACAATAAAGCCGACTCTGGAACAACAAGATTGGAAATATGGAATTGGCACTGAACATATAGAAGGATGGCACCAGAACAAAGACTTTTTACATATGCTATCGGCACCAACAAACCAGATCAAACAGCTCGCTGCCAATACTAAGAAGATGGCAATAAAGGCACGATACTAGTAACAACGTGCAATAAGAAGTTAGGCTTGGTGTCGGTATCAAATAATGAAGGCAGATACAAAGATCCAATACCAAGCAAAGAAGAGGCAAAGCATGAAGGCGATACCAGGAGTTAGTACACTAAACAGTAAAGGCAGAACCAAATACCAAGACTGGATCTCGATGGAAGTGATACCAGTAGGAAGAAAGCAAATCGATACCACACACATAAAGAACAAATTTGAAACCAAGTTCATGAAGGGGAAGTACAGAGTCAGTAACGGTTATACTAGGGCAAAAGAGAACCATAAATACCAACAAGCTTGATGTCGATACTACTGCACACATGTGAAACCAAAGTTACAAAAGAAAGAGCATGAATTTGATACTATAAGAGATACAGTATACTGCAACGGAGCCTGGCAACGGACGCCAACGGCTCCAGGAAACAACTTCCAACGGAAGCTTATTTCAAGAATTTTTTTCACGTTATAAAAAAAATAAAACGTTGAAAGCCGTTGGCGGCCGTTGGTAGCTATTTTTTAGTCGAGCAGAAATCAAACGACCTGCTTTCTTCCTACCTCATTACGTTTTCTCCCCCAAATTATTTTATTTTCCCTAAACACTTCCAACCCTTTGTTTAAATTGGCCACCTCCACCTCCATAGCTGCCGTTACCCTTCCCAACGCGTTCAAACTCTCTTTACTCCTCTCTAGGCTCCAATTTATGATGATTGCCTCCCTTGAATCTCTACAGTCGACTATGTCCCTTTGAACGGCTTCCCTCCTAGAGTAGTGAAATCCTTACACAACTTTGCAAAGTCCACAACCTTAGGTACTTGCATCTGAACCCCAACATCTACCGCGGTTGTCTTTGGAGTGGGTACCCTCCTCGTGATCGCTGCCACCATGGCCTCGAACATAGCTGGGTAATCAGGTATACCGCCATCTCCCCCTCAAGGAACAGGCACTTCCCTAATAGTATGTCTTGATGTTCGACGACTCATTCTAAATCTGAGAATAGAATGATTAGTCTACACATGAGAAAAACTGCAAATGGAGTTCAAGCGCTACTACACTATATACTATAGTATAGTAATCATCCATTAGCAAAGTACAAATACGTCTCTCATGCGTATTTACGTCCATGAACTTAGGATAAAATCACTTAATCAGGCTCTGATACCAAAGTTCGTGGATGTAAAGACGTATGAGATACATATTTGTATTTTCCTATTGGATGACTACTATGTTATAGTATATAGTATAGTAGCGCTTGAACTCCATGTAATGGCCCGAATTTCCATACATTTTGAGTTGACTAATAACACCACACGTCCAACCCAAATGGCACAGAAATACGAATCATTATTAGAAAGAAGTTAGAGGATGAGAAATAGAAAGAAAGAAATATTAGCATAGAAGAAAACGAAGATCACAAACTCATAATGGAACGAATAAAATATATTAGATAACATAAACTCTGAAATATAATTTAGCAACTTTATATACATACCATCATCAGAGCACAACAGCTATTTCTGGAACAGTAATAAACACCTGTTTCCAGATACGAACATAATACACAACGGAAAAATATGACAGTCTATAGCTAACTGGCGAAGCCTCCTGCTTCAACTCTTCCAAGTGAATCTGTAAGATCCCAACTACTTGACTGCCCGTACAAATTTGGGCACCCAAGAGTTTAGGGAAACAAACAAAATAAACTCTGGGTAAGTCATGGGACTGGTGTGAGTAAACTCCAACCATTTGTTTAACTTTCAAAGTTCTTTCAAAAGAAATGATAATCGTAAGACCGATCCACACATAAACACGGATGGTTTTTACCTTACGATAACCAAAATATTTTTTGATATCAAATCCGATGATATTATAATAGTGTCTAAATCAAATAAATAGAAATCTAGCGGAATGCTTGCATCTCACGCTCCATATATAATATTAAATCAAAAACCGCATGGCGCTTATTGGAGATTGGATTTCCAACATGACAAGGAATGGAACCACCTTCCAATAGTGTAACTGTAAAGGGGAATACACTGGGTTCAACAAGAACATCTTGCAACCCGACCCACACATGACCGACCACTCATTTCGCTTGAGTGTATCGAATGTATATCACCAACGGTTGGGATCAACATCTGTTTCCCGAAAGGGACAGCATCGATAGATTAAAGAAGCAAATGGAATGTCTCTAGATAGTTGATTATACATCCTAATGGGAGCGACCAACCTAGCCATGCTGCCTGCCCGATTTTTGTCAATTCCCAGCTGTGAGGCTTGATGTTTGAATTATCTTCCAGAACATCTGGCCACCACTCACTTTGAATGCCACATCGTCAGATCCGTCGGAAATCACTAATTGATTCCCATAGAAATACTCAGATTGTTAAGCTAAAGAAGTTTCCCTTCTTTGCCACCAACTTCGTACGTTTGAAGGAATCAATGTGCGTAATCCCTTTGGAAATACTCTGTCAGGCACTCATCCATATAAGTTGTCCTAGGTCCGGTCAAACTGAAGGCACCGTTCTATTAATCCATCTTGGGCAATTTCTACCTAGGGTTAACAGAACAGCCCTTGCATTTTACTCTGTCTTCAATGAACTTAAACAGAAGTTGATTCATAACGCTTATACCAATACGGAGGGGTTTCCAGATATTAAATCTGATCTCAGTCTCTCCATATTGACAACGGAGATATAAAATAAACTAAAACATTGATAGTCGGTGATTTAACTATCAAAGGAAAAACCATTCAACCAACGACCCTATTTCCAAATGGAAATTCTACCGATCAACCATCAAACAATACTGGCCCCTGTTTATACTAGTTCTTTATTATATTATCGATTTCAAATTCCCTTTTCCCCTCTTTCGTATCCTTCCAAAGCTTGATTTTCTCTCTATTCTTGGAAAAAACATTTCAATATCATAATTTCTTTATTCGAGGAAATATCTCTTATTACAATTAGAAAAAAAAATTCTATATATTCACAAATTCTTATTTTTTATATTCAGAAAATATCCCTTATTAATATCGGAAAATATTTCCATATTTCATTTATAAATTCCTCGTTGACCAATTCATTTCCTTTTCTATGCATAGAAAATATCTCCCATTTTATTTGGGAAAAACATTTCAAAATCCTTTAAATTAGCGCAATGTTATAAAACATCGTTATTATAACTCAAACCATTAATCATTTATTAACTAACCATATTGCTAACCAGTCTTCACTATTGAACCTTAACCATTTCTCCATCAATCATGAAGTCAATCAAGTTGGGATATAATTACCTCTCAGACCTTAATTGAACAACATTCTCAATTTTGAAATAGTCAAAGCTCACAACTTCAAACAAAACATCGCTTATGCAATTCACAGATTCAATCTAAGGATCCATTTCTTTTGTAGACAAACATTGATTATAACAGTAGCGTTATAATCGCTGTTTCCAACTATTTGATTTATAAGACATTTATTATAACGACAGCATTAAAGTCGCTGTTTAGATTTACAAAACATTTATTATAACGACAGCGCTAAAATCGCTATTTAGATTTATAAAACATTTATTATAACGACAGCGTTATAATCACTGTTTAGATTTCCCACACATTTAATGTAATAGTAGCGTTAGAATCGTTGTCTCCAAATATTTGGTATATAAACATTTATTTAAAACCTCTTCATCAATTCTATATTCTTATTTCAACAAATTTCCTTTTGTTTTCATTACTTCGAAACATAACTATATACTTAACTTAAATTAATATTATATTATCCCAAAACTTAAATAGCTATAAATATTAAAATATTAGTTTCTTAACGTATTTAATCTATAGATCCGTACTAGATAGATTTTAAATCTCTTTCCTAAATGAATCTTGACATAGTTAAATCCTAAATATAAATCTCTTTGATTTATCTCAGTTTATTTTATATTCTAACTTTGGAATAAACCCACTCATGTCCCTTTTGAAAACGATTTTCCTTTTTTTTCTTTTTCATTTAAATTTCCATTTGAATTTATGTTTCCAAATTCAAATCCCCTTTATAAATGTTTTCACTTAAAATCATTATTCACTTCAGTCATGAATAATATTCCCTTTTATATAATTAAATCCATTTGATTTCATACTGAATAAATCCTGAAATCCCAATTCCTTTATTTAACTTCTATTGGTAGAGGATTACTCAGGTAATGTCCCATTTTATTTCACCTTTTTCTAATCTCGTTCATAATTTCCTTTATAATCTGCTAAGTTCAAACCCAATTACAAATATCGATTTTAAAACCACTTTCCACCTTTCTATATAAATTCAAACTTGAATTCATATTTCAATCTATCCAATGATAAATAATCCACTTAATTTATATTTTTATTTATAACCAACTTCTTGATTTATCCACTTGGTCAGGTGTCTATTTTCAACTCTATTCTAAATTTTTATTTCTAATTCGAAAATAAATTTCATTTTAAATCCCAATTTCCTTTTCCACGTTTGAAAATATTTTACGGTATCTAACATACCAGGTTTCTAGGGCCAGGGTAATTCAAACACAACATATCCAATCATGGATTATATAACACATCATATATCACAATCAAATAAAAATAGTAATATAAATGTTGAGGAATCCAGTTGGATTCCTCCAACCTGTTTCCCTGCATCCACCGATGTTAATTAACATAAATAACATCGAAAATATTAAATTTCGCAACCTATATGAAATATATGGTGAACAGAATTATTTAACGATCAATGATATAACTATATCAATCAATTCAACCAATTTATCAACCATTCATCCAAACGACCATCACACAGTATAAAATACTATAATTAAATTTAAAACTCGTTTATATAAAAATATAAACGAGTCAGAGTTAGTGTGTAACGACCCGGATTTTCGGCGACTTTGGTTATCGACATAAGCACGATGTCGATAACCAAAACATCGAAAAATCCTGGTAATTAGTGAAAGAAATTAGAGGGTGAGGAAAGATAAGATAGAAACTTAGAATAGAAGAAGAAGAAGAACACAATATCAGAGTAACACGAATCTCACAGCGGAACGAATAAATATATTTCATAACATAACTTTGAAATACAAATCTGTACTTGCATATACATATCATTATCAAAGTACAACACTTACAACACAGCGGAATAATAATAGCTATATGATCCTGAAGCCTCCTGCTCCAGCTCTTCAATGTACTGTAAATCCCGACTACTTGACTGCCCATACAAATTTAGGCACCCAAGAGTTTAGGGAAACAAAACAAAATAAACTCCGGGTCAGTCATGGGACTGGTACGAGTAAACAGTTTAAAAACAGTTATACAGGTATATGATATCTCATAAGACCACGCCGCATAACGGAACGGGTTTTTCCCTTACGAGAATCCAAAATAACTTTATATCAAAAACCTTTTGATATTATAATAATGTCTATCAACCACAGTATATATAATCATTTAGCAGAAACGCTTTCATCTCACGTTCTACATATATAGTATACAATCAAAACCGCAAGCACGTATTGGGTAATGGATTTCCAACTATGACAAGGTATGGAATCACCTTCCGATCAGTGTACTCTAGGAACGATACACTGGAGTTCAACAAGAACATCTTGCAACTCAGCCACACATGACCGACCACTCATTTCGCTTGAGTGTATCGAATGCACATCACCAACGGTTGGGATCAACAACCGTTCCCGTATATATATATGGGACAGCATTGATAGATTTAAGAAACAAATGAATATTCTCTAGATAGGTGATTATACACCCTACTTCGGTGCGACCGACTTAACCATGCTGCCTGCCCGATTTCTGTCATTACCGGATGATGAGGCTAGAAGCTACGTTTTATCATTACATCAGATTCACTTCGAATGCCACATTGTCAGATCTATCAGAATCACTAATTGACGTCTACAACCATACATTATGTGTCAGCTAAAAGAAGTTTCCTTCTCCGCTTCCACTCTTGGTATAGTTGAAGAAATCAATGTACGTGACCGTCTGGAAATACTATGTCAGACATCCATCTTCATTTACTTAGAAATGTCACATCGTCATACCCGCCAAATCACAAATTGACTTATCCAAAAATAACATGGGTATACAGCTAAGAGAAACGAATTCCTCCGCCACCAAACGTGAATACGTTTGAACAGATCAACTTACGTGATCCATTGGATATACTCTGTCAGACCTTCGTCCATACAAGTTGTCCTGGGACTGGACAAACCGAAGGCACTATTCTGTAAACAGGATAGCCCTTGCATTTTACTTCGTCTTCAATTTTCTTTGGCATATATGATTCGCGACGCTTATGCCAATACAGAGTGGTTCTATGGATAATAATCCAACCGGTCTCTCCATATTAACAACGTTAAAATGGTCAAAACTTCGATAGTCGGTGAGTTAACTATCAAAGAAAAACAAGTGTGTAAACAACGATATTATTTCCAAATGGAAATTATATCGAACAAACATCATTTAACATAAATCTCTTTAGTTCATTAATTTACTTATCTCATGTTTCCCTACGTTCAATATTCCTTATTTTCTAAATTGGGAAAATATACGTTATTAACAATGGAAAACATTTCCATTTCTTTGTTTCTTTATTAGAAAACATTTCTGGTTTCTTATTTGGAAAACATTTCCAAAGCTTCTTCATTGGACTTAGACAGATGTTTAAACAAACCATCGCGATGCCAACTCAAACCATTTCCTTTACTGCCGAACCTTAACTATCCCTTAGTTAAAAACGAAGTCAATCAAGTTGGGGTAGAACTACCTCTCAGACCTTAACTGAACAACATTTCTAACTTTGAAATAGACAAAGTTCACTTTATATTTCTTTAACAAACTTCCTTACTTAACCCTCCTTCGAATAACTATATTCGATTGACTCTTATCAATTAACTCTATTGGACTAACCCCTATCAATTAACTCTTATTGGACTAACACTATTTGACTAACGCTATTTATTTACTCATTTCACTTACTCTTTTCGAATAAACTATATTCGATAATTCCTTTTACTTTCTATTCGAATAACTATATTCGATTAACTCATTTGCTTCTATTCGAATAACTATATTCGATTTAACTCATTTGCTTCTATTCGAATCGATTAAACTAACATCGATTATCTCCTTTCAACTTTATTCTCTAATCGATTAACTAACATCGATTAACTTCTTTTACTTTAACACTAATCGATTAACTAACATCGATTAACTTCTTTTTAACTTTATTCTCTAATCGATTAACTAACATCGATTAACTTCTTTTTAACTTTATTCTCTAATCGATTAACTAACATCGATTAACTTCTTTTTAACTTTAACACTAATCGATTAACTAACATCGATTAACTTCTTTTACTTTAACACTAATCGATTAACTAACATCGATTAACTTCTTTTTAACTTTATTCTCTAATCGATTAACTAACATCGATTAACTTCTTTTACTTTAACACTAATCGATTAACTAACATCGATTAATTTTTTTTAACTTTATTCTCTAATCGATTAACTAACATCGATTAACTTCTTTTACTTTAACACTAATCGATTAACTAACATCGATTAACTTCTTTTTAACTTTATTATCTAATCGATTAACTAACATCGATTAACTTCTTTTACTTTAAAACTAATCGATTAACTAACATCGATTAACTTCTTTTTAACTTTATTCTCTAATCGATTAACTAACATCGATTAACTTCTTTTACTTTAACACTAATCGATTAACTAACATCGATTAACTTCTTTTTAACTTTATTCTTTAATCGATTAACTAACATCGATTAACTTCTTTTACTTTAACACTAATCGATTAACTAACATCGATTAACTTCTTTTTAACTTTATTCTCTAATCGATTAACTAACATCGATTAACTTCTTTTACTTTAACACTAATCGATTAACTAACATCGATTAACTTCTTTTGATAAACTACGTTTTCCTTTACAACTATTTCCTTTTTATAACGTTTACTTACCGTTACAAATATTTCCTATTTATAACCTCTATTTACCGTTACAAATGTTTCCTATTTATAACTTCTATTTACCGTTACAAATGTTTCCTATTTATAACTTCTATTTACCGTTACAAATGTTCCCTATTTATAACTTCTATTTACCGTTACAAATGTTTCCTATTTATAACTTCTATTTACCGTTACAAATGTTTCCTATTTATAACTTCTATTTATTTTCTAAATAAATATTCCTTTTCTATTTCTATTTATTTTCTAAATAAATATCCCTTTTATAAAACTGTGTTCGTTTTATAAATATTTCCTTTTATAAAATCTGTTGAATTTATAAAATCCCTTTTATTTACTTTCGAAATATTTCCTTTTATAAAATCTGTTGATTTTATAAAATCCCTTTTATTTCAATATACATTGAAATAATTCTCTTACATCCCAGGGTCTTTTATGATATTTAAAATATCGAATAAAAATGATCAACATCATTCCAACACCCATAATCCATAACATATTATATAACACATCATATACCACAATATATGAAAACAGTAAAATAAATGTTGAGGAATCCAGTTGGATTCCTCCAACCTGTCTTCCTGCATCCACAGATGTTAAACAATATAATATAACATCACTTTCATTTCCATATGATATACTCTGTTAAACAGAATCAATATAGAAATTTCACTAACTGACTAGCAGTTCAATCAAACAGTCAACACACAGTCAATCAGCCAATATCTAACAGTTCTAAAAATATAACATGAAATTATAAACTGTTCAGAGTTAGTGAGATTTACTCACTTTGGCAGTTCATCGTTAAAGAACGATAAACTGTTGTTTGATTTGAATCAAACAATTTATTTCGCCATAAATTCCAATGAGCTCCACTCCATTCCCAGTCAGTTCCAGTGTGTAGTTGTCCTCCCTACGATCCCAATGGATCTGACCGTTCGCAATTCTATAAAAATCGGCCCATCATCATTCCCTTACGTTAGAACCAGGTCTGCTTCAACTTTTCAACCCGCAAATAAACAATGCAATTCCCTTCATCCAAATATAAACCCGCTGCCTGCTTCTCCCCACCATACCATTCTGAAAATTTAAACCCATAGTTCATTTCAAGACAAAGACCCGCAAATCCCTTCTTTTAATACACTTTAAATGGGCCTCACCTTAAAACGGCCCAACCCCTCCTTTTTAAAACCCATACCCATCTATACGAACCCAAGCCCGCTTCTGTCCTCTTCTCCAACTCCAGATAAACCCCATTCATGCCTTTCAAATGGCCAACGCAGATCTTACTCATCCATTTCTCTTCACTATACTTATGGTCATTAACACTTGAATTAACAAATTAATAAAACCATAATTAATCCCAATTTAAAACCTTATACCGTCCACTCATCCTCTTCCCAGTACCCAGTATTTACGCTCCTCCTTTCATGGCATGTTTCATGCCAGTTCCTTCCACCTTCCTGCTCACACTCGCGACCCAATATCCCGTCACAATACCTACAGGGTGCGAACAATATTGTGTTCGAATCACCCGCAAATCCCATGCAAAATGCCACCTTCCTTCCTGAGTACAAAACCACAACCGGATCATTTCGATATCGCCAAAATCATCAGCAACATCCAACCCTAAGTCTGTCGTTCACTAGTGCGAACTTGTTGAAACAAATCTGAGCGTAGAGGGTAGCTTTCCAGAGATTCAAGGGTGTTTTCAAGTTTTTAAATGTTATTGGTATTGATTTTGATCGATTTTCTTAATCGATTTTTTTCTAGTTTGAGGAAATTGATGGCGGCTTGTATTATTCGGTTTACAGAAAATGATTTAGGTCTTAAGGCTTTGTGAAGAGAGATATATACAAATGAGAATATACGTGGTTGTCCAGTACTAGCCTAACGTGGCCATGTTTTGATCATTCGCTGGTTCCTTTACTTCGCGGTTACTACTCACATGTCGTGGCATCAAAAGGGAACGCTCGTTTGGCATAAAAAAAATCAAAATAGATATCTTTGTTTGGATTATAAAGTTTAGCGTACCGCAAATGCACCAACTTCGTTACACAAGATTTACACGATTGTACAGACTGCTATAGACAGAGTTGAACATACCGTTGTGACGACCAATGTACCACGATCCCAAAGATATAATAATACCGGTAGGTGGACTCATATTTTGAAACTTCAAACTGTTGATTTCAGGGTGCGAAATACTTCAAATAAAAAGTTGCTTATTTAATTAATTAAAAATTACAATAAAATTCTAAAAATTAAATTATCACTATTTCCCAAAAGAACCTTGTCTAAATTCAACCCTGATCTCTAGTTATATCGAATAAACTATTACGGTCGATAAACGATTCTATAACGACTATTTTAAAATTTGATTTGGATATATCTCAAAATCTACACGACGAAATCCTGATTTTTCTCTTCCACTAGAAAGATATACTCCACCAGCTCCACACGTTTCTTGTTTCACAGAAATCTGATTTAAAATGAAACCTGTACATTCAGTTGAAGTTCGAATTGCCAAATAGCGAACTGCAGCGCCATTTCAAGCTCGTTTATAATTATATTATAAACTATACGTTCAATTGTCGACGATTGAATATATTCATTATTCTAATTCAATTCTAAACTGAATTATATATCACAGATGATCCGGTTCACACCATATCGTCATTTCGACAAATTCTGATTATTCAGAATTAAATATATTATTTAATTCATTATTTTAATTAAATATTCACCATTATTTTATTCAACGACCATGTAATTCACTAACCTACCATTTATACAATTAAATAAATTAATCATAATACCTCTGCCAATGCGGGTCATTACATTCTTCCCCACTTAAAATAATTTCGTCCTCGAAATTGCTAAAAGGTAGAGGACGACCATATCGACTGGTTAGAACATATTTGTTCACTTCTTAACTTCAGTTTCAACTGAACCAATTTAATTTCAATTAAATTATTAATTAATTCTTATCAACGAAAATTTTCAAAAATCCTGAAAATTTTCTAACGCCTTAACTCTTCGAAAAATTTCGCCAGCACCTCCTTTGTACTGGTCAATCGGTCAAACTCCAACTCGCCTCTCTGGGGCATCTCCAACCCAAAAAGAAAATCAAACAGCCAAGCGGCTTGCCAATTCGGCTCATCAAAATCTCATATCATATTAAATATAAACTTGTACCTTTTGTCGGCATATCATTATATTCTTTCCACCTGTTATCAATTCAGCGGATACAAGGGTCATCCCAATCAAATTTCAATCTGCTTTTATCCACAACACAACATTTCGCTCATATCCGAGCCAAATATCTTTTTAACTCGAGTTTCTTCTCGATTCCCAACTCTTAACTTGATTATCACATTACACTTCAAATTTGAATCTCACAATCCAATTTGTCTTGATATCATTCAAATTCAATCTAAGTTACCACTTTACTGACTTTACTTTTATTCAAATCTGCTTTCACCAATTTCTGTTAAAATTGTTTTCAATTCAAACAGTCTCTTCCTGGGAATTTTTAAACAGTTTACTCTTTTCAAAAAAATCAAATTTTCTTTTTTTTTTGAAATTCAACTGAGCCCAAAATCAATATTCCATTAGTTAAATCACTTCTCTAATTCTTTATCAATATTTGTCAACCAAATATTTTCAATAACCATATTGGCCTTTTATGTTATTTGGAAAACATTTCCGAATATCGCCTTCCTTTATTTTCTAAACTTCAGAAAATATATGCTATTTATAATTGCAAAATACCCCAATTATTTATCTCTTTTCCGATCTCGTTTATTTCTATATTCAAATTCTATATCACTTCCATTGAATTTCATATATTCAAACCCCCTTTGAATTTCCTATATTCAAATTCCTTTAAATACGTCTCGATTTCAATTCCTTTTGAAATCGATATTACTACCTTTGGAAAATAGGTTTTTTCCTTTCAATTTCACACTTGAATTCTTTTGTTCTGAATTATCCAATGATAATTCTCTTCACTTCATTTATAAACTTCGTTTATAAAAGAACTTTTTATTAAACTTCGTTTATAAAGGGACTTCTCATTTTATTTTATTTTTAAAACAAGTTAATATTTCAAATCTATTTAAAAATTCAAACTCTATTATTTTTAAACCCCATTTTTGAAATTCAACACAACTTGTCTTTCCCAAAACAAATTCAACACAGTATCTCTGGTAGTAATTCATCACTTACAACTCGAAAATGAATACTGATGATGTAGCTGTCATCACCAGAATCTATTTCCCAGCGATCGAAGTGAGTTCAATACTATAAAACCATTTCTAAACATTTCCACTTTGAAATTCATTTCAAAATATAATTCACATTGCTTGTAAAACAATTTAAAATCTACCAGGATCTTAAAATTTCCTTACTATTAATCCAAATCCATTTACAAACACTTATCCAATTCTCCATAGTTTTAACTTCAATTCTGGTTTAAATTTCAGATTTAACTCATCTGATTTCACGTATTTCACTTATATGAATTCTGATTGATTATTTTCATAACCATTTTACTTATAATCTTTATCCGATTATAATAACAACCAATATATCCAATATATTCAAAATATACGTTGGGTAAACTATTTCGTTTACCCTCTTTTCAAAACATACCATGACGTTTCATCGTATTCAAGTGTTTAGTAACTCCTACCGATACAGTGGATCAAACTGATCGACCAGAACCCATAAACGACTCAACCAATGAATCTCCACAATATAAAACAAATTTTTATATCAATAACAAATACGTTCACTCGTATATATACACTCAAACTCAATTTAGGGTATTACTAACCCTATCTTTACCGAGTCACGCCACAGAGCCAAGTAATTCTTAACTTAAGCTCTGATACCAACTGTAACGACCCGGATTTTCGGCGACTTTGGTTATCGACATAAGCACGATGTCGATAACCAAAACATCGAAAAATCCTGGTAATTAGTGAAAGAAATTAGAGGGTGAGGAAATATAAGATAGAAACTTAGAATAGAAGAAGAAGAAGAACACAATATCAGAGTAACATGAATCTCACAGCGGAACGAATAAATATATTTCATAACATAACTTTGATATACAAATCTGTACTTGCATATACATATCATTATCAAAGTACAACACTTACAACACAGCGGAATAATAATAGTTATATGATCCTGAAGCCTCCTGCTCCAGCTCTTCAATGTACTGTAAATCCCGACTACTTGACTGCCCATACAAATTTAGGCACCCAAGAGTTTAGGGAAACAAAACAAAATAAACTCCGGGTCAGTCATGGGACTGGTATGAGTAAACAGTTTAAAAACAGTTATACAGGTATATGATATCTCATAAGACCACGCCGCATAACGGAACGGGTTTTTCCCTTATGAGAATCCAAAATAACTTTATATCAAAAACCTTTTGATATTATAATAATGTCTATCAACCACAGTATATATAATCATTTAGCAGAAATGCTTTCATCTCACGTTCTACATATATAGTATACAATCAAAACCGCAAGCACGTATTGGGTAATGGATTTCCAACTATGACAAGGTATGGAATCACCTTCCGATCAGTGTACTCTAGGAACGATACACTGGAGTTCAACAAGAACATCTTGCAACTCAGCCACACATGACCGACCACTCATTTCGCTTGAGTGTATCGAATGTACATCACCAACGGTTGGGATCAGCAACCGTTCCCGTATATATATATGGGACAGCATTGATAGATTTAAGAAACAAATGAATATTCTCTAGATAGGTGATTATACACCCTACTTCGGTGCGACCGACTTAGCCATGCTGCCTGCCCGATTTCTGTCATTACCGGATGATGAGGCTAGAAGCTACGCTTTATCATTACATCAGATTCACTTCGAATGCCACATTGTGAGATCTATCAGAATCACTAATTGACGTCTACAACCATACATTATGTGTCAGCTAAAAGAAGTTTCCTTCTCCGCTTCCACTCTTGGTATAGTTGAAGAAATCAATGTACGTGACCGTCTGGAAATACTATGTCAGACATCCATCTTCATTCACTTAGAAATGTCACATCGTCATACCCGCCAAATCACAAATTGACTTATCCAAAAATAACATGGGTATACAGCTAAGAGAAACGAATTCCTCCGCCATCAAACGTGAATACGTTTGAACAGATCAACTTACGTGATCCATTGGATATACTCTGTCAGACCTTCGTCCATACAAGTTGTCCTGGGACTGGACAAACCGAAGGCACTATTCTGTAAACAGGATAGCCCTTGCATTTTACTTCGTCTTCAATTTTATTTGGCATATATGATTCGCGACGCTTATGCCAATACAGAGTGGTTCTATGGATAATAATCCAACCGGTCTCTCCATATTAACAACGTTAAAATGGTCAAAACTTCGATAGTCAGTGAGTTAACTATCAAAGAAAAACAAGTGTGCAAACAACGATATTATTTCCAAATGGAAATTATATCGAACAAACATCATTTAACATAAATCTCTTTAGTTCATTAATTTACTTATCTCATGTTTCCCTACGTTCAATATTCCTTATTTTCTAAATTTGGAAAATATACGTTATTAACAATGGAAAACATTTCCATTTCTTTGTTTCTTTATTAGAAAACATTTCTGGTTTCTTATTTGGAAAACATTTCCAAAGCTTCTTCATTGGACTTAGACAGATGTTTAAACAAACCATCGCGATGCCAACTCAAACCATTTCCTTTACTGCCGAACCTTAACTATCCCTTAGTTAAAAACGAAGTCAATCAAGTTGGGGTAGAACTACCTCTCAGACCTTAACTGAACAACATTTCTAACTTTGAAATAGACAAAGTTCACTTTATATTTCTTTAACAAACTTCCTTACTTAACCCTCCTTCGAATAACTATATTCGATTGACTCTTATCAATTAACTCTATTGGACTAACCCCTATCAATTAACTCTTATTGGACTAACACTATTTGACTAACGCTATTTATTTACTCATTTCACTTACTCTTTTCGAATAAACTATATTCGATAATTCCTTTTACTTTCTATTCGAATAACTATATTCGATTAACTCATTTGCTTCTATTCGAATAACTATATTCGATTTAACTCATTTGCTTCTATTCGAATCGATTAAACTAACATCGATTATCTCCTTTCAACTTTATTCTCTAATCGATTAACTAACATCGATTAACTTCTTTTACTTTAACACTAATCGATTAACTAACATCGATTAACTAACATCGATTAACTTCTTTTTAACTTTATTCTCTAATCGATTAACTAACATCGATTAACTTCTTTTTAACTTTAACACTAATCAATTAACTAACATCGATTAACTTCTTTTACTTTAACACTAATCGATTAACTAACATCGATTAACTTCTTTTTAACTTTATTCTCTAATCGATTAACTAACATCGATTAACTTCTTTTACTTTAACACTAATCGATTAACTAACATCGATTAACTTCTTTTTAACTTTATTCTCTAATCGATTAACTAACATCGATTAACTTCTTTTACTTTAACACTAATCGATTAACTAACATCGATTAACTTCTTTTTAACTTTATTCTCTAATCGATTAACTAACATCGATTAACTTCTTTTACTTTAACACTAATCGATTAACTAACATCGATTAACTTCTTTTTAACTTTATTCTCTAATCGATTAACTAACATCGATTAACTTCTTTTACTTTAACACTAATCGATTAACTAACATCGATTAACTTCTTTTGATAA
Organism: Allium sativum; assembly: GCA_030737875.1. Taxonomy (NCBI): domain Eukaryota; kingdom Viridiplantae; phylum Streptophyta; class Magnoliopsida; order Asparagales; family Amaryllidaceae; genus Allium; species Allium sativum. Next base: position 320,304,548 of record CM060923.1, on the reverse strand, counting down.
ACTACGTTTTCCGTTACAACTATTTCCTTTTTATAACGTTTACTTACCGTTACAAATATTTCCTATTTATAACCTCTATTTACCGTTACAAATGTTTCCTATTTATAACTTCTATTTACCGTTACAAATGTTTCCTATTTATAACTTCTATTTACCGTTACAAATGTTCCCTATTTATAACTTCTATTTACCGTTACAAATGTTTCCTATTTATAACTTCTATTTACCGTTACAAATGTTTCCTATTTATAACTTCTATTTATTTTCTAAATAAATATTCCTTTTCTATTTCTATTTATTTTCTAAATAAATATCCCTTTTATAAAACCGTGTTCGTTTTATAAATATTTCCTTTTATAAAATCTGTTGATTTTATAAAATCCCTTTTATTTACTTTCAAAATATTTCCTTTTATAAAATCTGTTGATTTTATAAAATCCCTTTTATTTCAATATACATTGAAATAATTCTCTTACATCCCAGGGTCTTTTATGATATTTAAAATATCGAATAAAAATGATCAACATCATTCCAACACCCATAATCCATAACAGATTATATAACACATCATATATCACAATATATGAAAATAGTAAAATAAATGTTGAGGAATCCAGTTGGATTCCTCCAACCTGTCTTCCTGCATCCACAGATGTTAAACAATATAATATAACATCACTTTCATTTCCATATGATATACTCTGTTAAACAGAATCAATATAGAAATTTCACTAACTGACTAGCAGTTCAATCAAACAGTCAACACACAGTCAATCAGCCAATATCTAACAGTTCTAAAAATATAACATGAAATTATAAACTGTTCAGAGTTAGTGAGATTTACTCACTTTGGCAGTTCATCGTTAAAGAACGATAAACTGTTGTTTGATTTGAATCAAACAATTTATTTCGCCATAAATTCCAATGAGCTCCACTCCATTCCCAGTCAGTTCCAGTGTGTAGTTGTCCTCCCTACGATCCCAATGGATCTGACCGTTCGCAATTCTATAAAAATCGGCCCATCATCATTCCCTTACGTTAGAACCAGGTCTGCTTCAACTTTTCAACCCGCAAATAAACAGTGCAATTCCCTTCATCCAAACATACACCCGCTGCCTACTTCTCCCCACCACACCATTCTGAAAATTTAAACCCATAGTTCATTTCAAGACAAAGACCCGCAAATCCCTTCTTTTAATACACTTTAAATGGGCCTCATCTTAAAACGGCCCAACCCCTCCTTTTTAAAACCCATACCCATCTATACAAACCGAAGCCCGCTTCTGTCCTCTTCTCCAACTCCAGATAAACCCCATTCATGCCTTTCAAATGGCCAACGCAGATCTTACTCATCCATTTCTCTTCACTATACTTATGGTCATTAACACTTGAATTAACAAATTAATAAAACCATAATTAATCCAAATTTAAAACCTTATACCGTCCACTCATCCTCTTCCTAGTACCCAGTATTTACGCTCCTCCTTTCATGGCATGTTTCATGCCAGTTCCTTCCACCTTCCTGCTCACACTCGCGACCCAATATCCCGTCACAATACCTACAGGGTGCGAACAATATTGTGTTCGAATCACCCGCAAATCCCATGCAAAATGCCACCTTCCTTCCTGAGTACAAAACCACAACCGAATCATTTCGATATCGCCAAAATCATCAGCAACATCCAACCCTAAGTCTGTCGTTCACTAGTGCGAACTTGTTGAAACAAATCTGAGCGTAGAGGGTAGCTTTCCAGAGATTCAAGGGTGTTTTCAAGTTTTTAAATGTTATTGGTATTGATTTTGATCGATTTTCTTAATCGATTTTTTTCTAGTTTGAGGAAATTGATGGCGGCTTGTATTATTCGGTTTACAGAAAATGATTTAGGTCTTAAGGCTTTGTGAAGAGAGATATATACAAATGAGAATATACGTGGTTGTCCAGTACTAGCCTAACGTGGCCATGTTTTGATCATTCGCTGGTTCCTTTACTTCGCGGTTACTACTCACATGTCGTGGCATCAAAAGGGAACGCTCGTTTGGCATAAAAAAAATCAAAATAGATATCTTTGTTTGGATTATAAAGTTTAGCATACCGCAAATGCACCAACTTCGTTACACAAGATTTACACGATTGTACAGACTGCTATAGACAGAGTTGAACATACCGTTGTGACGACCAATGTACCACGATCCCAAAGATATAATAATACCGGTAGGTGGACTCATATTTTGAAACATCAAACTGTTGATTTCAGGGTGCGAAATACTTCAAATAAAAAGTTGCTTATTTAATTAATTAAAAATTACAATAAAATTCTAAAAATTAAATTATCACTATTTCCCAAAAGAACCTTGTCTAAATTCAACCCCGATCTCTAGTTATATCGAATAAACTGTTACGGTCGATAAACGATTCTGTAGCGACTATTTTAAAATTTGATTTGGACATATCTCAAAATCTACACGACGAAATCCTGATTTTTCTCTTCCACTAGAAAGATATACTCCACCAGCTCCACACGTTTCTTGTTTCACAGAAATCTGATTTAAAACGAATCCTGTACATTCAGTTGAAGTTCGAATTGCCAAATAGCGAACTGCAGCGCCATTTCAAGCTCGTTTATAATTATATTATAAACTATACGTTCAATTGTCGACGATTGAATATATTCATTATTCTAATTCAATTCTAAACTGAATTATATATCACAGATGATCTGGTTCACACCATATCGTCATTTCGACAAATTCTGATTATTCAGAATTAAATATATTATTTAATTCATTATTTTAATTAAATATTCACCATTATTTTATTCAACGACCATGTAATTCACTAACCTACCATTTATACATTTAAATAAATTAATCATAATACCTCTGCCAATGCGGGTCATTACATAGTGAGTTTACTCACTTGTTTTGCAGTTGGCTGTCCTGCTTCTGTTTCATTTAAAATGAAACATAAGTAAAGCTCTTCTGTGAAATTCCACTAGCTTCTTCCTCAGCCATATTAGGTCCACAACATAGATTCTTTCATTACGATTCTAGTGTGAATGGTTTCATCTAATTATGATTATATATGAAGGAATTATAGATATTTCAAGTTACGAATAAGCTAAATATTAGTAAATTAATTATAATATACCCTTAATTTCGTTGAATATCTGTTAATCACGTATTTAATAAACACGGCTTCTTCTTCCCCATTTTTCAGCTACTCCAACCTGCCTTCGGAAATTCCCCCAATCCCTTTCCCTTTGCCTCATCACTGTTCTCCACTCTGAAACCACCTCTGAGCTTCCCTAATCACATCCTTTACTTAACAAATCACGAGATAACCATCTCCTTTTTCCAGTAGTATATCGAACGATCTCCATCCCTTTGAAAATGATCACTGCGCCTCAACCTATGACCAGACCTCTGCCTTTGACCCCCATCGCCTGCGCCGATCCTCCGGCTACCCCTTCTTCCATTCCTCGATACTTCCGGCGTATTTCTAACCTTGCACAAACCAAAACTGAAACCAACCCATCACGTTTAACGCACTAGAACGCCCACCACCAGATGTAACCCTCGCTCGGTCGACCCTACGTTGACTCCACTTTTCGCCTCGTCGCCGAAGACTCCATCCCTAGCACGCTGCGCTGCTCCAAAAGGGTTCAAAATTTTTGCTATTGAACTCGATAAAACATACATGCCCTGAAGCTTTGATTTAAATCATTCCAATGGATCAACAACAAACTAATTCAATATTTTTTTTCTCTTCTCGTTTTTGGAGAACTAGTAAGCGCTGTTGGAAAGGAGACACATTTGGGAATTTTGGATGAATAAATGGAAAGGCTGGCAATCCTATTTCGTTCCCAATCTTATTTTGATTTTTAACTTGCGTTTCTTGATTTTCTTTCCATTGAAACAAATGATGAACAAACAGAGGATAGTCTAAAGGTGATTTACTTGTTTTGTTTTGGATCTGAGAACCAGAATTGAGAAGAAGCTTGAACATTATTTAAAGGCACAACAGCTTGGGGAACACGGAGTTAAATTACTTGGGCCGCACGGTTATGAAATTCCTTGCTATGCACGGTTCTTAAAACTTGGCTTGGTAGGCACAGATTCAAGATGGCTCAAATTTTCCTTTTTGCAATGTACGTTTTTCTTAGATTAGAGCATAGGCATGTGAATTATAGGAGCTAGTGTCCGCTCTCAATTCCTTCAACACCAAGGATTCAAATTGAGAAATATTTATATATGTACACATTAATCTGATTTTATTTATATTTTATAAATTGCTATGGTTTGAATTAAACAAAACTGCTATATATATAGCAGATCAGTGTATTTGCGATAACAAGTTATACAAAATTATGTTCGCATACGAGTTGCCCCGGAAAAAAATAAAAATGCGATCTTGTCGACCGATGTGCCACGATCTCAAAACTATAATAAAATACACTGGTTAACTTATTTTGTGAAACCCCAAAATCACCGATATAAGGTGTAAAACACTCCAAATAAAAAGTAGCTTATTTTCCAAAATAAAGTTACAATAAAATTCTAAAAATTAAATTATACCTACGTCTCAAAGGGCTTGTCCAAAATCGAAATCAATATTTAATTATATTAGACAAACTGTTACGGCTTATACAAGACTCCATAGCGACTTTCTGAACATTTGATTTGGACATAACTTACAATTTTTAAAACGAAATCTCGATTCTTCTCTTCCAATAGAAAAATATAATCAAATAGATCTAAACATTTCTTGTTTTAAAGAAATCTGACTTGTATTGGATCCACTATATCCAATTCAAGTTTAAATCGTAAATTTTGAACAACCACGACTATTTTGAGCTCGTTTTAAATTATATTATAAATTATACATGTAAATATCGTTTTATTAAATAAATTCCTTATAAATACCTACATATAATTCAAATAAAATATTTAAAACAAATTTAAATATTTAGTATTCAACAGCTAAAAATCCAGGTCGTTACATTCCTTCCCCCTTAAAATAATTTCGTCCTCGAAATTGCCAAGCAGTAAAAATGCTATAACTCTAACTCCTCATAACCTGTTTAGTTGAAATCTTATATTCCATATTTTCATAACTCAGTTCTTACCCGACCTACAAATTCTCATACCAATACTCGATCGTTCATAATTCTTTCCAAATGATCTGTCCACATCATCAATTTCTTGTCTTCAATCTGCTCCTATGCATATCCACACCCATTCCAATTGATTTTAAATCTATTTAGCAATTTCATTATTCCACTTGAAGTTTTATTAATCAATTCTGGTTTTCTTATTTCATTTACAATTAAAAACTTGATTTCAAATTATAAAAAAAAATCTTGACAAATTTCTAACTTTTTAATTTTTCAAAAAATTTCGCCAGCATCTCCTTAGCACGGCTCAATCTGTGCATCCACAATTCGCCTTTCTAGGCCTTCACCAATTCGAAAGAAAAACAAAAATCCAAGCAGCTTGCCTCATAGGCTCATAAAACCATCAAACCCAAATAATATTGTACACATGTACCTTTTTGTCGGACATAAATTCTATCTCTTGCACTTGCTTCCATTCAATATATGTTCAACATACATATATATTTCCAATCTGTTCCAAATCAATCCAACCTTCGGTCTTTAACTTTCTGATTAGTTCACTTCAATTCACTAATCCAAACTGAGTTCTATTCTCAAAAATCAATCCTCTTATTCTGCTTGAGTTTAATTCCATTCCAGTTTAATTCCAAACAACAACATCCAATATATATTCAATTTGTTTATACATAAGTCGAGTTCACTTTACTAAATCCAATTTCAAGCATTTCACTTTGTTTAATTTCATTCTGGATTATCTCTAATCCAGTCCAAATTTGTTTAACTTAAGTTAAATTTTAATTCATTTGGTACATTTTTACCATTTCAATCTATTCTACTTTCAAGTTAAATTTTAATTTCAAAATTCAAATTTTCAGGTTCTATTTCAAATTAGTTTGAAATCATATATATTTATATACATATATTAATAATCAACTCAATTCAAAACATTAGAATTTCTAAAACATCTTGTCCTTTTCAAACAATTTTTTTTTCATTTCCAAATTACTATGGCAGCAATCCGTCACTCAGAAACTCGAAAATAAATACCAATAATGTCGTGATCCATTATTAGAATTATTTTCTCGCCACTGAAGTGATTTCAGTGCTTAATCACTTTCAAAATCCATTTAAAACCATTCTTATTCGAAAATCCTTTAAAACAATGCTAGATTACCTTTGAAATACTTCAAGAAATATTTTCTAAATATCCAGAATTTAAATCCACACTTCTGATCTGAATCCAATTCTAATTTAGCTTATTTGTATAAATTATCCATATACAGGTTATATATAACCCTTTCAATATTTTATACTTTCATTTGATTGTAATACCAATCAACATATTCATATACTATAATATCTCAGAAATTATTCCTTTTATATCAAAATAAATTTTGGGCAAAATTATTTTATTTACCCATTTTAAATCAATATTGTATCGAATTGCTTTGTTCGAGAGTTTAGAAACACCTGCCGATACAGTTATACATCCTGTATCGACCAGAATTCATAAAACACTCAACGAACCAACCAACACAATATAAAACATTTTTTATATCAAATCTACAAATACACGCTCATATATATGCACTCAAACTCATTCTAGGGCACTACTAACCCCATCTCTATTGAGTTACGCCATAGAGCCAAGGTTACTACTCAACCTTCAACTCTGATACCAAATGTAATGGCCCGAATTTCCATACTCTTTGAGTTGACTAATAACACCACAGTCCAACCCAAATGGCATAGAAATACGAATCATTATTAGAAAGAAGTTAGAGAACGAGAAATAGAAAGAAAGAAATATTAAAATAGAAGAAAATGAAGATCACAAACTCACAGCGGAACGAATAAAATATATCAAATAACATAAACTTTAAAATATAATTCAGTAACTTTATATACATACCTTCATCAGAGCACAAGAGCTATTTCTGGAATAGTTATAAACACCTGTTTCCAGATACGAACATAATACACAATGGAAAAATATGATGAAAAATATGATAGTCTATAGCTAACTGGCGAAGCCTCCTGCTTCAACTCCTCCAAGTGAATCTGTAAAATCCCGACATTATGTAGAAACAAACTGCATGGATTATGGATGTTTGAAGATGTGTGTACGATATAAGAAAGCGTAGAACTATTTTTTCTTAAAATTGGTAAAATATAGTTTACAGGCCAAGATTTTAAGATCTTCCTAGTAAGTTTGGGCAATTGATCGTATGTGAGCCTGTTTATGAAAAGTATCAAAGTTTTAACCATCTTCCAAAAGAAATAACAGATATAGGCCTGTTTTGATTTACGAATATACTGAAGGCGAGTTTTGAAAACTCGCCTTCAGTAAAATACAAATGCGAGTTTACAAAACTCGCCTTCAACAGAAGCCTACTAGCAGGCCTGCACATATTTGCACACAAACGTGCACATATTTGCAAAACAAATATAAAACATGAGATGTACCACAGTTTAGTACCAAGGTGTCATTTCATAATCAGCAAATAGTGCTACAATCAACATGCCTTACATAGTTGTAGAAAACGTTAATGAACCAAAACATAGTGAATTCATATACAAAGTCTGCTACCCAATTAATTAGACACGCACTACTAGTTAAACCAATCAAACATGCACTACTAGTTAGACCAATCAAACATGCACTAGCCTCGCCTCGGCCGCCTGAGTACCGGTGTGGAAGTTGAAGACGAACCGCTGCAGCCGCTGCTCTTAGTGCGTCGTGCACTGTTGGAATGTGGTAATGTGGGTGCCGGTTGTGATGGGTCAGGCACAAACTCCTCATGTGGTACTGGCTGAGGAGGAGAAGAACCTGCAGGAGGAGGAGAAGAAGGAGGACCTGTAGGAGGAGGAAGAGATGGTGGTTTCGGCCGATCTAGCTTGTTCCTGCACAAAATCACGTCTAAAATCTTCTGTATGTTCGTGCACATTGTCCGTCCCTCGTCGTCCATCTGCCTCTCTCTAAGCTTTTCTGCCTCCTCTCATGCACGGTTAATACCGACAACCTGCAAATTTGAAAGAAAATTAGATAGAATGAGTGAATGAAACTGATTGTATTTAATAGTACACACATCAACTTACCACATTCCTCTCTAGTGGTGCTCTAGGAACATACGTTGCTAACGCAGTATCTACTCTGGGATTAAGGACGTAACGTCGTGTAATGTTCCAGTACCACCTCATGTACTGTGCCACGGATATGGGGGGCTCCTCTCGAACTCAATACGATTCTCGCGGTCATTCCACATACCAAGACACATGTGAAAGTCCTGCGCATTGTAGCCCCGAATGTAAGGAGGTGCATCATCCGGTATATGCTGCCTCAGGCCGAACTGCCTCATAACCCTATCGGGAAGGTGCCAAGCGGTGAAGGTGTAGGCTATCATAGGTACTCTCGCCGTCCAAAGGTACCTATGAGCTTTGCACCTGACTGGTAGTGGGGCAAGTATCTCATTAGTGTACGGACACCATGTAACCTTTTCGTCTGTAAGGACGTCTAACTCATTACGGTAAAAGGTCAACTCTCATCTTGGTTCGCGTATCCTTTTTTTCAACCCACCTGTTACACTATAATAAAAGCTACATATATTAGAAAACGATATGTGTTGCATTTAACAAATTAAATGAACAAACAAGTATACCTAGCTCCAAGCGGCATCGATGCATCTATGGGATCGGGCGTAACTACTAATCTTCCGATGGGAAGATACGTCCAGGACCAAAGCTGTGTACACAAAAATATGATGTTAATACAACAGAATGATGTATCACATTGTGTAACAGTAAATTATAGAAATTCGGTTCATACCTGAACTAGTGTCGGACAACCGGCAAAACAATTATACTGTTGCAGCGCGACCTTCGACAATTCCTGATATGCATAGGCCAATACTGCACTGCCCCACGAATATGTAGCGCACTGTCCGAGATCAGCTAAAAACGGTAGCCATCTGAAATCTATACGGGTCTTCGCATGATCCACCATCATTCTGCAGAAAATAATATGTAGTAAAATGCAACGAGCGCGTTGCTCAACCTCTAATTGGGTGGCATCTGGAGAAATATCATCTGCCAACTGATTACGGAACCATTTTATCTGAATCGAATTGCCACCCCTTACTTGATTGGCTGGTGGATCCAGCCCAAGTAAGTCGTGACATAGCTGCAAATAATCATGTGGCGCATCATCAAACGCAACAACATTGCCTTCAATAGGCAATCTTAGCAAAACCGCAACATCTGCCAAGGTGATAGTCATATCACCGACTGGTAGGTGAAACGTGGATGTCTCAGGCCTCCACCTATCCAGTAAAGCACCGACAAGGCTATGATCGAGCTGGATGTAATCTATGCGAAAAAATGCTTGAATCCAGCCCTCTGTATCTCGACAAGTACACGAGGATCCTCAGATGTCACTTTAGAAAGTGAGGACGAGTGGTCAACGACAAACTCACTACTGACACTCTGTAAATTTAATAAATAACAAAAATTGAGGTTTGACGTCTAAAAAACTAAATAAATTAAATATGAAAATAGTAACAAACTAAACAAATTCAAAACAGAATCAAATTTCAGAAAATCAGGGTAGGCGGGAAAAATCCCGCCCAGACCAGGTCGACCTGGGGGTCGACCTGGGTGGGACCAGGTCGACTGGGGAGTCGACCCCAGGGTCGACCTGGGGGACGACCTGCCTGGTCGGACCCAGGCAACCTGGTGCACCTATTTTGGCTGTTTTGACCTGTTTTGTTGGCTAGTGACGGGATTTGATGGCTCGGATTGAATCTAGGGTTAATCTTATGGCTAATACTATCCTAATCTTCTATAAAAAGACCCCTAAGCCTAGCCTAAATCACCATTATTCAATCCTACAACTAAACTATGTCAAATTTGTTCCTCTCATGGCCTCCACTCTCATGCTTAAATTTCTAAGTCTATTTATATGAGAGATTTTGAGTTCATACAAGTGTTTTCAAGCTTGTATGAGTGTTCTTAGTTTGCATTCAAGTCAAGTTGCAACATTTCTATTATAAAGCAAGGGTTTTATCGATTTGGCTCAAGGGTTTTTCATTTGGAGCTTTCATATTTAGATCTTTTTGGTGATTGCATAAGGGCTTCGTCTCAATCTTTATAATAAATATTCATTTGTGTCTTCATAGCATTGTAAGCCCTTTTCTACTTTTTTTTTTGAACTCTAAAGTTAAATGAATGATGCAAGTTTGGGTTGATCATTATGATATGCAAGTTTGGTCGATCATTATGTTATGCAAGTTGGTTCAATCATTATGTATGACACATGTTGCTATGTTATGCAAGTTTGGGTTGATCATTATACACATGTTATCACGTTATGCAAGTTAAACTTGAGTTTGTGAGCTTAAAGCTTCAAGCATTAGGTTAAAGTTTGCATTTTGGCAACATGGAAGTTATCATACCCCTTATCATAACTTGCATGTGAGGCTAAATGCGAACTTCTAGCAAATTCTACATGTCATTTATCACCACGTATCACTTATATGCTAAGTTTGGTTTTATGCATACTTTTGAAGCCTAATAATGCAATATGCAAGTATATGAACATATGTACATTTCATATGCCACCATGTTAAACTTGTGGCTTCAACACCATTTTGTCATGATTATGCCAAGTTCCCTATTTTATCCTTTATGTGTTGATGCGATTATGTAAACGATGGGATTACGTTGGGGTTGAGTAACATTATGACATAAACATGGTTTTTATAACATGACGTGATAGGTTAACTTGAAATTATGTTTTGGAAACATAATGGACATGACACTTAGAAAATATGAGTGTGGCCAACTCGAGGTTGGGTTGAGTTTGTAGCATAAATCTACCCGGACCCGCCCGGCTTAACTAGTGGCTACAAACAATAGGACCCAATGTGAGAAGTTGGTCATGTTGTGTTCGAACCCGAGGTTAGACCAAGTTGTGGTGTAAAGCTACCCGGACCCGCCCGGCTTAACTAGTAACCACAACAAGGTCTAATGTGAGAGGTTAAAGCACATTAAGTTAATTAATGCCTCCTGATTAGGGTTGAGTCATGGTCCACTTAATACTTAACCAATTTGGGCTTGATGGGTTAATCGGGGTTAAGTCATGAACCTTGGGTACACTTAACCAATTTAATCCACGTTTGGATCGGGTTAACCACATTTAACCCGTTAAGAAACCCTAGTTGCGTGGTCCTTTGCAGCAGTAACCCTCTTGATAGTATCATAAGACCCTAGGGACTAGGCTAGGGTGGGGCACGATTACTGGGTTGACATGTAAGCGACCAAAACGACGGCTGAGTAGGTACGCCGGTGTAGGTCCAGGCGGACTATGGTCGTGCACTTAGTCCGGAGTTGGAAAATCAGGCACGGGTACCAGTAGATCTAGACTGTGCATACTTGATTTGTGTCCGAGGTTGACACCCTAGGACTTGATACACCCTAGGGTGGACCTAGCGCAGTTAACTACATTTCATGTTTGGGTCGTATGACACCGACACTTGACGAGTTAGGCTTATAGGGAGCCGATCGACTAGATCGTGTAGTTGGACCTTGATTTAGGTCACCTCATGATGTTGGGCCAAGGGATCAATTCTTGTTTTTACTTGACATGTTAGAATGCTAGTACACCCGTGGTGCAAAACTTAACCTTGATTATGCGATGACACCTTTATCTATCTTGTTAGTTAATCATCATGCCAGTATGTTGTTATCCTTATGTTCATCTCAGCTTCTCATGCCAGTTAACTTTACTAGTTCATGGACAGATAGTAGTTAGGGCTTACCAGTCTTTTTGACTGACCTGTTTTCTTTCGCCTCTTTTCTTCCGTTTCCCCCCCCTCAGGTCCTCAGGGTGGGAACATTGGAGCTTAGCTTGGATCTTTATAGCTTGCTTACTGGATTTGCTCATGTACGGTTTTGGACATTGATCTAGCTATGGTTTATCACTTCACTTTGGGGATAGTACTTTATGTATTTCAGTTTTTCAGTTTATGCTTTTCTCTAGACTTTGTTTGTTGGAAAATAATGACCAAGTACTTTGTTGTAACTTAACTATGGTTTTGAAATGCTAGTTTTATCCGCTGCTTTACTACTCTGTTTTACTTATATGTTCTGTCTTGTGATATCTGCATGCATGTTTACCTTGTTTAACGCCCCTCCAAAGCCAGTGTGCTTGCAAGAGTTACCCTGGCGGAGGTGGGGTCTTACAGGTCAATGACAAAATCACTACTGACACTCTGTAAATTTAATAAATAAAAAAAATTGAGGTTTGACGTCTAAAAAACTAAACAAATTAAATATGAAAATAGTAACAAATTGCTACCTGCATCCGATCAGCATTCGATGTCCTGTGTTGCGGCTGCATATATAACACGCTCGGATCTACTGGTCTGGGCTCCATCTCAAAATACTCTGCAAAAATGCAGGATTAATTGTTGCAGACATTTCCAAACCAATAAAATGATTTTCACAGCAATATAGTACACAGCTTGCATGCATCGTCAAACTCATTTTTTCAACACATGACATCCAATACCCTATGAATTCATTCAATGAAACACTCGCACTCAAGATATTCAGAGGTAACGACTTAAGTTTGTTACCACCATAATCAAATTTTTTGATAAATTAATGAAATATTGCAAGCGCCATTAGGTTCGGATAATTAATCCAATGTTGTGCTTGTAAGTATTGGACGCTTAGATCAACTGGTTCAAGTTCCATTTTTTCATATTCTATCGACAATTAAGAAACACCAACTAGTGCAATAATCTAGCAATAAAAACTCAACCAATTTATGAAAAGCTATTCGAATAATGTCAACAATTAGCACATTTGTAACTTATCAAATGCTCTAACTCTTTCTCACTATCAACTTCGACAATTTTTTACACGAAAACAACATTTACCAACATACTAGTTTACAAAAAAAAAACAAGTTTTCAATGTACAAAAGCTTAACGAAACTAAATAATGCTAAGACATCATATTTTCAACATGTTATATGCTACATTCTCCTTCCACACATACTCAGTATACACATACAATCAGTACATTCACTTTTATCACAATTTCTATTCAATTGTCGTACGAACTAAACCTAAATTCATGAATTTCCACACATGTATGACCTAATTTCAAAATTGAGAATTAAGGTATAGAATCATACCGATTTCGTGTTGTACGCCGAATGTGCTAGCCATTATTGTCTTTTCGAAATGACTTGGATGAAAAATGGACGAAAATGGATTTGATTTGAGTTTTTTTTATTTTCGCAGCAGAAAGTAAAGAGGGAAAGGAAGAGAATGGGTTGCTAAAGCGAAAAGGGGAAGAGGGGTCTCGGGTTGGGGTTGTAATGTATGCAGGGTTTACTGAAGCCGTGTGTTGGAAACACGCCTTCGTATTTTACTGATGGCGTGTTTCCAAAACTCACCGTCAGTACCAAAACAGGTCTACTTATGAAATATTTTCTAAAACAGGTCTGTTTGCGTGATTGTTTGCAAGAAGAGACCTACATATGTGAATTCTCCAGTAAGTTTTTATAGACCTTAGCCCCAATATCATCCAGACCAGGGCTTTTATCTATATTAGCATTAAAGACAATACTCTTAATTTATTTCAGAAATTTTAATATTCTCAAGTAAAATTTCCTCACTATTAGGATGTATAATATATTTTGTAATAATATTCGGAAAAGAAGAAGCATTAATATCAGGACTATATAAGTTTGTAAAATAATTAATACTACTTTTTCCAGAAGTGCACCATCATTAATGGGATTTCCCTCTATGCTTATTAGTTTACCAATATCATTAGAATGTTTTCTACTATACATTTTAGCATAAAAAAAATTACTAGCTCTATCACTACTAGCAAGCCAATCTGATTTAGCTTTTTGCCTATTGTTAGCATCTTATATTTGAATTTCATTGATAAGATTTTTGTGTAAATTGAAAAAAATTGTTGAAATTGTTGATTTTAGTATTATCTGAGTATCAAAATCAATTTCATTTTGAAGTGCTTCACACTCCCGTCTAATAGTATCAGAAATACATTTATACTTATTCTTGTTCCAATTTATTAGATTAGACTTAGTAATATGATAGGTAGAAAAGCAGCAAAGGGAGGGAGATAGCAATTTTCAGCAGAAGATAATGAACATTGGATGAAAAAGAGAGGTTTTCTCAGAAATTTCATATCCCATTACTACTACTACGCATACATTTTATAGGCAGTGCCTTTACTATTTTTTCCCAAGTGGCACTATTAGATTCCATCATAACAAACTTTGCAAAAAAAAAAAAAAACTAACAATTTGTAGAAAGGAAAAATAGTAAAACAACAACAGGTGCTAACAGAAATACACGTATTCCATCTTATCCAATATGGTGCTTTAATCCATGAGTCGCCTGGGCAGCCTAGTTAGCCTCTTGGGTCTGGTGTAACGGTCAGTTGGTGCTGCAAGGTCCATGGTCGTATCATTGCCCACCTCTTCGAGATCAACCTTCTCCTCAAGGTTGTAATCATCCGGTACTGGTGGTAGTACAAGTGATGTGTTTGGGTTAGGGCAAAATTTGAGGAGTGATACATGGAACACTAGATGAATGCAGGCATCATCAAGTAGATTGAGTTTGTAGGCGACTAGACCTATGCGGTCTATTATTTGAAAGGGCCCGTAGTACTGCTTGGAGAGTTTGTGGTGGTTGTTGCGGAGAGACATTTGGCAATATGGTTGGAGTTTAACGAAAACCCAAGATCCTACCGTGCATTCCTTGTCACTACGGTGTTGATTGGCATGGTTTTTCATTCGTGATTGATCTTTTTGGAGGTTTGTTTTGATGGTTTGGAGAAGTTGGTCTCTGGATAGGGCCCAAGTTTGTAATTTAGGAATATGGGTGGTATTCATGATGTAGTTTTATAGGATGGGAGGTGGGAAGCCATATACAACATGAAAGGGGGACAAGTTTAGAGAGGTATGTTTGGTTGTATTATACCACCATTCCGCCAATGGAAGGCACTTCGCCTATTTGGTGGGAACATTACCAACGAGAGCACGTAAGTAAGTCCTGAGACAATGGTTTACGACTTCCGATTGGCTAACGGTTTGTGGTTGATATGCACTACTCATTCGAAGTTTAGTGCCATGAAGAAGAAAGAGCTCTCTCCAAAATTGGCTTGTAAAAATTCGATCTCGATCCGAGACAATTGAACGGGGAAAGTCGTGTAAGCGGACGTACTCTTAGATGAAGTGAGAGGCGAGGTTTGTGGCGGACAATGAGGTGGATAATGCATAAAAATGTGCGTATTTGGAGAGTCTATCAACGATTACCCAAATTGTGGTTTTTCCTGTGGATGGCGGCAAGTTGGTGATGAAGTCCATACTGATATCTTCCCAAATCTGGACGGGTATTGGTAGTGGTTGTAGGAGGCCTTTATATGGGGTATTGTCGGGTTTGGTTTGGAGGCATGTGGCGCATTGTTTGATGAATTGTTGGACAGAGGAGGCGAGTTTCGGCCAGAAAAAATTACTGGCAACACGAACAATTGTTCCCTTGATGCCGGAGTGTCCCCCAGTCTTGGAGTCATGGAATTCAAATATGATTTTTGTGTGTATTGCAGATTTGGCAAGGACATACAATCGTGAACCCCAAAATAACAAATAATTGCGCAATGAAATTTTGGGATTTAGGGAAATACCTGTACGCACTTGGTGGATCAGCTGCTGGATTTTGGAATCGTCGGTCATGGCGATGCAGATTTCGTCAAGCAAGGGGAAGGTCGGATCGGAGATTGCGATCATCATGGCTTCATCGGAGAATCTGGACAAGGCATCCGCGACTTGATTTTGTGTTCCCGGATGATAATTGATCGTAAAATCATACCCTAGTAATTTAGTTAGCCACTTTGTTGCTCAAGGTTTTGGATTGACTGGGAGGCCTGTTCTCGAAGGCTGCGATGGTCTGTGTAGATCTGAAAATTCCACCCAAGGAGGTAGCGTCTCCATTTCTTAACTGCTGCAGTAATTGCGAACATCTCACGTGAGTAAGTTTATGCTTTCTGAAGGTGGTAGGGGAGTTTAAGGCTAAAGAAGGCGATGAAGTGTTTGTTTTGGGAGAGGACAACTCCGATGGCTATTGATGACGCATCGGTGATTACTGTAAATGGTTATGAAAAGTTTGGAAGGGAAAGGGTTGGGGTATGCGTAACAACCCATTTAAGTTTTTCCATGGCTTTGTGGGGTTTTTGGCTTCATTCAAAAGCATTTTTTTAAAGTAAATCGGTTAGGGGTCCAGCTAGAGCAGCGTAATGCTTGATGAACCGACGATAGTAGCCGGTGAGTCCCAAGAATCCACGTACTGCTGTGATGGAGGTCGGTGTTGGCCAACGAATCATGGCGTTGATCTTTGATTGGTCCACTTGAACACCTTTGGCGGAAATAATATGGCCGAGATAATTAAGTTCGGTGAGTCCAAATGCATATTTGCTACAATTTGCAAAGAATTTGTGTTGATCAAGGATATGAAGTGTTGTTTGGAGATGATCTAGATGAGAAGGCCACGATGGACAATAAACGAGGATGTCGTCGAAGAAAACGAGGATAAATTTTCGTAGATGTGGTCGGAAAATGTTATTCATGGTGGCTTGGAATGTGGATGGGGCGTTTGTTAAGCCGAATGACATTACTAGAAATTCGTAATGTTCGTCATGAGTGCGGAAGGTTGTTTTTGGTATATTGGGTGGGTGGACTCGTATTTGAAAATAACCGCTCTGAAGGTCGAGTTTGGAAAAGAAGGTTGCTCCAAATAATTCATCTAATAATTCTTCAACGGTGGGAATAGGGAATCGATCTTTTATGGTGATGGTGTTTAGGGCTCTATAGTCGACGCAAAAACGCCATGGTCCATCTTTTTTTTACCAATAAAACGGGAGAGGAGAATGGGATAATCGAAGGTTGAATAATTTCGGAGTGCAACATTTGTTGGATTTTTCTTTCTATCTCATTTTTTTGGAAGTAAGGGTAGCAGTATGGTTTAGTGTTTACGGGTTGAGATTTTGGAAGGAGGTTGATGTGGTAATTTAGTGTGCGATTTGGGGGGAGGTCGACGGGTTGGGAAAATATGTGGTTGTATGTGTTGAGGATATGTTGGAGTTGTGGGTCCGTAATGGGGTGTTGATTTGGGTTTGGTAATGAAGTGGATGGTTGAAATTGTAAAAACAGGAATGTAGACATGGCTGAAGTGTTTTCCATTCTTCTTAACTGGTGCATGGATATTGGAGCGGGCCTGGTATTTGGGCCTAACCCAGTTAGGGTTACTTGTTGGTTATTAAAAAGGAAGGCCATCATTAAGTTTTTGTGATCAACTGTTATCGGACCCAATGTTTCCAACCATTGTACACCACAAACCGCGGTAGATCCAAAAATTTCGAGCAGATGGAAATCGATCTGGAATCGATTACCCTAGATATTGACGCTGACGTTCGCACAACTTCCTTCACTTCTCAATTGCTTGTTATTTCCAACTATCACGACGAAGGATTCTTATTGGGTTAGCTTGATGTCAAGGAATTTTTTCGCTGTTGGGTGGATGTTTTTGTGTGTGGAGCCGGTGTCAACAAGAATGGAGATTGGATTACCGTTGATGGTTGCAGGTAGTCGGATGGTACGGGGATGGGCAGATCCAGTCAGTGCGTGGAAGGAGATCTCTTGTGTTTGAGTTTGCATGGGGTCGACAGGGTCATCTTCGGTGATTATAGGCGGTGGAGGGTCTGGTTCGTGAGGCGTGGGTGGGTTTGGTGTTTGTTCGATGTCGTCGTGGCTAAGTTCGGGTAAAATCATGAGTAAGTGGGACGGCTTACAACGGTGTCCAAAGTGGTACTTCTCGTCACAGTTAAAGCATAGTCCTTGTTGCTTGCATGCATTCATTTCTATTTGAGACAATTGTTTGATCGGGATTGAATGTTTTGTTTGTTGGGCGGATGATGTTTGAGGAAATTCTTGAGAGGTGTTTGCTGAATTGGTTGGCTTTGTTGGTGCGGTGTGGTATTTGAAGTATGGCTGTTTTGCCTGGTCGGTGTATTTTCGTTCGATTAGTTTAGCGGCATCGGTTGCTTCGGAAATGGTGTTTGGTTTGAGTATACGAATTTCATTTTGGATGTGGAGTTTAAGACCCGAAATGTAGCAGTGGAGAATGGAATCATTGGATAGGGTAGTGATACGGTTGCAAATGGTTTCGAAGGTAGGTAGATAGTTTTCAATGGTGGATATTTGTTTGATCTTGAATAGGGTAGCTTGTGGGTTTAGGAATGTGGGAGGGCCAAAACGTTGTTCGATTGCTTTGGCTAATGCTGGCCATGTGGTGATTTGCTTATTGCGGTGCATCCATTGGTACCACGAAAGAGCTTGGCCTTACATAAGGATGCTTGCGAGATCAACTCTTTGGTCTTCCGGTGTTGAGTAGTAGGCGAAAAATCGGTTGGTTTGGAATATCCAATCGCGCGGGTTAGATCCGTCGAAGGATGATAAAGTGCATTTTGGTGTGCGGGTTGATGTTGGAGTTGGAAGTATGGGGGCTTGGCGGTTCGTGGTTATTGGTGCAGCGGTGGTGGATGTCTGGATGTTGGGGGAAAGTGGTGATTGAGTGTTAAGTTTTTGGTTTATGTCGGTCATTTGTTTAGTGAGGTCTTAGAGAACGGATTTGATGTCGATATTGACAGCTGTTAAGGTTTCTAACATGGAACCATGGTTGGTTTGGGTAGCTTGAATGGAGGTGATTGCATCTTGGTGTTCGGCTAGTTGTTGGACGATGTTGTCGACTTAGGTCATGGTGATGGAGTGGTGTTTGGTATGTAAGCAAAGGAGGAGAGAAGATCAAGAAGTGAAAGCACCATTTGATAGGTAAAAAAGCAGTAAAGGGAGGGAGATAGCAATTTTCAGCAGAAGATAATGAACGTTGGAGGAAGAAGAGAGGTTTTATCAGAAATTTCATATCCCATTGCTACTACTACACATACATTTTATAGGCAGTGCTTCTACTATTTTTTCCCACATAGCACTATTGGATTCCATCATAACAAACTTGGCAGAAAAAAAGAAAAAAGAAAAAATGGCTGCTAACAATTTGCAGAAAGGAAAAATAGTAAAACAACAACAGGTGCTAACAGAAATACACGTATTCCATCTTATCCAATATGGTGCTTTAATCCATGAGTCGCCTGGGTAGCCTGGTTAGCCCCTTAGGTCTAGTGTAACGGTCAGTTGGCGCTGCAAGGTCCATGGTCGTATCATAATATCCAACATTATCCTAAATTTGTAATGAACATTACGATGCTGCGATAAAAGGAAAAAAGTTTTTAACGACATTCTATAATCATTGTCTAGCGCCCAAGCATCTTTTATCTAAAAGGAAATTTTAATTTAGGTTTAATATTAGAAATAAAAATGAGTTGGATAGGTGCATGACCATTAGTTCCTTGAGGAAGAGCGAAGCATTCAAATTTAGAAAATGTGCTTAAAAAGGTTGGTTAACCAGAATCATATCTATTTACAATGAATGTTTCCGAATTCCCCTGATTTCCAAGTATATTGGTTTCCTTTTAGAGGGGGACCAAAAAGGCCAAAATTAAAAATAATAATAGAAGAACTCCAGTTTCTTAAATAAAATTGGATTACCCCTCTTTTCTCATCAACGTACATAACAGTGTTAAAGCCACCTAATATATTCCATGGATTATGAATATTTCTACTGAATAGCTCCAGGTGATGCCAAAGATTAGTTATATCTCTTTCAATACTACACTACAAGAAAAGCTCAAATTGGTTACGGACCATAGCGACGGCTATAAAATCGGCCCTCGCCAGCCGTCGCCCAAAACAACAAAACTGTGAGGCTACAGGAAGAATTATCATTCATTATCGTGCTCCCCAAATTAAACCCCCAAACCTAAACCCAAACCCAACCAGTTCACCAACCGCCACCCGCCGCCGCCGATCCGACGCCGCCGCCCGTCTCTGCCCCCCTCCGGTCTTCTCAAGCCCTCTCCAATGCTCCAAGCCAATTGCTCTCTCTCTAAGGTATGATTTCTAACCTAATTTCATGAATTAATTACTTAATAATGATATAAATGTGTATGTTAGTTGATTATATAATGATTGTCGAATTAATGTAGTTGATTTAGGAATGATTGGAACCCTAAATTGTTGATTTAGTTGTTTATAGGTGTGATGGTTGATTTTGTGCTAATGTATGTGTTATTGAACCATTATTTTGTATGTATGTAATTATTGGATATGGGATTGGCATACATGTTGTTGGATATAGCTATTTAAAAGCAATGGTTATGAAATGGTTGGGTTGTAGACGGGGCTTGAAAATTAATTATATTGTGGAAATCATTGGAATGGAATGACCATGTATGGCGAAAATAGGATTGTGGTTGATGGTTGATTTTGGTTGAAACCAAATAGGATTAGTTTGTAGAAAAAAAAATCATCTGCGTACGAAATAGATCATTGAAATCCCCCTTGTCAAAAGCTGCGAGGCTTTAAGGTAGCGCGAGGAGCCGTACATCGGGATGGTGTCGGTTTTAATTACCCTTCTGTTATGCTGCCGAAATTTTCAGAAATATTCATGTGTTTGAATTATTTTCATATGTTGAAGTATATCCATGTGTTGATAATTTATTCATGATAGAAATAATTTGCTTAGATAATAAAAATCACATTTTTTTTATGTATGAACAACTAAAAATATTCATGTGTTTAATAAATTCTTTGGACAATAAAAATCACATTTTTATTGTATGTATGAACCAGTAAAAATATTCATGTGTTGAATAAATTCTTTGAACAATAAAAATCACATTTTTATTATATGTATGAACCACTAAAAATGTTCATGTGTTGAATAAATTCTTTTGAACAATAAATATCACATTTTTATTGTATGTATGAACCATTAAAAATATTCGTGCGTTGAATAAATTCTTTGAACAATATATGTATGTGTTATCGAAATCACTGACATATATTTTTGAATCAGGAAAAATGTTCGATTATTACATTGACCGTAGTTGGATGTATGAAGTTAGAATCGGAATGAAAGGCTCAGTGAAAGAACATTTCTATAATGGTATAAACAAATTTGTTAGATTTGCAGTATCTAATAATCGAAATTACGAGGAACTTCGTTGTCCGTGTAGTAAGTGTAAACTGATTAGGTTTCATAAACCAGACATCATTAAAGTACATTTGTATAAATCTGGTTTTATGCCAAATTATTATTTATGGGATCGTCATGGAGAACTTGTTGCGCCTACAGTAAATCCTGTAGCGTCGGAGGTCGTATTCGTTATGACGAATCCAATGGAAGATATGGTGGAAGATGCAGCACGGTCAATGTTGTCAGGTTGACGACGATGACGTCAATATTGAAGAAGAATCGAACACGGAAGCCAGAAAAATATATGATTTATTGGCTCCAGCTAAGCGACCATTGTTGAATGGTTGTGAAAGTGGAACTGAATTATCGGTAACCGCTGAGTACATCACCATGAAATCAAAATTTAACATTACAGAAGCTGCATTTACAGCGGTTGTACAAGCAGCGAAAAGACATATGCCACCCGATAATCTGATGTGCGATAGTCATTACAAAGTGAAAACACTAATGTCGGCTTTCGGTTTGCCGTACCAAAAAATAGATACTTGTGTTAAAGGTTGCATGTTATATTGTAAAGATGTTATTAATCTTAGAAACTGTAAAAAAATGTGGCGGAGAAAGGTACAAACCTAGAAAAAAGAAAGGCAAGGAAGTTCCGTATACAAGAAGATGGAACTTTGACGCATCCATCTGATGGAGAAGCATGGAAACATTTTGATAGGACGTATCCTACATTTGCCGCAGAGAGCCGTAACGTAAGACTTGGTTTATGTACAGATGGTGTTTTACCATTTTCTCAGTTATAAATATTCATCTTGGTCTATTATCGTTACTCCTTATAATTTACCTCCATGGATGTGTATGAAAACTTCGTATATGTTTCTCACTGTTGTCGTTCCTGGTCCTAATGATCCAAAACTAGGCATCGATGTTTATCTACTACCATTAATCGAAGAGTTGAAAAACCTATGTTATGATGGAGTTGAAACATACGACATTTCAAAAAAAAAAAAAAAGAATTTTCGTATGCTCGCTTCTTTGTTATGGACGATTTGTGATTTTCCTGCATATAGGATGCTTTTAGGTTGGAGTACAGCCGGTCATCTATCTTGTCCTTTATGCATGGAAGAAACACAAGCATTTTTCTTACGGTATGGAAGGAAGCATTCGTGGTTTGATTGTCACCGTTGTTTTCTGCATACCAATCATACTTTTAGAAGAGATAAAAAAAACTTTAAAGCTAACAGCGGAATGACTGTGCAAGCACCCAAAATTTGGACAAGTGAAGAAATATACGATATTGTAAAGAATTATCCCAAGATCCATGAGACTGGAGAGCATACAGAAATTCCCGGTAAATCTGACATTCATAACTGGTGTAAACAAAGCTTATTCTGGGAGCTACCTTATTGGAAAGATCTCAAACTTCGACATAATACCAACGTTATGCATAATGAAAAAAATGTATTTGATAACGTGTTTAATACTGTTTTGAATGTCAAAGGAAAAACAAAGGATGATATATATTCGAGACGTGACATAGATGAATATTGTAAATGTCCAGAACTTCATATGAAGCCCAATGACAATAAAAAACCCAAAGCATGCTATGAACTAGACAACAAACAAATAAAACTTGTACTGAAATGGGTTGAGGGACTGAAATGTCCGGATGAGATTTCTTCTAATCTTCGTAGATATGTTGACTATAAAAACAATAAATTGAGTGGGATGAAAAGTCATGATTGTCATATCATGATGGAATATTTATTACCAGTGATGTTCAAAGAATTATTTCTTGTAAAAGTGTGGGGTGTTTTAACAAAGTTAAGCTTATTCTATAAACAGCTTTGTTCGGCAACGTTAAAAATTGATCGTCTCCGTAAACTTAAAGTAGAAATTCCGATATTGATTTGCAAGTTAGAGAAAATCTTCCCTCCAGGATTTTTTAATGTAATGGAGCATTTACCTATTCATCTTCCATCCGAAGCTATTCTTCGAGGTCCAGTGCAATATGGATGGATGTATCCTTTTGAAAGGTAAAATTTATGCTTACAATTCAAAGTGACATTAGTGCATATAAATTGAATTAATTTTATTTTAGGTATTTGAATCATCTGAAGAAAAAAGTACGAAAAAAACCACGAGTTGAAGGTTCGATTTGCAAATCTTATCTTGAAGAAGAAGCTTCGTTCTTTTTTCTCATTACTTCAGTGATCATGTGAACCTATCATTTGTAAGTGGTCCTCGTAATGATGAAACCGTGGAACCCAATTTTTGTCCAACAATGTTATCTGTTTTTAGACAACATGGACGATCTTCTGGAAAATATGTAGAAATATGGTTAAATGATACAGATCACCATGTAGCACACACATATGTACATCTAAATTGTGCTGAAGTTGCACCATTTGTTAGGTACTAAATTTTTAAAATTATTACAGTTATGCGTACATCAATTGTTAGCTAGTAATAAAATCATTTATATTTGTAGTATTTACGAATCAGAAAATCCAAATGGCGACCTCAGTAAAGATTTTGCTAAATGGTTCTCGAAGTACGTTTATGATCCAATAAAATGCGTCAATGACGAGGGTTTGCACCATCTTGCTCTTGGACCAAAAAGAAATGTTAAGACTCATCCAATATTCTTCGTCAATGGGTTCAAATTCAACACCAAAGACCATGGTACTAACAGATTGACATATAACAGTGGTGTATTTGTCAAAGGTAGTGATGATCCCGACGAGCATATAATAGACATTGATGGCCTCTTGACACGGATTTTAGAGTTGACATATTATGTACCACCCATTGAAAAAGTTGTTCTATTCAAGTGCAACTGGTTCAGCAATGTTCCTGGTACTAGAATCAACGTGCATAAAGATTATAAGCTTATAGAAATAAATCACACATCACATTACTATAAGTATGATCCTTTTGTATTGGCAAAGCAAGCATTACAAGTTTACTTTGCTTCATATCCGTCCTTAAAAAGAGATATAACAGATTGGTCTGCTGTAATTAAAACAAAGGCAAGATTTACATTTGAAGGAATTGCTATTCCAGACGATGCAGCGTATCAAACGGATGCAAATCAAAAGGATGAAATAATAATTGCTAATGATGTTAATTTAGAGTCTTTAAACGATGAATCAAATGAATTAATAGAAGCTTTTGAGAGTACAGAGGGCAACAATATAGAGCGTGAGACCGAGACTGAATCAGAAAATGAAGAAGAATAATATTATTTGTATCGTTAGTTGTTTACATACGTACGTACAATAATTCAGGCATAATGATATATGAGTTATGTTGTGAACTTATATGATGTCTATATTGTGAACTTATATGATGTGCTATTTCGTGAACTTATATGATGTGCTACGGTTATCTATTATCTGGTTCTTCTTCTTTTATGTAAATGGGTCTTGTAGTTGCATTTGATAATATATGTTGTATGAGTTTATTTGATAATGGATGTGCATAATGATATATGAGTTATTATTATACGAAATAACATGTTTGTGACAGTTATGCCTCCTAGACGCCGACCTACCCAAAGTTCAGAGGCAGGTGCGAGCGGTACAGCACCGGATACACGTCCGGTCGTAGAGCTCATGCCCAAGTCCGTAGGGTAAGTTTTTAATTTTGTAAATTCTTAGTATTCAAAAGTTATTAAATGCTAATATCGTACTTCTTGCAGGGGGTTTGATATTATTTCAGGAGAGGTTGTTTTACGCGTGTCTTGACAAGCATATTTTGCTAGGTGGACAGAGGCGTGGCCTCACTGGGACGATATTCCTATGCAGATTAGGAATGTCATCCTCGCGAAGGTTCTTGTAAGTATAAACATATTTCTCATTTGCAAAATTATATAAAATATGTAATACAATTTTTTTGTTAATTTATAGTGTTCTGTACTGGTCCGGGAAGAAGATATGGATGTTTTCCTCACCGCATGGAACCAGAAGATGAGGAAAAATTATTCAGGCAATGTATACAAGGAAAAAGCAGCGAAAAAGAGGCCTCAGTGGATGAGTGAGGAGGTCTACGCCGATTTCCAGAAATTGTGGGCCACGAAAGCTGTGAGGGTAAATTAATTAAGCTTATTTTAAAGTTTTATTTTGTATATCCATCAATTAATCATATAATTAATTATACAGGAGCTTTCAGAGTGAAATCGAGCAAACAGGCTCAAAAATCGTGCTTTGCATCGGCTGGGTCTAAGTCCTTCTCCCAGCATCATTGCGAATTGGTATGAACGATAAATCACATTTACAAATAGTTCTAAACTTTTTAAATCGTATTGGTAAATTTCAAATATATATTTTATCATTTCAGATGTCGGCTCTCCAACGGGAGCCTACATTTGCTGAGGTATTTACATAGACTCATGCCGTCGAGCGGACAGATGAGGAGGGTAACACCTCATATACCTGGACGGACCCTAAGTCCTGTGAAACGATGGTTAGCATTTGTAATAATTTGTATTTCGCATTGTTATTTGGAATTGAGTATTTAATGTATTCCATAATTGTCCGCTATCGCAGGACAAATACAGGGCGGCCTTAGATGCTCGAGCGACGCTGTTAGGTCAAGAGCCGAACGTGGAGGAGTGCAATCGCATTTGGAACAGAATCATCGACCCGCCTACCAGGGGTAGATGCTATGGCTTTGGAAACATAGAGGTAAAGCGTTTTATTAGAGGATTTAAACATATCCAAGTACTATTACTTAATATCACTTAGGTACTCAATCCACGTAAACAAATATTAATTACTGGCATGGAAAATTACTACAGATTGGTTCCATTAATTGGTGTGCATTTTATGTCGAAAACTCTATTACAATAATTGTATAAACCATGTATAGTATCCAAAAAAAACTTTTGACAATGGTTTCTAACTATTTTAATACATAGCGGGGACTTAGGCCTCTTATACGAGGCGTCAGGATGAGGAGGAGATCAACATGCTTCGACATTAAGTTGCAGCTTCATAGGATTTTCAGAAGAACAGGCTCGAGACCGTGCTGGATGCGCAGATTGCGGCATATCTTTAGGAGCTTGGTGTGATGTCGCTGAGTGAGCCCGTGGAGGAGGACGATGAGGACGAGCAGAACGGAGAGAATGAGGATAATGAGGATGAGTAGGTAGGTACTTGTCTTTTTTTATTTTGGACTTGTTTTGTAAATACAAACTACTTGTTGGTGATGGACTTGAGATGTTTGTGGTGTTTTGCGGAGACGATGATGGTATTTTGAACTTGGTTTGTTTGATGTGGACGTGTTGTTGGTTTTTGGGCTGTTTATCGTTTATATTTATGGTTTTTGGATGTGTTGATGGTATGAGTTAATTTATAGCATTTTTGAGGCACTGAATGTGAATTTGAGGTGATGGAATGTGAAATTGATTGTATATGAGTTGTAGATGAACTGCGTTTTGAGTTTGTGTGGTTTGATGGCTTGTTAGCTGCTGAAATGTTAAAAAAAAGTTACAGTTTGGCGACGGCTAGTAACGGCTCGTGACGGGTTTCGGGTCATGATGGGCGACGGCTAGTGACAGCTTGAGACAGTTTGTTACTCAGTTTTGCCACGAATAGCAACGGCTAGCGAGGGCTCTTTTGCTAAGAGTTGCGACGACTGGCGATGGCTAGCGAAGACAATATAGTGACGGTTAGTGATGGCTTTTAGCTGTTGGTGGGAAATATAACCGTTTGTACACTTGGCAACATTGCCTTCACCAGCCGTCGCTAAAGTGATGTCCACTGCCGTCGCCATGCTCGACGCTATTTGCTTAGCGTCCACATAATTTATGACAGCATTTAGCGACGGCTAGCGACGGCCATCGACGGTTTCTTGCCGTCACTATTTGAGCCGTTTCTTGTAGTGCTAGGGGCATAAATAAAGCCAACAAATATGCAGAGACCACCTTTGTTGAGAAATTTACAGTGAATATATTGCATGTCTAGGAAAAATTGTGATAATTCCTAGATAATAATATCCCGCATAACTAGAATTCTGCCATTACCCCCCCATACAATTATTATTTACTGCTTTCTAGTTATTTGAGTATTTTTGTATGAAGTTAGTAATAGCAGAATCACTTAGTTTAAGTTCAATATGCCAAAAAATACTTGACTTTTAAGTGTTGAGAAGGTTGGAAAATCCAATTTTCTCTTTGGGGAGTTAAATCCCATACCATTCCATGAAATGATTGTCATAATCACAATATATAGTGGTATATAAAGGATACTCAATCCCGATTCATTGAAGATTTGGAACAGCCTGTTTCTATATTCTTTGTTTTCTTCATCCCTTTTCTTTTGGTGGCTATTTCATTGATACGATCTTCCCAGTTTGGGTTCCTGATGATGCATATATCCTTGAAACTTTTGTTACTGCTTTTTGTGATCATCATTATTGGATGCTTTTTCAATTATCTTTTTGGGATCATCATTATTGAATGCTTCGCCTCCAAACTTTGCTAGACCCACCTTTTCTGGAGATATAGTATTCCATGTTTTTATATGAATCTATAATAACCCTTGGCTCTTCTTGTAGAGGAGGTTTAGCCATTACCTGTGCATTCAAATCCTTGTCACATTTTTGCATTTTTTTGTTTCTTGGTTTCTTTTTTCTATGCCCCGACTTTTCAGAATTTGAGCAGAAAAAACTTTGATTTTTCTGTTGATCGTTTTCAGAGGTAAAATAAACATTCTCTTGAAATGAAATAGCTTGTTCTTGGTTGCTTGCTTCATTATTTTATGCAACTTTTGAATCCGCACTTTTTTTATAAGAAGTTCTTGGCAACCAACAACTATATATTTTCGAAAAAATGTATTTTGCCAGAGATTTCGGTAACTTGATTTTCTGATGCTACACTCTGATCTTTAGTTGAATGGGTTACTTGGTTTTCCAATATTTTGTTGTATCGGAAAGATTTGTAATAGACTCTAAAAAAGATATTCCAGAATTTTCTACCTGCTTTTCAAATGAAGAAAAACCGGGGATGTTTGCAGAAATTTTTCCTGCTAATACTGGTTTCTGAACTATTTTTTCTTACCATACTTGTTTTGTTTGACAAGCTTTAGTTGAGTGTCTAAAACATATGCATTTCACACCTCTAGGAGGAATCCGTTCGTAATCAATTTTCTGAGTAATGCTTTCTCGATCATACATACTAATAATAACTTCTAGCAATTCTGAATTTGCCCAAATTTCCAAAAGGATCCAGGCATAATTAAGCCCGGATTCGGTTGCAATTGGCTCAACTATTTTTAGGGGGATTCCAATAGCGCTAATAATGGTGCTAAAGGCTTCCATATCGTAGAGTTTCAAATCCAGTTCTGGCAGTCTAATCCAAATAAGGAAAGTATAGAGGAGATCCCTATCAAAATTCATCTTCTTGGACCATTTCTTTAAAATAACAAGCCTTCTATTAATAAATTAAGGACCGTCATTATAAACCTTGTTGCAACCTCTAAGGTTAGAAAATATGATATAAAAAACCAATTATCACGTGCATATATATCAAATTTGCCCACAAGATTCCACGTTATAGAAACAAATGCCATAAAATGGCGATAGTAGGGCCTTGGACCAAAGATGTAGGCAAAAATTGAATTGCTCCAATTTTCTTCTGTTTTTTTCCAACAGCTTCTTTAATGGAAATGATTTTCTTGTCTCCTAGTTTAATTGGAGAAATATAATTCGGATCAAATGAGGAGGACTGCATACCTCCATTCTTAACAAGATTAGCATAAGTAGAAGAAGAACCCTTACTGCATCTCTGATTCGCATTCTGCCCTATCAAAGAAAAGGCTTTAGGTTGGGCATTTCCTGATTTTTGAATAAAGGGATTGAACTTTTCCTTCCACTTTTTATTAGGAATATTCACTTTATACCTAAAAATCTATGCATAATTCTGAATCTTTGTTGTTTAAAATCTTTTCGGATTCCGAACACTTTGAAACACATTTTTATCTATATCGGGAGGCAATTCCTTTTCAAGAGGAGGGAGAAGAATGGAGGAGAAATGAGGTGGGCTTAGAGAACTAGTGGAATGCAATTGAGAGACTTTTCTAATTTTCTTTTTTATTATTTTGTCTACTTGAACTATTTGTTTGAGTACACTGAATAATCTACGAAAGCGCAGAACCTGAATGAGGCCAATGAACTTAGTACTTTGAAGGAAAGTGGAGTTTACAAGGAATACGTTTATGGCAACGAATGAGAATTCTAATCGGGTTATCTCAGCAGTGAATCTAAGTTTCAATTTTTAGTTTAATTGATTTATTGGTAATGGAAGTGGTTATCGACTTTAAAATTTAGCACAAATGGAAAAACACAAAATCTGAGTTATTTGATAAGAATGTCTTTATGTGAACGATAAAAACCAGAGAACAATTTGATGGTGGAGAATAATTGTATCATCCTCTATGTTTATTTTTTGTGTTTAAATAGACTTTCCCATTTATAATTAATTGATTATTTTGTAATTAATAGCAGAAGTCAATAATGTGCAGAGGTAAATAAAAATTATTTTAGTTCATTACGAACCAACTCCATATAGTAAAATATTTTCTTTTTCCAAAAATTTAAAATAATATAAATTTTTACTTATTGAAATAATTTAATTCAATTAAATCCACGATAATACCGAGCTTTTCAATTCATATAAATGAGCCATTTGTCCTCATTATCTTTCGTGTAGCGTGATTTGTCGGCAAATTTGTTTGTGCATAACTGCTACTCCCTCTAGTTCAATATACTTGATGTTTTAAAGTTTCTCACATAAATTAAGAAAAGTAGAGAAATGACATAATTATATATAAATTGATCTTCCAATGTTAAATGCTCATTAACTCTACTTTTTTTTTTTGCAGGGATCTCCTCAGTTTCCATATTTTCAGATTTAAAAATACAATTTGCAAAAACTCTCCTCCCCTACTGTTTCAACAGAATAGAAAATTTGAAATGAAACAAACTATCTCAACAATACTGAAAATTTGAAATCAAGCCAAAACCACAAATTTTAAATGGAGCAAAAAGTCTTCTCCCCTTCTTTATAAGAAGCATGAATAAAATTGATTTTAACCTATAGTATCGTGGCATCAAAAAATAATCTTAACATTGATCTAACACTCAATTAAATTTTAGATGCCATGGTACTGTAGTTTAATTTTTTTTCATGCTTCTTATAAAGAAGGAGAAAAGAGTTATTGTTCCATTTCAAATTTATGGTTTTGGCTCGATTTCAAATTTCTTATTTTGTTGAAATAGATCATTTCAATTTAATTTTTTATTCTTTTGAAATAGAAGAGGATAAGACTTTTTGCAAATTGTATTTTTAAATCTGAAAAGGTAGAAGCCGAAGAGATATATACAAAATCAAAAGCAGAGTTAGCATTTAACATCGGAAAGATCATTTTATGGATCATTAAGTCATTTCTAAAGTTTTCTTAATTTATGTGAGAAACTTCAAAAGTCAAGTATATTGAACTGGAGGGAGTATATAGACAAACATCGTATAAAGAGAGAGAGAGGGGGGGGGGGGAGAGAGAGTCGGCGAGGATGAATTCAAAATTTTCGTTCCCTTCAAAATCCAACTTTGTTGATATTCCCATATTTTCAGGTTAGGAAAGATCGACATGCCTGTGTGCAGCCTAAATTTTAAATGTTATTTATTTTGCACCATCTCTCAATACTTCCATGTTGTTCTTGTTTTTAGCAGGAAAAAAAAACGAAAAATTATAACAAATGCTTTAATTAAGATGCAAAATCAAATGGTTGTATTGGCTTTCTGATAGGGTGTTATAAAAATTAAAATAAAAAAGTAAAACAATGGCAGTATTTAGGGAGTTTTTTCACGAAGTTAGCGATTTTACCATCAACATATATCAAGAAATAGAAAAGTCAAACATTGTCCCCAGCCGTCCTCGAATTTCGCGCAGTGAAGTGATTGTAGAAGCGACTTATGTCCCTCATCATTATAGAATTACATGATTTCATATCACAGTGTAGATTGCTTTCGATTTTAACATTTAGCTTCCCAACTTTTAACCTTTAGCTGTACAATCACGCCTACGTCCACTTTGTGTAATCTTTCTTTTAATATATTATATGACTACGACATAGTTAGCTTTTATGAAAGAAATGTAGAGAAAAAAGAGTTAAATTTCGCAACAGAAATGTCCTTATGCCGGCATGCTTGAGAGAATGAAGTCCGATCCCTCTAAATTGAGGCTTTGGGGTACATTTATAGAAGTGCATGAATTCGGATCAGCCAAGATGCATGGCACTAGATCCAACGGTTCGCGATGTAGTAAATGGATCACGTTTAGGTGATTGAATAGGTCTTTTGAAAATAGCAGTGCCCTGCCCGACATACTTCGGTTCAACATTTTCGAATAAAGCATATCGATCCGAAGTTGTACTACGTGTCATATCAAGCCAGCTTAACCGATCTGGCTGGTTCGAGCCGAAGTGAGATGTTATGGAAGGTCGACCAGACTTCATAGAACCGAGCATGTCGAACTAAAATGCAAGCCATCCAAGCTCCCATCTTTGAGTATTATGTTAATTCAATCAAGTAGATTCAGGTTCGCCTAGGCCCATACCTAAGTCCAATGCACTTCCATTGCTGGAAATCTAATATGTGACAGCCTTGTAAAAAGACGGATCAATACTTGCCTACGAAACATGTCTTGTTGTAGAAGATGGGTTTTGGAAAATCCAGAAATCAATAGAAGTCCAATTTTTCAAAGACAAGAAATCCATGATCACGCCAGATCATAATAACAGAAAACCAGAAATCCATGGTCGCTCCGGACTACATTAATTAGAAACCCACGATCACTCCAAATCAAATTGACAGAAAACCACGATAACTCTTGACCGTATTAATAAACGACCACCATCACTCCAGATCATATTAATAAACAATCACAAATTCAGAATTCCAATGAAATTCCGCGATCCTTCCAGATCGTAATATAATTGAAAACCCATATAATACGTAGAACTCTCCAAAACGTAATATGAGAGAAATCCAAATTTAAGAAATCCAAGGCCCCGTAGGGCCTCAAAGCCAGTATAATCCATACCAGTAATAAAGAAAAGAAAATAATTTTGCCAAGTCCTGACAAAGCTGTTTAGCCTCTTCAAGCATTGTCCATGCTTGAAAATCCATACTAAGTATATCCCATACTCAACTTATGGTTGATGCAGTCTGGATTACCTGGAAATCCAAATTAAGTATGGTCTGTATCCGGGGCACAACCAAGTGATCTTGCCATGTCCTAACAAGACAACCAAGTCCCTCACCACATATCCATGTTCAAGTAATGTTGCCAAGTCCTGACATGATACCCTAATCCTTCAAACATAGTCAATGTTTGTAAATCCATTTATAAAAATTCATAATCATTACAAAATCAAATATGATACGAAGGTTTATCATTGGATGCTAAGCATGGATGTAACACCCCAAATTATAATTCATAATAATTGTATAATAAAGTGGAAATTACTTAATTAAATAATCAGATTTAGTAAACAGATATTACAGTTGAGTTCATCTCGGAATTCTTATTCAGATAGACCCCAAGTTTGCGTGAATCAGATAACATATGAAGAAGATATGAGCTTTCAAAGTTTAAACAACATTCTGAAATTTAAACGAACAATAATAATAATATGTAGCCCAGGTCATGGCACGACCCATACCGACCTGGGTCGACCTATGGGTCGACCCGTGAGAAGAGGGGGTTAACCCATGTCAAGAGGGGTCGACCCATGGGTCGACCTAGCAGGTAGGGGTCGATCCAATGACATAAAGGCTTGATTCTAAGTTCCGTATCTGGACTGTTTTTATTTTCGGGTTCGTCTACTGACTCAACATTACATGTATGGCATGATTTGAAAACCGAATATCTAATAGGGTGGATTGTCCTAACGAGTCTATATAAAGTTAGGCAGCCTCATTTATTACCCACACACAAAAATGTTAGCCTACCTTGTGAACTATGCAACACAAAGCCGAGATGTCAAGCGTTGAAGAACACTTCTTCTTAAAAAGCATCGGATCGGATCAGAGGGCTACTACCAAATCGGACCGGAGGGCTATTACCAGATCGGGACAGAACAGAGCAAAATGGGCAAGAGCTCAAGTTCAGCACAGGTCGGACCGGATCGGATGCCCCGATCCGAACCCCTTCTACTCGCCCCTCCGAACCGAACCCAGTATACCATGTTGCTTCACCCCATGATCTCCTGGATATTCGGGGTAGTTACAACCATTTCCTCCCCATGTTGACCACTAACCTGGTGCGCTGTCAACACTGAAATCCATCTGAGCCCGAGAGTGATGGGATAAGAGCCACGTGGCTCCGATCCGAACCGGATTCTGAGTGAATTTCCACCTATAAATACCCCATCAAGAGGTATTTGAAAGGATCTTTGGGAGCACTTGTACAGTTCAAACATCAAAGAGAACCGAATTCTAGCATTCCAAACAATCCAAAATCATCATTCAAAGTATATGTTGAGATAGTTAAGTGAATGTATATGAAAATTGAGTGAATATCTCATTGTATTTATGTCTACATCATCGAGGAAAGTGATTATAAAGTGGACGTAGGCTTTTCAACGCCGAACCACTATAAATCCTGTGTCTCCATTTTATTTTTGATCTTATTTTATTTCGATTTTAGTCAATTTGGGTGTTAGAACCACTTTTTGGTCAAACATTTTGGTGCTTTCACTGAGAAACATTTGAATTCTCTGTTTTTCTAGATTATCGTTCTACTTTTTGGACCGTTGAGTTCAAAGAAGTTAATCCTCAAGTTTCGACGCTTTTGAATACTTGTTGGTTGATTGTTGAAGAACTATGGCCAAAGGAAAAGGCAAGGAAGTTCAAACTAGTCGAGGGAACGGAGTTGGTGAAGATCAGCAAAACCCGGTTGTGACAAGGTCTCGTGGGCAGAGTTCGGGAGAGGATCAGACAGGTTCAGGAAATCCAAACCGACCTCAAGGAGAGAGCTCCGATCCGATCCGAGTAGGAGATTTGAAGAAGTGCACTCCCCTAACCCGAACCGATCCAATCAGGTTGCTCAGCTCCGATCCGAACTGGTTTCCCAGCTCCGATCCGATCAGGTTGCTCAGCTCCGATCCGATCCGTCACTAGGTGATGCTGGGACCTCTACTCGAGCTCTTCCAAATGCTCCGATTCCAGCCACCAGGATCAATGACCAGATCAATCCATCTGCGCCTGTTACCCAAGGAGATTTTTCGCGCCTTCTTGACATGCTTGAGAGCACTAGGGAGGCTATGAAAATCCACGAGCGCACCCTTATGATGCAAGAGAATATGAGAGTCATGAGCAGGGAAATTTGCGAACTCCGCAGATAAAGAACTCCATCCCCGGTTCATCACACTACAATGGATCAGTCTTCATCTTCTGAGGAAGAACGGCCCCGTGAAAGAAGGCCACTCGAACGACCTCGGAATTTGGTGCAAATGACTTTCGGATCTTTGGGGTCCCGCAAGGACGTTGCTCGGGTACTAGGACCCAATGATCCGAGCTTGAGAGAGCCTATGCTATTACCAATGCGGGGATCCCATGTGTTGCCTAGAGACCCTAACCTTACCAATCCCACTCAGGGACAAATGCTCCAGCCCCTTCCTCCCGAGATCGACCGGGAACGTAGGGAGCAAAGAAGAGCAGAAGCGGCTAGAAGAAGGAGGGCGTCCCCTGATCAGGACCCCAGAGGAAACCCGAACATCAGAGCCAGGGAGCCTGAACGGACCTTGACCAATGCTGACGTATGGGCTATGGTACGCCAGATCATGTCTGAGAGTCGAAACTACACCAATGAAGATTATGGCATCGAGCGAAGCCATACTCCCTTTACTGATGACATCCTTGACTTTCAGTTCCCCCGACGTTTTAACCTGCCGTAGATGGATAGGTACAACGGGAGAATCGACCCGGGACAACATTTGATGCGATACGCATGACTTATGAATGTTGTCGCTGCCCCTGACGCGGTGAAGTGTAGGGCTTTCCCGATTTACTTAGAAGACGTGGCATTACTATGGTTTCCTCCTCGATCGATATCGAATTTCAAGGAATTAAGTGAACCTTTTAAGAATCAATTCCGACTTCACGCCCGAAAGTCTAAGAATGTTATTGAATTATCGAGAATTAAGCAAGCGCCGGGTGAGTCTCTGAAGTCATATCTTGACTGTTTCAACTTAGCTGTAACAGAAGTCAGTGACCCGCACGATCCCACCATCTTGATGGCTTTAATGGAAGGAGTTGATCCTGATTCTGAGTTTGAAGATTATCTTTCTGGGAAGCCACCTCCCACAAGAGAGTTGTTTTATGAAAAGGCCAATATTCAGTTAAGACGAGAGGAAGCAAGGGCAAACAGAAAGAGGAAGTCCGGAGCGGCTTCAAAAGAAACTGTTCAGAGTAATGTGCCATGAAGCAGTCTGGGGAAAGTTCTGGGAAAGTCGAAGTGAATGTGGGAAACAAGAATGGAAACAATAATAATGGAAACGGGGGCAACAACAACCGTAGTGTGAATAGTAACAGGAGAAATAGGAATCGAGGAAGTAATTCTGACAAAAGACCCCAGTTCCAGACCTTTGAAAATTATTCACCGCTGAATGATACTCTAGAGAACATTTATTTGGATACATACAATGTTTTGCAATACAAAAGACCGCCGCCTCGAGATTCAACAGAGAAAGAAAACGCAACTGGAAAATTTTGTTTATTTCATAGAACTCATGGGCATTCAACGAATAAGTGTTGACACTTGAGAGATGTGGTTGAGAAGCTGTTGCGCGAAGGAAAATTGGATGAGTATAAGGCCGCCCGAAGAGACAAGGGGCAAGGAGAACAGACCCCAAACCAGAATCAGTCTGCTCCCAAGCCTACAGCGCAACAGAAAGGCAAGGGAATTGTTATTAACACCATAGTAGGTGGACTCCACCCAGCTATCCACAGTTTTAGAGCAATGGACCAACACGTTAATGCAGTTAAGCACGTAGATGTGGATGAGTGCGACGATTTGGAAGATATCGCCCTTGTGAAACAACAGAAGACAATGTTTGATGACGTGGTGTTCCGTAGCAGAGACGATACCGGAATCCAGTCACCTACCAAAGATCCGTTAGTCATTACCACTACCATTGGACCGACACTGGTTCATTAGGTGCTAGTGGACAATGGAAGCTCAGTTAATATTTTGTTTAAGAAGTCATTTGATCAGATGAAACTTGAGTCCGGAGATTTGAAGCCATGTGAAGGTTGGATCCGAGGCTTCAACGGGGCATCGACAGCTCCAATGGGGTATATAGAATTGCCTGTAACATTGGGGCAAGGGGAACGTCGAAGAGTACGAATGCTTCAGTTCGTAGTTCTGGACGTAGATTCGCCCTACAACGCATTTTTGGGCAGGCCTGCCCTTGCAGAGTTCAGGGCTTGTATCGCCCCGTGGTGTTTATTGCTTAAGTTCCCAACTGAACCCGGAACAAGAGTAATGAGAGGAGATCAAGTCTACGGACGGGCTTGTTATATTGCCGAATTAAAGATCCTGATGAAGGGACTCAACATCGAGATTAAAGGTACCTCACCTCCTCCGAAGGAGGGTTCGGCGTAGCAATTAGAGGGATCAGCCCCGAAGGAGTTGCCCAAGGGAATGCCTGAAGACTTGGATCCCAGAGAAGATGAGGAACCAAAGGCTAGAAATGCAACTCCTAACGAAGCGACAGTGGATATACCCATTGACGAAGCTGGTCCAGCAAAAGTTTTGAAAATTGGATCCCAGTTGGATCCACACCGAGCTAAAGAACTGACTGACTTCCTAAATGCAAACCTGGATGTGTTTGCCTGGACCCACGCCGACATGTGTGGGATATCGCCATCCATCATGAGTCATTCAATGAGTATAAACCCAAAACACCCGCCTGTAAAGCAAAAGAGACGTGTCTGGGCCCAGAGAGGTCTGCGGCTCTGAAAGAGGAAGTGGAGAAGTGGAAAGAGAACGAATTTATTAGAGATTCAACATATCCTGATTAGATATCGAATCCTGTTTTGGTAAAGAAGTCAAATGGAAAGTGGCGGACATGCATTGATTTTTCAGACTTGAACAAAGCTTGCCCGAAAGCTAGCTTCCCACTCCCCAGAATTGACCAGCTTGTAGATTCGACAGCAGGATATGAACTTCTTTCTTTCATGGACGCATATTCCGGGTACAACCAGATTCCCATGCATGTGCCAGATCAAAAGCACACAAGCTTCATTACAAATTGGGGGTTGTATTACTATGTGGTCATGCCATTCGGATTGAAAAACGCTGGAGCTACCTACCAACGTTTGGTGAACAGGATGTTTTATAACCAAATAGAGAAGACTATGGAAGTTTATGTGGATGATATGCTTGTCAAATCGAAACAGTCCTCCAGCCATACACGAGACTTGGCAGATTTGTTTGGTATCCTGCGATAGTATCGGATGAAGTTAAATCCTTTGAAATGCTCATTTGGAGTGGCATCTGGAAAGTTTCTAGGTTTCATCGTGAGCTCTCGAGGGATTGAAATCCATCCCAGCCAAATAGCAGCGATAAGAGACATTGAAGAACCGAGGAGAATCAAAGATGTCCAAAGTCCCGCAGGGAAAGTAGCTGCGTTGAGTAGATTTATCTCCAAAGCAACGGACAAATGCCTCCCATTTTTTGACTTGATAAAAAGGGGAAAGAAAAATTTCGAATGGACTCCGGACTATGTTGAGGCCTTTCGAAATTTATTGGAATTACTAGAGAAACCAACGATTTTGTCAAAGCTAGTGGATCATGAAGAGTTATTTGTTTACCTAGCGGTTTCGGCTCACGCTGTTAGCACCGCCTTGGTCCGAGAAGAAGACAAAGTGCAAAGGCCGGTATATTATGTAAGCAAGAAATTGGCAGCTACAGAACGCAACTACCCAAGGATTGAGAAGCTTGCTTACAGCCTCCTGATCGCCTCCCGAAAACTTCGCCACTATTTCCAAGCTCACCCAATAACCATATACACTGACCAGCCTCTGTGGCAGGTGTTGCAAAGACCCGAAGCATCGGGACGTTTGATCAAATGGAATATTGAATTAAGTCAGCTTGATTTAAATTTTCAGCCACGGAGATCGATCAGGGGGCAAGCTCTGGCTTACTTTATAGCGGAGTTCACAATTCCAGAGGAGGAAATGATCAATGACAAGGTGGTCAAATCAGAGGAGGAGTTAAAATTAGATCCATGGAAGCTGTATACAGATGGAGCCAAGAACGATCGAAGGTCCAGAGCTGGAGTCGTCTTAGTTACTCCTGAGGGACGGTCGTTATATTATGCTCTACGATTAGAATTTTCAGCGACTAATAACAACTCTGAATATGAAGCCCTGATTGCCGGGCTGAAACTTGCTAAGGAACTCTGAATAAAGGCATTGGATATATTCTGTGACTCCAAAATAGTCGTCTGCCAAGTGCGGAAGAACTTTGTGGCTCGGGGACCTCGACTTATCACCTATCTCGGGAAAGTGGAGGATCTATTGAGAAACTTGGAACGGTATAACATAATGCATATCCCAAGAGCCGAAAACTAGAAGACAGACAGGCTAGCAAAGCCAGCTAGTTCCGACAATCTGGAGGAAACCGAAATGATTCCAATTGAAACGTTGGAATTGCCAAGCTTTGAGTCGATGGAAATTGAATTAGCTTTCGAAGTAGAACCGGAGAAGGAGTTGTGGATGATCCCAATTAAGAATTTCCTTAGAAATGGGATACTCCCGTCAAAGAAGAGTGAGAGGCGGGCCATAGTTCGTAAGGCCACCAGATACATCCTTCAAGATGATACTCTTTATAGACAAGGATTTTCCATGCCCCTGTTACGATGCATAGCACACAACAACATCGAGCGCGTACTAAGAGAAGTACACGAAGGTGAGTGTGGAGATCATACAGGAGGTCAGACCTTAGCAAAGAAGGTATTGCGGTATGGATACTTTTGGCCCACAATTAATAAAGATGCAGCTGACTATTCACGACGCTGCGACAAATGCCAGAGATTCGCCAAGATCCTCAGAGCACCACCGACCCAACTCAAATCGATGGTGAGTCCTTGGCCATTTTCCATGTGGGGAATTGACATCATCGGAGTTCTACCAATTGCTAAAGGAGGAGCGAAATATGCAATAGTCGCCGTGGACTATTTTACGAAGTGGGTGGAAGCTGAGCCCTTAACCAAAATCACAGCGAGAAAGGTGATAAGTTTCGTGGTTAGAAATATCATATGCCGATTTGGGATATCAAGGACCATTATAACTGATAACGGAACACAGTTCGATGGTGCCGAATTCAGAAATTTCTGCCAGAAATATAAGATTGACAAACGGTACACTGTAGTCGCCCATCCCCAGTCAAACAGGCAAGTAGAAGCAATAAACAAAGTCATAAAGTCCATCCTCAAGAAGCGATTAGAACGTGCAAAGGCAAAATGGGTGGATGAATTGCCCTTAGCTTTGTGGGCATATTGGACGACGTTTAAGACAGCTACCGGTCATACTCCTTTCTCTCACTCATTTGGTTCAGAAGCGGTAATTCCAGTAGAGCTTGAAGTTCCCTCTCACATGGTGACATATTATTTTCCAATGACGAATCAGGCACTCCTCCTCGAGTCTCTTGATGAAATCGAAGAGAAAAGGGATGAGGCAGACTTGCGTGCGTCAAGACATCGACGTCAAATGGCACGCTATTATGACAAAAAAGTTCGTTTTAGGACTTTCGAACGAGGAGATTTGGTGCTAAAGCAAGTTTTTCCAACCCTTCCTCACCTCGGCCCAAAGTGGGAAGGACCCTTTGTCATCCAACGGAAACTTGAAACAGGAGCCTTCAAGTTAACGACCGTAGATGGCGAAGAGGTACCTAGGGCTTGGAATGCCCAACACTTGATGCGATATTTGAATTAGGGATGTTGTACTCTTTGCTGTTTTCCTTATGAACTCTGTAAAAAGGCACAACTTGCCTTAGAAAAGTCTGTTGATATGAACAAAGAACTATAAAGTGGATGTAGGCTACGACTTAGCCGAACCACTATAAAAATATCGTGTGTCATTTACTTTCCTGCATTATTTATACCTTCAACTACTATTCCGTTATGATTGTGGAATATAAGATGTTAATTTAAAACCTGAAAAGTTGAAAACAACATATATGCAAGAACAAACACAACGACTGTTTGTGCAATAAGACATGAAAGAATGG
This sequence comes from Allium sativum, assembly GCA_030737875.1. NCBI lineage: Eukaryota > Viridiplantae > Streptophyta > Magnoliopsida > Asparagales > Amaryllidaceae > Allium > Allium sativum. The sequence goes on along the minus strand of CM060923.1, from coordinate 320,263,940 downwards.
GAAAACGACATTCTTAACTCTAACTCTCAAGAATTGAGACAGAGTATAAAGGACGGGAAGACGACGTCCTCTGAGGCATGAAGGTGCACCTAGACAAGAGACCTCCTCAGCAAGAACTCTAACCTGAATATAAGACAGGAGAGTATAAAAAATGCCAGAAAAAGGACAGGCATCAATGACACAAGGAATGTGACCCCGTCGGAGAATCGTGGACATTCAGTCTTTTTGACTAAATCTTGAATAGTTTTTCAAGACCGACTAGGGGCATATATGCACACACATATTTCCCCCCACTATGACTCCATTACACAACTATAGTAGGACATGCATTTGCATCTTTACATAAGTACAGAACTGACAACTAACAGACATTGCAGGAAATGGATTATTTTTATTCACAAATGAATGAATTTGTACAGGAAAATAGGAAAAAAGAAGATGCGAGGGCCACACTTGTAGCAACAATTATGGGCCAATCAAATGCTAAAATAAAGCAAGACACTCCATCATTTAGACTTCGAAGTGGGCTTGGACATCTTAGCAGCCTTTTCCGCATCTCTCGCCTCTTTTTCAGCCTCAGTCAAGATGCGCTTTGACTTTTTCTTCCCTGAGGCTGAAGTACTGGAATCAGTCGACTTTTTTCCGAAAGGCGGAACGCTGGAATCAAGAGAAGACTTTTTAGTAAGTTCTTCTGTAATAGATCTAGTCGAAAGCTTAACAACTAACCTTGATCCAACATCCACTACTGCGAGGGGCTTAAGGCTCTCGGGGTCTAAACTTTAAGCTGCATGCGTTTATCTTGTTCGGCTTTCAGTGCAGCTAAAGTAACATCATCGGCGCTTTTCGACTCCCCAACTATAGCCACCTTAGGGTCTTCCTTCTGTCCCCCGTTGCCGCCATCATCTTTTAAGGCATCTATCATTTCATCATCATGAGGAGTATCAGCCTTAGACGGTTCAGTTCCGTCTCCCGAATCTAGGGTGGCAGCCTTGTCCCTTCCCCTTTAGCCTTCTCCGTAGGTTCTGCTCCAGAGGCGGTTCCCTGGGACACGTCTGTCTTTTCGGACGGTTCAATACCTATAGAGTGAGAAGCAACAATTATCAACTCAGGAGAAAATAATGGGTTCTTCATCGATTGCCCAATTACATGATGAAAGGTAGAGATGGCTTTGACGAATTGAGGTGAAAAGGTAGGGATACCTTCCAATAACTTCTCAGCTGGAGTGACCGCTGTCTCCGACGCTGTTTCGGGTATGGGGGATAAAAGAGATGTCTGAGGGATCCCCGGGTTTTCACGATCATATTCCTCTATGTCAGAAGTTTCAGAGGAAGTAGAGGAAGAACCAGCCCCAGGAATGTTCTTTTGCTTAGCCTTCCGCTTCTCTTCGTCCATAATAGCAGCAATAAGGCGGCGTCCCTCGGCTAGGCGTTCAGGTTCATCATCTCATAGATATTTCTCCATAAACTTGTCCTCGTCAATGGAATCAACCTTGAGCTCCTCTTTCTCCGATTCAACGATTTGACTCCATACTTGGACTAAGGTAGACGGATAATCTTCAATCAAAGAGATGTTCCGGCGGCGAATTATATGCGCAAAGAATTCAATCATTAATTCGCCGAAACCATGCACCTCTTCCTCAGCCTCTAATAGTTGCTTGCGGGCCTCTACAGCGGACTTGATAGCACATTCGACGTTACCCTCCGCTAGGGCAGCCCTGTTCTCCGCCTCCACCAACTTGGAAGCCAAGTCAGCATTTTTCTTCTCCAATTCAGCATTCTTCTTCGTTAACTCAGCCTTCTCCCACTCAAGTTCAGCGTAAGCAAGTCGCATTTTGGCAGCATCTGACTTGGCATCTTCGGCTTGCTTTTTCAATTCCGAACGCTCTTGGGTATGGGACTCAAGCAAATCATGGTAGCGTTTTTGTACATCCTCAAACTGTTGCTTGAAGCTGGCAGCGTCCCGTTGAGAAACATCAAGTTGAGCCTGTGTATCCTCGAGGTCTTTTCCTAAATTTTTAAAGGCCCTTGCATTATCTTCTGTGGTCTTTTGCATCGAGTCAGTATTCGTGATTAAAGTTCGGATGATTCTGGAGAGGCTGCGCGAATACTTGAACATTTCTGAATACTGTTTCTCGACCGCGTCTATTTTTGCTTTGGCCTCATCTGCCCACCTCGAAGAACTAGGCTCAAGACCAAGTAAAAAAGTCAAGTTTTCGAAGTAATGTTCAGGAAATTGCTCCTCCAGAAACACCCGTTTAACTGCAGTTTCAACATCTAGCGGTGGAGCTGCGGGGAATGTCAGCACGGTATCCCTGTGCGTGGAAGGCTAAATGGCCTATTCATCCTTTCTAAGCCGTTTAGCGGGAACCTTACGCTTGCTTCGTGATTCGGTATCTCTTGGAGGGCTCCTCTCCCTACTTCGCTTTTCTTGAGAAGAGGTTGAGTCTTTTGATTGCGGCATGTCCTCTTCTCGACGACCTTGGTAACCCTTATATCGCTCTGGATCTGTCCGGACGGGAGAGCGAGAGCGCGAGGACCGCGAACGATAAGAATCATAGGGCCTTCTATCCTCCCTACCGCGATCTTCGCGATGATCATACTCAGTATCATGGGGAGGATTAGACATGCTGTGATGGAGTTTCCTGATATCATAATAGGAACGGGACATTATACCTGCACAACAAGGCAAATGAAATTCAGAGTCAGTGTTTTCACAAAAGAAAAGTGCTGTGAAATGTGGTGCTAATGTGTTAAGTGCGTCCTAAGTGGTGTTTCCCCCCCGACAAACCCATGTCCGAAGCCAGACTGGTACGAGCGGGCTCTTTGGCCTTAGCAGGAGTGGACTCTTCGGAAGAAGTGAAAACTAAAGGATTCTTCCCAAAGTCCTCTGAAGTATAAATAGTTTCAGGTAAGGGGAGATCCCCCAAACCCTGAAATATTGGGTCATCGGTACTAGGGACTTCTCCCTGAGCAGCATCAATCGGCAGCTCTTTGGAAGACGTTGACCTTTCCGGAGAAATGGCATCCTCGGGAACCATATACCCCTCGCGGTGCTTTTTGGCCATATTAGCCAATTCATCACCTTGAGTCGAAGACGGAGAAGGTGAAGTCTGAAGAGGCACTGTAGGAGCTTTCGAACCTTCGCCCGTTTCTGGGATTACGTCCACTGGGGGAATATATACATATGGACCCGTCCCGTGACCAATGCTACAGGTAATGGACAACAACCCATGAAGATGAAGATATTCGTCCTTAAGGACTTCATCAATAGTTAAAAACTTTTAATCACCATTAAGGAGCTGGTGCATCCGATCAAAGAATGCTTGATCCGATATTTGTTTTGGGTTATCAACTGCAAACAAAAAGAAAACGGATTAATGCGGTGGTTGGATGTACAGAGTCGAGATTTAGAAAACCAATGCTTTACTTGATTTCGTCCATCTCCTAGCACACCTTGGCTGTTGCTTTACATAAAACCATTCCAGCCTGGAATCACCCGCTTTACTACTGAACGGTGCTGGAATTATTTTCCTCTTAGGGACAGACTCGAAGTAACAGAAAGAAGGAGTTTCTCGAGTCTGGTGCTTGAAGTTATAAAAGAAATGAACGTCATCAAAAGTGATCTCTATGCCTAAGATCTCACGGTACGCTACATATAGGGTGTACAGGTAAGCATAGGAATTGGGGTGCAGCTGCATGGGAGCTATCCGCATTTGTCTTAGAAAATCGACGACGAAAGGAGAAAATGGAGGGATAGCCCCGACCGTGCACATCAATCGAGTGATTGCCATAAATCCCTTCGGAGGGTTGTGAGGACGATCAGCTTTTGATGGCAACAAGGTATCCCCTTTGGGTATCCCGTACTTTAGGCGTATTCGAATAAGTCTGTCATTGTCGATCGTCGATTCAACAGAATCTTGAGGTGATTCCAGTATGATGGCAGACTCAAATTCGTCAGGAGCTCGATTATCTCCAATCCCCCCTTCCACTTTACAACCCAGGGAAATTCCACCCTCAGAAGACGCATTATCGCTTTCGTGAGTTTCTACCTTGTAGTCTGAGCCCTCATCATCCTATTCTGGATCTGAGGAAGAAGATATGTCTTCAAGAGTAATTTTGTTGGATGTCTCTGGGATCTCTTTCTTTTCTGGTAATCTAGATGAACGTCTGGATGTCATGGTCACTAAGCTATTGAAGAAGCAATAGCACAAGTTAGAGTAAATTAGCCTGTATCCCCCCGTGCATGTGTATAAACTAAAGTGTGAACAGTGTATGCAGAAAATGTAAAGTTAACGCTCGAAAGTGCAATGCAAAATCTTGGCAAAGTAATAATGTTCAGGGTAGTTCTTGATGCTCATGTATGTTCACAAGGCACTATCCTAACTGTCCATTAAGTTGAAGATTATATCGAGAATTGAATGGGCTACTTAAGCAAGTTCTTATGTGTTGAGCAAGATTGTTGTTCTTTGGTTCGGTTCAGATGTATGCATTGGGATCGGATCGGAGAATATAGCCTTATCTTGGTTTGGGGATAAACATTGTTGCTCAGGGATGAAGTCGGATCGGATCGGAGGTGGACTTCTAAAATGGTCCGGATCGGATCAGGCAACCACACCATTTCCTTCCTTTGTTCCGATTTCAAGTCCGATCCGACCCGATCAAGGGAGCCCTGCCTCTGTGATTTTTTGCTCTGACCCGATCCGTTTTTGGGAATTCCTCTTCCTTTTCTTCTTCTCCATTTTCTACACCCTATTATCTTAACCGATCCCTTGGCCCCTCTCTTCCTTTGTTCACGTTTCTTCTTCCTCCTTTTCTAACTTAGAACCCAATTCTATTCTAATATCCCCAACCAAGACCAAGTTTTATTTTTTGGTTAAATCGCCTACAATAGGTCTTTATCCCCTCCTCCCAAAACCTCGAGGGGGCGACTGGGTCACCAACGACGATGGTAGCGGAGGAGGAGGTTGTGATGACGAACTCGAACCAAAACCGTGTCTAAATCAGTCAAGTCAATCATAAATCCTAGTTGATATCGATTATTATCATGAGAATCTACTTTAAAACCCACTTACGAGAGTGCCTTGATGATTAATAAGGGGGACTTTGGAGTTTCAAAGGGTTAGGGATTCTGTGTTCAGTCGGCTGAGAAAAAGCAAATGAAAAGAACGAGAGGAAGAAAGAAAAGGGTGATAAGCTTATATAGGTTGATAGTGGCTACTCGTATTCCCTTCTCCTCTTTGTCCGCTCGGACCGGGACATAAGCCCATGATGCATTCCAGCCCACCGACCCAGTGCTAACCAAGAGAGGAAGAAATGTTGTTCGGGTCGGAGCCCGAACCGAACATAATATCGTGCATCAGGTCGGCATCAAAATTGAGTTAAAATTCGTAGAGGAAATAAAAGCACAAGAAAAATCAAAAGGAAAATTACCTGGAAGGATAATCGAATGTTAACAAGAGTTCTCCAAGCTATTTGAAAATAAAGAAAGGGATTTACATACTATGCGGAGTATATATAAACACCAAAGGATGCAACTCTCTGAAGCGACGTGTCTCTATATGTCAATAGAAATGACTTTTCAACGATTCGATTTCAGAAAGGCACTGCGCAAATGACAATCAAAGCATTCTCCGTATCCAACAGAAGCATCCTTTGAGGGGGCAAAATGTTAGCCTACTTTGTGAACTAGGCAACACAATGCCGAGATGTCAAGCGTTGAAGAACACTTCTTCTTAAAAAGCATCGGATCGGATCGGAGGGCTACTATCAAATCGGACCGGAGGGCTACTACCAGATCGGGACGGAACAAAGCAAAATGGACAAGAGCTCAAGTTCAGCACAGGTCGGACCGAATCGGATGGCCCGATCCGAACCCCTTCTACTCGCCCCTCCGAACGGAACCCAGTATACCATGTTGCTTCACCCCACGATATCCTGGATATTCGGGGTAGTTACAACCATTTCCTACCCATGTTGACCATTAACCTGGTGCGCTGTCAACACTGAAATCCATCTGAGCCCGAGAGTGATGGGATAAGAGCCACGTGGCTCCGATCCGAACCAAATTCTGAGTGAATTTCCACCTATAAATACCCCATCAAGAGGCATTTGAAAGGATCTTTGGGAGCACTCGTACAGTTCAAACATCAAAGAGAATCGAATTCTAGCATTCCAAACAATCCAAAATCATCATTCAAAGTATATGTTGAGATAGTTAAGTGAATGTATATGAAAAGTGAGTGAAATTGAGTGAATATCTCATTGTATTTACATCTACATCATCGAGGAAAGTGATTATAAAGTGGACGTAGGCTTTTCAACACCGAACCACTATAAATCCTGTGTCTCCATTTTATTTTTGATCTTATTTTATTTCGATTTTAGTCAATTTGGGTGTTAGAACCACTTTTTGGTCTAACAAAAACCATTCTTCCTCCTCTTTCCTCCGAACCTTTTTTTGAAATTAATATATAAATAGAACTACTGAGGTGCTTCCCAAATATAAATTAGCAAGGATAATTCAAACTACTATACAATAACAAAAGATAAAAGTGGACTTTTTCTACAATGTCATATACATACAAAAAGAGATATCTTCTTCCACTCTAAGCCTATCGCCATCAGTTCCATGTTATTTTTAGATCTGATTAATTTAAATGGTTTTGGACAGTGAATAGTTTTAGATCTGAAATAAACAGTACCTATAAGCTAATTCTTATATATGTTCTTTTACTGTTAATTCAACTATACTACTAATATATGTTCTTTTATGCTGATCTACAGTTAAGTTGTATTCTTGTACACTTCTATCTTCCTTATCCCTATTTTGTCTTTCATTTATTTACAGTCTTTTTATATGGCTTTTTATTTAGTATGAGGTCTTTTTTCCCCCTTTTTCCTTTTTTACTTACGCTGAACCTAGGCTATTACTGTTGATTGCGTATAAAGGACATAAATTAGAATAATTGGATAATAACATCTAAAGGAGAAAAATGGGCATATTGTAAATTGGAACATTGAATATAAGATTGGGTTAATTACATTTAAGGAAGAACATGCCACATGTAAATTTGATCGATTGGACTTGATTTAAGATTATGTATAACATGCAATAATATATGAGTAACAGATGTAAAAACTAAGTAAAATGAAATACTGTAGCCTAATTATACATATGGGCAGGTGCTTGTTTGGGGAAAGGATTGTAGACTAATAACATTTAGGATAAATGTCATTTTACAACTATGCTTATTAATAAACTTAAACCTGCTAAGTTACATTTGTTAATTAATAAGCTAATGAGGTCCTAAGTCTAGTTGTTGTATCAGGTTTTCGGGACTCTTAAATCCTAGGTATACGGGGACATAAGCCTAGGAGGAGGCTTGTGTCAAGTTATGTGGAACCTGTATCAGTCAGTATCCCTATTGGAATCTTAATAGGGGCCTCCGCATTAGGTAAGAGTCGGGGCATGCTTTACTGAATTGGATTGTAAGAGGTTCATGGTTTGTGGGTAAAGGTGGGTACGGGTGTGTTCCGTCGGAGTCATGAGCGTGCATGGGTCCAATTACGGGAAACTAAGATGTTGTAACACCTACAAATAGGTCTGTGCTCTATAATTTGCTGGGTTAGTGACTTACACACCCTATTACCAGGGATAACATGGGATATTCGGGCAATAGGGAGCCGATCGCATAGGTAGTAATTAAGCTAACACATAATCCTGTTAACATTAGTAATTGGTGCAGTTGCTTGGTTCTTGGGATATGAATGAGAAGTTCAATCTACCATTATCTTGTCTTGATATTTGGTTTACCTTGCACTTATATATATGTTTTACTATACTTTCCCATCCAGTATTATTTATCTGTCTTGACACCATTTTCGTTATGCAAAAAATTACTGGAACTCTCCATACTTTATTTTTCACCATTTTTGTTTCCTTTCTCTCTCTTCCTTCTCCTCCCTCAGGTTCTTAGAGAGGGAGTAGACAGTAGCTGAGCTCGAGATATCATCATGCTTCGATTTCTTATGGTTCATGTACCGCGATGTCTATTACTATATTTAGTTATTGGTACTACAAAAAGATATGACTTTATATTACTGTACTCTGATTATAAGACAGATTGTTTTCTTTGAGCTTTTTTTGTGTATTCGAACAATATGATGTTTAACTGGTTTAAAATGATGCTTTCTTGATTAATAAAACTTTTAAGTTTTCCGTAGCATATTTATATCTATCTAGTGAATTTAGTTGCCTTTTACCTATTGCGCTTCACGAAACTTAATGCATTCTCATTATAGTGGCTTTTTCTTGGAGCGTTGATTGTAAGGATGCTTTTCAGAGGTTGAAGAGGGCTCTGACAACAGCAGCCCTTGTCCTAACTCTTCCCAATGGTAGCAAGGTGTTTATAGTCTACACGGTTGCTTGCAGCATGGGATTAGGCATCGCGTTGATGTAAGAGGGTAGGGTATTATGCCATGGAAGTAGGCAACTAAGAGTTTATGAGAAGAACTACCCCATCCATGACTTGGAGTTAACTGCTATAGCGTTCACACTTAATTCTTGTTGACACTATCTACTTGGAGATAGAACTGAGCTACATATGGATCACAAGTTGCTTAAATATTTGCTCTCATAGAAGTATCTCAATTTGAGGCAGCAACAGTGGATGGAGTTACTAGCGTCCTACGACTTTGAGATAGCTTATAACCTAGGAAAGGGTAATATAGTGGCGGACACATTGATTAGGCAGAGGATGACTTTGAGTCCTTTGTTCGTAGAAAGGCAAAGTTCGTAATTCATCTCGACCTTTGATTTTAAGACGTCTACGAATTTCACATTTGGTTTATTGGCATCATTGGAAGTACGACCTATTCTCCTGGATCACATTGGATCTATATAACGAGAGGACTAGAAGTTGGTAGACATCATGGGTAGACTTGGTAAAGGAGAAGTTTCTAGTCACCTACCCAGATATACTATAGAACAAAAAGGGGGTGGTTATGACGAGATGGAACGATATATGTCCCTAAAGTTGGGGAATTGCTAAGAGCAGTGCTTGAGGAAGCTCATCACTCTCGGGTGACTATCCATCCGGGTAGAGACAAGATGTACCGACATATGAGGCGTGTTTGCTATTGGACTGACATGAAGAAAGATGTAGCAGAATTCGTGGGTTGATGTTTGACTTGTCAAAAAGTCAAGGCTGAACAAGGAAACCCGATTGATTACTTCAGCCCTTGGATATCCTACAATGGAAATGGGAGAGCGTCTCTATGGATTTCATTGATTGACTGCCCCGATCAAGGAAGGGCATACTGAGCATTTGGGTGATAGTGGACAGGGTTACTAAGAACACTCATTTTATCCCAGTCAAGAGCAAGAGAACAGTAGCTTGGCTAACTTCCACATACCTTAAGGAGATCGTCCGGCTACAGGGAGTACCTTCAAGCACAGTAAGTGACTGTGACCCCATATTTACTAGTGAATTTTGGAGGGGCTTGCGAGAAGCCCTAGGTACACTGTTGAGACTTTACACAACTTATCACCCTCAGACTGATGGACAATCTGAGAGGGTTAATAGAGTTCTTGAGGATCTACTAAGACTGTGTATATTAGATTTCAAAGGGATTTAGGAGGAGTATCTCCCATTGGTCGAGTTTGCATATAATAATAGTCATCAGTCAAGCATAGGGATGGCACCCTTCGAGGCATCATATGGACGACCTTGCAAATCACTGACGTGTTGGTGGGAGTCTATGGACCGACTTCTACTAGGGCCATATATGGTAAGAGAGACTTTAAAAAAAAAGACCTCATTCGAAGAAGGATGAAAGCTACAAAAGACAGACAAAAGTCATAAGCCAATAAGAGAAGGACTGCCTTAGAATTCGAAGTAGGAGACATGATCTTCATCAGAGTATCACCTTCAAGGAAAGTGGTTCGATTTGTATCAGTAGGGAAATTGGCACCAAGGTTCGTAGGACCATTTCCCATAGCAGAGAGGATAAGCCAAATGGCCTACAGAGCTAGACTACCGGAGATACCAGCGGGAGTTCATGACGTATTCCACGTTTCCCATTTGAATAAATGTCTGCATGATTCAACGAAGATAGTGGAGCCAAGTACACTTGAAGATGTTGAAGTTGAGAAAGAGGCATCTGTTTGAAGAGTTCCTAATTGTATTCTAGATATGGAAGTTAAGAGGCTACACAACAAAGAGATAAGGTTTGTAAAGGTGCAATGGGGAGAAGAGCGAGAAAATGTGACATGGGAACCATAGGACCAGATTCGTGCTTCTTACCCTTTTCTCTTTAAGAGTACATTTCAATTTCCTTTTCTAGCTTTTGAATTTGAGTTCATTCATCTCTATCATTTCGAATTATCAGTCCCTAGGATAGAAACTTGTGTTTGGAAACATGTATTTGGGATATGTTATGTTAGATGATTGCAAGTGGATGCAAGTGGTTGCTAGCGGATGCCTACGGATGCATATACACACATATTAAGCACTGGATCGGATCAAGCACTTACATATTGCATATGGATGTGTGTGCATCTTATTTTTCAATGAATGAAAAATGATTGTATTATCATATGGATGTTGCATTTTGGTGAACGGTTGTGCCCACATATAGAACTTATATGTATTATCAGGATTATTTGTATACATGTTGGATACATGGCATATACATACATTGCATTAAGAAGGTCAACTGAATCTGTCGGCTGCATGGTTTTCGTATTAACTTAAGGACATACACACAACACTTTTTGCATACGTTCATATCAAGTAATAGAAATCAAAAGGACAACGGATGCCTATGGATGATGGTTGAGTAGATAAGTGTAGATTTAAACGGTAACATTCTTCTTAACTTAGAGATTTTGGGGATGAAATCCTTTAAGGTGGGGGGAATGTAGCCCCCCAAAATTTAATACACAGTAATTTTATAATAAAGTGGATATTACTAAATTAATTAATCAGATTTAAGAAAAGAAGACATTACCGTTGTGTTCGTCTTGGAATTCTAGTTCAAATAGACCCCAAGTGTGCGTAAATCAGCTAAAATATAAAGAAGACATAACACTCAAAGTTTGAACAACATTTTGAAATTTAAACGAATAAGGATAATAATAATATGTAACACATGTCATGGGATGGCCCATACTAACCTGGGTCGACCTACGGGACGACCCATGTCAAGAGGGGTCGACCCAGTAGGTACGGGTCAACCTAGTGACATGCAGATTCGATTCTGAATCCGTATCTGGACTATTTTTATTTCGGGGTTCGTTCGTTGGCTCAGCATTGCGTGTATGGCCAGATTTGAAAATCTAATATCTAATGATGGTAGATTGTCCTAGGTAATCTATATAAAGGCAGGCAACATCATTTGTTCTCTAGACACAAAACCATTCTTCCTTCTCCTTCCTCCAAACCTTTTTCTGAAATTAGTATATACATATAACTACCGAGGTGCTGCCTAAATATAAATTAGCAAGGACAATTCAGACTACTCTACAACAAAAAAGATAAAAGTGGATATTTTTTTACAACGGCATATACATACAAAAAGAGATATCTTCTTCTACTATAAGCCTATCGTTGTGAGTTTCATGTCATTTTTAGATCTGATTATTTTAAAAGGTTTTGGACAGTGAATAATTTTGGATCTAAAATAAACAATACTTATAAGTTAATCCTTGTATATGTTCTTTTATTGTTAATTCAACTATACTGTTAATACATGTTCTTTTATTCAGATCTACATTTAAATTATGTTCGTGTACACTTCTATCTTCTTTATCCCTATACTATCTTTCATTTATTTACAATATATGCCTTTTTATTCAGTATGAGTTCGGTTTTCTCCCTTTTTCCTTTTTATTTATGCTGAACCTAGGCTACTCAAAGCCTAGGTTATTACCGTTGATTACGTATAAAGACATAAATTGGAATAATTGGATAATGTAAATGGAGAAAATTGGGTATATTGTAAATTGGAACCTTTGACTGTAAGATTGGGTTAATTACATTACAGGAAGAATATGCGACATGTAAACCTGATAGATTGGATATAATTTAAGATTAAGTATAACATGTAAAAATATATGAGTACAGTTGTGAAATCTAAGTAAAATGAATTACTATGGCCCAATTATACATCTGGGCAGGTTCTTGTTTGGGGAAGGGGTTACACACAAATAACATTTAGGATAAATGTCATTTTACTACCAGACTTGTTAATAAACTTAAGCCTGCTAAGTTACACCTATTAATTAATAAGCTAAAGAGATCCTAAATCTAGTTGTTGTATCAGGTTTTCGGGACTCTTAAATCCTATGTACACGGGGACATAAGCCTAAGGGGTGGCTTGTATCAAGTTGTGTGAAACCCACATCATTCGGTATCCCTATTGGTATCTCAGTAGGGGCCTTGCACTAGGTAAGGGTCTGGGCACTCTTTACTGAATTGGATTGTAAGAGGTTCAAGGTTAGGGGTGGGTACGGGTGCATTCCGGCGGAGTCATGAGCGTGCATGGGTACGATTACGGGAAACTAAGATGTTGTAGCACCAACGAATAGGTCTGTATTCTATAGGTTGCTGGGTTAGGGACTGATACACCCTACTGCCGAGGATAACACAGGATATTCGGGTAATAGGAGGTAATAGGGAGCCGATCGCATGTGTAGTAATTAGGGTAACACCTAATCCTGTAAATAGCGAAGATAGGCTCATATTTAAGTGATCTATCCACGAAAGAGGGAAGGTAACGATCCGCTTCTTTTATTTTAACAAGATAGGAAAAGAAAACGAGAACTACAGTTCGAGTGAGTGGTCCGGAAAGCCGAAGAATAAGAAAGAAAAGGCCGAAGAAGTCGGTTTCTTTATAGCTAAATGAATGGCAAATCGACATCTCGCTCACGCCTCCCGGTCGTCCCTGTTTGCTACCAGGTTTTTTGGCAGGAATGGGAGAGAGAAGTTGGGATATGAATGAGAAGTTTAATATAGCATTATCCTATCTTAATATCTCATTTACCTCGCACTTATATACATGTTTCACTGTAGTTTCCCATCTAGTATTATTTATCTATCTTGATGCCGTTTTCATATGCTTATGCTAAACATTACTGGAACTCTTCAGACTTCGTGTTTGACCCTTTTTGTTTCCTTTCTCTCTCTTCTTTTCCCCCTCAGGTTCTCAAAGTGAAAGTGGACAGTAGCTGAGCTCGCGATCTTATCTTGCTTGCATTTCTTCTTATTCATGTACCGTCTTGTCTATTACTCTATTTTTTATGGCTTCTGCACAAGGATATGGCTTTATATTAGTGCACTCTGATTATTAGATAGATTGTTTTGTTTGTGTTTTTTTTGTATTGGAACAGTATGATGTTGTGCCTGATTTGAAATGATGCTTTCTTGATTAATAAAAGTTTTAAGTTTTTTGCTGCATATTTATATCAGTCTTGTGAATTTTGTTGTTGTTTACTTATTGCGCTTCATGAAACTTAATGCATTCTCACTAGAGTGGCTCTAATAGACATGAGATATCACAATGCCTGGTTCCTAATCCCATACATGAGTAAGTCAACTTAGTCATTTCTTAATACAAAATAGGAGATGGTTTTTTATTAGCAAAGAGCATTCCTAGGTATCTCTCTGGTTTCTGAAACACCCCATGCTTTTGTTAGCCCAAATTTCGACAAAAATTGAAACTTAAACCCATCCAAGCATGGAGCATGTATATCTGGTATTTGCAAATAAATGGGCATGAGTATAACCCGAGTACGATTAAACAACTCATAATAGAAAAAAATAGGATAAACTAGTACTAACTTAGTTAGCTACCTTTTAAAAGTGAGTCATCATGTAGATACCGAGCATGAGAGAGAACGAGAAACAAACTTAAAAACCTCTGAAAACCAGAACCTCACCTGGGAGATTGTAATGGGGAAGATGGTCAGAACAACAAGTTCTAGTGAGTAGGAAGAGTACAACATAGTTTACAATTCACAGATTTATCCTGTTTTGTTCAACTAAAGACATATGCCTACCAAGACTAATAACCTTATCTTAGTCTCGTAAACATTGACGCACGACTCTACCTACCATGCCCAAAATAGATTTCCCAAACGATACCGAGATGGAACATTTACGCATATATTTATGAAGACTTTAAACCATTATTCAACCAATTACCAAAAGTAAGAGGTGGGGCTCTCAACTACTAGCTAATCCTACGGAGTTTAGTTATTTATGTACATATAGAGCCATATAAGATTTCATTATCAAATGGTAGCTAAGGATGGATCCTCTTGATCACTTAAGACCTAGGTGGGCCTATTGGTCACTTAATGCCTCACGATGGTTTACTTAATGCTAATACAAACTAGATGGCACAAGCTACAGGCCCTACTAATTAAGGCTTCCGTCATTCATGGATATGAACCCATGTCGCGCATGAGGCAAGAGATAGTAAGCAGTCACTTAAGACCACACGGTTAGATAGACGTAGCACGCCATTTAAGACCACCTAGTGGAGGATACCCTTGTTACTATCTAGCTAGCCTTATCGAATAATTTCATAGTCACTTAATACTTCCCGTACTATAGGTAGCCTTATGGAATGACCATACTAGACTTTTAAAAACCAGGCTCTAGGATTCAAACACCATTTAAGATCCATAACTTGAGGACCTATTCCCAGATGGACCCCTCGACCCAAATCACTTAAGACCCAAGGAAGTTGACTATTCATGAATAATACCAAGCTCGTAACCTATTAGCCTTTTAGTGCATTCACTTATGGGAGGTGGGCCACGTGATCCCTTAATACCTTTTTATAGGTGGATCTGACCACTTAAGACCTTAATCCCAAAATAGGCTATGTTATTGAGTTATTCCCGTTAATTTTTATTCACAAAAATATTTTTGCATATGCAAACTAATTATCTTCATGGGTTCCTATGGTCAATGATATCTCACATCAGTTGGACATATATTTGACTGCTGGAAAGTGCATACTTCTATCGGATAAGGCAACTGACCTCGCATCATTAACCTACTATGTCCAATTCTAACTCTTAATTATTAGTTCTAGATTAACTATTATAAAATAAGGAAATTTATGTCCTTCTTATCCTACGATATTTATTTAATTGTTCCCTTATCAGACTTAGTACTTAAAACGACAAACAATACCCATTTGTCCCCTTTCATTTCCATTTATTGCTATTTAATAGGGTTATTGCCATTTATGACCATAACAGTCATATTTTCCTACGGCGCTAATTAACTCCTTAAATATCATATATTTCCGTTGATTATAATTAATGTGACTTATGAACCTAATGATAATAATTTATGTCATAAGAAATATTTACTTAATTAATGGAGTTACAGTCCGTATTCCTAATCATTGTTTTCAGATTGTAACGAATTAGGCTTATCTTACCAAATTTAATTTGTTTTCACCAATCAACGATGGTTATAATAGTTAATATTCCTTTGTGGATTTATTTATAGCAAATCAATTACATTAATTATTACAATAGTAATAATATATATATATATCCCTTATGGATTACATTTCGATGTACAATTCCATAAAATGGAAACCATTCAAACACACAAACATTAATTAGAGTATATATTTCATCGTTTACGTAAATTTGGATAGATTATATATATATATATATATGTGTGTGTATGTGTATGTGTATGTGTGTTTTCACGCAGTTAACATATTTATTATTCTTTTATTTATATTATTATTAAATTTAATGATTTTGTTTAAGCTAACAACCGAACATTCCTTTTTGCATTCAATTTCATTATAAGATTCTAAATCTTACAAAAGAAAGTCAACTATAATTGTTGTAAATTATGCCTGAATATTTAAAAGAGGAATAAACATATTTCAAACCATGAGAAATATATACTATGGATATTTTGGGATAGTTGATGTAAACTACGCATAATATATATATATATATACACACACACACACATATATTTGTAGTGAATTTACACAACCTTTTCCTTTTTCATTTTGAACATATTTATTGTTGGTTTCAAATAATGTCTTTTTATGAAAAAGACCAAAAAGGAATATTTACAATAACTAAGTTAAAACCCCAAACAAAACTGAATACAAACACGCTTATATCTTTTTAACCAAAATTTCATAAATTACTATTTAATAGCAAAAACTACAAATATGGAATAAGACTACAATTTAATAGTGCTTTAAGGAACTGACTTCTAGATCTACGGTGTTTACCGTAACCACAATATTTTTATATACAACTGTAGGCAAGAATATGAGCAATCAAGTAAGCCTATAAACTAATAATATTATTCAAGCCACAATTTCAACCTTTCTAATTTAACAATATTCACAATAGATCTAATAGGCATTGTTGGATCTAGAATAACCCTAGAGGGGGGGTGAATAGGGTTTTTCACAGTTTTTAACTGAATTAAAAACTTAACGAGATATATAATAATAAACTGATCACAGAAAATAGCAGAAACAAGAATGCAGAAAGTAAATCACACACAGATATACCCAGCTTCGGCAAAACCCTGCCTACTGCTGCATTTCTAAGGTTTCTACTAGGTGATAGAACAGATCTCGCATACAAGACCTTGTACACTCGCAAACCCTGCTTCTATTCTAACCCTACGCTCAAAATCCTAGACTGATCTAAACCCCTAGATCAGATTTCCCGTATTACAAACCTGTAATCCGTAATCCCAGAATTTTACAGACTCTGAAACTGACAGTTAACCTCTAACTGTGACACTAGAATTTTACAGACTCTAGTCAAACTGTTCGTTTGTTTTTGAAACAAGAATGTGATAAAAAAAAATACAAAAAAAATAAAGGGAAACCCTTTAAAAACAAAACAAAGGAGTTAAAAAATAAGGGGTGATCCCCTTTTAATTAACCCATGGCCTTGGATTCATCATGGCCGGCCTCCTTTGAATTCGGTTGCCCCTATTCACTTTATCACCCGATCTCTCTTTGGCTCTGGGAAAAAAAAATGGCGGCTAGGGCGATCTAGGGTTTCTGTTTGTCCCCAAATCACTGTGCTTGGATAACGAAATTCGATTCTCTGATGGCTCAAAACTCTTGCGGCTTGCTTCTCTTCGGTTTGCTACTGTCTGATTTGGGGAATTTGCTCTGTCGACCGAAACCCTAAATTGTGAGTGATTTTAATTTTCTGCTTGAATTTCTTGTTCAGATGCTTGTAGTTTTCGATTATTGTTGCCTGTGATGATGTGGATGTAGTTATAGGGTAAATTTTAAAACCCTAAACTCTGATTTCGTTTAATGGCCTGGACTGATTTGTCTCGTGTTTTGATGGATAAACACCAGTGATGAATCGGTGTAGTTATAGGGAAAAAAATAGATACCTTACACTCTGATTTCACTGATTATTGGCTCGATCTGATTTTGTGTGACTTTCCCTTTTTGCTGTGTCGGCTTTTAATGAAATTATTGAATGGATATGGATGATTTGCTGGTCTTTAATGACTCTCTAAGAATTATCCCTTGCGCAAATTCTTTGATTGATAAATTTCCAAAAAAAAAAAACTTGCCTGAAATCTGGAAAGTTGATTTGGTTGTCCTTTTTTGAATTCGAATTTCTCACTGATTTGTAACAAATGAAACAAACAAGTTGTTCCATTGATTTGTGCTCTTTATTCAAGATCCTTCTGTGGAATTTTGGAAAGTATTTAATTGATGATTCCTTAAAAAAAATCCTGATTTGTTGCCCAAGAAATATTGTGAAGTCTGAAACTATTTCTGGCCGATTTAAAATGTGAGGTTCATTTCTGGAAACATGAAACCAATGTCGAATTGATTTTCTTCCCTTGTTATAGCAGATTTTGTTTCCTGCTTTGATAAAAAAGAACAGTAATAATCCTCTTTTTGGAAAGTATTGAAATGTTTCTCTGTCCATCCACTCTTGCATGTTGTTTTTAAAACTTGCCTTGAGTTATTTCTGGATATTTCCCTTGTATGGTTGCCATAGGTTTTGCAAATACTGATTTTCTCCTTTCTGGAATTCAAAACCTTGCTGCACTTGCATCTTGACAAACCACCATGCTTGCATACACTTTGACATGCTTTGCATTCAGCTGCCATGACCTTGTATATACCGAAACATGTTGTCTTGAATTTCTTCACTTCTGAGCAACTTTTTGTTGTGGAAACTGCTGCCATGTACACCATGCAGCTTTTTGTTGACTGATGTACTTCTTTGATCATGTTGTTTCAATTCTGTGTGAGATACACTGTGTACACACCTAGACTTGTAATTCATACTGCCATGTTTAATGTGTTCATGTTTATAGCTGCTGCACCGAAAACTGCCTTGTCTTGTATGAGCTCCACCATGATTCGACACATTTCTGCCTTGTATATGTATGTTGTTGTGTGCACTTGGAGTTTTCAACATTGTTGCATTGAAAACTTTGCCTTCTGTTCACAATTGTGTGTTGGCCTTTGTGTTTGAGAATGCTGCTACCATGTTTAAGCTTGATCATTTATTGGTGCCATGTCACTTTCATTTCTGCTCGACCATGCTGAAACGTGTATTTGCACACCATCTTGCTTCACACTATTTTGAGTTTGTTGAAGTTTCTTTGCTGATTTGAACTCCACTTCTTTATTGCTGGCTCGACCATGTTTGAGCTGCACTTGTTTGTGCACTTTGATTTTTTTTTTTATTTGCTGACTTGTTATTTGGCTCTCATGAATGCTGGCTTGTCCGTTGCACTGAGTTGAGCAGGTCCTAGTGACTACTCCTCAGCTGCGTACTGATTGGCGTGGCAGTGCACACATGTGTTTATACACGTGTGTATGCAGCCATCAGTCAGAAAGAAAAAAAATCAGATCGAGTCAGAAAAATGATGAGAAACACACCGAATTCTGAGGCAAATAAAATTTTAAAAATAAAATTTAAATCTGCATGTGTTCAGTTTTTATTTCTATTGCAGTGTACTGTGTGTGTGTTTCTGTGAATGACAGGTATGAAGATGATGACTGGACTAAGAGCAGTGAAGACTAAAGATAAGCAACTGTGTCAGTACAAGTGCATATGAGACTGTATATTGAGATGTAAGCTGAGTGTGAAATGAAAATGTACAGAGTGGAGTGAAGCTGTATATGAGTCAGACAGTGAAAAGTATGTATATATGAGTTGTACTGTTATTTGTAATAAACAAGTTCGTTTGAAATAAAATATCATTTTATTGTTGTCAAACAGACTTGTGTATCGTATTCAGTTTATTTACAAGTACAATCTCATGTGTAATCGTATATGAATTGTGAATATTAGTGAATATAAGAGAAATGTATAAACAGTGGAGTTTATAAATTTGTACTGTTTTGATAGTGAAATAAAATATTATATTTAAATAAAATACTGTGTGAATATTTATATTTCTGTACAGTCGTATTTTATTTAAATATAAATATTATATTCCAGACTGTGATGTATAATAACAGTACAATGTCAAACACATAAAAATAATATTTATTTGGTTGTCATCATCAAACAAAAAACATATAATTGTGTATACAACACCGTTATATACAACAATCTCCCCCTTTTGATGATGACAAACAAATAAAAGATTTTGTATACAATAGATGTGTTTGACAGTGAATATTGAACTCCCCCTATTTATAGCTCCCCCTACAACAGACAACTCCCCCTATAACTGTGCATGATTGAAATGTATGAATAATAATATATTTTCAAAAATGAAAAAATTTATAAAATATTCACTCATAAGTCAAAATCTAATCAATTCTCCCCCTTTTGTTATCATCAAAAGGATACAGATTTTAAAATACAGATGAAAAATGACAAAATATAATTTCAGCTTAAGAGGAAGAGCGATCATCATAAAATTCAATCAGTCAAACAAAAATCATAATAAACTGAGAACAGGTGGCATATTTCACATTCTAGATAATGATGGATTTACAATGAGATTTATATAATGGAGAGAGTTTAAAGACCAATTCATTTCCAATTATTTTCAAAAAGGATTTTAAGAAATTGAGACACAAAACAGTGATGGATTTTGACTATAATTATAAATTCATCTTAAGTGACAAAATTAGATAGTCTCAAATCCTAGTAACTATCAATCAACAAAACATAATACTTCATAAGGTATTAACACATTTCACAGATTAGAGAGACGGATAGATAGGCTGATTTTTATAAATACCAAGGAGATTTTCACATTAATTTATTTTATCCAAATTATTTTCTTTTCCCCTTTTTTTTTAAAATTTAAGAGCACACTGACCACGCATAACCAGAGCTTGGATTTTTAAATGAAGTCAGTCGCAGCTTAAATTATAAGTTGTCTCTTAACCATTCATGACCAGAGCTTGGATTTTTAAATGAGGTTAGAAACACACTTATAAATTAATTATATCATTTTCAGCCTTTTTTTAAAAAAAAAAAAAACTCCTCGATATATAAAACCAGTATGGATGATAGAAATGTGGTAAGTACAGAGATGGACTGTGAAATAAATTTCTAAATTAATTATATTATGAGATATGCATGAACTGTACCGGGATTATTGAAAAATTTCATTTATCACTAATTCTGAATAATAATATAACCACAATTCCATCACAAATATTTTCACTGTTTATTTAAAAATGATTTTTTTTTTTTTTAAAAAAAAATTAAACCCTCCACATTTATATAAAATCATAACGGATGACAGAAGGATGATAAGTAATGAAGATGGCCGTGAAATAATTGCCAGTCCAAAGATATTATAATAAATATTCAACCATTATGAAAAACTAAATAAAATTCTCCTCTTGTTGTGAAATATACTGCAGTCACAATTCATCACAATTTCTAAATCTGGTTATAATTTTGATGAATTATAAATACAGTTTAATTTGGATATTGATTTCAATTTCTGAAAGAATAATCAATAAATAATTTTAAAATTGAAAATCAATTACAAGAGTAATATGCTGATCTATACATGACAAGAGGGAAAAAATATATATATACAGCAAAAAAAAATGCAGCACTTTTAAACTAATACCACATGGTGTCTCTACAAAGTGAAAAATCAGAACAGATGGATGAGACAAATATAAGGCGCTTCTGATACCAAATGTTCTCGCTTTCTCGAGGATTTTAATGACACCCTGGTGGCAAACAATGGTACCTCAGTTAACAGAAAATACTTAATTACAAAGCAAGCAACTCAAGCACACAAATTTCATTTATCAGAGTACGATAAATCTTTGATACCAAATCAAGCAGAAAAAAATATATTTACAAATCAATTTCTTATAATCAGAGCAGCATGATTCCAAAACAAACATTTTTCAAAAAACAGTTTCAGAGCAGCACAGAAAAATCATTTTCAAAGCAGACTTGTCAAGGAGATGTTCCAAAGATATTTCAAACAGTCAAAGAATTGTTCATGATTCAGGATTAAATATAGTTTATTTTAAATCATTTGAACGAATTGTGAAGATATCCGGATTCAATGAATCAATCACACGGTTTGTAAACTTTAGATTCAGAATATGTGTGTGATTCAATAAATCAATAAATTCAAATGATTTTAAACAAACTAGTATTCAAGTCAAATATTCATGAAATACCAATGACATTCAAATCCCAATTCTCAAAGAATTTACACAAATATTTCTGACAAACAGAAGAGTTATTTCAGATCATTTACATCAGAAAATGAGAGATATTCATGATCTACACAATTAAACAATAGTTTATTTGAAATCAATTGAATCGATGTCAAAGTTTGAGATATAATGAATCAGTCACACAATATTGATAATTTTAATTTTAAGAAGTGTGTGAAATTCAAAATATCATGAATTTCAGTTGATTTCAAACAAACAAATTCCAAGTAAAATGATCATGAATATAAGATGAATTCCAAGATGTATCACAGATTCAATACAATTCAAAATATCCAAGCCAATCTGAAAAATAATGAAATTATCACAATTGATAAATATTGGTGTGCTGTAATATTTCAAGCTTTTCTAAAATGAATTAGAAGAAACTCAAAACAGCAGTGGTGTGTGAAACTTCATCAAATTTTCAGATCTTCAAAATTTAGAATTCTAATTAACAGTGTTCAAGATTTGACAAGAATACATCAACACTGTTATGAATTCATAAATCAGAAAAAAAAACTTCAAAACAATTGCAGATATTTACACAAATAAATTCAAGATCTGGAAATAATTACAAACACGAGAGTTTTCTACAAATAAAATGAATTTCCAGATAAATATGAGTTTTGCAATTTGGAAGTTAATGGAGCACAGAATAAACAAAGATATGGCAGTGACAAATCAAATAAAGGCAAATAGAAGAAAATAAAATAGAAAGGGGTAGAAGAAGTAGGAAAAAAAATAAAAAATATTTACAAGGTTGAGGTCAGAGATCATACCTGATTCACAGAAAACGTTGTGGATCTCTAACTCGTCAGACTTTGCTAAGGAACAGTAGATGATTCAATCATGTGAAGTAGTTTGAATCAGTTTCTCTTTTCAGCACAGTTGTTCCTCAGCCTCCTTTGGTAGCTAACTGTTTAGAGGATTGAGTGGTCTAACAAAGGCAGTAAAACCATTCACAGTTGTATTTGTTCGTTTTGGTACCCAAACCTGTTTATATAACAATCCATCAGAATAAACCTTTGTACCCTTAGCAACCCAAATCTGTTTGAATTTCACGAAGTTTGGTTTATTTCCTTTTGGGATCCAGGATTGTTTAGAAGGATTATTATAAAACAATTTCTCATTTTGATTTTTACTCAAAAAACCTTTGAAATTATAAGAGTTCAAATTTTCAAATTGATTCTTTTCAAGATTGTTTGAAGAATTTTTCAAATCATTTGTAATTCGTCTTTCAAAAACATTATTTTTCTCAAACCCAAGTCCATGTTTATTTTGAACAGAAAATTGGTTTTTCAACAACATATTCAAAGATTTTTCACCGTTTGAAAAATTAGACAAGATTGTTTCAAGTTGTTGAATTTCAGTTTTAAGATTACCATTTTCTTTCAATAAATCTGAACAACGATTTTTAGTGATCTCACATCTTTTAAAATCAGATTTCAAAACCAAATTTTCATCTTTGAGTAACTTTATTTTGGTTTGGGATTCAACAATCTCAGCCTCAAAATGTTTTCGACTTTCAGACTCAAATTTCTTGAAATTTTCAATCTCGTTTTCAAGTTCTTTCAAAATCGAATTCGATTTCAACAGATTTTCCTTTTCTGCAATTTCAAGTTTGGAATGAATATTAGTTTTAAAAATTTCAAATTCCTTTTGCAGATGATTGTTCAAATTTGATAACTCAATCTTGTTTGCTTTTAAGACCAAAATTTCATCTTCAAACTTTTGAATATTTTTATTGAGATGAACAAGATTGGTTTTCGATTTCAAACAATTTTTACAATCTGAATCTGAAAGGTTTTTAAAATATTCAAGCCGTGATTCCAAATCATCAATTTTGCTGTTCAACTCAGAATTCCTAGATTTTAGAGTATTGTTTTTAGATTTGAGTTTATCAACAGATTTAGTTAAATCAACACACATATAAACCAAATCTTCGTATGAGAAATTTTCAATTTCAGTAACCGTTGATTCTCCATCATCTGATCCATCTGAATTCTCATTTGTAAATCCTGTTAAACAGAATTCTGAGTCTGAATTGACAATCTGGGGTTTTGAGCTGGAGTTGTCAATTTGACCATACTTCGTATTAAGAGCTGTCCAAATTTCCTGCGCAGTTAAACAATGGGAAATCAGACTGTATTGATTATCATCAAGATGAGAATAAAGAATATGTGTAGCACGAGAATTAAAAACTTTATCTACCATATCGTACCCATTGATAACAACATCCCAACATTTAATATTGACAGATTTTAAATAAAATTCCATTCTGGATTTCCAGTTTAAAAAATCTGTTCCAGTGAAAATAGTTGGAGATGAACTGGACTGACTCTCAATCGACTGACAACAAGGATTCACCATTTCTCTAGAGTTAACAGAATACCTGCTCTGATACCACTTGTTGGATCTAGAATAACCCTAGAGGGGGGGTGAATAGGGTTTTTCACAGTTTTTAACTGAATTAAAAACTTAACGAGATATATAATAATAAACTGATCACAGAAAATAGCAGAAACAAGAATGCAGAAAGTAAATCACACACAGATATACCCAGCTTCGGCAAAACCCTGCCTACTGCTGCATTTCTAAGGTTTCTACTAGGTGATAGAACAGATCTCGCATACAAGACCTTGTACACTCGCAAACCCTGCTTCTATTCTAACCCTACGCTCAAAATCCTAGACTGATCTAAACCCCTAG
The DNA here is from genome assembly GCA_030737875.1 of Allium sativum. NCBI lineage: Eukaryota > Viridiplantae > Streptophyta > Magnoliopsida > Asparagales > Amaryllidaceae > Allium > Allium sativum. The sequence goes on along the minus strand of CM060923.1, from coordinate 320,239,512 downwards.
ATCAGATTTCCCGTATTACAAACCTGTAATCCGTAATCCCAGAATTTTACAGACTCTGAAACTGACAGTTAACCTCTAACTGTGACACTAGAATTTTACAGACTCTAGTCAAACTGTTCGTTTGTTTTTGAAACAAGAATGTGATAAAAAAAATACAAAAAAAATAAAGGGAAACCCTTTAAAAACAAAACAAAGGAGTTAAAAAATAAGGGGTGATCCCCTTTTAATTAACCCATGGCCTTGGATTCATCATGGCCGGCCTCCTTTGAATTCGGTTGCCCCTATTCACTTTATCACCCGATCTCTCTTTGGCTCTGGGAAAAAAAAATGGCGGCTAGGGCGATCTAGGGTTTCTGTTTGTCCCCAAATCACTGTGCTTGGATAACGAAATTCGATTCTCTGATGGCTCAAAACTCTTGCGGCTTGCTTCTCTTCGGTTTGCTACTGTCTGATTTGGGGAATTTGCTCTGTCGACCGAAACCCTAAATTGTGAGTGATTTTAATTTTCTGCTTGAATTTCTTGTTCAGATGCTTGTAGTTTTCGATTATTGTTGCCTGTGATGATGTGGATGTAGTTATAGGGTAAATTTTAAAACCCTAAACTCTGATTTCGTTTAATGGCCTGGACTGATTTGTCTCGTGTTTTGATGGATAAACACCAGTGATGAATCGGTGTAGTTATAGGGAAAAAAATAGATACCTTACACTCTGATTTCACTGATTATTGGCTCGATCTGATTTTGTGTGACTTTCCCTTTTTGCTGTGTCGGCTTTTAATGAAATTATTGAATGGATATGGATGATTTGCTGGTCTTTAATGACTCTCTAAGAATTATCCCTTGCGCAAATTCTTTGATTGATAAATTTCCAAAAAAAAAAACTTGCCTGAAATCTGGAAAGTTGATTTGGTTGTCCTTTTTTGAATTCGAATTTCTCACTGATTTGTAACAAATGAAACAAACAAGTTGTTCCATTGATTTGTGCTCTTTATTCAAGATCCTTCTGTGGAATTTTGGAAAGTATTTAATTGATGATTCCTTAAAAAAAATCCTGATTTGTTGCCCAAGAAATATTGTGAAGTCTGAAACTATTTCTGGCCGATTTAAAATGTGAGGTTCATTTCTGGAAACATGAAACCAATGTCGAATTGATTTTCTTCCCTTGTTATAGCAGATTTTGTTTCCTGCTTTGATAAAAAAGAACAGTAATAATCCTCTTTTTGGAAAGTATTGAAATGTTTCTCTGTCCATCCACTCTTGCATGTTGTTTTTAAAACTTGCCTTGAGTTATTTCTGGATATTTCCCTTGTATGGTTGCCATAGGTTTTGCAAATACTGATTTTCTCCTTTCTGGAATTCAAAACCTTGCTGCACTTGCATCTTGACAAACCACCATGCTTGCATACACTTTGACATGCTTTGCATTCAGCTGCCATGACCTTGTATATACCGAAACATGTTGTCTTGAATTTCTTCACTTCTGAGCAACTTTTTGTTGTGGAAACTGCTGCCATGTACACCATGCAGCTTTTTGTTGACTGATGTACTTCTTTGATCATGTTGTTTCAATTCTGTGTGAGATACACTGTGTACACACCTAGACTTGTAATTCATACTGCCATGTTTAATGTGTTCATGTTTATAGCTGCTGCACCGAAAACTGCCTTGTCTTGTATGAGCTCCACCATGATTCGACACATTTCTGCCTTGTATATGTATGTTGTTGTGTGCACTTGGAGTTTTCAACATTGTTGCATTGAAAACTTTGCCTTCTGTTCACAATTGTGTGTTGGCCTTTGTGTTTGAGAATGCTGCTACCATGTTTAAGCTTGATCATTTATTGGTGCCATGTCACTTTCATTTCTGCTCGACCATGCTGAAACGTGTATTTGCACACCATCTTGCTTCACACTATTTTGAGTTTGTTGAAGTTTCTTTGCTGATTTGAACTCCACTTCTTTATTGCTGGCTCGACCATGTTTGAGCTGCACTTGTTTGTGCACTTTGATTTTTTTTTTATTTGCTGACTTGTTATTTGGCTCTCATGAATGCTGGCTTGTCCGTTGCACTGAGTTGAGCAGGTCCTAGTGACTACTCCTCAGCTGCGTACTGATTGGCGTGGCAGTGCACACGTGTGTTTATACACGTGTGTATGCAGCCATCAGTCAGAAAGAAAAAAAATCAGATCGAGTCAGAAAAATGATGAGAAACACACCGAATTCTGAGGCAAATAAAATTTTAAAAATAAAATTTAAATCTGCATGTGTTCAGTTTTTATTTCTATTGCAGTGTACTGTGTGTGTGTTTCTGTGAATGACAGGTATGAAGATGATGACTGGACTAAGAGCAGTGAAGACTAAAGATAAGCAACTGTGTCAGTACAAGTGCATATGAGACTGTATATTGAGATGTAAGCTGAGTGTGAAATGAAAATGTACAGAGTGGAGTGAAGCTGTATATGAGTCAGACAGTGAAAAGTATGTATATATGAGTTGTACTGTTATTTGTAATAAACAAGTTCGTTTGAAATAAAATATCATTTTATTGTTGTCAAACAGACTTGTGTATCGTATTCAGTTTATTTACAAGTACAATCTCATGTGTAATCGTATATGAATTGTGAATATTAGTGAATATAAGAGAAATGTATAAACAGTGGAGTTTATAAATTTGTACTGTTTTGATAGTGAAATAAAATATTATATTTAAATAAAATACTGTGTGAATATTTATATTTCTGTACAGTCGTATTTTATTTAAATATAAATATTATATTCCAGACTGTGATGTATAATAACAGTACAATGTCAAACACATAAAAATAATATTTATTTGGTTGTCATCATCAAACAAAAAACATATAATTGTGTATACAACACCGTTATATACAACAGGCATTATTTCAGATTTAATGAAATTATAAATATACTTGTTAGATATTAGGCATACATTTCAGATCTTACACAAACGAAATAAGCAGGTTATTGTATACCTTGTATTTAAATTCTCACTCACCTGAAATCATCCTAATCTGAAATCTGCATAATCTTTTAAGCCTATAATTCCCAAATTCTTATAGATCTACAATTATTCTAAAAAAGGGATACATTCAAATTTGTGGATTTGCAAGAAAATAAGAAAATAGGTGGTAAATCTAATGAAGAAAAACCCAGATGCCAAATCCATACCCCTTTCCACTTGAATCTGATTATCCCTTTCAAATCCAGGTAGTTTATATTTGATTGATTGTATATGAACATATTTTTATTTTAGAAATTTGTTTGAAGAGAAAAGGGAGTGGCAGAGATTCGCTGCTGTTATCAGAAATAGGTGGAAAAGAATGGTGGGCTAACCCTGTTATTTATAAGTGTTAGAAAGACCCCAGACCGTTAGACTTATTTTAACATTCGTCCGTTTATATAATAACATATAATGAAAATACCCTCTACAAACTAGTCGTCATTGGGCTGGAATTGGTCGAAGCAGTCGACCGCCCTTCGACGTTTCTACCTAATGAGGGTGGGTCAAAGAAGGTACGTAATTATATATAATTAATTATTAATTCTTTTATATTTATTTTCCATCCGTTATCATATTTCTTCTATAACTTCTTCATACGGACTCCGTTCGCGAAGCTCCAAACAGGAAAGTTGACCAGAATTTCGGGATGAATGCAACGGATAAAGTTTTACGGTCAAATTCCATCATTTTCATAAATACCTATTTTTGAAATTTAATTAAATAGCTAATTTATTTATTGCTAAAATTCCAGGTTGTTATAGTTCCCGTTCATGGGTAGTCGGATGTAGCCATCCAAAATGCTTAAAACAAAATTTAGAAAATATCCAAGAAATCCAGATCAATTGATGATTAATCCATGTGATCCCGGTCCAGGCCCATTCCCTCTCGGGGGGCAGAAGGAGGCAGTTGCATCTGTTCTGTCGATGCAACCCATTTTCTAACATAGTGGCCCATCTCTCTACTTCTGACACATTCTACAATTATTACACGCAGATATCTGCATTTGCTCATCGCATGACCATCCATTTTACGGAACAGACAACTGTTTTCTAGACCCTCACTCTCTCTACTTGGGATCCCTTCTAGGAGGCTTATTGAAAGTAGCAATCTCATGCATTTCTAGGTAGATGTCCTTTGTGAGGTATTGAGTTTAGTGTATCTCGAAAATATAGGCTCTCTTCGTGGCTGAACATTTTGATCGCTCTTAGTTGGGACTTTCCTTTGCCCTTATATTTTCCTTTTTCAAATATGAACCGTGCCTTTAGTCATATTAACTTAGAGAACTTCCTTCTCAATTCTAGCATCATCTTCCCATAGAAACATATTTGCCTCAAAGTGCAATTTGCCAACATCCTTTGGCGTCTCTCGTTGTAAAGAAATCTTAAAATATGACTTATCCAGGATGCCAGACACATCAACCATCAGCACCATGGATCGTTCTGGTCGATCTATGGACGCTATCACCACATTGAATATTTCATAAAAAGATCGCAGAGTCCCGCTAGTCCTCTGCTTGATAGAAGAAAGAGTCATCACATTATTGGATTTATATATATGGACCTTAAATTTCTCACCAAAGTGTGAGACCAAAGTATTAATGCCAAAAATGGCACTAACACCAGATTATAGAGAATTCACCACCCCTTTACGGGGAAAGCAATACAGATGTAACACCCTGCACTTTTCTGTGCTCAAATTTCAATGAAAATCGAAAGTCGAACACATCCAAGCATGGAATATGTAAAGCTGGTATCTGCAAATAAATGAACATGAGCACAATCAGAGTACGATAAGATAGCTCATAGTGGAAATAAAATAGGATAAACTAGTATTAACTCAAGCAACTACCTTTTTGAAGTAAGTCACTTTGCCAATATTGATCATGAGAGAGAACGAGAACCAAAAGCCAAAGTATAACACTTGTAAGAACCCGATGTTCTCTAGAAACTTAGGAGGTTGTAATGAGGAGGGGGGGGGGGGGGTTAGAAAAACAAGTTTCTAGTGAAACAGGAAATGTATAACGCAGATTATAATACACAAATATATCTCATTTGGTTTAACCTAAGATGTATGCCTATCAAGTTTAGTGATTCTAGCCCAACCTTGTAGATATAATTATGCATGACTCTAACTACCCATCCCAACGTAGACTTCCCAAAATATGATACCGAGATAGAACATTTATGCATATACTTATGAAGCCTTTATACAAGAACAGGGCTGGTTATTTAATTAAGAGTGAACCCCTAATTATGGAGTTTATACATATATTCATTCGCTCATCCTTTATATTTTTAATGCCTCACTATTAATGATAGATAGGGTGGATTCTCCCTAATTGCTTAAGACCCTAGGCGGGCATATTGGTCACTTATTATTCCTCGATAATTTATTCAACACTAACATAAACTAGAGGGCACTAGCCACGGGTCCTACTAGTTAAGGCTTCCTCATTCACACATATACCCTTTCCCCGTGTAGGTAAGAGATGATATCTTATCGCTCGGTATACCGTCTAGCTGACCTTATGGGATAACCTCCTTAGTCTCTTACTACTTCCCGTAGGATAGGTAGCCATATCTGACGTTTTAAGTTTCCAGGTTCGGGTAGGCCCTACACACTTATGCCATTTAAGACCTCTAAACTGAAAAACCTACTCCCAGGTGGACTCTTCAACCCCAGCCGGTTATGATCCAGGAAGCGGACTATAAACGAAGGTTATTAATTTCTCTTCATGGAAATATCATATGCACATGATTCATTTTCTTCACGGGCTCCTATGGTTAATATTATTTTGCATCATTAATATGCTAAGTTGAACCCTAACTTTTAATTATAAGTTCTATATTAATTAATATAAATAAGGAAAGTTATATCCTCCTTACGTTAGGATATTTATTTGATTATTTCTCTGATTGGACTTAGTATTTAAACAACCATCAATACCCATTTATCCCTTTTTATTTAATTTAATTCTGTTCATAGATTAATTTCCATTATAACCATAACGGTCATATTTTCCTAAGGTAATCCTAATTTTTTTTAATTACCATTGATTATAATTAATGCCATTTATGAGCCTAACGGCCATAATTTTGTTAAAGCATTAATTCACAATGGATATCCTTATCTTATCAGTCCCGAATGTATCTATTTGTTGTACCCCAACAAACATTACTAATCTTATTTATTTATTTATTTATTTCCTGTTATATATATACATATATTTTTGCATTAGACCTTTCACATTAAGTTGACCACATGCAGATGCTGGATTTGCTAGTAGGATCCGGGAAGACTTCTACCACAAGTTGAACTTAACCTCCTATCTTAGTCCAGTTGTATTTACGCTCTAAACTCCTCACATTTAGATGACCACCTATGGATGTAAAATTTGTCAGTCGGTTCCGGGCATACTTCTACCACAAGTTGAGCCTAACCTCATGTCTAGATGCAGTTTTAATTAACTTCCCTAACTAGGGTTTACAACATTAGTCCTAATATATCTTAGGAAAATGTAACCATTTTACTTAATTTCCCCTATTAAGTTTACATTCCCAAAATTAACGTTGCTTATAAAGGTTATTTATTTATTTGTGGCCCTATTTATAGCAACCAATCACATTAATTACTATAGTGGTCACCACAAATATAGCAATTTAAATGGATTACATTTACATGTATAATTCTATAATTGAAAACCATTCAAACATTCGATATAATGCATATTTTGTCATTTTACATAGATTTGGATGGATGATATGTGTGTGTATATATATATGTATGCGGTCAACGTAGTTATCTTTTTTTTTTTAAATTTAATAGTTTGGTTTAATCAATAACCAAACATTCCTTTTTGTATTCAATCTTACTATAAGGTTTCAAATCTTAGGAAAAGATCGTTAGCTATAATTATTTTAAATTATGCATGTTTAATAGAATAGGCATATTTCAAACCATAAGAAATAAATATGTGTTTATGTATATTTTGGAACAGTTGATGCAAAATACGCACATATATGTATATTTACATTGATACATATATTTGCACCACTTTTCCCTTTTTCGATCTTTTTATCCTATCTCTTGTGAATTCAAAATAACGTCTTCTTGTTCAAAAAGAGGAAAACGACATATTTACAACAATTAAACCAAAACCTCAACAACATTAAACACAAATAGGCATGTGTCTTTTTATTTATTAAAATAACAAAATTCAACATTTCATATTTTTAATCAAAATCACATAATCTATTTTTTAACACTGAAACTAGAGATTTACAAGAAAACTGTAACACTCCAAAATTTAATACATTATAACCATGCTAAAAGATAATAATTTGGGAATAACTTAATTAAATATTCAGAGTTAAGTGAAACCGGCATTATCATTAAGTCCGTCTCGGAATTCTGGTTAAGATAGACCTCAAGTTTGTGTAAAACGGATAATGAAGAAGTTATTGGCTCTAGGAGTTTGTATACATATAAAAGGTTTATGTGAATTTAAATTAAATATAGATTCCTGAATTTCGAATGAGACAAGTTGGAACGGGAAGCGGGAAACGGTCCCGTTAGGGTATGACCCACTCCAGCATGGGTTGACCCCTGGGTCGACCCAAAGGTGGCTAGGTAGAACCTAGGGTTATGTGGGTCGACCCACCCTAGGGGTAGGTGGGTCGACCCACCCTAGATCCATCCGGATTCTGCCTGTTGAACCTGGACAATTTTGTGGCTCCATTCATGCTGACTTCGCATGACTTGTACGGTTCAGATTTAAAACCTAAGATCTAAGAGTTGATGTTGGCTCTGTAAGTTTATAAATAGATGGCTTCCCTCATTTAGAAAATTAACAAGTTATACTTATGCCTGTGATATTGTACATTAACAAGTTATATATATGCCTGTAATGCTGGAAGATTTACAAGTTACATGTATCTTTCTTTTTCCATTTTCTATGTTTATTTCCAGTATTGTCTATATGCATATGTCAATTTGATTCTATTCCTCTTCTACTATTTCCCTTTTTATTTTATGCCAAGCCTAGGCTTTTGGAATCCTAGGCTATACCCGATTAGAAGGGGCATACTATTGGGGCAAAAATGAATGATATAAAAAGAGGAACTTATGCACGTTATTTGCTTGGACTAATTGACAATAAATTGGGGAAAAGGATAAATATACATGTTTAGACTTGCTGTAGATAATTGTTGTTAGTAAACATTATCAATAAGACTGCAATTTGGAAATGTAGTTGATGAATAATATGCATATGAATTGGACATGTTAAATTTGACTTAAACAAACATTAAGTAAATGACATGTTAAGAATAGGATTATGCACACATAATGACATTACAACCATGCTTATTAGTAAAACTAATCCTACTTGGTTAAACATAAATATTAATAAGCAAAGAGGTTCCCCATCTGCTGTTGTATCGAGTTTTGGGGACTCTTAAATCCTAGATATTTGGAGGCGTAAGCTTAGATGGTTTGTCTTGTGTCAATCTGTTGTTTGCAACCCATATCAGTCAGTATCTCTGTATGTATCTTGTAATGAGGGCCTCGCACTAGGTAGGGGTCAGTGTAACACCCCGTATGTTGAATAACTTGTTATAATATAAATCAGGGCAGAATTAAATTTTAAGGTCTGAATCAGGGGAAACGGGCTATTCCATTGCGTTCATCTTGGAAAAATACGCGAAATAGAGTCCGAGTTTTCGAAAATCGGAGTCCGTATGAAGAAGATATGGACGAACGAATTTAGGCAGAAAAACCGAAAACAAGCCAGAATGCACTGGCGCACTTGTGAAGTGCGCCAGCACAAAAATACACTGGCGCACTTGGGAAGTGCGCCTGTGTCGAGCCAGAAACCTGCACAGCTTTCTGGTTTGACCCTGGCTGGCCTGGTGCACCTGTTTTGGTTCTCTGGTCTGTTCTGCTGACCTGTGACGATTTTTGATGGTTTAGATCTAAACTAGGGTTATACCTATGGCCTAAAATACATCCTAAATCTATAAATACACCCTAAGATTACCCTAATTCATGATAAAAATAGATACAAGGCCGTCATGCCGTAAAAATGCAATTAGAAGGAGCCTCCATCACATTTTAGAAGAAGATAGCTTCTCAAATCAACTTCTAGTCAACTCTAGCAACTTAATCTTCTTCATAGGAAGGCTAATCAACAAGTTGTGAGTTTCTATGCCATTAGCAAGCAATTGCTAAACTAATTATGATAGGATGTAATGAGGTTATGGTTATGAATGTGGATCAATGCAAGTTATGTTATCATATGCTATGTGCTCATGATGTTAGTTATGCAAGTTTTATGCTATATGTCCATGATGTTAGTTATGCAAGTTTTATGCTATGTGTTCATGATGCTAGTTATGCAAATCACTATGATAAACATTGATCCATTATGACACCATGTTATGCAAGTTTGGTGTTTGATTATATGCAAGTAACATGTGCAAGTTTACACCTTTGTATGATATGCATACATATGCAAGTTTACCCCTTTGTATGTCATGCATATATATGCATGTTTACCCCTTTTTATGATATGAGTAACATATGCAAGTTCATCCCTTTTTAGACCTATGATATGTATGCAAGTTTATCCCTTTATGATAGGTCTATGACATGAACATCTATGCAAGTTACCCTCTTTATGACATATGTGATTCATGCAAGTTTGGGTTGATTATTTATGCTAGTTGGGTTTGATGCTATGGTCATATATGCAAGTTGACACCTTTAAAACCCATGTTGATGCTAATGTTATGCTAAGTTGAACCCATTGTATTTGTGATGAATCTTCCCTTTTAAGTATGTCATGTTAGCGTATTATGTGGGGAACGATGGGGTTAATATTCATGTTAACAAAATTGTGGTGAAATTGGTATGATGTTGCATACCATAAGTGGATGGACATAATTGAGTCAATTATGTACATCATTAAATTGGAATTAATTAGGGAAAATTAATTCAAAATTTCGGGGTGATTAATTAGGTGTAATTAATCGACTAAGACACGAGGTTGGACCCTTTTGTAGCATAAGACTGTCTGGACCCGACCGGCAAATCCAGCGGCTACAAATGATTGGCCCAATGTGAGAGGTCTTAGGCATAAACTAAATATGTGACAAGTGTAAAGACACGAGGTTAGACTCTGTTATGGCGTAAGGCTACCCGGACCCTACCGGCAAATCCAGCTGCCATAAAAGACACTCTAATGTGAGAGGTCTTTACAAAGGTTACGGTCTTAATCAATTAAGAAACACTTAACCAGATAAGCATGTAGTGGGGCATGAGGGGTTAAGTGGGTGCCTTGGGTGGCATGTGGAAATCTAGTGGTTGCCTTGGGTGGCAATAGAAAATACGATTAGAATACTTAACCAAAGTGGAAACATGTAATTAAACATGATTAAAGGGTTAAGTGGGATACACTAGAGGGAGCAAGCTTAGGTGGGTAGCTTGTGGGGGCCCATTTCAACCAGTAACCCATGTGTATCTTTGTGGGCTCGACCCATGTCGAGGACGGGACACGCGTACTGGGCTTGACTATAAGAGGCCAAAACGGGGTAGCGGTGGCAACGCAAGTCCAACGGGTTTCATATACGTGTGTGGGCCCGGGCTGGTAGGTAAGACGTTGTTGCATCGTGTAGGTATAAGCCGTGCACCGTTGGTTATATCGGGTTGCCACTTTGGGGTGTGATACACCCCACTTTGGGGCCAGCACGGGTATCTACGTCAAGGAGCCGATCGCTTGGGGAGTAGTGGGTACACCTAGTGGAGATAGGGGCAGACAGCACCTATGTGGTCAGCTAGGGGTACACGAAACTACTAGTTAAATTTTCTTAGTCCTTGGGTGGGATCAACCTATAAGTTAGGAATGACTGGTGTGGTGCAGTGTAGTAATTACCCTTGGGTGGGTAGATGCGTCTTTACCGATATCTTAGTTCTTCCTATGTCTAGTTGGCTGCTTAGTGTAGTCATTTATCCCCAGTCGTTACCGTACCAAGTTTATATCATACCCTAATTACTTCAATGATTGTATTGTTAAAGTTATAGGACTCGCTCAGACTTATGTCTGACCCCGTTGTTTTTATCTTTTCCCCCCCTCAGGTCCTCAGGTTGGGCCTAGCACTAGTGGGCTTTGATCAGATTGCTTTATCTAGCTTTTGGAGCTTGGACCGTTGATGTAAAGCTCAGCTTATCTTTTCTATTATGGCTATTTGTATGTAGTGGGATTATGTACTTATGTTTTTATCGAGATGGATATTTTGTACTTGACTCTTGTTGGTTTTTGGTATGTAACCAAACATGTTTACCTTCTGCTGCAATGAAATGATGTTTTAAATTTCAAGTATTACTTATATCTGTCTTGTTGTAATTTTTCTGTTCTATATTCACTTAAAATACTCCACCGAAGTTAAGGCATTCCCTTAGTGAGTGACCTTAGCGGGTGTGGGGTGTTACAGTCAGGGTACGCTTTACTGAACTTGATAGTAAGAGATTCTCATGGGGATGGTTACGGGTGCGTTCCAATAGAGTCATGAGTGTGCATGGGTCCGTCTAGGGAAGATAAGACGCTATAACACTAGTAAATAGGTCTATGTCATACATTTGTTGGGTTAGGGAGTGATACACCCAACTGCTAGGGCTAGCACAGAGTATTTACATAGTAGAGAGTTGATCGCTTGTGTAGTAATTAGGGTACACCTAATCCTGTTGTTATGTAATTAGGTTAACACCTAATCCTGTTATGTAATTAAGGTACCCTAATCCTTCTATTTAATCCTGTTGTTTAATCTTGTTGTTTATTCTGTTGTAATCCTGTTGATATGTAAGTAGGCACAAGAACCCGATTCTGTGGAACCTATTATACTAGTATTGGTGTAGACCTATATGTTCAAACATACCTGTTTTAGGATATAAATGTGAAGCATTACTCGATCATGATTTATTCATGTTATTCCTATCTATTCTGTTCAGCTTACCCACGTGACACTATATATACCTCATCCCGTCTTGTTTACATGTCTTTGCAATTCTAATTTATGCATTTTTGTAAATCACTGGAACTCAGCGGACTTTATGTCTGACCCCTTTTCTTTTGCCTCTTTCTTCCTTCCTCCTCTTCAGGTATCCAGAGTGGAAGCACTCAACAACGACTAGGATTTCTCTTACTGCTTAGACTTGACTTGGATTCTTCTAATGTACTATTTTGACTTAATTTCTACTTTTGCATGGATTTTGGAAAGAGATACGATCTTATGTACTTCGGTATTTTCCGTAAGAAGTTTTGTAAAATAGATCTGAGATAGTTGATTAGTTGTAACTGGTTTTTATGATGTATCTCTGAGACTATGCTTTGTTCCTTTATAATTAAGTTTAAAATTTTCCGCTGCTTATTTTATCTGTCTTGTTTATTCTCTATAATGAATACCTATTGCGCTTCACAAAACTTAATGCATTCTCTTATGAGTGACATTAACGGACGTGGGGTGTCACACTTGGTATCAGAGCAAGGTTATGAGATCAGAGAAAAATTTTAAAATTTGGTTTTAAAATCAAAGTATTTCAAGTAAAAATCTGTTTTTGAAAAACATATCCCCTCAATCCATAGTCAATATTCTCTCAATCTCTTGTTGAATCTATTTTCTTTTCTTTTCAGCATGTCTGGGGCACCAAATCTTCCGGAGGCATTCCAATACCGACTTGGTTCTGTAGATTTCTTGAGGCTATAGTACCTGTTGGAGGCCAAGGGGATGCTCCTCTCCCAGCTACAGTCGTTGTTCCTCCACCTCCACGAGTTAATAACTTCTCTAAGTTATGTAAAGACTTCTGCGCTATGGTAGGGAAACCATTCCATGGTACTAAAAGCTTTGTTGAAGCCAGAAACTGGCTACGAGAGATAGAAAATTCGTTTGGACTATTTAAGGTCGACTACCGAAGGAAAATATAATTGGTTGCATGGCAACTTAAGGATAAGGCTTCCTATTGGTGGGAAGTAACGCAAGCACGAAAACTAGTAGCGACTTGTGATGACTTCAAGCAGAGTTTCAATATGAAATTCTTATCTCAAGCAGAGAAGGGATTGCAAATGGAGAGATTCTTGGCTCTAAAGCATGGAGATATGACTATCGAAGACTATGTAAACAAGTTTAATCAACTGGAAAGGTTCAAGCTGGACTTGGTAAATACGCCCCCACAAGAAGGCGCTTAAATTTGCGAGAGGGTTAAACCAACCTCTCCAAGGACTTAATTTGTCTCACATACCAATGGGGGCAACTTTTGAAAGGCTAGTTGATATAGTGCATATGCATGAGGATGGCAAGGAAGAAAAGAAAGAAACAAGACTGAGGAGACTCCAGCTAAAGGCAAAAAACTGAAATGGTGGCCCAACAAAGGAAAGCAACAAGAAAGGTGGAAAGCTCGACAAGGCTCAAATAAAAAATGAGGTAAAGTGTCATGATAGTAGTGCTGTGGGTCATTTTGTAAGAGACTGCAGAAAGACGAAGGGAGCTTGCTTTAATTGCGGACAGATGGGACATTTTACTATGAAATTCCTAACAAGAAAGAACAAGGGGCAAGAACTTCTGGACAAGTGCATGCTTTGGAAGCAAGCGGACCTGACCGAGGTAGGAAAGTCATGGTTGAAGGTTTGATTTCTCTTTTTGACTATCCTGTTCGGACCTTGTTTGATTTTGGCACTTCACACTCATTTATATCTAGTTCTTTAGTAGATAGTCTGCACCTAAATACTAGTATAGTCTCTAAACCTATAGTGGTCCCAAACCCATAGGAGGATTGGCTCATTTATCCATGATGTATAGGGGTTTGATAATTTTTTTCTTAGGCGTCGAGTTTGAATGCGACGCATACGTGCTGGGCTTTATGGGTATGGTTTGATTCTAGGTATGGACTGGCTAGCCTTGTATAGTGTCATCCTTGATTGCGAAAAGAGAGTGGTTAAAGTTCTTTCTTGTCACGGTAGGAATCTTGAAATTTCCTAGGACCCATGAGGGTCGGTGATTCTCAGTTTACCATAATCACTTGATACTTCAGTTGATGATTTGCAGTTTGTGCCCATAGTTAGAGACTACCTGGATGTGTTTGAGGATGTTAAGGGACTACGACCAAAGCGTGAGATAGACTTTTGGATTTACTTGGTAGAAAATGCAAAGCCAGTTGCTCTACCAATGCACCACATGGCTTTTGGGGTAAGGAGGGAGATCAACAAGCAAGTAGAGGAGCTATTCGAGAAAGGTTTTATTAGACGAAGCATTTCAGAATGGGGAGCACCATTGTCTTCGCAACTAAGGAAGACGACTCGCTTTGTCTATGTATGGATTATAGGGAGCTATATAAGCTAACCAAGAAGAAAATGCACCCATTATGGAGGATTGACGACCTATTTGATCAACTAGTTCGCGCATCAGTTTTCTCGCGGATGGATCTGGCCATGGGGTTTCATCAGTTGAGAGTAGCAGAGGACAACATTGATAAGACAACATTCATACTTCCAGATGGCTTCTTTGAATGGTTGGCTTTGCCTTTTGGGATAACCAATGCACCCGCCTATTTTGTGGACTTGACGAGTAGGTTGTTTAAGGAGTTCCTGAACAAGATTGTGGTGGTCTTTGTGGATGACATTATGATCTTCTCAAATAATGTGGAGGAGCATGCCCAACACTTAGGGGAGGTTCTATGTTAACAATATTTTTCATCAACATCGGAGACAAGTCGACTGGGGTGGACCTAAAGGAGGGAATGGTTGGTGGGCTATTTTATGGTTAAATCAGATTAATGCCCTAGAAATGGAATCGAAGAAAGAGGGGTTTGCCAAGGGCAAGTAGACCTAGGGGATGAAGAGTTTTTTCCTTATCGAGGGTGTATCGAAGAGGAAATTCAGTTTTAATCTGAAAAAGAAAACAAACAACTGCAATGGTGATGATCAGAAAATGGTAGCACACACTTACAAAGAAACTTTCTTGTAATAGATTTCCTTTTTTTTCAATTTTCACTGAGAGTACATGAGCGTCCTAAGGGGGTTTCCCCATTGATCTCTTTTCTAAGTTAATTTCAAGAGTACAATCGTTTTTGGAGGCCCAGTCCTTCCCTTAATGCGTCATCTGGGGTCTTATTTATAGTGGTTCGGTGCTCCTTCCGTTGACGGGCTATTGGGCCTACGGAAGTCCTTGTCGGTTGCTTTCTTGGAGTGTCAACCGTGGTCCTTGGATGAAATTTGAGCCTTCAGCAACGGTCCTGGATACAGGCTCTTGGATGCGAGCTCTCGGATGTAGGCCTCCGGCCTTATCATGAGTACTCAGAGAGGCTTGCTCTCATGTTGTATGTTGATAACTACCGGTTCGAAGCTGCTACGGGCTTCGATACTAGGTGAATTAGTACAGGTAGCCTATATATCCGCTTGGGTCTCGGTTAGCCCTTCGGTGGGGCTTTTTTGTTGGCTTGGATTCCCAGGGGATGGCTCCTGGTGTGTTTTCCTGTTATTTGTAAATTCGTCCTTTCGGTCTCCATGCAGGAGGTGCTCCGGAAGTTGGTTCTGGATGGCCTTCACGTTCTTCTGGTTTAGTGCCTTTGAATCTTCCGTCTTTGGGTGTGTCGACATTCTGACTGGTCATTATTGAAGATTCCTTTACGCTTTGTTTATTGAGTTTATCGCTTCTGACTCACTTGGTTTTAGGAGATGGGTGGTTCCTCAAACGGAGTCTTCCGCTGAGCTAATACTGTCGGAAAGGTCTTGTCGTAATAACCCTGGCGGATAGACCTTGTTTGTTATATCCCACAGTTCTTTATGATCTTTTCCCTTAGGGGGAGAGAGGAAAGAAAACTTTGGATGATGCACCTTTTCGGATTATTTCTTCTTGTTCTTGTCCTTCTTGGTATCTAGCTCCCACTTTCTATTGGGCCTCCTTGGAGCCTTCGGTCATCGATACCCCTTCACCGCCAGCTCACTCCGCTGTTGATTTTTGGCAGTAACATTTACCCCCCCTTCTTGTGAAGGGGCATTTTCGACTTTTTAAATCAAACTTCTGGCCTATTTCTAAATGTCATGTCAGAGTCTCTTGGTCTTCCTCACTCAGAAGCGTTAATTAGCTTTTATATGTGCGGCCCAGATTGATCTTGGAATTTGAACATAAACCTTTCTTCTTCATCGTTCACGTATTTCATTTGCAAATCAAATTTTTGGACAAGATAACTATTCTCATAAAAGAAAATGCTTGAATCCTCCTTTTTCTTGAAGACTCGAGCTTGATTACTGGTGAGTATTTTCACATCTCATATAAATTACAGTCCAAATATGCGTTAAAGTCGACAGAATGGTT
The DNA here is from genome assembly GCA_030737875.1 of Allium sativum. Taxonomy (NCBI): domain Eukaryota; kingdom Viridiplantae; phylum Streptophyta; class Magnoliopsida; order Asparagales; family Amaryllidaceae; genus Allium; species Allium sativum. The sequence continues at coordinate 320,223,131 of CM060923.1, read as the reverse complement.
AGCTAAGGTTATGCTTGCTTATAAAGATAGGTCCATGTGCTAATCTTAATGTCACTCCTGAAAGACTCTAATGTCATCAGGATTATCACCTTCTGTAATAATGTCGGTTTTGCTTAGGTATTCAGGACATTCGTGTTAGGCATAGCCGTAGGTTAGTTAAGGTATAAAAGGCACGATTTTCCCCGTATCCCCTCACTTGGGTCTTATTTAGGTTTCCTCCTGCTTGATCTCTATTAATTGAGGTGTAATAGTATTTAACAATATCGATAATGCCAGTGGTATGTGCATTTGTGTAAGGGGTACACGCATTGATTGTATTATTATGAAACGATGTTACCTGGTAGAATCATGTCTTATAAAAGCCCTGCTAAGGTGAAGGTCAAAATTCCAAGGTTCCCCGTCCTAACAAGACATTTGCGCCCAAGTCGTCCTTGATTATATCCCAATAGTCTATGGACGCCATATTGGATGATTTTGGCATAGTGGGCATAGATACCATGATTGCTGCTTCTCCAAACTTCCTCAATAATCTTCCAGAAGGATTCTTTGCATATTCGGCTATTCATATCTGGCATGATGGTTTTCTCCCTTTTCCCATTTTTCTACACAAGCTTTTTGGATTGAAGTGTCATTACGGCCGAGCAAACCATGGAGGCTGCGAGTGAGCTGGATCTGGTGGTCCAATTATATTTGCGTAGTTAAGTATTCAAACTTAACTGAGCTGTCGTTGCAAGAATAATCAGGTCGTAAGTCTTTTAGTCTTCTCCCTTGTTTTCCTGCTCCTTACTTTTAATTCGTTTTCCATCTTTCGGAGAAAACACACTAATGGCAGCCACTTTATTTTTCCTTTCATATTATCAATTTGTGGAGCACATGTTTGCAAATCCTTGTTTTCCTTTAAATTAGTAGCACATGGTTTAATAGGGATAAGCTCTTATTTATGCTCCCTTAAATCGTTTTCTAAAGTTCACATTAACACCGGATACGGTTGGTGTTGTTGTTGATCCCTTTGTGATGATAATAGTCAGCATTTTGGAGTCGATCAGATTTGTTTCGTGCGTGCACTTGTCTGAGAAAGTTCAACTCCAACATACCCTTTTTCTCTGGTTTTAAACTTTGTACACATGATATGCTTGCTTAGACGCTTTAAACAACCTCTTAGTTCATATTTTGTGTAAATTCCAATCCTATGATTATGTGCAAACGGTTTGATCCCAGTTGTCGTGTCTAAATGAGTACAAACTTATTTGCACATACGATGCTAGGTGAAATGTTTAAGTCGTGCAGCCTTGTTTGGGCTTAATATTGTTGCTGTCATTTATACATTTGGTTTGACTCTTATGGTCGCTAAAGCTTATTCGGCAGAGGGTCGCTCCAGTTCAACCTTAAGTCAGTCCCGAACGGCCCTGTTTCGGTTAAGTATGAGCGAACATTTTGTGTCAAGCAAGCGAGAGCGATATAAACTTGTCATGCGCGACCTGGGCTGGAGGGGTAGATTATTCGCAGCTTTACCTTGGGTCGCACCACTTGTTTTTATCTTGACCGACCCTTAAATTCCCAAATTGTATGACTACTCATTAATTCATTTGTACATGATGGATACATCTCAGAAGCGACGTGAGCTGGAGAAGTTTCTCGATATAGATGTTCAGACGACTGAAGTTCAAACTACTGGCCATCCATCTGTGAGTTCCCCCTTCACCAGTCCAACTCATGGGGAGCTTCAAACAGTTATTAGCAAGCCCCATTATGCCCCAAGGCCATGCAATCCTAAGCTTGCCAAATGATTCAGAGGATGGAATCTGCAGGGAGTGTCTCCTGACATGGATATATCTCTATCTGACCAATAAACAATTTCTAGTGATATGATCATTGCGAAGATCCAGATGCTTGCTCGATTTGAGACCACCATGTACCAGTTTGGGAAACAAATGGATGTGCTCAAGGATCATACTGCATAACAAATGAGTGGTTGGCAGACACTAGCTTGCGATCTCCAAAGGCTACATAGAGATAATCTTGAGCGTATCTCCATCCTAGAGAATGATAAGGAGAAGTTAATCCAGGCTCCCAGATCCCGGGACAGTGTTGTTGCCTCTTTTGCTCAAGGAGACGTTGAGTTGGCAGGTTCAAAGCACAAAAAGCCCGTGGCTTGTGAGCCTCTGTCCTTCTCTACTCAGGTTAAAAGGAAGGTTGGTTGGCCTAGGAAGAACAAGGATCTATAATCTTATTATCTTGCCTCTAATTGCTTCTTTTTTTGTGAATTATGCTTTAGATCGGTTGTATAAGCGAGTGTCGATCCTCGCGTTTAACTTTATGCTGGTCTGTGTAGCTACTTAGGCTTATGTTGGTGTTTTGGTGGCCCCGTGACTAATTTGTGAATTTGTGATGCATTGTGCTTTGCCTCATTAGTATGGGATGGTGCTTTTGTTTGTCATTCTGCAGCCTTTCATCTCGTTTCGTCCCACTTTTATTTGTACCTTGGATGTTGCACTTGTATCACAATTCATTTTGTCGATCACGTGATTGTAGCGAGCTTACGGTATTGCCGATTCACTTTTGATATAGCCTTATTATAGTGGAAGTGATCAGTCTTATTAGTCTGGAAGTGATCACGATTTTTGGTGGAACAAACAGTGTGTCACACGATTTTTTTTAAGAAACAACATTATTGTGTTCCAAAGGCGTTGTAATGAATGGAAGTCTACCAGTACTATGTGTCAATAAGGAAATTTTTTTTCTCGAAATAATTATCCTTGAAACATTTCTAATGAAAAATCGCCTAGAACAAATAAAGGGATAGTCACTCATAGGATATTATTGAAACCGATTGCGATCTTCCCCCGATTGCTCTTTGAACCATGTTATGATATGATATTGTTTTTCAGAGTTGTGTAAGGAATTGATATGTTGAAAAGGAAAACAACTAATGGATATATAAGTTAGAAGTACTTCCCTGAGAGGTTTATGAGCCAACATTTTGGTGGCAAACCTTGAGCCCTCACTTGAATTTTCGAGAAGGGAAAGCGATTCTTTCCTGTTTGAATCAGGAATTGGGTTCTTCATAAGTTTGGTGTGGCCTTAGTGGTTTCACATTTGGTGGTGATTTTTTTTGTAGGATTGTTCTAGGTTGTGGTATGCAAGACCGCCGGATTGCATTCGGGCTTTGTCATGAAATTGACTCAACTTAGATTCGGATGTTAATATATAGGGGACCGAAACCCCTTCTGGCTTATGTAAAGATCTGAATGGAGCCAGATTCGGGTATTGATACGTAGGTGACCGGAACCCCTTCCAGCTTCTATAAAGAACTGAATGGACCAGGATTCGGGTATTGATATGTAGGTAACCAGAACCCCTTCTGGCTTCTGTAAAGAACTGAATGGACCCGGATTCGGGTATTGATGTAGGTTACCGGAACCCCTTCCGGCTTCTGTAAAGAACTGAACGGACCTGAATTCGGGTATTGATATGTAGGCGACCGAACCCCCCCCCCCCCCACTGTATTAATGAAGCGCTGAATTGACCTAGATTCGGGAATTTAGTATTGAAGACCGGAACCCCCTTCCGGGATTAATGAAGTGAGTATCCCCTTCGGATTTGATTTTGGAAGCAAAGGTTATACGTTCTTATTTGCCTCCCCTTGGCCTTTTTGATGTCAAAATAGAGGATGTACTTGCTTTGTTGGCCATTCTATGGGCCTGTGCGTCCAGAGCGCTTGGCTAGCTTATCCACAAGCAGGGCCCAAGGACTTACCCGACCTCCCTACAAGAGGCATCTTATCCTGACCATCGTAGGCGATGATAAGGGCTAAGGAACTTAGATGGGGCCTTCATAGGCACAGAACTAAGGTTTACTCTTTTGACGCTCTATACGGGCCGTCATATGCACTTATAGAGGCTTATATTCCACCCCCTCCAAGGGGTTCCCTATCTTGACCATCGTAGGCGATGATAGGGGTTTGAGTTCCCTTCTGCGGGTAACGCGGAACATAAGCAGAGGTAGGACGGGCTCTTCTACTAGCAGAGGTAGGACGTGCTTAGTTCTAGCAGAGGCAGGGCGCACTCTACTACGAGCAGAGGTAGGGCATGCTAATTTTAGATGCACCGCCATGACCATTTATAGTGTGAAATGACGGCTTATGCTTCTGATGCTTTAACCCTACCCCCTCTGATTTGTGTATAGAGAAAGACTAACACACCATCTCCCTCCAGGGGATGCCTTGCCCCAGCCAATTTGGCGATGACGAATGATTTAATCCTTTAGTGATTGGGCCCCTTTTGGGTTTTCCTTTTAAAATTCTGAGGGATGGTCTTTCCTTACATTGGAACATGTGTATTAATCCTTTTCCTAAGGATTTTCTCAAACTCATCTCGATTTTTTGATTAACTCTCGTAATCGGCCTTGACTAACGAATCTGATGATGGCTTTCCCGAGGGTTCTGCCACAGTTAGTGTAACACCCCGTATTTTCTGTGGATGTATAGGTAACAAATCAGAGAATACTTAATTACAAAAATAAGAATCAAGGGAAACGGGTTACGCCATTGCGTTCGTCTTGGAATTTTGCTTGAAATAGAGTCCGAGTTTGCGTAAAACGGATACCGTATAAAGAAGATATGGACGAACGAAGTTTGGTGGCTAAATAGAAAAAAAAAGATTGCACTGGCGCACTTGGGAAGTGCGCCAGTACAAATTTACATTGGAGCACTTCCCAAGTGCGCCCAGGCAGAGAGAAAACCTGCACAGCTTTCTAGTTTGACCCTGGCTGGCCTGGTCGGGTTCTGGTCGAATTTCTGAGCTCTGCTGTGTCACTAGGGCTAACTTGTCACTTTCTGATTGGCTTATCTTGAGATGGATGGCCTTGATTAACTCTAGCTTCATCGATGGCTCTAATTAGTTTGAAACCCTATATAAACATCCCCCTAGCCCCATTCTCTTTACACCATTCTTCTCTAACCTTATGCTGCATAATTTCATTCTGCCTCCGTTCTTATTAAATAAAATAATGGCGTCGTTACTCTGCTGGAATCAAAACTTGGACTGATGCATCTTCTTCCAACCTGAATAGAATTAAAAGCTAAATCAAATCTCAAATCAAAGTTTAGAGCTACAATAACAATTAAAGAGGAGTAATTCAGCATTTCTGCATCATCAATAGTTTATTACCCTTTTTTAAACCACGAAAGGCAAGTACGGTTATTTTCCGATATAAACTTTAATTATAATTGTGACATGATTATAATTATGAATTTGAGGTTGTGTACGTTCTGTTCTGATATATTTTATTCAGTATCTCTTTCTTCTTTCTGTTCTATAGCCAGGCTACCACGAGCCTGTGCCACATCTCATAAGAGATTAATGCACAAACACAAAACTTTGGGACAAATAATGAATGATGGCATAATTGGACATGGCTAATCTATGACTGATGTTGTAAACTAGATTTAGATCTATGCATATTCTGTGAATTGGAAGAAGAGGAACCATTGTATGTTAACATGTGACTTGAGACTTTGGACATAGCGCCTATTTTGAATTAAGATCTGTTATAATTTAAAGTTCTAGATTGTTGGGTATATTTTTATATAACGATTCATGACTTGAGATAAAAAGAGAATATGACTTAGTTGAGAAGATCTATATTAAGATTTGATAACTGTTAAATGTGAATAACACCTAAGTGGGAGATTTTTGAATATATGATATGCATTGAAATCGATGGCTATATTTGATATAATTCATGTGTGAATCTTTTGTACTAGGCAAGTTTAACTAAAATTGGGACATGAGTTACATGGTAAATTATGACCATAATCTGTGCCATGTAAATTCAATGCAAACGGGGGGGGGGGGGTTATATGATCATATTGTGAATCGTGACAATTATTTAGGCATGAAAACATAGGCCAAATTTATAATTAGGCAAGATATGTCAAGGAAACTTTAAGGAATGATTAAACCAGTTATATTGCCAAATCTGCTAGTTCTGTTATATTGCCTAAACTGCTAATTATGTTAAATTGTCTTATCTGCTAGATCTGCTAAATCGTCTAATCTGCTAGATCTGTTATCTGTTTAATCTGTTGAATGGCGTAATCCTGCCCGGAACCGCCCGGCACATCCGGTGGCCGTAAACAATAGGTTCTAATGTGAGAAGTTAGTCATAACGTGCTTGAAACCCGAGGTTATACTAAATTTGCGGAAAAAACCTTCCCGGAACCAACCGGCCTAACCAGTGGCCGCAAACTGTCTGTCTAATGTGAGAGGTCTACGCGTTAATTTTTAATTGATACAAATCTAAGATAAATATGATGTCTAAAACGTGTTGGGTGGATAGGGTTAAACCAATTGGACTAATGAATTTAACAAACCCATTTCATGAATTTGTAGGCCCAATTACAAAGTTAGACAAATCGGTAAATCTGTTAAATCCGTATATCTGATCCGTTAGTCTAAAAACTTGTCTGATCTGTGAACTAGTTGATCTGAACTCTATATGTCTAAACTTGTAAACAAGTTAATCTGAAATCTGTTAGTCTGGGGACAGAAGGTTAGGAGGGAAATTACTTGTGTCATCTATTTTTAGGACCCATATTAGTCAGTAACCCTTTCTGGTATCAAAACTATGACCCAACAGTAGGTAGGGTCCGGGCACGCTTACCGAACTAATTATAAGCGGTTCATTCTAATAATGGCGAGGGGTGTTGATGGTGCTTTCCAACCGGGTCATGTGCGTGCATGGATCCCAGTCTGCCTCTGAGGATGTAAGACGCCGTGACATCTGTAAATAGGTCTGTGCCAATTGGTTGTCACTTTAGGGAGTGATACACCCTACTGTGGGGCCTACACAGGGTATTTATGTATTAGGGAGCCGATCGCTTGGGGTAGGGCTTTAGGGTACACTTAGTTCTGTCTGTTTCTGTTGGTAACGTCTGTTTCTGTTGGGTGGTAACACCTGTCTGTTTCTGCGTGGTACCGTCTGTTCAGGTGCTAATGGCCCATTTACTAGTGTACACCTAATTCTGCCTTATGTTTCCGTAGGGATTAATCTGTTTCTGTTTCTGTACCTTCTGTTCGGGTGGTAAAGGCCCATTATTAGCATCCTGTCTGTTTCTGTTGCGGTGGTAAAGGCCCATTACTAGCATTCTCTTCTGTGGAAATTATTCTGTTCCCGTTTCTGTTTCAGTTTAGACATTGGGGTGACACCTAATCCTGTTATACTAGAATTAGTGTAAAGAAATGAAAAGTAATATTATTCTGTTTCTTATGTTTAACCTAAGTACATTTGCTGCTCCTGTTATTGTTATCTCTTATCCAGCTTATTTTCATGTCATGATTATTATTATCTGTTCATATGCTGAAAGTCACTGGACTAGCCAGACTTTATGTCTGACCTTGCTTGTTTTCTCCCCTTTTTCTTCCATTTCCCCCCAGGTTTTCCAAGGAGGGAACTCTTTAGCTTGATCCGGATTTCTTCTGCTTAAAGTACTTAAAGTGCTTAAAGTATGGCTTGACTCCTTATGGCAGTTTCTGTGGGAATTATGATTTTAGAGTTTTGTACTCTGATGATTTTCTGAACAAGACTGATCTTTATGTACTTGAGTTTTTGGTAAAGATGCAACTAAACTGATTTCTGTTTTCCGCTGTAGTAAAGTTATAATTTCTCATGTATTGTTTATCTGCCTTGAAATTTTCTGTTCTATTTACTAAAATGATCCACCAAAGTTAAGGCATTCCCTTTGTGAGTGTCCTTAACGGAGGTGGGGTGTTACACTTGGTATCAGAGCCAAAGGTTACCAGATTGGGTAAAGTTTTTGAAAACTATTTTCAAAAAGGTTTTAAAAGGAAGTATTTTCAAAAATAAAGTTTATTTTGAAAAACATAATCCCTAAAAAGCCATATATCTATCTTTTCAGGTCTCCGTTTTAATCTTTTTCTTTCATTCCAGCATGTCTAGGAATCTTAACTTTCCAGAGGGCGTGTCAATACCTAGCTAGTTCAGGAGGTACCTAGAGGCTAGGGCCAACGATGCAGGCCCAGCAGATATTCCTCCTCCAGCTGCAGCGATTCCTCCTCATCCGCCCCCTCCTCGTGCAATTGCTTTTTCAAAAATTTGTAAAGATTTTAGGGCCATGGGTGGAAAGGATTTCAAGGGAACTGAATCATTCGTAGAAGAAAGGAACTGGCTCAAAGAAACTGAGGATCTGTTCGTTATCTTCGAGGTGGACGATAGGCAGAAGGTACAATTGGTGGTTTGGTTGCTCAAGGACAAAGCTTCCTATTGTTTGGGAGGTCACTAATGCCGAGAGACCGGTTGAAACATGGATGGATTTCAGATCAAGGTTTGAGACGAAATTCCTCTCACAAGCTGAACGAAGTCAACAACTGGAAAGGTTCTTATCTCTTAAGCAAGGAAGTATGACGGTCAAGCAATACGTCAACCAGTTCAACCAACTTGCCAGGTTCGGGCTAGATTTAGTCAACACCCAACATAATAGGCTCTCTGCTTTGTTAAAGGATTGAACGAGCCAATGCACAGCCTAGCCATGACCCATGTACCCATGGGAGCGACTTACGAGAGATTGATGGATATGGCACTACTGCACGAGGAAGACAAGGGCAAGAAGGAGGCAAACAAGGAAGAACCACAGAACAAGAAAGCATGGCCCAAAAAGGAAAAACAAAAGAAGGATGAAAAGTCTGAAGATAAGAAGGAGAAAAAGTGCTTTACTTGTGGAAGCTCGACTCATCTAAACAAGGATTGCAGAAAAAGAAAGGGCACTTGCTTCAACTGTGGTGAGATGGGACACTTCACAAGGGACTGCCCGAAGAAACGGGGGCAAGGGCAGAGGGCAGGACCAATATCTAGAGAGCAGGCGAACACTCTCGAGGCTAGTGGATAGGATAGAAATAGGAAAACTTTATGTAGGAAGTTTAATTTCTTTATTTGATTTTTGAGTTAAAACTCTTTTCTGATTCTGGCATTTCGATTCTGTTATCGATACTCTGCACTTGAATACTAGTATTGTTTCTGATTCCGCTGTAGACTCAGACCCATAAGGGTTATGACTCATCCAATTGTGATAAGTTGGGTATCTGTGTTGAGCGTTAAGTTGACTATGACAAATACATTCTAGGTTTTTATCATGCTTAGTTTCCTAAGAATCATTTAGTAATCTGATCTGTACCGGTAATCTGTAAATATCTGAATATTTCTGATAAGATTGAGATTTCCAGTTTTGACACTGTCTAAGGAGGGTAATCCTCTGGGTGTCAATCTGATGTTGATTTCAGTCTTCGCGGTTGATACTTAGGGGAATTTGTCTCTCAACCAAGGTATAATGGAAAACAAGTTTTTGTTTATCTGCACTCGCTCCCATCACTCGACTGTATCCTATCGATCGAGTCTTCGACCTATAGATAGAGATCCTATGGATGTAAACATGTGTTTGAGACATGTTATGTTTGATGGTTGCAAGTGGATGCAAGTGGTTGCTAGTGGTTGCTCGTGGATGCATATATACACACTAGGCACTAGATTGGCTCGAGAACACTCTCATACTGCATATGGATGTGTGAGCATTTTCAATTTTTGTGGATGCAAAATGATTGACTCATCACATGGATGTTGCATATGAATGAATGGTTGTCACTCATATAAGAATGATATGTATCAAATAGGAAAATTGCATACATGTTGGACTCATGACACTGACATAGTTCGCATTAAGGAGGTCAACTGAATCAGTGGACCACCTGATCTTTGCATTAGATAAGGAACATATACACACACTTTTGCATATGTTCATACAACATTAGAAGTTTTCTAAGGACAATGGATGCTTGTGGATGATGGTTGAGTAGATGGATGATTGGATGGTAGGGCATATTCTTCTTAAATTGAAGATTTCGAGGACGAAATCCTTTAAGGAGGGGAGAATGTAACACCCCATATTTTCTGTGAACGTATAGGTAACAAATCAGAGAATAATTAATTACAAAAATAAGAATCAAGGGAAATGTGTTACGCCATTGCGTTCGTCTTGGAATTCTGCTTGAAATAGAGTCCGAGTTTGCGTAAAACAGATACCGTATGAAGAAGATATGGACGAACGAAGTTTGGTGGCTAAATAGAAAAAAAAGATTGCACTGGCGCACTTGGGAAGTGCGCCAGTACAAATTTACATTGGCGCACTTCCCAAGTGCGCTCAGGCCGAGAGAAAACCTGCACAACTTTCTGGTTTAACCCTGTATGGCCTGGTCGGGTTCTGGTCGAATTTCTGAGCTCTGTTGTGTCACTAGGGCTAACTTATCACTTTCAGATTGGCTTCTCTTGAGATGGATGGCCTTGATTAACTCTAGCTTCATCAACGGCTCTAATTAGTTTGAAACCCTATATAAACAGCCCCCCTAGCCCCATTCTCTTTACACCATTCTTCTCTGCCTTATGCTGCATAATTTCATTCTGCCTCCGTTCTTATTAAATGAAATAATGGCGTCGTTACTCTGCTGGAATCAAAACTTGGACTGATGCATCTTCTTCCAACCTGAATAGAATTAAAAGCTAAATCAAATCTCAAATCAAAGTTTAGAACTACAACAACAATTAAAGAGGAGTAATTCAGCATTTCTGCATCAACAACAGTTTATTACCCTTTCTTAAAACCACGAAAGGCAAGTACGGTTATTTCCGATATAAACTTTAATTATAGTTGTGACATGATTATAAATCTGAATTTGAGGTTGTGTACGTTCTGTTCTGATATATTTTATTCTGTATCTCTTTCTTCTTTCTGTTTTATAGCCAGGCTACCACGAGCTTGCACCACATCTCATAAGAGATTAATGCACAAACGCAAAACTTTGGGAAAAATAATGAATGATGGCATAATTGGACATGGCTAATCTGTGACTGATGTTGTAAACTAGATTTAGATCTATGCATATTCTGTGAATTGGAAGAAGAGGAACCATTGTATGTTAACATGTAACTTGAGACTTTGGACATAGCGCCTATTTTGAATTAAGATCTGTTATAATTTAAAGTTCTAGATTGTTGGGTATATTTTTATATAACGATTCATGACTTGAGATAAAAAGAGAATATGACTTAGGTGTGAAGATCTATATTAAGATTTGATAACTGTTAAATGTGAATAACACCTAAGTGGGAGATTTTTGAATATATGACATGCATTGAAATCGATGGCTATATTAGGTATAATTCATGCGTGAATCTTTTGTACTAGGAAAGTTTAACTAAAATAGGGACATGAGTTATATGGTAAATTATGACCATAATCTATGCCATGTAAATTCAATGCAGACGGCGGGGGGGGGGGGGGGGTGGTATATGATCATATTGTGAATCATGACAATTATTTAGGCATGCAAACTTAGGCCAAATTTATAATTAGGCAAGGAATGTTAAGGAAACTTTTAGGAACGATTAAATCTGTTATATTGCCTAATCTGCTAGTTCTGTTATATTGCCTAAACTGCTAATTATGTTAAATTGCCTTATCTGCTAGATCTGCTAAATCGCCTAATCTGCAAGATCTATTATCTGTTTAATCTGTTGAATGGCGTAATCTGTTGGAACTGAAATGCTAAAATTTGAAGTATGTAAATTTGTAGGCTCGACTTAAAATTGAGCAAAACTTGTTAATAGAACCTCGAATAATCTGCTGTAACTTGTACAGAAGTTAATTTGTTAAATTAGCATGATTAGTCTGATATTAGCATAGTCTGTGAATGAATGCATTGGCTAAGCATGAAACATGGCTAACTCGAGGTTAGAATGAGTTTGCGGCGTAATCCTGCCCGGAACCGCCCGGCACATCCAGTGGCCGCAAACAATAGGTTCTAATGTGAGAAGTTAGCCATAACGTGCTTGAAGCCCGAGGTTATACTCAGTTTGCGGCAGAAACCTGCCCGGAACCAACCGGCCTAACCAGTGGCCGCAAACTGTCTGTCTAATGTGAGAGGTCTACGCGTTAATTTTTAATTGATACAAATCTAAGATAAATATGATGTCTAAAACGTGTTGGGTGGATAGGGTTAAACCAATTGGAATAATGAATTTAACAAACCCATTTCGTGAATTTGTAGGCCCAATTACAAAGTTAGACAAATCGGTAAATCTGTTAAATCCGTATATTTGATCCGTTAGTCTGAAAACTTGTCTGATCTGTGAACTAGTTGATCTGAACTCTGTATGTCTGAACTTGTAAACAAGTTAATCTGAAATCTGTTAGTCTGGGGACACAAGGTTAGGAGGGAAATTACTAGTGTCATCTGTTTTTGGGACCCATGTTAGTCAGTAACCCTTTCTGGTATCAAAACTATGACCCAACAGTAGGTAGGGCCCGGGCACGCTTACTGAACTAATTATAAGTGGTTCATTCTGATAATGGCGAGGGGTGTTGATGTTGCGTTCCAACCGGGTCATGTGCGTGCATGGATCCCAGTCTGCCTCTGAGGATGTAAGACGCCATGACATCTGTAAATAGGTCTGTGCCAATTGGTTGTCATTTTAGGGAGTGATACGCCCTACTGTGGGGCCGACACAGGGTATTTATGTATTAGGGAGCCGATCGCTTGGGGTAGGGTTTTAGGGTACACTTAGTTCTGTCTGTTTCTGTTGGTACCGTCTGTTTCTGTTAGGTGGTAACACCTGTCTATTTTTGCGTGGTACCGTCTGTTCGGGTGGTAAAGGCCCATTTACTAGTGTACACCTAATTCTACATTCTGTTTCTGTAGGGATTAATCTGTTTCTATTTCTGTACCTTCTATTCGGGTGGTAAAGGCCCATTATTAGCATTTTGTTTCTGTCTGTTTCTTTTGGGGTGGTAAAGGCCCATTACTAGCATTCTCTTCTGTGGAAATTATTCTGTTCCCGTTTCTGTTTCAGTATAGACATTGGGGTGACACCTAATCCTGTTATACTAGTATTAGTGCAGAGAAATGAAAAGTAATATTATTCTATTTCTTTTTTTAACCTAAGTACATCTGCTGCTCCTGTTACTGTTATCTCTTATCCAGCTTATTTTCATGTCATGATTATTATTATCTGTTCATATGCTGAAAGTCACTGGACTTGCCAGACTTTATGTCTGACCTTTCTTGTTTTCGCCCCTTTTTCTTCCGTCCCCCCCCCCCAGGTTTTCCAAGGAGGGTACACTTTAGCTTGATCCGAATTTCTTCTGCTTGAAGTACTTAGAGTGCTTAAAGTATGGCTTGACTCCTCATGGAAGCTTCTGTGGGGATTATGATTTTAATGTTTTGTACTCTGATGATTTTCTGAACAAGACTGATATTTATGTACTTGAGTTTTTGGTAAAGATGTAACCAAACTGATTTCTGTTTTCCACTGTAATAAAGTTATAATTTCTCAAGTATTGTTTATCTGTCTTGAAATTTTCTGTTCTGTTTACTAAAATGCTCCACCAAAGTTAAGGCATTCCCTTTGTGAGTGTCCTTAACGGAGATGGGGTATTACAGTTAGTCTCGTGTCCATTTATCAAGTGGTTATGACAATAAGGCCCTCCCGTCTTTCTTTCGTATTTAGGCCTCTTCTTCATGGAGGTCCAATAGTCGAGTTCGTGTTTAGTTAGGGAGTAAACATTCTCCTTCTAAAAGGTGAGGTAGCGTTCTTGGGGTATCTTTGGCCACACTTCCCTTTTTGGTTATGGGGTCTAATCCTTCTGCGAATCATCCCAGTTGTGATTCCTGTACTTTCATCCTTTCTTTCCAGAACATACCGGAATTGAGTTGTCATCTCTTTAATCCTTTTGTCGGCGAAGTGGTTGAAATCGTGAATTATTTCGCGTTCGAGTGTCATTCCCTTAACTTGCTCGTAGAAAGCATCCTTTAAGTGGAGGAAAACGCTAATGTTCTTTGATGTAGATCCACAGGGTGGGAATGCCATGGTTTGTCCTATGTGGGGAGAGCTGCTATTCTCCATCTCGTAAGCATGTAGTTCCAGTTTCCTCTTCAGCTTTATTACTCACAAATCCTCTGCTCTTAACTCTTGCTCCTTTACTACCCTACGGTTGGTGGTTCTCAACTTATCTGCTTGAGATCCTGAAAGCCTTCGTCTGGATTTCTTGCACATAACCTGGCCTCTTCCAAGCTAGTCTAATCCGGGACGTAACAACACAGGTAGATATGTAGCTGTTAACCACAAGGCCGGAGGTTCAGGCCCTCCTTCTAGCACCAAAATGTTAACGATATCTTTCGTCAACACCAAAGACAAGTTGACTGGTGTGAATCTAAAGGAGGAAATGGTTGGTGGCTGTTTTATGGGTTAAATCGGATTACATCTCTAGAAATGTTATCGAAGAAAGAGGGGTTTGCCAAGGGCAATCTGAATGGGTTTAGACCCAGGGGGATGAAGCGTGTTTTCCTTATCGAGGGTGTATCGAAGAAGAAATTCAGTTTTAATCTGAAAAAGAAAACAAATAACTGCAATGGTGATGATCAGAAAATGGTAGTACACACTTACAGAGCAACTTTCTTGTAATAGATTCCCTTTTATTCAATTTTCACTGAGAGTACATGAACATCCTAGGGGTTTCCCCATTGATCTCTTTTCTAAGTTAATTTCAAGAGTACAATCATTTTTGGAGGCCCAGTCCCTCCCTGAATGGGATCTATGGGGTCTTATTTATAGTGGTTCGGTGCTCCTTCCGTTGACAGGCTTGTGGGCCTACGGAAGTCCTTACCGTTTGTTTTCTTCTTGAATTTCGAGCGCTTGCCTTTTGGCCATTCTTGGAGTGTCAGCCGTGGTCCTTGGATAAAATTTGAGCCTTCAGCAACAGTCCTGGATATAGGCTCTCGGATGCAAGCTCTCAGATGTAAGCCTCTGGAATTATCATGAATACTCAAAGAGGATTGCTCTCATGTTGTATATTGATAACTGCTAATTCGATGCCGCCACGATTTTCGGTACTATGTGAATTAGTACGGGTAGACTGTGTATCCACTTAGTTCTCGGTAAGCCCTTCGGTTGGGCTTATTTTTGGTAGCTTGGATTCCAGGGGATGGCTCCTGGTGTCTTTTCCTGTTATCTGTAAATTCGTCCACTCGATCTTCGTGCGATTGGTGCTTTGGAAGTTGGTTCCGGATGGCCTTCGCGTTCTTTTAGTTTAGCGCCTTTGAAGCTTCCGTCTTCGAGTGTGTTGGCATTCGAGCTTGTCATTATTGAAGATTCCTTTACGCTTTGATTATCGAGTTCGTCACTTTCGGCTCACCTGGTTTTAGGAGATGGGTGGTTCCTCAAACAGAGTCGTCCGCTGGGCTAATACTGTCCGAAAGGTCTTGTCAAATTAACCCTGGTAGATAGACCCTGTCGGTTATATCCCACAGTTCTTTACGATCTTTTCCCTTAGGGGGAGAGGGGAAAGAAAACTTCGGATGATGCGGCTTTTCGGATTATTTCTTCTTGTTTGATCCTTCTTGTTATCTAGCTCCCACTTTCTATTGGCCTCCTGCGAGCCTTCGGTCATCGATACCCCTTCACCGCCAGCTCACTAAGCTGTTGATTTTTGGCAGTAACATTCTGCATATTCTCAGGTCACATCAACTCAAGGCGAAGTTTTATAAGCATCATTTTTGGAGCAAGGAAGTAAGGTTCCTAGCGCATGTGGTCTCCATGGACGGGATAGCTATGGATCCCGCGAAAGTCATTGCAGTTCAAGATTGAAGGGCATCAAAGAATGCAACAGAGGTGAGAAGTTTCCAAGGAATGGAGGGCTACGATAGAAAGTTTATCAAATACTTTGTAAGGGAACAGCCTCTCTTACCCGATTGATGAAAAAGAACTTGTCTATTTCATGGATCATTGATTGTGAGGATGCCTTTCAGAGGTTGAAGAGAGATCTGACAACAGCCCTAGTTCTCACTCTCCCAGACGAAAGCGAGATGTTTACGATTTACAGCGATGCATGTGACACAGGACTTGGTGTCATACTGATGCAAGAGGGAAGGGTAGTGTGCTATGGAAGCAGACAATTGAGGGTTCATAAGAAGAACTACCCAACCCATGATCTAGAGTTGGCTGGTATAGTGTTCGCATTGAAGTCTTGGCGACACTATCTACTTGGAGAAAAGTTTGAGCTATACACGGATCATAAATTGCTCAAATAGTTGTTCTCACAGAAGGATCTAAACCTTAGGCATCAGCGGTGGATGGAGTTCCTAGCATCCTACGACTTTGAGATAGCTTATACCCCTAGCAAGGGTAATGTAGTGGCGAACACACTAAGTTGGCAAAGGATGACCTTAAGTCCACTATTCATAGAAAGGAAAAGCTTGGAATTCATTTTGAACTTTAATTTTAAGCCTTCTACGGATTTCACCATCGGATTATTGGAGGTGAGAACTACTCTATTGGAGCAAGTTGGGTCTCGGAAACGGGAGGACCCACAGACTTCAGACATCTTGGATAGGGTTAGTGGAGGAGAGACTTATAGTCACCTTATTAGATATGCTGTGGACGATAATGGGCGGCTATTACGCGATGAGAGGCTAAGTGTCCCTAATATTGGGGAATTATTTAAGGAAGTTCTTGAGGAAGCCCGTCATTCTCGGATGAATATCCATCCGGGCGGTGATAAAATGTATCGCGACATGAAGAGAGTTTTCTGTTGGACCGTCATGAAGAAAGATGTGACAGAATTTGTAGCTCAATACATGATTTGCCTAAGAGTGAAGGCTAAACAAAAGAGGCCAGGTGGATTACTTCAGACTTTAGATATCCCGCAATGGAAGTGGGATAGCGTCTCTATGGACTTTATCGATGGATTGCCTAGGTCAAGGAAGGTCAATACGAGCATTTGCGTGATAGTGGACAGAGTTACAAAGAGTGCTCATTTTACTCCTGTAATGATCAAGAGGACGACGTCTTGGCTGACATTAGTTTATCTCTGAGAGATAGTTTGATTGCATGGGGTACTTTCCAGTATAGTAAGCGATCGCGGCCCCATCTATACTAGCGAGTTTTGGAAGAGCTTGCAAGAAGCTTTAGGTACACAGGTACGTTTAAGCATGACATATCATCCTCGGACAGATGGACAGACTGAAAGGGTGAACAGAGTTCTTGAGGATCTTCTAAGAATGTGTATCCTAGACTTTGGAGGGACTTGGGACTCCTTTGGTGGAGTTTGCCTACGACAACAATTACCAATCAAGCATACACATAGCACCCTCGAAGCATTATATGGACGACCGTGTTGATCGCCAACTTGTTGGTGGGATTCTAGGGACAGACTTCTACTTGGGCCAGATATGATTCGAGATACTTCTGAAAAGATTGATCTTATCCACCGAATAATGAAAGCCGCTCAAGGCAGACAGAAATCTTATGCCAATAAAAGGAGGACCAACTTGGAATTTTAAGTGGGAGATATAGTCTTCATTAAAGTGTCACCGCTAAGGAATGTAGTTCGCTTTGGCTTAGTAGGGAAATTGGCACTAAGATTTGTAGGACCATTCCATATAGTAAAGAGGATAGGGCAGATGGCTTATGTGATTAAGCTACCGGATAACCTGGCGGGCGTACACGACGTATTTCACATTTCCTATTTGAGAAAATGTGTCCATGATATGGTAGAGATATAGAGCCAAGCACTCTTGAGAGCATGGAAGTTGAGAAGGAAGCATCAGTGAGACGAGTTCCTACTCATATCCTTGGATCAGAAATCAAGAAACTACGAAATAAGGAAATTAGATTGGTTAAAGTGCAATGGCGAGAATACCGCAATGATGCGGCGTGGGAATATGAAGATAGGATTCGCGCTTCTTATCCGTTTCTTTTTTAGAGTACGTTCTTGAATTCTTTTGTAACACCCCACGTCCATTAATGTCACTCACAAAGGGAATGCATTAACTTTCATGGAGTATTATAAGTGTATAGAACAGAATATAACGAGACAGATACATATATTGGTACTTTAAAAATTTAAAACAACTTCATTGCAGTGGAAAAATAGTTTGGTTACAACACCAAAACCAGTAATAAAACCAAGTACACTTAATATCCATCTTGACAAATTATTTTCTAAGTACATAGAACAAAAAGCATAACCCCAACATAAATAGCCATAAAAAGAGATAAGCTGAACTTTTATTTTCAGCAATCCAAGCACTTCGAAAAGAGAGAGAGAAAGAGATCCAAATCAAGCTCCACTAGGCCTACCCTGAGAACCTGGGGGGGGGGATGAAAAGAAAAGAGGCGAAACAAACGATGTCAGACATAAAGTCTGGCAAGTCCACTAACTTTAACAATATAATTATTAAGGTAATAGGATAAGAACATAAACTGGAAAGTAAGAAATGGCTGTAACATAAGCGTGTATGACAAGGTAAGCAAGATGAATGAGATAAACGTTGATTGCGCTTCTAATCACTATAGGATAATTACTACACTGCACCAACCCTATATACTCTGAAAGTTGAATCCTCTTACTAATCATAATTATAATAATAATAATGGTAGTTACGTGTACCCCTAGCTGTTGTCATAGGTGCCTCCTGCCCCTATATCCACTAGTTGTACCCACTACCCTCCCCATTCGATCGGCTCCCAAACTCGCGTGTATTTATTGCTTGTGCCATTCGGCCCCGCTTGTTTGTAGATACCTGCGCTGGTCCCACCATGGGGTGTATCAATCCATATGATGGCAACCCGACAGAATTCAAGATGCACAGTGTATAACTACTGATGCCCAGTGCCTGATTTTTCCACTCCGGAACACATGCACGTCTGTACTCCGTCGGAACCTACACTGATGCACCACCCACTGCTATTTTGACCGCTTATAATCAACCCAGTAATCGTGCCCCACCCTGCCCAGTTCAGGGTACTATGATACATCTATGTGGGTTACTGCTGAAATGAGTCCCCGTTACTAGGGTTTCCTAATCAACATGTTATAACGGTTAAGTGTTCTCAGTTTAACCTAACCCCACCCATTTGTTTAATTAGCATGTTGTACTGGCTAAGTGTCGCCTATTCATGTTACTTAACCTTACCATTCTTAGCATGTCTGTTCATTGGCATTAACTGAATTATTAATGCACCAACCTCTCACCTTAGAAGTATTATTTGCGGTTGCTGGATGTGCTGGGTGGTTCCGGGAAGACTTCTACCGCAAACTCATTATAACCTCGGGTTTTGGGTTTGATGCACTAGCCTCTCACATTAGACCTGTTGTTGTTGCTGTTGCTGGATGTGCCGAATGGTTTCGGGCAGTCTTACACCGCAACTCAATCTAACCTCAGGTTAGACATGTTCATTATCTCATTTTATTATTCAACCCCAATTTGAATTAATATCCCTATTTCACATTGTCCATAATTTCCAATTCAAGCCATGTTCATAATTATCCTCCAAATTATGTCCATAATTTCCATGTATATAAACAATACCAATTTATGTCTCAAGTTAATTACATCGTTACTAACCAATTTATGCCAATTACATAATATCCTATATTTAATATTTCCTGAACTATTCCCCAACATTCCCATGTCATTCGTAGTATAATTCACATAATACGTTAGGCTCGCTGTTAGCCTAACTTATAAGAAAAGGAAAAGAAAGAGGCGTATGACATCCACACTGGCATAAAACAATATAGATCTAATTAAGCATGTGTAACACAAACTTGGCATAGAACAACATAAATGCAATTAAGCATATAAACATGAACTAGCATATAAGATGGATCCAATTAACATATGCAATGTAAACTGACATAGGTCTAAACATAAGAACTGGCATGGATCTAAACATATAAGCATAAACTTGCATAGATGAACATAACTTCATATAAACTTGCATAGATGAACATAACTTGCATATAAACTCGCATAACTTGCATAGATGAACATAACTTGCATATAAACCTCCATAACTTGCATAGATGAACATAACTTGCATATAAACTTGCATAGATAAACTTGCATAACTTGCATAGATAAACATGACTTGCATAACTTGTATATATGAAACATAACTTGCATAGATAAACTTGCATGACTTGCATAGATAAACATAACTTGCATATAAACTTGCATAACTTGTATAAATGAACATTACTTGCATAACTTGCATAGATAAACATAACTTGCATAGATGAATCTAATCAAACATATGTAATTAGACATAGGAATTAACATCATAAATGAATCTAATTACATATAATAACAAACTTGCATATATTCACAAAATAGATGATAACAGAACTGGCTAATAACATATGATTCAACAGGCATATTCATATAGTCCAGATCAGAACTTATCATAATTATTTTAATTAATTATCTTGTGAAAGCAACTGTACCCACTATGATAAAAGAAAAAATAGATTCGTTCGTCGTTGTTCTAGAATCCCTTTTAACAATTCCTAAGCTTTAATTCGTTGGAGAAGAGACTAGCTTAGTTTAGGATGCAGCAACATGGTGGCTTATGAATGAATTTAGTTTTGATTAGGATTTAGGTTTTTGGGTGTTTATATAAATGTGTAGGATTAATTAGAGCCCTTAGATTAGTCCAGGATCAATCTAAACCATCCATTTCACAATGACACATCACTCAGCCAACCAAATGAATCCACATAAGCCTTAAAATCAGAAAAAATGTCATCCGAACACGTCAGCCCAACCTGGCCGACGGGGTCGACTCTCCTATAGGGGGTAGACACCTATGTCGACTCCCCTGGGGGGGGGGGGGAGGGGAGGGGTCGATACCCCTGAGCGGGAAATTTCCCGTTCTGCCCAATTATGCTGTTTTAAAATTCGAACTGGTTTTAGATTATTAATTATTATTTTAATTTAATTTCTGTTTAAACTTGAAATTTTCTAAGCTCCATAACTTCTTCATACGGAGCCCGATTTACGCAAACTCGGACTCCATCTCAAGCAAAATTCCTAGACGAACGCAATGGCGTAACACGTTTCACTTAATTCTTCTTCTAAAAATTAAGTGTCCTTAAATTTCTTAATTTTAATATTTTAAAATTACGGGGGGTTACATTCTTCCTCCTTATAGGATTTCGTCCCCGAAATCTTTAAGTCAAGAAGAATGTATATCCTACCATCCGTCAAATCAACCATTAATCATAGGCATCCATTGTCCTTAAAAGTTTTATAATGTCATATGAACATATGCAAAAAGTGTGTGTATATGCTCCTTATCCAATGCAAAATCAGGCGGTCTACTGATTCAGTTGACCTGCTTAATGCAAATCATGATAGTGCCATGCATCCATTATGTATACAAAAGAATCCTAATGATACATATTATTTCTACATGAGTGCACAATCATTTCATTCAAATGCAACAATCATATGATAATACAATCAATATACATCCATTAATTTAAATATGCAAACTTAGTCATATGCAATATGAATGTGATTGAGCCGATCTAGTGCCTAATGTGTGTGTAAATGCATCCACGAGCAACCACTAGCAAACAGTTGCATTCACTTGCATCCACCAAACATAACATGTCTCAAACACATGTTTACAACCATAGGATTTTCCTATCGAAAGATCGAAGATGTAAACGAGAGGACATACTAAGCGATAGAACAAGTACATACAAAGCGGTAGAAAAAGGAGAAATTAAGAACATACTCTCAAAAAGGAAAGGGTACGACGCACGCATCTTATCTTCCACCTCCCAAGTCGCATTTCCTTGATTATCTCCCCATTGCACTTTGACTAACTTGACCTCTCGGTTACGTAATTTCTTGACCTCCGATCCAAGAATGCATGTTGGACCTCGTCTAATCATGGCATCTCGCTCCACTTCCACTTCTCTAAGCATGCTCGGCTCCACTACTTCTGCGGTATCATGTACACACTTCCGCAAATGCGACACATGAAACACGTCATGAATACCACTAAGCTTCTCCGGCAACTCCACTCTGTACGCAATCTATCCAATCCTCTCTGTAGTGGGAAAGGATCCTACGAACCTTGGTGCTAATTTCCCCAAACTCCCCAAAGCGAGCTACGTTCCTCAACGTTGACACTTTAGTAAAAACCATGTCTCCAACATCAAACTCAAGATCGGTCTATCTCTTATCAGCGTATGACTTTTTTGGTCCTTTGTCGTCTTCATTCATCTTAGAATCAAGTCCATCTTCTCCGGAGTTTCTCTTTAATAAGCTCGGGTCCAAGCAAAATTTTATTCGTAGACTCCCACCAACAAGTTGATGATCGACATGGTCGTCCATAAAAACCTTAAAACTAGCTTAATAACTGTTGTTATAAGCGAACTCCATAAATGTAAGATGCTCTTCTCATGTCCCTCCAAAATCTAGGATACATAACCTCAAAAGATCTTCAAGGATTCTATTCACCCTTTCTGTCCGTCCATCTGTCTGTGGACGATACGCGATACTCAAACATAACTACGTACCTACCACCTTTTGCATATCACGTTTTCCTCTTGCATCGAAAATTGCTCCAAGCCCTATTCCGCAAGCACGGGTATATACTGTGAATGGTTTGCTCCCATCTAGCAAAACTAAAACCGGAGCTATTGTCAAAGTCCTCTTCAAACGTTGGAAAGCATCCCCACAGTCAACATCCCAAGAGAAAGTCAAGTTCTTCTTCGTCAACCGAGTAAGTAGGGCTGATATCTTCACGAAGTCTTTAATGAACTTCCTATAATAGCCCGCCAACCCCAGAAAACTTCTTACTTCTGTTGCATTCTTAGGTATCTTCCAATCTTGGATTGCTACCACCTTCGCGGGATCCACTGCTATCCCTTCCTTAGAGACCACGTGTCCTAAGAACCTCACTTCTTTCCTCCGAAAATGACTTTTGGAGAACTTAGCTTTTGAGTTGGTGCGCTCGTAGGGTCTCTAAGACTTCCCCAAGATGTAAGGCATGCTCTATCTCGCTTCTAGAGAAAATCAAAATACCATCCACAAAGACTACAACAAACTTGTTTTGAAACTCCCTAAACACCCTACTCATCAAGTCTACGAAATATGCAGGTGCATTCGTCAAACCAAAAGGCATGACGAGCTATTTGAAGAAACCGTCGGGAGTCCTAAATGCAGTCTTATCTATGCTATCCTCATCCACCCTTAGCTGATGAAATCCTGTAGCTAAATCCAACTGCAAGAAAACTGAAGCACCAACCAACTGATCAAAAAAATCGTCTATCCTCGGCAATGGGTGTCTGTTCTTCTTCGTGAGATTATTCAGCTCTCTATAGTCCATGCACAATCTAAGTGAACCATCAGCCTTCATAGCAAAAACAACTAGGGCACCCCACTTCGAGATACTTCTTCTTATGAACCCTTTCTCAAGTAGCTCCCCACTTACTGAGTTTCCTCCTCCCTCTCGGATCCATGCGGTGCACTAGTAATGCAACTGGCTTTGCATTATCTACTGAGTATATAGGAAGTCTATCCCGCGCCTCGGGAGTAAACCCCAAACCACATCGAAGACGTCGCCATACTCACGGACTCCACGAACATATTCCAAATCATCGATGGATGTGTCAAGTGATTCTAAGTAGCTAAGCATCACCGGACCTCTAGGGTCACAAGAAATATCAAGGGTCCTCCCACAGCGAGTCAACAATCTAACTACCCTCCTTTCGCAGTCTAGGATGGCACCGAGCCTAGCTAGCCAATCCATCCCTAGAATCAAGCTATAGCCCGTGAAATCAAGAACAAAGGCGTTGCATTCAAACCCAACGCTCAAGATGGACACTCTCAAATCTTGACAAATCATAGATAAGTGAGCCGAACCACCAATAGGATTTGAGACCACAATGGGATCCATGACTAAACTACTATTTAGGTGCAGTGTTTCAACTAACGAAGCTGATACAAACGAGTGCGAAGCTCCAGAATCAAACATAGTACGAATAGGATGATCAAATAGAAAAACCAAACTTTCAACAGAAATATTTCTACCTCTCTCCTGGCCTGGTGCCATGAGAGCATGAAACTGCCCCCTCGCCCGTGCCGGTGCCATGAGAGCCTGAACCTGCCCTCTGCCCTTGCCCTTGTCCTCGCCTCCTTGGGCAGTCTTTAATCATATGCCCTGCCTCACCACATTGGAAGCAACCAGTCTTCTTCTTCTTCTTCCTACAGTCCTTGCTTAGATGGCCCGATGTTCCACAATTAAAACATCTTTTCTTCCCTTGGCCCTTGTTATCCTTACCACCTTTCTTGTTTTGTTGTTGTGCCTTCTTTAGGTCCACTTTCATATCCTGTGCCTTATCAACATTAGCATCTTTCTCCTCTTCATACATCAACGCCATGTCAATCAGTCTCTCGAAAATAGCATGCATGGGAATGTGGGACACAACCAATCCGTGTAGCAGCTCATTCAAACCCTTAACAAACCTTAGGGCCTTCTTATGTAGTGTATTTACCAACTCTAAGCCGAACCTCACTAATTAGTTTTACTTGTTGACGTACTCTTTCACAGATAAATTCCCCTGTTTCAGAGCCAAGATACTCTCCATATATAAACTCTCCTCCTCTCGTGAAAGAAATTTCAACTCGAAACTCAATCGGAAATCCATCCAAGTTTCCACCGCACGTTCACCATTTGTGACCTCCCACACGAAATGATGCCTCGTTCTTCATTAATCAAGCAGCTAGTTGAACCTTTCTTCTATTATCTATCTCAAAGATACCAAATAAGTCTTCTACCTCCTTAAGCCAATTTCGAGCCACAACAAACGTTTCTGTCCCATGAAAAAGTTTTCCGCCCATCGCCCGAAAGTCCTTGCATATCTTAGAAAAAGCATCTACACGGGGAGGAGGAGGAGGTGGTTGCAGCTGGGGGAGGAGGAACGTCTGTTGGGCCTACGGCATTAGCCCTAGCCTCCAGATACCTTCTGAACCAGTCGGGTATCTATACGCCCTCCGACATATCGGGTTCCCTAGACGTGCTGAAAAGAAAAAGGATGAGATTCAAAACGGAGAATCGAAGGAAAGATATATGGCTTTTGGGGATTATGTTTTTCATAATAAACATTTCTCTTAAAAGTACTCTCTTTAAAACATGTTTTAGAAAATACTTCTTTCTAAAAATGCTTTTGAAAACGATTTTCAAAATCTTTTATCTGTTCTTGTAATTTTCAACTCTGATACCATGTGTAAAACCCCATGCCCATTAATGTCACTCACAAATGAAATGCATTAACTTTCATGGAGTATTATATGTGTGTAGAACAGAATATAACGAGACAGATACATATATTGGTACTTTAAAATTTTAAAATAACTTCATTGCAGCGGAAAAATAGTTTGGTTACAACACCAAAACCATTAATAAAACCAAGTACACTTAATATCCATCTTGACAAATTATTTTCTGAGTACATAAAATAAAAAGCATAACCCCAACATAAATATCCATAAAAAGAGATAAGCTGAACTTTTACTTTCAGCAATCCAAGCACTTCCAAAAGAGGGAGAAAGAGATCCAAATCAAGCTCCATTAGGCCCACCCTGAGAACCTGGGGGGAACGGAAAGAAAAGAGGCGAAACAAACGAGGTCATACATAAAGTTTGGCGAGTCCAATAACTTTAACAATATAATTATTAAAGTAATAGGATAAGAACATAAAATGGGAAGTAAGAAATGGTTGTAGCATAAGCATGTATGACAAGGTAAGCAAGATGAACAAGACAAACGTTGATTGCGCTTCTAATTACTATAGAATATTTACTACACTGCACCAACCCTATTACTCTAAAAGTTGATCCCTCTTACTAATCATAATGATAATAATAATAATAATAATGGTAGTTTCATGTAGCCCTAGCTACTGTCATAAGTGTTGCTTGCCCCTATCTCCACTAGTTGTACCCACTACCCTCCCCTTTCGATCGGTTTCCTAACTCATGTGTATTTATTACTTGTGTCATTCGGCCTCGCTTGTTTGTCGATACCTGTGCTGGTCCCACTATGGGGTGTATCAATCCCTATGATGGCAACCCGACACAATTCAAGATGCACAGTGTATAACTACTAATGCCCGGTGCCTGATTTTTTCACTCCGGAGCACATGCACGCCCATACCCTGTCAGAACCTACACTGACGTAGCATCCGCCGCTATTTTGACCGCTTATAATCAGCCCAGTAATCGTGCCCCACCCAGCCAAGTTCAGGGTACCATGATACATCTATGTGGATTACTGCTAAAATGGGTCCCCGTTACTAGGGTTTCTTAATCCACATGTTATAATGGTTAAGTGTTCTCAATTTAACCTAACCCCACCCATTTGTTTAATTAACATGTTGTATTGGTTAAGTGTCGCCTATTCATGTTACTTAACCTTACCATTCTTAGCATGTCTGTTCGGTGGAATTAATTGATTTATTAATGCACCAACCTCTCACATTAAAACTGTTGCTTGTGGTTGCTGGATGTGTCAGGCGGTTCTGGGAAAACTTCTACCGCAAACTCATTCTAACCTCGGGTTTTGGCTTTGATGCACTAACCTCTCACATTAGACCTATTGTTGCGGTTGCTGGATGTATCGGGTTGTTCCGGGCAGTCTTACACCGCAGCTCAATCTAACCTCGGGTTAGGCATGTTCATTATCTCATTTTATTATTCAACCCCAACTTGAATTAATATCCCTATTTCAAATTGTCCATAATTTCCAATTCGAGCTATGTTCATAATTATCCTCCAAATTATGTCCATAATTTCCATGTATATAAACTATATCAATTTATGTCTCAAGTTAATTACATGGTTACTAACCAATTTATCCCAATTACATAATATCCAATATTTAATATTTCCCGAACTATTCCCCAACATTCCCATGTCATTCATATGTATAATTAACATAATACGTTAGGCTCGCTGTTAGCCTAACTCAAAATAAAAGGAAAAGAAAGAGGCATATGACATCCACACTGGCATAAAACAATATAGATCTAATTAAGCATGTGTAAAACAAACTTGGCATAGAATAAAATAAATCTAATTAAGCATATAAACGTGAACTAGCATATAAGATGGATCGAATTAACATATGCAATGTAAACTAACATAGATCTAAACATAAGAACTGGCATGGATTTAAACATATAAGCATAAACTTGTATAGATGAACATAACTTGCATATAAACTTGCATAGATGAACATAACTTGCATATAAACTCGCACAACTTGCATAGATGAACATAACTTGCGTATAAACCTGCATAACTTGTATAGATGAATATAACTTGCATATAAACTAGCATAGATAAACTTGCATAACTTGCATAGATAATCATGACTTGCATATAAACTTGCATAACTTGTATAGATGAACATAACTTGCATAGATAAACTTGCACAACTTGCATAGATAAACATTACTTACATATAAACTTGTATAACTTGTATAGATGAACATAACTTGCATATAAACTTGCCTAACTTGCATAGATTAACATAACTTGCATAGATGAATCTAATCAAGCATATGTAATTAGACATAGGAATTAACATCATAAAATGAATCTAATTACATATGATAACAAACTGGCATATATAAACAAAATAGATGAGAACAGAACTGGCTAATAACATATCATTCAACAGGCATATTCATACAGTCCAGATCACAACTTATCATAATTTTTTTAATTAATTATCTTATGAAAGCATCTGTACTCACTATGATAGAAGAAAGAATGGATTCGTTCGTTGTTGTTCTAGAATCCCTTTTCACGATTCCTAAACTTCAATTAGTTGGAGAAGAGACTAGCTTAGTTTCAGATGCAGCAGCATGGCGGCTTACGAATGAATTTAGTTTTGATTAGGATTTAGTTTTATGGGTGTTTATATAGACATGTAGGATTAATTAGAGCCATTAGATTAGTTTAGTATCAATCCAAACCACCCATTTCACAATGATACATCACTCAGCCAACCAAATGAAGCAACATAAGACCTAAAATCAGAAAAATCGTCACCCGAACACGTCAGCCCAACCTGGCCGATAGGGGTCGACTCCCCTATAGGGGTAGACAACTATGTCAACACCCGTATAGGGGGGTCGACACCTGTGTCGACTCCCCTTGGAGGGGGGGTGGGGTTCGACACCCCTGAGCGGGAAATTTCCCGCTCAGCCTAATTCTGCTGTTTTGAAATTCGAACTGGTTTTAGATTATTAACTATTATTTTAATTTAATTTCTGTTTAAACTTAAAATCTTCTAAGCTCCATAACTTCTTCATACAGAGCCCGATTTACGCAAACTCGGACTTTATCTTAAGCAGAATTCCTAGACGAACGCAATGGCATAACCCGTTTCACTAAATTCTTCTTCTAAAAATTAAGTGCCCTTAAATTTGTTAATTTTAATATTTTAAAATTATGGGGTGTTACATCTTTTTCGAGCTTTTATTTTGCATTTGCTTATATCATTCG
Source organism: Allium sativum (assembly GCA_030737875.1). Taxonomy (NCBI): domain Eukaryota; kingdom Viridiplantae; phylum Streptophyta; class Magnoliopsida; order Asparagales; family Amaryllidaceae; genus Allium; species Allium sativum. The sequence goes on along the minus strand of CM060923.1, from coordinate 320,194,695 downwards.
AGTTATTTATCCAATCGTTCAAACCTTTCGATCCTCAGATATAGTCCAATGGTTGGAAAAATGTTTTGATTTATGGTTTTAAGTGGATGCAAGTGGTTGCTCGGGGATGCATATACACATATAAGGCACTAGATCGGCTCAATCACTTACATATTGCATATGGATGAGTGTGCATTTTAGATTTTCTATTAATGGAAGTAGATGTATCATAATATGGATGTTGCATTTGGACTAGTGATTATGCACACATGTAGAGTTTACATGTTATACTAGGACTATCTGCTTACATTTTGGATTCGTGGCACGAATATATATATTGCATTAAGGAGGTCAATTGATTCAGTCGACTGCCTGATTTTCGTAGTAATGTAAAGACATATACACACAACACTTTGCATATGTTCACATAAAAATTAGAAATATCTTAAGGATAATGGATGCCTGTTGATGACGGATGAGTAGATGGTTGTAAATGGATGCTAGGATAGTAACATTCTTCTATACTTGGAGATTTCGGTGGCGAAATCCTTTAAGTAGGTGAGAATGTAACACCCCAAAATTTAATACACTGTAACCATGCTAAAATATAATAAATTGGGAATAACTTAATTAAATATCCAAAATTAAGTGGAACCGGTATTACCTTGCGTTCATCTCGGAATTCTGGGTAAGATAGACCCTAAATTTGGGTAAAATGGACAATATATGAAGAAGTTTGTATACATTAAAGTGGTTTATGTATAAATATAAATTAAATATTGGTTCCATAGTTTCGAATGAAACAAGCGGGAACAAGAGGCGGGAAATTGTCCCGTTAGGGGATGATCCACTCCAACCCAGGTTGACCCATAGGTCGACAAAAGGTGGCTGGGTCGACTCGGAGGGTAGGTTGATCGACCCACCCCGGATCCATCTGGATTCTGCCTGTTGAACCTGGACAATTTTGTGGCTCCATTCATGCTGACTCAGCATGACTTGTACGGTTCAGATTTAAAACCCAAGATCTAAGGGTTGATGTTGGCTCTGTAACTCTATAAATAGGTGGCTTCCCTCATTCTGAAATCCACATAAATTCTTCATATCTTACTCTACCTCCAAGTTGTTCTGAAAAATATAAACATATAATAGGGAAATGCTGCTAAATATTAGAGAAAACAGAGACAACATCAAGACTTGCATACATACAACTTGGACTGGACTTGGACTTTCTATGGCCTAGTATTATATACATATTTATCTTCACCAAGTCTCATTATGAGTTTTAGTTATTTATAGATCTGATTTCTAAGTCCTTGAACATGACAGTTAGAAAAAACTTGTTAGGATCTACAGTGTTAGTAAAACAAATATACATGTTTTCATTATCAACCACCTGTACACCTATACCTGTGATGTTATGCCAAGTTATACCTATGCCTATACATATGCCTATGATGTTGTACATATTCCTGTGATGTTAGAAAATTTACAAGTTATACATATGCATGTGATGTTGTACATATGCCTATGATGTTAGAAAATTAACAAGTTATACATATGCCTGTAATGTTGGAAGATTTACAAGTTACATGTATCTATCTCCCTTTTCCCATTTTCTATGTTTATTTCCAGTCTTGCCTATATGCATATGTGATTTGATTTTATTCATCTTCTCCTATTTCCCTTTTTATTTTACGCCAATCCTAGGCCTTTGGAAGCCTAGGCTATACCCGATTAGAAGGGGAATACTATTGGGGCAAAAATGAATGATATAAAAATAGGAACTTAAGCATTTTATTTTCTTGGACTAATTGACAATAAATTGGGGAAAAGAGAAATATACATGTTTTGGACTTGCTGTAGGTACTTGCTATAAGTAAACATTATGCATAAACCCTTAACTTGGAAATGTAGTTGATAAATAATATGCATATGAAATAGACATGTTAAATTTGACTTAAAGGGACATCAAGTAAATGACATGTTAAGAATAGGTTTGTACACACATAATGACATTACAACCATGCCAATTAGTAAACCTAATCCCGCTAGGTTAAACATAAATATCATTAAGCAAAGCGGTCTCTGTCTATTGTTGTATCGGGTTTTGGGGATTCTTAAATCATAGTTATGTGAGGGAGTAAGCTTTGGGGGTTTGGCTTGTGTCAATCTGCTGTTTGGAACCCATATCCATCAGTATCCCTTTAGGTATCTTGTAATGGGGGCCCTCACTAGGTAGGGGTCAGGGCATGCTTTACTGAACTTGATAAGAAGAGGTTCACATAGGGGTGGTTACGGGAGCATTCCGGGGGAGTCCTGAGCGTGCATGGGTCCGACTAGGGAAGATAAGACGCTATAACACCAATAAATAGGTCTGTGTCATATAATTACTGGATTAGGGAGTGATACACCCTACTGTTGGGGCTGACACAACGTATTTACGTAGTAAGGCGCCGATCGCTTGGGTAATAATTAGGGTAGACCTAATCCAGCTATTATGTAATTAGGTTGACACCTAATTTTTTTATATAATTAAGGTACACCTAATCCTGTTGTTTATTCTGTTGTAATCCTGTTGATATGTAATTAGGCATAAGAAGCTAATCCTGTTGAACTTGTTATACTAGTATTGGTGTAGACATATATGTTCAGACATACTTGTTTTAGGATATAAATGTGAAACATTACTCGATCATGATTTATTCCTGTTATTCCTTTCTATAACGATTAGCTTACCCGTATGACACTGTATCTCCCTCATCTAGCCTTATTTACCTGTCTTGGCAATTCTAATTTATGCATATTTGTAAATCACTAGAGCTCGCCAAACTTTATGTCTGACCCACTTTCCTTCGCTACTTTCTTCCTTTCCCCCCTCAGGTCCTCAGATTGGAAGCGCTCAATAGTGACTAGGATTTCTCTGACCGCTTGGACTTGACTTGGAATCTTGTGATGTACCGTTTTGACTTGCTTTCTACTTTTTTATGGCTTTTGGTAAGGGATATGATCTTATGTACTTTGGTATTTTTCATAAGAGGTTTTGTAAGACAAATTTGAGACAGTTGGATTAGTTGTAACTGATTTTTGTGACGTATCTCCGAGACTACGCTTTATTCTTTTTAAAATAAACTTTAATATTTTTCGTTGCTTACTTTATCTGTTATTAGATCAAAAATTGGCACTAACACCCAAATTAGCTATGAATTCAATGAAATAGAATCAAAAAGTAATAAAGAAAACGCAATTTATAGTGGTTCGGCGTTAACGAGCCTACGTCCACTTTGTTTTCTTTTAATTGATGATTTGAATACAAATACATCAATGATTCTCACTCAACTTCACAATTACAATGCATAAACTCACTCAAATCTCTCAAAAATAGACTTTAAGAGATGATTTTGATCTGAATGTAGCTATGAAATTTGGCTACGGAGGAAGTTAGAACTGAGAATTTGCCAAAAGATCCTTTCAAATGTCTCCAGATGGTGTATTTATAGGTGAAAAACCTCTTCGAAGTAGCTCCGGTTCGGAATTGTGTGGCACCCATCCCATACGAGTCGGGTTCGGAGGCTCCCAGATGATGAGAGCGCATTGATTTAGTGGGAGATCGTGGGAGAAATAGTCATGCTTGGTCCGAGTCTTCAGGGAGCATGTGTAGCAACGGTCACATTCTCAGAGAAAGCGGTTTGGATCGGCTGCCTCCGGTCCGATCCGATGAAGCCATCTGTTGTTTTCTGATGTTGCTGACGCATCTCTCCGATCCGAACCGATGAGTCCACTCGCTATCTAATGTTGCTGATGTGCTCCTCCGCTCCGAACCGATGAGGCCACTTGTTATCCTTTAATATTGCTGACATATTATCGATCTGATCCGATGTGATTTTTGCGTCTCTGATCTCTACTCACTTCATGCGCTACTTTCCTCCGATCCGAACCGATTGGTGGCTTTATCGCTGTTTGCTCTTTGTGTAGCCTAGTTCACAAAGTAGGCTAACATTTTGCCCCCCTCGAAGTACAAACTTATCTGAGATAAAGTGTGCTTCGAAGCAGTTTACGGAACATCCTTTGAATTAGAACCGTTGAATGATCACTTCCATTTACTTGTAGTGTCACTTCATGAAGTCGTGGCTTTTGCTGCTTATATATATCCATAATCCACATGAGTTACTTTCTTCATTTTCAAACAACTTTGAGAGCTTTTATTTAATGTCCAGTGATTCCTCCAGATAAGCTTTTTCTTTACTTTTCTTTGAGTTTAACACGAATGCCAAGTTGTTGTGTTCAATCCCATTTAGTGAGGATCCGATCCGAATGCACTTTTCTCCTGCATTGCTTCGTATTGGATTAATCATGCAAGAATATTTTCATAATCATAATATCCGATCCGAATAGGGGAAAAAAAGGAGGGTAAGCACCACTGGTCCGGACAGTTTTTCTCTTACTCATTGTTTACAAATGGATGGGCCTGGTCAATCAACGCGGGCTTTTATTCAGGTCTGAGCGGAATCAGAGGCCTGGAATACAAAGGGCCATCTTGAATCTATATAAATTCACTACTCCTCTTCTTCCATTTCTCTTCCTTTTGCTGTTCCCGTTCTCTGGCTCATACATCAAAACCCTAGTTCTTAAAAACTTCTAAATTCTCGTTTTAATCCCCGAATCGAACACATAGGTAGCTTTATAATCTTGAATCTCATCTTTATAATTGCTCTTAGCTTAGATTCACGGTTACCTTATATAATTCCAGCGAGGTATTTAATGGATTTTGTCGCCATGACCTCCTCCACTCCGCCATCGTCGTTAATGACGTTAACTCCATCTCGAGGTGACGGTGGAGGGGGTTAAGATCCTTCGTTGAGCATTTGAATGCATCGGCACTCGCTTTTAGTTGGGACTTTCGACATAGTATCGAGCTTGACCCCAAAGAGGAGGAAGAGGGAGAGGAGAAGTGCAGGGGATCGGTTCGGGTGACAACATGGAGACGAAAATGGGGTCTAACTAACCGGATCGAGTCATACTTGCAAGCCAAGAGAAGAACAAGACTTACTTGACCGGATCGGATCGGAAAGTGAAACAATGGAGGAGAGAAGCATGGTCGCTCAATTCGATCCGGACCGTCCAAATACTCACCTCCGAACCGACCCGACTTTGATCATTGGGCATCAACTTTTGAAACACCCCACCTCCGTTGGGGTCACTCTCAAAGGGAATGCCCTAATTTTGGTGGAGTTTTATAAGTATAAACCACAGATATACAAGACAGATATAATAACACATATTTTTAAACAGCGGAAAAACAACAACTTTTATTTCATTAAAATACGTGTTACACCAACCATACCATAATTGTCTTACAATACTTCCAAAAACATAACATCTTCATAACTATCTTGATTACATTATTTAAAGAAGCATAAAGAAAACATAAATAAACTGCAAAAGTCCCATAATTGCTGTCCAAAGCCATAATCCAAAACGAAAAGATCCAAGCAATACATTCTTTCTCTTCAAGCTGGATATGAAGGCTGGTCAAGATGCGGTATTCCCTCCCTGTGGACCTGGGGGGGGGAGGGGAAACGGAAGAAAAGAAGACGAAAGAAAAGTAGAGTCAGACATAAAGCCTGAGTAAGTCTAGGACTATTCAGTCTATAAAGAACTGGGTATGATAAGTATAAACTAGAAATGGGAAAGCACCAGAAACCAAGTTAAGTTGTCTAGGATCGAACATACTATTGACCCCATATTAATCTCTGTACCCATATAAACTAGTTCCCAACAGGCACCCCATAATCAGGGTGAAGTGATCCATTTTATGATGATCGGCTCCTACTCGCATAGTTACATGTGTCTTACGGCCCCCGATGTTGTAGTTACCTATGCTGGTCCCACCATGGGGTGTATCAAGTCCCATGGTGGCGGCCCGACACAACCCTAGAATGCACAGGTATGCTACTGGTGCCCAGTGCCTTATTTTTCTGCGCCGGAGTGAGTGCACGCCCACACCCCGTTAGAACCTACACTGCTACACCACCGCCGTCGATTTGACCTCTTATAGTCAGCCCAGTTATCGTGCCCCACCCTGCCTAGTTTCAGGGTATCATGATACGCCTTGTAGGGTTACTGCTGAAAAGGGTCCCCCGCTACTAGATTTCTATTTCTAGCCAACATGCCAAGTTAGTTAAGTGTTTTATAAATCTAACCCCTAATCAGTCTTTTTAGATTAGCATGTTCCATTTTGATTAAGTCTTAATTCACTTAATCCTATCAATCCTGACACAGCCTTAATTGTCTTATTAAAGCCTTGACCTCTCACATTAGACAGGTGTTGTTGTGGCTGCCTGTTGCCGGTTGGGTCCGGGCAGTCTTACGCCACAACTCAGTCTAACCTCGGGTCCTTATTGGGCTCCGTGTTTAACCACCCACATTGGATAGGTATTGTTGTGACTACTGGACAGCCGGGCGGTTCCGGGAAGGTTTACATCACAACTCAATCCAACCTCGGGTTAAACACATCGTATTTTCTACATTTACATATTTTGTCTCTATTCTTTTTATATGTAAATATTTGTGGCCCATTGTTAAAATTCATCTTTATTGATTAAGATTTATTTATGCCACTTAATTGTTTTTCAAGGTTGTTGGCATGTGTCAAACATGCCAACACATATGCTCTATATTTTAGCCCAAACGCCAATACCCCCATTTTACACGTTCGCTCAAATGTAAGGTGTGTTGGGTTTAATACTTAAACCCAATTTAGCCATATAAAAAGGGGAGGCTTATAACATGGTGTTTATAAGGTAACATAAAAAGGGGAGTGTGAACGCATGAACTTGCAACGAACGATTCAGTTAACATAAAGTAGGCACATGTGAACTTGCAATTGTAACATCATATAATATAAGAAATACTTAAACATGAATCATTCTATTCACCTAATCATGGTATAAACAAAACATGAATCATTCTATCCATGTAGTCATGGCATAAATAATACTTAAACATTAACCATTCTTATCATATAATTATGGCATAATCATAATAGAACATGAGTCCTTCTATTCATATAGTCATGGCATAAACATAATTGAACACGAATCCTACTATTCATATAATCATGGTTTTTATCCTATCTATGTAACTTGTAAGTGGGATGTCATTCTAGTGTAATTTCTAATGTGACTAATGTGCCAAATATATTATCATATGATTATGATAACAACATAAGCCTGGCAACATGTTTTCAATTAGGCATAATAACAAACATAGTTTAGTCATGTTCATAAAATTAATACAAGCTTACAAAGACGCTTGCTTTTGTCATTATTACAAAATCATGATTTTTATACTTGAACTATGATGTCGATTCCAACATAACCTTCATATGAATCATAATACTTAAGTGGATCAAATTACACTAAAGATGACCATAGAGTTATACATCATGTTGGCAAAACAATAAATCCTATACTTGCATGAATTTCAAATAAACTATTACAACATATAGTTGTTATTTTCAACATGAATCATATACTTGCAATTATCAAATGGGTGTTGTAAATAACTACTACAAACATGTAGTTTTCATATGCTTGCATGAATCCCAATTAAAATTCCACAACATGTGGTTGTCAATATAAACCATATACTTGTATGAATCAAATCGTACACCATAGCATTGTCAAATCAAAATAACATACAAACATAAGTTATTATCGCCACAATTCCATTTCGTTGTTAACTTCCAACGCAAATCGCGTGCTTGCAAATATCCAATCGTATACCATAATATTCCCAAATCGTTTAGCATCAAAGCAACATACAAATATAGATTATTATCGCCACAATTCCATTTCTTACTTTACACAAATCAACACAATTATTTAATTCACATCGGAATAGCACTCTACTTACAACGTGTGACGAATCTTCAGTTCAGGAATCTGAATTTGGAGATGCTATCCTTTGTTGTAGGCGTTGCTCTGATTTGATTAACGTTGCTTTAAGCTTTTGATTTCTCTCCTAACTGTCTCTCTATTTCTGACGGCTATCCTCAGTCTCCCCTCAGCAGCATGACGGTCTCATCTCCATTTTAGTTTATGTGAATTAGGGTTAGTCTTAGGTCCTTTTTATAGAGTTTGAGAGTTGATTTAGACCTCGATGGAGCTTGGTTTAATAATAGCCGTTCGCTTGAAGGAGAGGCCAATCAGGAGCTGACATCTAGCCCTAGTGACAAGGCATGGCTCAGAAAATCGACCAAACATAGACCAGGGTGGGCTAGGTTCGACCTGGATCAGGGGCCAGGTCGACTCCCCAGTCGACCCCCAGGTCGACTCTAGAGTCGACCTGCCTGGGCAGGTCGACACCTAGGTCGACTCCCAGGTCGACCTGGCCTAGCAGGTCGACCCTAGGGTCGACCCCCAGGTCGACCTGGTGGGTTTGGGCGGGAATTTCCCCGCCTACTCTGATTGGGCTGAATTTTAAATCTGTTTTCGAAATTCGAATTTTCTGAAACTTCATCGGGCCATAACTTGGTCATACGGACTCCGTTTTTCGAAAACTCAGACTCTATTTCGCGTATTTTTCCGAGACGAATGCAATGGGATATCCCGTTTCCCTTAATACTTCGATTTGAAATTTATTATACTTTAATTTGTGGATTTCACTGTTATAAAATACACGGGGTGTTACATTCTCTCCCACTTAAAAGGATTTCGTCCCGAAATCTTCAAGTTCAGGAAGAATGTACATCCTAACATCCAAAAATCCATCTACTCATCCATCAAACACGAGCATCCATTGTCCTTAAAAGACTTCTAATGCATCATGATAATATGCGATGTGTGTGTGTACATGTACTTATCTAATGCAAAATCAGGCGGTCTACTGATTCAGTTGACCTCCTTAACGCGAATTATGTAAGTGCTATGAGTCCATTATGTATGCAAATCCTCCTATTCATGATTCTACATGAGTGCACAATCTTTCATACAAATGCAACATCCGTATGACACATACTAAAGTTCAACCATATACGAATGCAAACATATATGCATATGCAATATGAAGTGATTGAGCCGATCTAAAACCTAGATTGTGTGTGTATATGCAACCACGAGCAACCACTAGCAATCACTTGCAACCACTTGCAATCATCATCCATAACATGTTTCAATTACATGTTTTCATCCAAAGGGTTTCTACCTAAAAGATAGGGTCGAGGAGATATACCTAAAAAGATAGATAAAAGCGCAACTTAAGGAAAAAGGAAAGATCAAAGATGTACCCTCGAAAAGAAAAGGGTAGGCAGCGCATATTTTAGCTTCAGTTTCCCAAGTTGCATCTCCTTCGGCGTCGCTCCACTGAACTTTGACGAGCTTGACTTCGCGGTTGCGTAGCTTCTTCACTTCCGTTCCTAATATGCGGGTTGGAACTTTCCTTATGGTTGCTTCGCGTTCCACTTCAGCTTCTTCTAGGATATTTGGCTCTACCACTTCAGCAGACTCATGTAGACATTTTCTAAGATGTGAAACGTGAAAGACGTTGTGTACTCCGGCCAATTTTTCGGGTAGCTCTAATCTATAGGCCATTTTCCCAATTTCCTCAATGATAGGGAATGGCCCTACGAACCTCGGTGCTAGCTTTCCTGTGGTTCCAAAACGAACAACGTTCCTTAGCGGAGATACCTTAAGAAAAACTCTGTCCCCAACCTCAAATTCAAGGTCGGTCCTCCTCTTATCGGCGTAGGACTTTTGTCTGTCTTGGGCCGTCTTCATCCTTCTTTGTATTAAGTCTACTTTCTCTGAAGTCTCTCGTATCATATCTGGTCCAAGTATGAGCATATCAGTAGACTCCCACCAACAAGTGGGCGATCGGCACGGTCTTCCATATAAGGCTTCGAAGGGCGCCATTCCGATGGTTGCTTGATAGCTGTTGTTGTAGGCAAATTCTACCAAAGGAAGATGGTCTTCCTACGTCCCTCCGAAGTCAAGGATGCACAGTCTTAAAAGGTCCTCCAAAACTCTGTTCACTCTTTCTGTTTGGCCGTCGGTTTGGGGATGATAGGCTGTGTTCAAGCATAACTGTGTGCCTACCGCTTCTTGCAGACTCCGCCAAAACTCACTGGTGAAGATATGGTCTCGGTCGCTAACAATGCTGGATGGTATTCCATGGAGTCGAACGATTTCCTTGAGGTAAAGAGATGCTAGGTATGAGGCAGTTCTTTTACTTTTAGCAGGTAAAAAGTGGGCGCTTTTATTAAGCCTATCCACTATTACCCAAATGCTAGTGTTGCCTCTCCTAGACCTAGGCAGCCCATCGATGAAGTCCATTGAGATGCTATCCCACTTCCACTGTGGACCTCTAGACCGCCAGGCTTTTTCTGTTCCGCCTTAACCTATTGGCATACCATACACTTAGAAACGAATTCTGCCACGTCCTTCTTCATGCCGTTCCAAAAGAAAGTTCTTTTTATGTCCTTGTACATTTTATCTCCGCCTGGGTGTATCGTCATCTTGGAGTGATGTGCTTCCTCGAGAACCTTCTTTACTAAATCCCTTGTCTGTGGGACGCATAGTCTTCCGTCTCGCCTTAGCCAACCCTTATCATCGATGGAGTATCTGTTGAGGTGACTTGAAGTCTCACCCCTAATTAGCCTATCAATCGTCTCCACAAGCTGAAGGTCCTCGCGTTGTGTTGTCCCTATCGAGTCCACTAAAGTCGGGCATACTTCGAGCGATGCTAGCAAGCCTGGTACAAAATCGAAGGAAGGCCTAAAGTCGAAGCTGGCTATAAACTCTAGGCTTTGTCTTTCAACAAACAGTGGGCTTAGGATCAGTTTCTTTTGGCTCAACGCGTCTGCCACTACGTTGCCTTTGCCCGAAGTGTAGGAGATCTCGAAATCGTACGAGGCAAGAAACTCCATCCATCTCTGTTGCCTCAAGTTAAGATCTTTCTGCGAGAAAAGATATTTCAACGATTTATGGTCAGTGTAAAGTTCGAACTTCTCACCTAGGAGATAGTTTCGCCAAGACTTGAGTGCAAAGACGATGGCAGCTAACTCAAGATCGTGGGTCGGGTAGTTCTTTTCATGCACTTTCAATTGTCTCCCGCCATAAGCTACTACCCTTCCTTCTTGCATTAAGACGGCGCCTAACCCTGTCCCACATGCATTTGTATAAACGGTGAACATCTTGCTTCCATCTGGCAACGTCAAAACTGGGGCTGTTGTAAGATCCCTTTTCAGTCGCTGGAAAGCAAACTCGCAATCCAAGTCCCAATTGAACACTAGATTCTTCTTGGTCAACTTTGTGAGCGGATCTGAGATTTTCGCAAAATCCCTTATGAACTTTCGATAGAAACCTGCTAGTCCTAGAAAACTTCGGACCTCAGTTGCACTCCTTGGTGTCTTCCAATCCTGTACCGCCACTACCTTAGCAGGGTCCACTGCTAACCCTTGTTTGGATACTATGTGCCCAAGGAACCTCACTTCTTCTCTCCAAAAGTGGCATTTGGAGAATTTGGCTTTTAGCTGATGGACTCGCAGAGTTTCCATGATTGTCCTTAAGTGCTGAGCATGTTCCTCTTCACTCTTTGAGAAGATAAGGATATCGTCTACGAAGACCACTACGAACTTATTGAGGAAATCTCTGAATACCCTACTCATCAGGTCCACGAAGTAAGCAGGTGCATTTGTCAAGCCGAAAGGCATGACAAGCCATTCAAAGAAGCCGTCTGGGGTTCTGAATGCCGTTTTATCGATACTATCTTCAGCCACCCTTAGCTGATGAAAACCGGTTGCTAAATCGAGTTAGGAGAAAACAGACGCCCCTACAAGCTGATCAAACAGATCGTCAATTCTGGGGAGAGGGTGCCTATACTTTTTCGTTAGCTTGTTGAGCTCCCTATAGTCAACACATAGACGGAGTGAACCATCCGCCTTTGTAGCGAACACCACTGGAGCGCCCCATTCTGAAATACTCCTCCTAATGAACCCCTTTTCTAGAAGCTCTCTAATCTGTTTACTGAGCTCTTTCCTTTCCCGTGGAGCCATGTGTCTAATGGGCAACGCAACGGGCTTTGCATTATCTACAAGATATATGCGGAAGTCTATCTCCCGCTTCGGAGGCAAGCCCTTCACCTCTTCGAAGACATCCGGATATTCCCGGACCACTCTAACCGACTGCAAATTTTCAACGGAGGCATCTCGCGATTCAAGGTAACTAAGCATAATCGCATACGAGGGATTACAAGAAATTTCCAAAGTATTACCGAGCTGGGTTAGGAGCCTAACAACCCTTTTCTCACAATCAAGGATGGCCCCATTACTGGATAGCCAATCCATGCCCAAAATCAAACCATATCCCGAAAAGCCCAAAACAAAGGCACTACATTTAAATTCTACGCTTAGAATAGAAATTTTCAATCCTAAACAGATCATAGACAAATGAGCTGGGCCCCCAATTGGGTTTGAAACAATTAAGGGGTCCTCTACCATACTAGTTTTTAGGTGCAGAGATTCTACTAAAGCAGACGAGATAAAGGAGTGTGATGCGCCAGAATCAAATAAAGTGCGAACGGGGTGATCATAAAGATAAACTACACTTTCTACAGAAGTACTCATACCTCGCTGTTGCAGAGGTGGCGCCTCTAGCACATGAACTCGTGCCCCTGAGGTGGATCCAGCCCTCTGCCCCTGTCCTTGTTTCTTTGGGCAGTCCTTAGCCATGTGGCCTGTCTCACCGCAAGAAAAGCACCCGCCATTCATCTTGGCCTTCTTTTTCCGGCAATCTTTCACTAAGTGCCCCACTTTGCCACAGAAATTACACTTCCTCTTCTCTTTGTTGCCTTTCCCGCCCTTCTTAAAGTCTGTCTTCTTAGGCTGCAAACCCTTTTTCTTCCCTTGAGAGTTTTCTGCCTTTGCCTCCTTCTTGCCCTTATCCTCTTCGTTCAGCAACGCCATCTGTACCAACCTTTCATACGTAGCCCCCATGGGTATATGGGTCATGGCCAAACTGTGTAATGGCTCATTCAACCATTTGACAAAACGGAGAGCCTTCTTGTGCGGGGTGTTGACTAGGTCCAGTCCGAACCTAGCCAGCTCATCAAACTGATTAACATACTCTTTGACTGTCTTGTTCCCTTGCTTAAGAAATAATAATTTTTCCAACTGCAAACTCCTTTCCGCGTCTGAGAGAAATTTAGCCTCAAACCTTGCCCTAAAGTCCTCCCATGTTTCCACTGGTCTTTCTGCATTAGTGACTTCCCACCAGTAGGAAGCCTCGCCTTTAAGTAGCCATACTGCCAGTTGTACTTTCTGTCTATCTTCTACCTCAAAGATGATGAATAAGTCCTCGGTTTCTTTCAGCCAATTTCTAGCTGCCACGAAGGACTCAGTTCCATGAAAATCCTTTCCTCCCATAGCCTTAAAATCTTTACATATCTTAGCAAAGGTGTTTCCCCGCAGAGGAGGTGGAGGAAGAGGTGCTGCTGCAGCTGGATGATTTCCTGCAGCTGGGGGAGGAGGAACGGTAGGACCTTGCTGAGTGGCCCTTGCCTCTAAAAACCGTCTAAACCAACCAGGTATTGGTACACCCTCTGGCAAGTTAAGTTCTTCGGACATGCTGAAACAAAAAGGATAGATTCAAAACGAAGGATAAGAGATAGTTCCTATGGCTTTGGGGGGAGGGACTTTGCCTTTTAAAATAAAATAATATTTTATCTTTTAAAAATGCTTCTTTAAATTTCCTTTTTGAAAAATAAATTTTCAAAACTTTTTATCTTATCTGGTAAACCTATGCTCTGATACCAAGTGAAACACCCCACCTTCGTTAGGGTCACTCTCAAAGGGAATGCCCTAATTTTGGTGGAGGTTTATAAGTATAAACCACAGATATACAAGACAGATATAATAACACATATTTTTGAAAAGCGGAAAACAACAACTTTTATTTCATTAAAATACGTGTTACACCAACCATACCATAATTGTCTTACAATACTTCCAAAAACATAACATCTTCATAACTATCTTGATTACATTATTTAAAGAAGCGTAAAGAAAACATAAATAAACTGCAAAAGTCCCATAATTGCTGTCCAAAGCCATAGTCCAAAACGAAAAGATCCAAGCAATACATTCTTTCTCTTCAAGCTGGATATGAAGGCTGGTCAAGCTGCGGTATTCCCTCCCTGTGGACCTGGGGGGGGGAGGGGGGAGAACGGAAGAAAAGAAGACGAAAGAAAAGTAAAGTCAGACATAAAACCTGAGTAAGTCTAGGACTATTCAGTCTATGAATAAAGAACTCGGTATGATAAGTATAAACTAGAAATGGGAAAGCACCAGAAACTAAGTTAAGTTGTCTAGGGTCAAACATACTATCGTACCCCATATTAATCTCTGTACCCATATAAACTAGTTCCCAACAGGCACCCCATAATCAGGGTAAAGTGATCCATTTTATGATGATCGGCTCCTACTCGCATAGTTACATGTGTCTTACAGCCCTCGATGTTGTAGTTACCTATGCTGGTCCCACCATGGGGTGTATCAAGTCCCATGGTGGCGGCCCGACACAACCCTAGAATGCACAGGTATGCTACTGGTGCCCAGTGCCTTATTTTTCTGCGCCGGAGTGAGTGCACGCCCACACCCCGTTAGAACCTACACTGCTACACCACCGCCGTCGATTTGACCTCTTACAGTCAGCCCAGTAATCGTGCCCCACCCTGCCTAGTTTCAGGGTATCATGATACGCCTTGTAGGGTTACTGCTGAAAAGGGTCCCCCGCTACTAGGTTTTCTATTTCTAGCCAACATGCTAAGTTGGTTAAGTGTTTTATAAACCTAACCCCCAATCAGTCTGTTTAGTTTAGCATGTTCCATTTTGATTAAGTCTTAATTCACTTAATCCTATCAATCCTGACTCAGCCTTAATTGTCTTATTAAAGGCTTGACCTCTCACATTAGACAGGTGTTGTTGTGGCTGCCTGTTGCCGGTTAGGTCCGGGCAGTCTTACGCCACAACTCAGTCTAACCTCGGGTCCTTATTGGGCTCCGTGTTTAACCATCCACATTGGATAGGTATTGCTGTGACTACTGGACAGCCGGGATGTTCCGAGCAGGTTTACATCACAACTCAATCCAACCTCGGGTTAAACACATCGTATTTTCTACATTTACATATTTTGTCTCTATTCTTTTTATATGTAAATATTTGCGGCCCATTATTAAAATTCATCTTTATTGATTAAGATTTATTTATGCCACTTAATTGTTTTTCAAGGTTGTTGGCATGTGTCAAACATGCCAACACATATTTTCTATATTTTAGCCCAAACGTCAATACCCCCATTTTACACGTTCGCTCAAATGTAAGGTGTGTTGAGTTTAATACTTAAACCCAATTTAGCCATATAAAAAGGGGAGGCTTATAACATGCTGTTTATAAGGTAACATAAAAAGGGGAGTGTGAACGCATGAACTTGCAACGAACGATTCAGTTAACATAAAGTAGGCACATGTGAACTTGCAATTTTAACATCATATAATATAAGCAATACTTAAACATGAATCATTCTATTCACGTAATCATGGTATAAACAAAACATGAATCATTCTATCCATGTAGTCATGGCATAAATAATACTTAAACATTAACCATTCTTATCATATAATTATGGCATAATCATAATAGAACATGAGTCCTTCTATTCATATAGTCATGGCATAAACATAATTGAACATGAATCCTACTATTCATATAATCATGGTTTTTATCCTATCTATGTAACTTGTAAGTGGGATGTAATTCTAGTGTAATTTCTAATGTAACTAATGTGCCAAATATATTATCATATGATTATGATAATAACATAAGCCTGGAAACATGTTTTCAATTAGGCATAATAAAAAACATAGTTTAGTCATGTTCATAAAATTAATACAAGCTTACAAAGACGCTTGCTTTTGTCATTATTACAAAATCATGATTTTTATACTTGAACTATGATGTCGATTCCAACATAACCTTCATATGAATCATAATACTTAAGTGGATCAAATTACACTAAAGATGACCATAGAATTATACATCATGTTGGCATAACAATAAATCCTATACTTGCATGAATTTCAAATAAACTATTACAACATATAGTTGTTATTTTCAACATGAATCATATACTTGCAATTATCAAATGGGTGTTGTAAATAACTACTACAAACATGTAGTTTTCATATGCTTGCATGAATCCCAATTAAAATTCCACAACATGTGGTTGTCAATATAAACCATATACTTGTATGAATCAAATCGTACACCATAGCATTGTCAAATCAAAATAACGTGCAAACATAAGTTATTATCGCCACAATTCCATTTCGTTGTTAACTTCCAACGCAAATCGCGTGCTTGCAAATATCCAATCGTATACCATAATATTTCCAAATCGTTTAGCATCAAAGCAACATACAAATATAGATTATTATCGCCACAATTCCATTTCTTACTTTACACAAATCAACACAATTATTTAATTCACATCGGAATAGCACTCTACTTACAACGTGTGACGAATCTTCAATTCAGGAATCTGAATTTGGAGATGCTATCCTTTGTTGTAGGCGTTGCTTTGATTTGATTAACGTTGCTTTAAGCTTTTGATTTCTCTCCTAACTGTCTCTCTATTTCTGACGGCTATCCTCAGTCTCCCCTCAGCAGCATGACGGTCTCATCTCCATTTTAATTTATGTGAATTAGGGTTAGTCTTAGGTCCTTTTTATAGAGTTTGAGAGTTGATTTAGACCTCGATGGAGCTTGGTTTAATAATAGCCGTTCGTTTGAAGGAGAGGCCAATCAGGAGCTGACACCTAGCCCTAGTGACAAGGAAAGGCTCAGAAAATCGACCAAACATAGACCAGGCCAGCCAGGGTGGGCTGGGTTCGACCTGGCTCAGGGGCCAGGTCGACTCCCCAGTCGACCCCCAGGTCGACTCTAGAGTCGACCTGCCTGGGCAGGTCGACACCTAGGTCGACTCCCAGGTCGACCTGGCCTGGCAGGTCGACCTGGTGGGTTTGGGCGGGAATTTCCCCGCCTACTCTGATTGGGCTGAATTTTAAATCTGTTTTCGAAATTCGAATTTTCTGAAACTTCATCGGGCCATAACTTGGTCATACGGACTCCGTTTTTCGAAAACTCGGACTCTATTTCGCGTATTTTTTCGAGACGAACGCAATTGCATATCCCGTTTCCCTTAATACTTTGATTTGAAATTTATTATCTTTAATTTGTGGATTTCACTGTTATAAAATACACGGGGTGTTACAACTTTAGTCTCAGGCTAGCGCAAGGCTTTCTCCTCGATCCGACCCTAATGCGTGTATCTGAACCGAGCCGGAAAACAGCCCAAGATTGTACATAAGACCTTGCTTAGCTGGTCAAACCAATTCTTAATATAATCTTCAACTTAATGGACAGTTAGGATAGTGCCTTGCGAACATAAACAAATATCAAGAATTGTTCTGAACATTACTACTTCCTTGGACCTTTACATTATGCTTTCATGTATTTGCTCTACATTTATATTACACGTAGCACACACTTTAGTTCACATACACACACGGGGGACACGGGCAACTTTACTCTAATTCTTTCTATTCTTTCTTCGATGGTCTAGTGATCATGGCCGAAAGACGTTCATCTAGATTGGCAAAGAAGATGGAAGTTGCGGAAACTTCTGAGAGAGTTACCATTGATGACATATATTCTTCTTCAGACCCTGAATGGGACGACGAGGGCCCAGATTATGAAGTAGGAGCGCATAACAATGAAACGCCTTCTGATAGTAAAGTTTCTCTGGGCTATGAAGAGGGAGGAGGGATTGGAGATAACCGAGCTGCTGACGAATTTGAGTCTGCCGTTATCTTGGAATCACCCATAGACTCTGTTGAATCGATGATTGATGACGACAGACTTGTTTGCATATGTCTAAAGCACGGGATACTAAAAAGGGACACCCTGGTGCCATCAAAAATTGACCGTTCTCACAATCCCCCAGAAGGATTCATGGCAACTACCCGATTGATGTGTATGGTTGGGGCTATTCCACCATTTCCGCCTTTTGTTGTCGACTTTCTATGACAGATGCGGATTGCCATCATGCAACTACATCCCAACTCCTATGCTTACATATATACCTTATATATAGCATACCGAGAGATTTTACGTACAGAGCTCACTTTCGACGACGTTCACTTTTTTTATAATTTCAAGCATCGGACTCGAGAAACTCCTTCCTTCTCTTACTTCGAATCCGTTTCAAAAAGGAAAATCATTTCAACACATTCAGTAGCAAGGCCGACGATTCCAAGCTAGAATGGTTTTATATAAGGCAATAGCCGGGATGTTCCGGGAGATGGACAAAATCAAGTAAAGCATTGGTTTTCTAGATCTCAACATTGAATGTTCATGCCAACACATTAATCCATTTTCTTTTTGTTTGCAGTTGATTATCCAAAACAAATATCAGGTCAAGTGTACTTTGATCGGATGCATCGGCTCCTCAATGGCTACCACAAATTTCTAACCATCGATGAAGTCCTTAAGGAAAAATATCTTCATCATCACGGGTTATTGTCCATTACCCGTAGCATAGGTCACGGGTCGGGTCCATATGTATACATCCCCCCAGTGGACGTAATTCCAGGAACGGGCGAGAGCTCGAAAAGCCCCACAATGCCACTTCGAACTTCACCTTCTCCATCTTCGACTCAAGACGATGAGCTGGCCAACATAGCCGAAAAGCACCGAGAAGGGTACGTCGTCCCTGTGGATACTATTTCTCCTAAGAAATCATTATCTCCTAAAGAGCTGCCAATAGACGCTTCCCAAGAAGATGCCCCTAGTACCGATGATCCTACATTTCAGGGTTTGGGAGATCTCCTCCTACCTGAAACTATCTACACTTCAGAGGATTTTGGCACAAATACTTTAGTTTTTACTTCTTCAGAGGAGACTACTCCCGTTAAGGCCAAAAGAGCCCACTCACGCTGGCTTCGGACTCGGGTTTGTCGGGGGGAACACCACTTAGGATGCACTTAACACAATAGCACTACACTTCAAAGCACTTACTTCTTATGAGAATACTGATTCTGAATTCCACTTACATTGTTGCATAGGTACAATGTCTCACCCTTAATATGACATCAGGAAAATACGACGCAACATGACTAGACCTCCTTCTGATGTGGAGCATGATCGCCGTGAAAGCTGGGGTAGAGAGGATAGAAGGCCTCATGATTCTTATCAGTCGCGCACCTCGCGCTCTCGCTCCCCCGTTCGGTCATATCCGGACTGATACAAAAGCTACCAGGGTCGTCGAGGAGAAGACACATCGCAGCCCAGAGACCAAACTTCTCCTCAACACAAACACAGTCGGGAAAGGAGCCCGCCGAAAGATACCGACTCACGAGGCAAGCACAAGGTTTCTGATAAGCGGCCTAGGAAGGGTGATGCAGCCATCGTGCCCACTCAGCATAAGGATACTGAGCTAACATATTGCACACCTCCACCATTGGATGCTGAAGCTAAAGTTAAGAGGGCATATCTAGGGAAACAATTCCCCGATCACTATTTTGAAAATCTGACTTTCTTACCTGCTCTCAAGCCTATTTCCTCGAGGTGGGCAGATGAGGCCAAAGTGAAAATTGACACAGTTGAAAAACAATATTCGGAGATGTTCAGGTATTCATGTAACCTCTCCAGAATCATCCGAACTCTAATCACAGATACTAACTCGATGAAAAAGACCGCAGAAGCCGACGCAAAAGCCTTGAAAAATTTGGGGAAAGACCTTGAGGATACACAGGCCCAACTTGTCATCGCTCAACGGGATGCTACCAACTTCAAGCAGCAATTTGAAGAGCTACAAAAACGTGATCATGACTTGCTCGAGTCTCATAGTCAAGTGCGCTTAGAGCTGAAAAAGAAAGCAGAAGATGCTAAGTCAGATAACGCCAAAATGCAACTTGCTTACACTGCTCTTGAGCGAGAAAAGGCCGAGTAAGTGAGGAAGAATGCTGAATTGGAGAAGCGAAACACTGACTTGGCTTCAAAGCTGATGGAGGCCGAGAATATGGCTGCCTTAGAGGAGGGTAATATGGAAAGTGTTATTAAGTCCGCCGAAGAGACCCGCAAGCAGCTGTTAGAGGCCCAGAAGGATGTGCATGGTT
The DNA here is from genome assembly GCA_030737875.1 of Allium sativum. Lineage (NCBI taxonomy): Eukaryota > Viridiplantae > Streptophyta > Magnoliopsida > Asparagales > Amaryllidaceae > Allium > Allium sativum. The sequence continues at coordinate 320,174,487 of CM060923.1, read as the reverse complement.
TCGGCGAATTAATGATCGAATTTTTTGCACATATAATTCGTCGCTGAAACAACTCTTGGATTGAAGATTATCCGACTACCTTGGTTCACGTGTCGAGCCAAATTATCGAATGGGAGAAATAGGAACTCAAGGTAGACTCCGTCGATGAAGACAAGCTTATGAAAAATATCTAAGAGATGATGAGCCGACACGTCTGGCTGAGGGGCGTCGCCTCATCGCGGCTGCTATGGAGGAGGAGAAGCGGATGGCCAAACAAAAGAATATCCTTGAGACTGATTCTTCTTCTACTGCCGCTGAAACTTCTGAAGTTGAGGGATATGACCCCGAAAATCCGGAGATCCTCCAGGCATGTCTTTTATCCCCCATATCTGAGACGGTGTCAGAGACGGCAGTCACTCCAGCTGAGAATTCATCGGAAGGTATTTCTACCTTTTCGCTCCAGTTCATCAAAGCTGTCTCCACTTTTCATCACATAATCGGGCAATCGATGAAGGATCCTTTATTTTCTCCTATGTTGATAACTGTTGCTTATCATTCTGTAGGTGTTGAACCGACCGAGAGGGCTGACATGCCCCAGGGAACCACCACCGGAGCAAAACCCGCTGAGAAGGCTCAAGGAGAAAAGGATAAGGCTGCCACAGTAGAGTCAGGAGGGGGAGATGAATTGTCTAAGGATGATGCTCCTCATGACGACGAGATGATAGACACCTTGAAAGACGATGGCGGTAGCGAGGGACATGAGGAAGACCCTGATGTGGCTATAATCGGGGATTCAAAAAGTGCTAATGACATCACTTTGGCTGAAATGAAAGCCACACAGGATAAACATATGCAGCTAAAAGTTGAAGACCTGAATCCTGAAAGCCTTAAGCCTCTTGCAGTGATGGATCCTGGATCAAGGTTAGTCGTTAAGCTTTCAACTAGATCTATTACAGAAGGGCTTGTTAAAAAGTCTTCTGTTGATTCCAGCGTTCCGACTCCTAGGAAAAAATCAACCGATTCTAGCACTTCGGTTACAGGGAAGAAAAAGTCGAAACGCATTCTGACCGATGCTGAAAAGGAAGCTAAGGCTGCTCAGAAAGCTACCAAAAAATCCAAGTCCAATCCAAAGCCCAAATGATGAAGTGCTTTGTTTTATTTTGGCGTTTAATTGGTTTGCAATTGTTGTTGTGAGTGTGGCCCTCGCATCTTCTTTTTTGCTTTCTTTCCTTGTACAAACTCACATATTGGTGAATAAAAATAGTTTATTTCCTGTAATGCCTGAAAGTCGTTAGTTCAGCACTTAAGTGAAAATACAAAAGTACGTAATACTAAAGTTATATAATGAAGTCATGGTGGAGGGGAGTGTGTGTGCACATGTATGCCCCCAGTCAATCTTGGATAACTGATCAAGAACTATTCAAGATTAAATTAAATTAAAAAAATCCAAATGTCCCCGATTCTCTGACGGGGCCATATTCCTTTCGTCATTGATTCCTGTTCTTTCTGGCATCTTTATACTCTCCTGTCTCATATCCAGGTTAGAGTTTTCATTGAGGTGGTCTCTCATCTGGATGCACCTTCACGCCTCAGAGGACGTCGTCTTCCCGTCCTTTATACTCTCTCTCGATTCTAGAGAGTTAGAGTTAAGAATGTCGTCTTCCCATTCTTTTATGTCTTATCGTACAAATAGTCGTTTTGTTTGTTCCTGCATATAGGTCATCTCCAACTTTCCAAATTTAATTTAGCATTTTGTGTTTCACAGTCATAATAGAATAATTGTTGAAGATATAAATAATGCAAGAATGTAAATGACACACGATATTTTTATAGTGGTTCGGCTAAGTCGTAGCCTACATCCACTTTATAATCCTTTATTCACATAAACAGACTTTTTAAGGCAAGTCGTGCCTTTTTACATAGCTTATGAAAACAAAAGAAATGACATTTCATATTTAGCTCAGATATCGTCGTAGGTGCTGAGCATTCCATGCTCTGGGAATCTCCTCACCGTCCACGGTCGTTAGCTTGAACGCTCCTGTATCAAGCTTCCGTTGGATGGTGTATTGTCCTTCCCATTTTGGACCCAATTAGGTTGAAGGCGGGAAGACTCGCTTCAGTACTAGGTCTCCTGGTTCAAAGGTTTTAGGGCGGACCTTCCAGTCATAATAAAGTGCTACTTGATGTCGATGTCTTGAGGCACGCAAGTCGGCTTCATCTCTTTTTTCTTCAATCATATCAAGAGATTCTAGGAGGAGCGCTTTATTCATCATCGGGTCATGGTACGCAACTTGATGAGAAGGGACTTCCAATTCTACCGGGATCACCGCTTCAAACCCAAAGGAAAGTGAATAGGGAGTATGGCTGGTAGCCGTCTTAAAGGTCGTCCTGTAGGCCCATAAATCTAATGGCAACTCATCTACCAATCTGGCTTTGGCCTGCTCCAAACGCTTTTTTAGAATTGATTTAATGACTTTATTTACGATTTCGACCTAACCATTTGACTGCAGATGAGCTACTGCAGTGTATCGTTTATCAATCTTATATTTCTGGCAGAAGTTTTTGAACTCAATGTTGTCAAATTGCGTCCCATTGTCGGTTATGATGGTCTTCGGAATCCCGAATCGACAAATAATGTTTCTGACTATAAAACTGATCACCTTCCTTGCCCTGATGGTTGTTAGAGGTTCTTCTTCCACCCATTTTGTGAAGTAGTCCACGGCAACGATCGCGTGCTTAGCTCCTTCTCTGGCAATAGGTAGCACTCCAATAATGTCAATTCCCCACATGGCAAACGACCACTGACTTACCATTGACTTGAGCTGAGTCGGAGGCGCTCTTGGAACTTTGGCATATCTTTGACATCTATCGCAGCGTCGTGAATAATCAGCTGCGTCTTTGTTCACGATAGGCCAGAAATATCCATACCTTAACACTTTCTTTGCTAGGGTTTGGCCCCCAGTGTCATCTCCACACTCACCTTCATGCACCTCATGCAGTACACGTTTGATGTCGTCGTGTGCGATACACCGTGGCAGGGGCAATGAAAACCCTTGACGATAAAGGACGTCGTCCTGTAAAACATATCTTGTGGCCTTACGTCTTACAGCTCGTCTTTCGCTCTTTTTCAACGGGAGGGTTCCATTTTTGAGAAAATTCTTAATTGATGTCATCCAGGATTCTCTTTCTGGTTCAACTTCCAAGGCTAGCTCTGTTTCCATTAGATCGAAACTTGGTGAATCCAACACCTCTATTGGAACCATTTCGGATTATTTAGGACTATCAGAACTTGTTATCTTCGCCAATCGATCTGCTTTCTGATTTTCCGCTCTTGGAATGTGTGTTATTCTTTAATGCTCCAAACCTTCCAGCAACTCCTTTACTTTCTTGAGATAAGTGATGAGTCGAAGTCCTTTAGCAGCAAATTCTTCCCGAACTTGACATACAACTATCTTGGAATCGCAATATATATCTAGTGTATTCACTCCCAAATCTTTGGCGAGTTTCATCCTGGCAATCAGGGCTTCATACTCGGAATCGTTGTTAGTAGCAGCAAACTCTAACCGCAATGCATAGTAGATAGATCGTCCTTCAGGAGTTATTAAAACAACTCCGACGCCGGACTTTCTATCATTCTTGGCTTCGTCCGTATATAATTTCCACGGACTAAGCTCTAATTCTTGATATAAAGCAACTACCTTATCACCCATCGTTTCCTCTTCAGGAATTGTAAATTTTGCTATAAAGTCAACCAAGGCCTGCACCCTTATTGATCTTCGCGGCTGAAAGTTCAAATCAAACTAACTTAGCTCGATATTCCATTTAAGTAACCGCCCTGATGCTTCAGGTTTCTGCAACACTTGTCTCAAAGGTTGTCGGTATACACAACTATTGGGTGTGCCTGAAAATAATGGCGGAGTTTGCGGGAAGCAATCATGAGGCTATAAGCAAGATTCTCTATCTTTGGGTAGTTACGTTCTGCAGCAGCTAGTTTTTTGCTTACGTAATACACAGGTTTCTGGACTTTATCCTCTTTACGTACTAGTGCTGCACTGACGGCGTGAGATGATACCGCCAAGTAGACGAACAAATCCTCATGTGGCACAGGCTTTGATAATATTGTAGGATTTTCTAAGAAGTCTAACAGATTCTGGAACGCCTCCATACAGTCGGGAGTCCACTCAAAATTTCTCTTTCCCCGTTTTATGAGATCGAAGAAAGATACGCACTTGTCTATTGCTTTGGAGATGAACCTGCCCAGTGCTGCAACCTTCGCAGCTAATCTTTGAACATCTCTAATCTTCCGTGGTTCCTCTATATTCCGGATTGCTGCTATTTGGTGCGGAATGATTTCAATTCCTCTGAAGCTCACGATAAAGCCAAGGAACTTGCCCGATGCCACGCCAAAAGAACACTTCAAGGGGTTCAACTTCATCCCATACCTTCGTAGTATGCCGAAAATTTCTGCTAAGTCCTTCGTATGATCGGGAGATTGATTGGATTTCACTAGCATATCATCTACGTAAACTTCCATGGTCTTCCCAATTTGATTGTAAAACATGCGGTTGACCAGGCGCTGATATGTGGCTCCCGCATTTTTTGATCCAAACGGCATCACGATGTAACAATACAATCCCAAGTCTATGATAAATCTTGTATGCTCTTGATGTGGTATGTGCATGGGAATTTGATTGTACCCGGAATACGCGTCTATAAAGGATAAAAGTTTGTGCCCTGCAATTGAATCTACTAGTTGATCAATTCTGGGAAGAGGAAAGCTATCCTTCGGGCAAGCCTTGTTTATATCAGAAAAGTCGATGCACGTTCTCCATTTCCCGTTTGACTTTTTGACCAGCACAAGATTTGATATCCAGTCGGGATATTTCGAATCCTTAATGAATCCGTTACCTTTTAACTTCTCTACTTCTTCTTTCAAAGCTGCTGACCGCTCTGGGCCCAACATCCGTCTTTTCTGCTTGACTGGTGGGTACTTTGGATTAATACACAAAGAGTGGCTCATGATGGTAGGCGAAATCCCACACATGTCAGCGTGAGTCCAGGCAAACACATCCAGATTTGCCTTTAAGAAATCAACAAATTCCCTCGCACTAACTGGATCCAGTTGCGAGCCGACCTTTAGTACTTTTATTGGATCCATTTCATCAATAGGTATATCAATTGTTATTTCATTGGGAGTTTCCTTCATGTCCCTGGGTTCTCTATCCTCTCTGGGATCTATATCCTCGAGCACGTCTGAGGGCGACTCTCTTGGGGCAGCACCCCTTAGTTGCTATGCTGAGGCCTCCTTTGGAAAGGCGGAATCATCTTTAGCATCTATATTCAGTCCCTTCATTAACATCTTTAACTCTGCCACGTAACAAGCTCGTCCCGTAGCTTGGTCGCCCCTCATCCTCCCAACTCCTGAGTCCGTCGGGAATTTAAGCAGCAAGCACCGAGGCGCAATACACGCCCTAAATTCGGCAAGGGCCGGTCGGCCTAAGAAGGCATTGTAAGGTGACTCCAAATCCAAAACTACAAACGACAGGATCCTTACTCTCTGGCGATCTCCTTTCCCTAGTGTGACTGGTAATTCCACAAAACCCATCGGAGCTGTAGATACTCCGTTAAAGCCACGTATCCATCCTTGACTTTGCTTTAAGTCTTTTGCTTCGAGCCCCATTTGTTCGAAAGCTTTCTTGAAGGGGATATTGACCGAGCTTCCGTTGTCCACTAACACTTTATGGACTAAGGCATGGCCAATTGTCGTGGTAATCACTAATGGATCGTCGGTTGGAGATTGAACTCCAAAATCATCTCTATTGCGGAATATGACATCATCTGACATCATTTTTTGTTGTTTAATTAGAGTGAGGTCTTCAAGACTACTACATTCTCCTACTTCAAAATGCTTGGCGACGTTGACTTACTTGTCCATTGCTTTAAAACTACAACCAACTAAGTGAGGTCCACCTATAATAGAGTTAATGACGATCCTCTTACCTTTTTGCTGAGCTGTGGGTTCTGAAGCAGGCTGGTCTTGGTTCGGGGCTTGATCCCCTTGCCCCTGTCCCTTGGGGCGGCTTTGTACTCATCCAACTTCCCTTCTAGCAGCAATTTTTCGACGATATCCCTCAAATGACGGCACTCATTGGTGGAATGATAGTGTGTACCATGAAACAAGCAAAACTTTCATGTTTCAATCTCTTTCTCAGTAGAATCTATGGGCTGTGGTTTTTTGTACTGCAATATGCTGTATGTATCTAAATAAATGCTCTCCAACGTATCATTTAACGGCGTATAATTTTCAAAAGTCTGGAATCTGGGTCTTTTATTAGAGTTATTCCCTCGATTTTTGTTCCTTCTATTGTCGTTCCCATTTCTGTTGCTATTACCACCACTCTGGTTGCCAAATCTACTTCCACCTTCCCTGAACTGTCACCAGATTGTTTCATAGCAATGTTACTCTGGACACCATCCTTCTAGGCCCCTTCGGACTTTCTCTTTCGATTTGCCTTAGCATCTTCATGCCTTAAACAGACATTATCCTTTTCATAGAACAGTTCACTAGTAGGAGGTGGTTTTCCAGCCAAGTAATCCCCAAACTCTGTATCAGGATCTACTCCTTCTATTAGGGCCATTAGGATAGTGGGCTCATGGGGATCACTAACTTCGGTGACGGCCAGGTTGAAGCGATCCAAATATGACTTCAAAGATTCTCCTGGGGCCTGTTTAATTCGTGACAACTCTATAATGGTCTTGGACTTTTGGGCATGGAGTCGAAACTGATTCATGAAACGCTCACTCAATTCTGCGAAATTTGATACCGACCGAGGAGGGAGTCGAGTGAAACACATCAACGCTACATCTTCCAGATAGACTGGAAAAGCTTTGCATTTTACGGCATCCCGGGCTGCTGCCACATTCATGAACCATGCATATCTCATCAAATGATGCCCTGGGTCTGTTCTTCCTGAATATCGATCCATCTGAGGCAAGTTGAATCGACGGGGGAACTGGAAATTCAGTATGTCGTCTGTGAAGGGGGTATAACTTCGTTCAATGCCCCAGTCTTCATTAGTATAGTGCCAGCTTTCGGACATTATCTTGCGCACCATCGCCCATACATCAACATTTGTTAATGTCTGCACAGGCTCTCTTGATCTGATGTTCAGGTTACTCCTGGGTTCCTGATCAGGGGATAATCTCCTGTTTCTGGTGGCAGCTGCTCTACGTTGCTCTCTGTGTTCCCGGTCGACCTCTGGAGGTAGAGGTTGTTCCTCTTCCGAAGAGGACGAATCATCTGTAGTAAGACGACGCGTTGCGGAAGGAGACTTCTGCCTCCGGAGCTCCTGTAGTTCTCTACCCGTAGTGATCATGTTTTCCTACATGCGAAGGTTGTCACGCCTTTGGGCTTCCAATGCTTCTTTAGCACTCTGTAGCATGTCAAGAAAACGTGAAAAGTCTCCTTGGGTAATGGGTGCAGATGGATCAGGCTGATCATTAGTCATCGTGGCTGGAATCAGAGCATTGGAGGGGGCTCGAGTAGAAGTTCCAGCTTCATTCTGGTTTGGATCGGTTCACAGCAGCCGGGTCGGGGCGGTTCAGATGGAGAGAGTGAGAGCCTCTGATTCATCAGATTGGTGCCTTCTACTCGGTTCGAATCAGCACCTCCGATCCGGTTCGGATCCTTCTGGTTGGAGTGATCTGCTCCAAAGCTTTGAGCGCGTGACCTTGTTAACACGATAGCTTGCTAATATTCTCTGGAGTCATTTCCCCTAGCGCCTTGCACTTCTTTTCCTTTGATCTTAGCCATAATACTTGATTCTCCAACGGTTAGTTAACAAGTACTGAAAGATGTCAGAGAGAAGGGATTAACTTCTTTGAACTTGAAGGTCCAAATAGTAGAGTGATAATCCTGAAAAGGATGAGAATTCGAAAGTTTCTCAGTGAAAGCACCAAAATGTTAGACCAAAAATTGGCTCTAACACCCAAATTAGCTATGGATTCAATGAAATAGAATCAAAAAACAATAAAGAACACGCAATTTATAGTGGTTCGGCATTAACGAGCCTACGTCCACTTTGTTTTCTTTTAATTGATGATTTGAATACAAATACAACAATGATTCTCACTCAACTTCACAATTACAATGCATCACTCAATTCTCCCAAAAGTAGACTTTAAGAGATGATTTTGATCTGAATGTAGCTATGAAATTCGACTATGGAGGAAGTTAGAACTGAGAATTTGCCAAAAGATCCTTTCAAATGTCTCCAGATGGTGTATTTATAGGTGAAAAATCTCTTCGAAGTGGCTCCGGTTCGGAATTGCATGGCACCCATCCCATATGAGTCGGGTTCGGAGGATCCCAGATGATGACAGCGCATTGATTTAGTGGGAGATCGTGGGAGAAATAGTCATGTCTGGTCTGAGTCTTCAGGGAGCGTGCGTAGCAACGATCACATTCTCAGAGGAAGCGGTTTGGATCGGTTGCCTCCGATCTGATCCGATGAAGCCATCTGTTGTTTTCTGATGTTGCTGACGCATCTCTCCGATCCAAGCCGATGAGTCCACTCGCTATCTATTGTTGCTGACGTGCTCCTCTGCTCCGAACCGATGAGGCCACTTGCTATCCTTTAATATTGCTGACGTATTACCGATCCGATCCGATGTGATTTCTGCGTCTCTGATCTCTACTCACTTCCTGCGCTAATTTCCTCCGATCCGAACCGATTGGTGACTTTATCCCTGTTTGATCTTTGTGTAGCCTAGTTCAAAAAGTAGGCTAACATCTGTCTTGTTTATTCTCTGTAATGATTACATATTGCGCTTCACAGAACTTAATGCATTCTCTGAACTAGCATCTAAAAATTGTTAATGGGACTGATTTCCATATCTTTGGTGTTTTACAACAACAACAATATAATTTCCAACATAATTGTAGGCAATACGTATAAACAATTTAAGTAAAACTACAATTTATATTATTCCAAACCACAATTCACAATTTCCAAGTTTTGGCAATATTTATTAATATATCTGATAGGTGCCGATTAAAACCCAATAATATCATGAACTGATCTGATCATAATAGGCATATATTTTGAGTTGTAATTCAGACGAATAAATAGGCTGTTATAACTTTGTATGTAAATTTCCCACTCACCTGAAAAAATCCAAATCTGAAATCTAAATAATATTTTATGCCTACAATTCCCAAATTCTTACAGATCTACAATTATTCTGAAAAATGGTACTTTCAGATCTGTAGATTTGCGAGAAAATAGGAAGAGAGGGAAGACTCTGATGTAAACCGCTTTAGGCTTCAATTTATACTATTTTCCATTGGATCTGATAATCCCTTTCAATTCTATATGATTTATATTTGATTGATTATATATAAACATATTTTTGGTTAAGAAATTTGATTGGAAGAGAAAGGAAAATGACAGAGCTTCGCTGCTGCCTATAGATTTGTATGGAAAAGAGTGAGGCCTTAACGCTTTATTTATAGGAATGGAATTGGCCATGAACCTTAGATTTATTTAAATAAACATCCGTCCGTTTATATTACATAATATAATGAAACTGCCCCTCAAAACCTAGCCGTCAATGGGCATTTCCAGCCCGAAGGGGTCGACACCCTCCCTAGGGGACGTGGACCGCCCTTTGACCGATTTGCCCAGTGAGGGCCATCAAAGAGGGAAAAATATATATTGATTATTCTATTTATTTCCCTCCATTTTCAGTATTTCATCTGTAACTTTTCATACGGACTCCTTCATGAAACTCCAAAGACGAAAGTTGATCAGAATTCTGAGGCGAGCGCATCGGTTAAAGTTTTGTAGCCAAATTCGATCGTTTGTAGAAATTACTATTTTTGAGAATATTATTAATTAACTAATCTATTGTCAAAATTTTGAGTTGTTCCATTCCCCTCCACCCTCCCCCCTAAAAAAAGGAATTTCGTCCTGAAATTCTAACACCTAGTTACCCTATCATACAAAACCAATTTGTGTACATCCACTTTGCAATCATGTGTATATGTGCACGATGTACATAATTCATTTCAAACATAAAGTACGCATGCAAAATGATTCTAAATTGGGCCCTCTATATGTATGCATTGAAAATTTTGAAACAATTTTGAAAACATAATGCAAAACATCCTAAATATACTGACAGTTCTATATGATTGCAAATTTTGAAAATTCGTTTTCATCCATAACCCTCATACAACTATTAATAGAAATGTGAAGTAACCAATTTTCCTTCCAAAACGTCATGTAATCTAATCGCTTCCTATTTAATTTCTCCTAAATCAGAAATAGGCGATCAAAGCGAAGAATTTAAATGTTTCCTCCGCTTACGGGTATTCCATTTCCTGCTCTACAGTGGAATTTTCACCTTAGTTACCCAAAATACTCAAAAAAATTATCCATCTGTAGACTATAAAGGAGGCTTAAGACAAGTTTTAAAACGTAAAACGAGTTAATTAATAACTCGCGCACATCGTTGCAAAGTATGGAAACAACATTTCCAATGCTAAAATAGCCTTTTCCTGGTTGCCGTTATCATTTTTATTATATCGTCGGTCCTACTACACCGCTAAAACGCGCACACAACCCAGCCAAACATCTTTCTAACGCTATCTATGCGACCAAAAATCAAATTTTTTCATAACAATAAATTTCCGCTTGGAAACTTCTTACGTTTATTTTGAAAATTTCCTTTTCAATACCTTTTCACTTTCCATAAGTGATTCGTATGAAAAATCGAAATTTTAGTAACGTGCGCTTTACGCCATTCAAATCATCCATTTTAATGTAAAACAAACGTTTAAATATGCACAAATCGAGGTACCTAAATTTTTTGTTTTCGAGCAAACTGAAATAGAAGAAAGTAAATCAGTAAAAATTTAAAAATGATAAAAAATAAATTCAAACAACGTTTTCCAAGAACTTCAAAAATGTATTTTGTGGAAACTTAAACGATTCAAGTCACATGTTGGTGAAGAAAGAAGTCAGTCACACAAAAACTGGAATCACCCACAAAATATCAAAATAAATTTTCTCTTAACAAGGAACGGCGGTTTATTTATTTCTATACCCATGACGTAAAATTGGCCATTTGCTAAAAAAAATTCAATACAGAATTCTATTCTTTCCAGCTCTAGGACAACTGTTAGTTTAGATAAGAAAAATGAGATTTCATTCGAACAGGCATGCGTGAATGACATAAACATTCCAAACATAGAAATCTCACTAACCTAAGTTGTGCGATTTAAACAATACTAACAATGACAAGCGCAAATCACCGCCAAGCCAAGAACCTGATGCTGAAAAGGGGAAACAACAAAGACGACGACAAAACAACAACATTGAATCTATCAAAACAATAGTTATAAACAACAAGATATCTTGCTCCGCGGCTGAAGCTCAAACCAAATTTTATGATCGTTAATTAACCATATCATGGTAGAAAAATTCTCAATCCCATGTTACAAACACTATTGATGTCATAGGAGGTTCCTACATCACCACCTCTTAAAATAGATTTGATGAGAAAGGAAGCCTACTACAAAACTGCTCCTCATGGAAATCCACCTAATATTGTCTAAGGACAAAAATGGAAAGGCAAAATTATAGAAAGTAACTTCATGGGACAACACAAGAACAACAAGCTAAATCAAATACGGTGTGGTACTAAATGATGGTTACGCCATCGATCGAGCAAAAGATTAATTTCCGCACCATGAGATAAATCTAATCATAACTTCCCACATATAAAACGATGTGCTAAATGAGTCACACGTTTACATAGGCAGTTTGAACATAGATTCCTGAACTCAAAAACTAACATCAAGAAAAAGGGATCTGCTACAAAATCTCCAAAGTTGGTCAAGTCTGCGTAAAATACAAATTCCTCTAAAATCTCATCTAGATTCTCCACCCAAAAACCATTTAAAGATAGATTAATCTTCATCTCCAAAATTACGATTGCCTTCATAAAATCTATTTCAACAAGATACAACAAAGGAGGATGTAGCACAAACAACAATCCTATTCTAAGATCTCGAAGCAATGGATCGGTGCAAGTCCAATTGCCATAACAAATTTTCTTAGCCCTAAAACGGTGGGACCTTTTTAATCATTCCAATCCTCCCAAATTATCTCTCCCAAAGATGAGACTTAAATGGTATGAGTAAGATCGGATAACGCCAATAGGTTTTATGGACTAAAAATAGTCGGAGAGAAGAAATTAGATCTTGGAGTACTAGTGAGGTAAGATCTAATGCACAAACCAGCGCGGAAAAAAGGAGACGAGACGACGACAAAGAAAGAGAAGAAGGATAAGAATATGGTACGGCTAGATGAGGAAGGAAGGACGAAAGAAGGAAGTTAAGGAGGTAATTTGGATGCAACTTTTATGGTTGAGTCCTAGGTTCAAGTTGCAACAAAACTCATTAACTACATTCTTGCATAATGCTGGACGGTCAACTATTAGATGGGCTTTGGACAAAGATTAAACCTTGGCCTTATTAGATCGGATTAAAATGTTAATTGTCCCGCGTCATCTTTTGAGATTTGACGCTATTTGAAAAATAATTATCGTCATTACGGTCGTATCAAAGATGGCAGTCAAACTTCGAATCGTCTCCAAAGATTTATAGTCTCAACAACGTTGCTACGACTACACAATGAACAAACTTGAAACAAAAAATCAGCCAGAAATACGAAACAAAATTAAAATGAATTTTCTCCTTAACTAGCTGACATAAAACTAAACGATTCGAAATCAAATAAGCCAAAAATCCGGATGAAAGATTTCCCTCAGCATTTTCGAAAAAAAAATTAAAACTTCTCCAAAAATGGAATTTATTATAAACTAATGGTGTCGTATCTATAAACCCATCTTATTATAATTTATATTCCAGTTTATTTTACAAACTAAAAAACCTTTTTGTGTTCAAAAATATGGGATCTTTAAAGTATCAAGAATTAATTGTGATAATTTAAATAAATTATCCAATATATATAGGAAGAGGGATACTAAAAATACAAGGAATGGATATTTATTATTCTTCAGTTTAGTGGCATATTCCTTGTCATTTCTAATTCCTTCCTTCCTACCAATCAGATTATATTTATTAAAATTACATAAAGCCCTGAAAAATTTGGAACACGAATAAATTAAAATTTAAAAACCATATCTTTATAAGACTAGGCTTTTATAAAAAAAATCACTTTTGGAAACCATATTTCAAAACTTTTGAAACCCATTTTATTTTTCTAAATAGTTTTAAAAATAAAATTCTTTGAATACAAGTCCAAGAACTCAAATGAATAATTCAATAAAGGTAGATTCAGGAATTCAACGAAGTAAAGAATGGATATACATCGTAATTATATTGCCAAAGATACGACATACTAACGTGAACTTTTCCTGTTTTGGATTGAGCAATGGTCTTAATCGGAACTACCAATTAAACCAGAAACCAAAAATCATGACTATCTCAGTTGTAGCAAGATCTTTTTTCAGTCTCCAAACTCGAATCATCGGAATCCACCATATGCCATCCTCATGATCTTTACGACGAGTTCGTCAACGCACCGCGGGATAAGACAGAATTGGCTAGAAAGCCGAACTCCACATATTTCAACTCTTAGTCGCTTAATGCCCATTTTATATAATTAGGACAATGACCAATTCATCATTGAAATAAATTTAAGTCAAGTAAGAAAGACGAAAAAACAGAAAAGAAAATCGAATTACGTTTTCTCATGAGTCCTAATTTAAATAATTCCACTGATCGTCTAACCTGGCTTTGATACCAAATGTAACACCCTATACATTTTTGTGCCCAAATTAAGCTAAAAATCGAAGCTCGAAAATATCCAAGCATGGAGCGTGTAAGTCTGGTACCTGCAAACAAATGAGCATGAGCATAATCAGAGTACGATAACATAACTCACAACAGAAATAAAATAGGATATACTAGTATTAACTCAAGCAACTACCTTTTTAAAGTAAGTCACTTTGTAAATATCGAGCATGAGAGAGAACAAGAACCAAAAGCCAAACTAAACCACTTGTGAGAACCAAACCTTCCCTAGAAACCTGGGAGGTTGTAATGAGGAGGGGGTTAAGAACATCAAGATTCTAGTGAACAAGAAATGTACAACACAGATTATAATACACAGATGTATCCCGTTAGGTTCAACCCAAGATATATGCCTACCATGGCTAGTGATTCTAGCCTGACCTTGTATATATAATTACACACGACTCTAACTACCTTTCCCAAGGTAGACTTCCCAAAATATGATACCGAGATTGAACATTTACGCATATATTTATGAAGCCTTTATAACAGAACGTGGCTGATTATTTAATCGAGAGTGAACCCCTAATTACAAAGTTTATTTATATGTATATCTTCATTCGCTCATCCTTTATATTTTTAAAGCCTCACTATTAATGATAGATATGGTGGATTCTCCCTGATCGCTTATGACCCTAGGCGAACCTACTAGCCACTTATTATTCTTCGATAATTCATTCAACGTTAACATAAACTAAAGGGCACTAGCCACGACCCTACTAGTTAAGTCTTCCATCATTCATTCATATATCTTTTCCCCGTGTAAGGTGAGAGATGGTATTTCATCGCTACGTATACCATCTAGCTGACCTTATTAGATAAGCTCCTTAGTCGCTTTCTACTTCCCGTTGGATAGGTAGCCATATCTGACGTTTTAAGTTTCCAAGTTTGGGCAAGCCCTACACACTCATGCCATTTAAGACCCCTAAACTAAAAGATCTACTCCCAGGTAGACTCTTCAACACCTGCCGCTTAAGATCCAGAAAGAGGACAATACATGAAGGTTATTAATTTCGTACACCATTAGCCTTTAATACCTTTCTCTATTACGATAATGTGGCCTACGTCATTAAGTCAATTCTGTTTAGTTTCTATTCACGAAGATACTATACGCACATGATTCATTATCATCATGGGTCACTATGGTTAATAATACTTTACATCATTAACCTACAAAGTCCAGCTCTAACTTTTAATTATAAGTTCTATATTAATTAATATAAATAAGGGAAGTTATATCCTCCGTACATTAGGGTATCTATTTGATTATTTTCCTGATTGGACTTAGTATTTAAACAACCATCAATACCAATCTATCCCTTTTTTATTTTGTTCACTTCTGTTCATAGATTAATTGCCATTTATAACCATAACGGTCATATTTTCCTAAGGCAATCCTAATTTCCTTTTTATAATTAGTGCCATTGATTATAATTGTTATCGATATTTTTCGTCAACACCCAAATTACAAAGTGTAATGTGTGTATTCATGAAATTTACTGAGGTCATGACCCAGAATTCTCAGGAATTGATCCTGGATCTGGGATAGGTAGGTTTCTGGCCATGACAAATACACAGTGTATTTCAATAAGAAGAAGACAGGTTAACGCCTCCCTTGAGTTCATGGATGAAAGCATTGCCATATTCGCTAAATTCGATGACTTCTTTGTACTAGATCCTCCTAAGGGAGGAATCTAAATTACGACGAAGGTCAAGCTAGGAACTCGTATATGATTTAGTCACTTCCATGTTTGACAAGCGTTAGGCTCAGCATGAGGGTATGGGTCAGTCATGGTGGCTCCACCAAGTGCGGTGAAGGGGGATTCATATCTCTATCAAGTCCCCTTTCTCCGCCATTGGAGCACCTTAATTGATCTCCTCATCAGAAAGGTTAGTGTTAACTCCCTGTTTCATCATTATGATACTACAAGATTATCGAATTGCAAGACGTATGAGACACGGAATTCTCCATTTATTAGATTGCAGATAGGTTACAGGAATTGATGATTTCCTCTCCCTGAGAAAGAAGGAGCTAAGTTGAGAAATTAAAATTTTTTCCCCCTTTAAGGAGTATCTGGGGTCCTATTTATAGAGAATTCCAAGGTCTTTCCATCGGTAGATTATTGGTCCTGAATGATTCCTGTCGGCTGCTTTTTTCTGGGTTTCGGGCATCGGCCCATCGGACCTCCTCGTGGTATTGGTTACAGTTCTTGATGTGATGGCTCCGGGTGAATTAGGATCTCTCCTAGGCGGAAAGGGGCTTGTTACCGAGACGGATCGCGGAAGCATTTCGGATTTCTCAGCGGGTGCTCCTAGTGTTGGTCCTTCATTGTGGGCTTTCGGATGTAGGCTTTCGGCTTTACCGTGGGTACTCAGAGGGGCCCAACCTCGTGTCGTACGTAGATGTCTACCGATTTGGAACTGTTGATGGTTCAGGTACTAAGCGGATAAGTACGAGCAACCTATATCCTTGCTTGAGTTTCGGTTTAGCCTTTCGGTTTGGCACTCTGAAGGGTAGCTTCCGATAACACTCGTGTTACTTACGAAAGTAATCCCTTTCTATATCCATGGATATGTTCTTCGAGGGTCGATTCCAAACCATCTTTATGCTCTGAACTGATACTCTATCTCCTTTAATGTGCTAGTATCCATCGGTTGATTTCTTGGCGGGCAGATCCCGTCGTATGAACCTTTGCCAGTATCTGGTAGGCTTTGTGTCCCTTTTTCCCAACGAAGTTGTTGGCTTGATTTGCTCTTGAGTTCCTTATTCTTTCTTTACATTCACTTGACATCCCTTCACTTGTCGTCTTGTGCTAAGATCATTTTGGTAGTAACATTTTCCCCCCTCCTTTAGTGAAGGGGTGTCTTCGACTTTCCAAGTCAAGCTTCTTTCACCTGGCCTTCGCCTATTTGCTTGCCAATTATTCTCCCATGCTAAGTTATACCACAGGTCTTTCCCAAGAGATCTGCTTCCGACGCCTTGTGGAGGAGCGATGTAACCTAGATTCTGGATTTGATGGAAGATTGAAAACCTTTTCCGATAATGATGCGGAGCATAACACTATCTAGGCTTAGACAAATCAAGGTTAAAGAGCTGAATTCGCCCAGATTTGAAAACTTCAAGGTTGAAGGCTGGAAATCTTCTTGGTATTACTGAACAGCCAAATCCACTCAAATTTGGGTATTTTAAATTCAAGGGCCGGAAGCCCTTCCGGCATTAATGAAGAGCTGAATCCACCCAGATTCAGGTATTTTTAGATTTAGGACCGGGGACCGTTCCGGCATTAATTAAGAGCCGAATCAACCCAGATTCGGGTATTTTTTGATTTAGGGCCGGAGACCCTGTCGGCATTAATGAAGAGCCGAATCCACCCAAATTCGGATATTTTTAGATTTAGGACCGGAGACCCTTCCGGGATTAATGAAGAGCCGAATCCACCCAGATTCTGGTATTTTTAGATTTAGGACCGAAGACCCTTCCGGTATTAATGAAGAGCCGAATTTGGGTAATGAAGAGCCGAATCCAGCCAAATTCGGGTATTTTTAGAGTTAGGACCAGAGACCCTTCCGGCAATAATAGAGCGAGTATTCCCCTCGTATCTGATTCGGGAAGCAGAGGTTGTATGTGCTTCTTAAGCCTCCCCTTGGGATTTCATTGGCAAAGCAGAGGATGTGCGTGCTTTGTTGGCCACTCTCCGGGCCTGTGCGTCCGGAGCGCTTGGCTAGCTTATCCACAAGCAGGGCCAAAGAACTTACCCGACCTCCCTCTAGGTGGCGCCTTATTCTGACCATCATAGCAATTATAAGGGCTTAGAAACTTAGATGGGGCCATTGTAGGCACAGAGATAAGGTTTACTCTTTTGTTGCTCTATACGGGCCATCGTAGGCACTGATAGAGGCTTATACGCCACCCCCTCTAAGGGGTGCCCTATCCTGACCATCGTAGGCAATGATAGTGGTTTGCATTCCCTTCTGCGCGTAACGTGGAACATAAGCAGAAGTAGGACGTGCTCTTTTGCGAGCAGAGGTAGGACATGCTTAGTTTGAGCAGAGTCAGGGCATGCTAATTTTTAGATGCACCGCCATGACCATCTCTGGTGTGAAACGGTGGCTTACACTTTCGATGCTTTAACCCTGCCCCCTCTGATTTGAGCAAGGAGAAAGACTAACACAAACATCCCCCTTAGGGGGATGCCTTGCCCCAGCCAATTTGGCGATGACGAGGGATTCAATCCTCTTTTTTTCAGCTTGGCCCCTTTTTGGTTCCGTACGAGCTTTCGGGGGGGGGGGGGGAGGGGGTTTCCATACCCCTAGATGTATGATGATTTCTTAGGGAAAAGATCTTGTCCTCTATTCTTTTATGGTTGGATAATGTAGCGTAAAATATTCTGAGTTCCATGTCCTTGGAACAAGATTCCAGTTGGGCCTACATAGCCGGCATGTGCCAGGTATGACTTCTTGATGGACAATTAGGGGTCCTTCCCAATTTGGGTCGAGAGGACTATCAGCCGGATCTTTGGTGTTTTCCATTACTCTTCGTAGCACTAATTCACCCTTAGCGAAGGTTCTATCTTTGACCTTCGAATTGTAATATTTTGTGATCCTTCATTGTAACTGGGTGGTTCTGATCGCAGCCTCATCCCTTTGTGCCTGTATCAAGTCTAATGATTCCTTTCTTAACTCTTGGTTGGAATCAAATGCGTATGCTATCCTTCGGTGTGACGGAACATCGACCTCAACCGGAAGTATAGCCTCGCAACCATATGTCAGGGAAAAGGGGGTGTGTCCCATTGCCGTTTTGGTGGTAGTCCTCTATGCCCATGGCACTAGAGGCAACTCACCTGCTCAATTTCCTTTAGCCTAAGTTAGGCATTTCTTAAGGATCGTCTTAATGGTCTTTTTTGTGGCTTCCACAGCTCCATTAGCTTTCGGATGGGCCACTAAAGTGAAATTTTTGATGATTCCATTTTTCTCGCAAAATTAGGTGAATTCCTTGATCTTGAATTGTGTTCCGTTATCATGAGGGATCCCGAAGTGAGTAACGATTTTCTTTATCATGAATTTTAACGCTTTCTTGGATGTGATAATCGGAAGGGGTTCCGCCTCCACCCACTTGGTGAAGTAGTCGATAGCTACAACATCATACTTAGCTCCTTCCTTGGCAAGTGACAAGGGCCCGATCAAATCTGTCCCCCATACATCGAAAGCCCAAGGGCTCGGTATAGTGGTTAGATTGTTGGGAGGAAGGTGTGGTACCTTAGAGTATTTCTGACATTTGTCACACCTCTTGACATATTTGACCACTTGACTAACCATTCATAGCCAATAGTAACCTTGTCGCATGACCCGTTTGGTTAGTTTAACCCCACTGGAATGGTCCCTGCGTCATCCTTCGTAAGTTTCTTTTAATAGCCTGAGTCCACCTTTGAAACTTACACACCTTAAATAAGGAAGCGAGTGTCCCTTTTTGTAAAGTATACCGTCTATGACCACGAATGTGGGAGCTTTATGTTTTATCTTTCTTGCATCCTGCTTACTAAGGGGTAATGCCCTTCCAAGAGGTAGTCCACTATGGGAGTCATCCATGTAACTTCCTGTTGGGGCCGTGTTTCCGTTATAGGGGATTTCCTCTCCAAGTTCCCTTCTTGGTCTTCTTTGTTTCCCTTTCTCAAGACTTGGGATCAGGTCAAAACCAATAACTCTTTTCCTGTTTCCAATTCTTTCTGTTCGATGCATGGAATCTCCTGATATCCTACCGGCTCTATCCGGGTTTTGGAGGCTCCTCGGGAGCTTGCTAATTAGGCTAGCGAATCTGCTTGGGTATTCTCCCCGTGGGGTATTTGATGAACTGAGAAGTCCTCAAACAGGGAAAGCATCTTTATTACCTTCTTCATGTATGAGATGAGCCGCTTGTCTTTGGTTTGATATGCCTGTTTTATTTGTTTTACCATTAGTTGCGAGTCACTGAAAATTTCTGTCCTCGGTATCTTCAACTGTAATGCCAAATTCAGTCCAGTTATCATGGATTCATATTCATCCACATTGTTGGATGCCGGGAACCCTAACTTCATGGCATAGTGCAAGCGGTGTCCGTCAGGGATGATTATAACAAAACCTTCCCCCGCCCCTGGTCGTTGGAAGATCCATCTACAAAGAGCTGACATTTGGCCTTTGAGCCATTTTCTTTGGCCGACTGTTCTGAAATGAAGTTCATACACTCGCTCACGAAATATGCTAGAGCTTGCCCTTTTATTACAGCGTGAGGATGGAACTCAATTTTGTATTGGCTGAGCTCAAATACACTAGTTGATTAGTCTCCTTGAGGTTTCCGGTTTGCTGAACACTTGTTTGAATGGGAAGCTAGTTAAGACTTTAGTAGGGTGTGCCTGGGAATAACTTCTGAGCTTTCTTGTAGTAAGGATTAGGCAATTTCTCTATGACGAGGTATTAAGTTTCCGCGTCCTTTAGCCTCCAGCTAACATAATAGATAGGGTGTTGGGTCCCCTCATTCTCTCTTATCAATACTGAGCTCACTGCATGCTCGGAGACAACCATGTATAGGTATAGAGTTTCTCCCTTCTCGGGACTGGACAAAACCGGAGTTATTCCAATATAAACTTTCAATTCTTGGAATGCCTTCCTACGCTATTCGTTCTACTCAAAATTCTTCTTCTTTATGACATTGAAGAAATGGACGCATTTACCGGTGGCTTTAGAAATGAACCTGCTAAGTGCCGCTACCTTCCCGTTTAGGCTCATGACCTCCTTGCTGCTTTTAGTTTCCTCCATGTCCTTAAAGGCCAGTATTTGGTTGGGGCTAGCCTCGATTCCTCGCTCGCTCACCATATCCCAGGAACATCCCAGATTGAACTCCGAAGGAACACTTTTGAGGATTCAACTCCATCTGGTAACTTCTCAAGATACCAAACATGTATCCTAGGTCCTTTAGTTGATTCTCTGTTTTGGTGAACTTCACTAGCATGTCATCGACATATACTTCCATATTTTGCCCTATCTACTCTCAGAAAATTCCGTTCACTAGCCTTTTGTACGTTGCCCTTGCATTCCTCAAACCGAAAGGCATTACTTTATAACAGAATGTTCCCCAGTCGGTAATAAAACTTGTATATTCCTCGTCAGGTTTATGCGTTGGAATTTGGTTATACCCCGAATAGGCATCCATAAGGGATACTATTTTGTGTCCACTCATGGCATTAACTATCTGATCGATCCGCGGAAGAGGGTAACAATCTTTCGGACAAGCTTTGTTTAAATCCGTGTAATCGACGCACGTCCCCCACTTCCCATTGGACTTCTTCACTAGCACAAGATTGGCCAACCACTTCGGGTACTGGACCTCTTGGATAAACCCGTTAGATTCCAACCTTTTGATTTCCTCCTTCAACGCCTCAATCTGGTCCCTATTATATTGTCTATTCTTCTGCCGGATCGGGATTATCGAAGGATCAATATTTAAGGCGTGGCTCATGATTGAAGGATCGATACCCACCATGTCTGAATGGGTCCAGGAAAAAATATCTTTGTTGATCTACATGAAGCGAATTAAGTCACTTTGGAGAGGTTCCGTTAACCTCTTCCCTATGTTGATGACAACCGACTCATCTTTGGGTCAATGTTTACTTCTTATATTCCCTCTATTGGCTTGATCCTCTCGATGTCTCCTCTAGAGTCTAAATCTATGATAATTTCTCCTTCTTCAGTCTAGTTCACCTCATTGGACCTCTTCCTTTTCAGAGAAGTATACCTACCATTAGTGTGTTTGTCAGTCTTATTTATTTTTATATTGTCTTCAAGTGAGGGGTGTAAGAATCCCATATCTGAAGGCATAAAAACAATAGAAGAATCAAAATACGAAGAATACTCCCTTTTGTATTTTTTTACTATGGCAAAGTACTACTTTCGGGAGCTAAATTGTTCTCCTCGGATGGTACCCCATCCCTGTTTGGTCAGAAATTTGAACATGAGATATTTGAAAGAAATGAAGGCATCCATCTCCACTAAACCCGGTCGTCCGAAGAAGGTATTATAATAGGACGGCTGATCAATCACGACGAAGAGAGTTTCGAAAGTCCGGTGGAGAGGGGACAACCCTACTTGAACCAAGAGGTTGATTTGACCCACCGGAGTTGACCCTTTATTGTTGAACTTGAAAATCGGTTCATTGCTAGGCTCCAGCTTCATTTTGGAAATGCCCATCTGATCGAAGGCGTGTTTGAAGATGACGTTGACAGCACTTCCGGTGTCCACCAATATTTAAGAAACGACCGAAAGCCCTATCCGCACCATTATCATGAGGGGGTTGTTATGTGGGTGACGGACCCCTTTCTTCATTTCTTTTGGAGAGACCACGAGGTTATGCATTTTGAGGGCATAACGCATGCTTTTCAACGACGGTTCCTTCTAGATGGAGAAGATTCCCTCCAAAGCTTCTTTCACATATTGGTTCCTGGCTTTCAGACAACTTTCGGCAGGGTGAGGTCCCCCATGAATCACATTGATTCAGTTCATGGGAGGTCCCAAATCTAGGTTGTTTTCCTCCGTAGTGACTCCTATCGTGTTCGCCGAAACCTTCTGCTGTCCTCCTGCACATTGAGCTGGTGCTGCTCTATTTGAAACAAACTCCTTCAGGTGCCCCTATCAGATTAGTTTCTGGGTAATTCCCTCTAAGACCTTGCATTCATCTTTCTTGCGCCCATTGGTTTTATGGAACTCACAGTATTTACCATCGACATGTGGTTCGGGACAACTTTTGGCTTTGAACGAGACCGGGAAGTTGTTTACTCTTTCTTTTGCGACAGCATACACATACGAGATGGGCTTGTTCAAGGCAACCGAGTTGGTGTTAGAGTCTTCCCATCTCGGTCTCCTCTAATTCCCTTTCGGGAGTTTTCGTCCGAAGTTCGGCCTTCCTCCTTCTCCTCGAGGCCCGAACTTCCTCTTCGTGAAGTATAGCTCATCCATGCGAATAAACTTTTCAGCTTGAAAATGGAAATCTTCCAAGTCCTTGTAGCCGTGGATACATAACTCCTTCCAGAAGGGGGTGTTTTCTATCAACCCTGAATGTACGACAATCAACTTGTCGCGGTCTTTCATATCTTTGGTTTTTAAGGCCTCGATGTTGAACATTTTAAGATAGTCCCCGAGAGACCCCCCCTGTCTCTGTTTGATGTTAGCGATTACTGTATAATCAAAGGTTTGATCTTTGCAGATGCAGAACTGCACGGGGAATTCGTAGGAGAATTGTTTCCATGAGTAGATGGTGTTTTCCATGTACTGGCGATACCATTTCGCCGTTGCACACTGGAAGGTCACTGGGAAGAGGCGGCATCTGACAGCTGCGAAAGCGTTGTAAAGATCCATCTGGCTGTCAAAAGACAACAAATAGTCATCTGGGTCAGTCGTTCCCAGATATTTCATTGTTGGGACTTTGACTCTTGACGGCATCACAGTGTTCATAATCTCATCAATGAACAGGGTCACCCTCTCGTTGTCATTAACCTTGTCATCCTGGGTTCTCTTCCTTTGCTTCCCAGCAAGTCTTTGATGATTTTCAGAGTGACATCTCTGATGTAAGCCTCCATGTTGTCATAATCTTCTCTCTTGGGTTCATAGCCTTTAGAGGGGGAGCTTTCGGATTGTTCCTGATCGCATTGATTTCCTTGATGATCTGCTCCTGTCAGATGAGACTTCTTTTTCTTGGAAGAGGTTGCTTTAGGTCTACCTTTCGCTTTTGACTGTTGAACGGAGGCCTTCCTCTTTGGATATTCATTTGTCTCTCTTCGACTAGATCTGGTGAGCCTCGAGGACTTCTTTGCCTGTACAACGTCGCCTTAGGCTGCATTTCTTGGAGTTGCTTTTCCAAGCAGGAGATTCTCGCAACATTATCCTCCATGGCATTTGAGTATGGATACAGCTGTGTATGAGGCACACCCTCTTTCTCGTTATTATTTGGGTTGAGTGCTGGGCCCTTATTTCCTTCAAGGATGACATCGAGGTTCTTTGCTTGGTCCCTTTAGTTTCTTCGTCTTTATTGTTTCCTACCATGGAACGATGAATTCAGTCAGTTAGTTTAAACAAATTAACCACAAGATCAGAGGTTCAAGCCCTCCTTCTAGCACCAAAATTTTAACGATATTTTTCGTCAACACCCAAGTTACAAAGTGTAACGTGTCTATTCACGAAATTTGCTGAGGTCATGACCCAGAATTCTCCGGAATTTATCCTGGATCTAGGATGGGTAGGTTTCTGGGCCATGACAATTGCACAATGTATTTCAATAAGAAGAAAACAGGCTAATGCCACCCTTGAGTTCATGGATGAAAGCATCGCCATATTCACTAACTTCGATGATTTTTTGTACTAGATCCTCCTAAGGGAGGAATCTAAATTACGACGGAGGTTAAGCTAGGAACTCGTATATGATTTAGTCACTTCCATGTTTGACAAGCGTTAGGCTCAGCATGAGGGTATGGGTTAGTCATGGTTGCTCCACGAGGTGAGGAGATGGGGGGATTCATATTTCTATCAAGTCCCCTTTCTCCGCCACTGGAGCACCTTGATTGATCTACTCATCAGAAAGGTTAGTGTAAACTCCCTATTTCATCATTATGATACTACAAGATTATCGAATTGCAAGACATATGAGACGTAGAATTCTCCATTTATTAGATTGCAGATAGATTACAAGAATTGATGATTTCCTCTCCTTGAGAAAGAAGAAGCTAAGTTGAGAAATGAAAAGTTCATCCCCCTTTGCAGAGTATTTGGGGTCCTATTTATAGAGAATTCCGGGTTCTTTCCATTGGTAGGTTGTTGGTCCTGAACAATTTAAGTCGGTCGCTTTTTTCTGGGTTTCGGACATCGGCCCATCGGACCTCCTCGTGGTATTGGTTACAGTTCTTAAAGTGATGGCTCCGGGTGAATTGGATCTCTCCTAGGGGGGGCTTGTTGCCGAGACGGATCGCGGAAGCATTTTGGATTTCCCGACGGATGATCCGAGTGTTGGTCCTTCGTTGTGGGATTTTGGATGTAGGCTTTCAGCTTTATCATGGGTACTCGAAGGCGCCCTCCGTTTTGTCGTACGCAGATGTCTGCCGATTTAGAACCGTTAATGGGTCAGTTACTTATTTGATAAGTATGACCAGCCCGTATCCTTGCTTGGGTCTCGGTTTAGCCTTTCAGTTTGGCTCTTTGAAAAGTAGCTTCCGGTGACACCCGTGTTACTTATGAAGGTAATACCTTTCTATATCCATAGATTTGTTCTTTGAGGGTTGGTTCCAAGCCATCTTTATGCTCTGACCCGATACTCTTCCTCCTTTAGTGTATTGGTATCCATCAGTTGATTTCTTGGCGTGTTGATCCCGTCAGATGAACCTTTACCGATGTCTGGTAGGCTTCGGGTCCTTTTTCCCCAACGAAGGTGTCGACCTGATTTTCTCTTGAGTTACTTATTCTTTCTTTACATTCACTTGACATCCCTTCACCTGTCGTCTTGTGTTAAGATCATTTTGCTAGTAACAATAATTAATGCCACTTATGAGCCTAAAGGTCATAATTTTCATATGGCATTAATTCACAATGGATATTTTTATCTTATTAGTCCCGAATGCATCTATTTGTTGTGCCCCAATAGATATTACTAGGCTTATTTATTTATTGCCTATTATATATACATATAAATTTGTGCACCAGACCTCCCACATTAAGTTGACCACTTGTAGATGCTGAATTTGCCAGCCGTTTCCACGCAGACTTCAACCATAAGTTGAACTTAACCTCGTGTCTTAGTACAGTTATATTTATGCACTAGACCCCTCACATTAAGCTGACCACCAGTGGATGCAAGATTTGCCAATCTGTTCCGGGTAGATTTCTACCGCAAGTTGAGCCTAACCTCTGGTCTATATGCATTTTAAATTTAATTACCTAATTGGGCTTTATAACATTAAGCCTAATATATCTCAGGAATTTTAACCATTCTACTTAATTTCCCCTATTAAGTTTACTTTCCCTAAATCATCATTGCTTACAAAGGTTATTTACTTATTGGTGGTCCTATTTATAACAACTAATCACATTAATTGCTATAATGGTCACCACAAATATATTAGTTTAATATGGATTACATTTATATGTATAATTCCATAATTGAATACCGTTCAAACATTCAATATAATGTATATTTTATTGTTTTACGTAGACTTCGACAGATGATATAAACATATATATATATATATATATATATATATATATATATATATATATATATATATTGAAAATGGGTAAACCTCCTCATTAAAAATCTATACTAATACCCAGCATGGGCACTAGATAAGAGAAAAGAGTATGGCACTTTGTTGACAACGAATCAATAAATAATACGTATAAAAGTACTAGAGACAAGCAAACAAACTTCACGCACCTTGCTGCCTTACCCATTACATAAATAAACTAAACCAAAGGCCATAAACTCTTATATACCATAAAAGCAAAACAACAAGAAAAACCCCAGGAGACCTCCACGTGTCCATACTGGCTACTGATAGAAAACAAGCAACAACATCCCACCTCTACAATAAATTCAATAGCTCCAAAACTCTTCATGCCGTAAAAGAATTAATCCCAAAAAACAGATCTAACTTAAAAATACCAGAAATGGTGAAAGGCAAAGCATCTGTCGGTTCCAGATCCAAAAACCTCAATAATTAGACCTCAGCCACCATCAAGCAGGCTAATAACCCACCTCTCCATGATATCCTTACATCGGCTGTGCCAAATCGAACAGTTCTTCGATTTTTCCATCAGGTATTTGATGTCAATCTGCAGAAATTCCCATCTTTGAAACTTGTACCTCCTCTTCCTGTTATGAATTCTGTCATTTCTTTCCAAATATGGAACACCGTAGCAACGATACTTTAGAAAGCTACATCTTGGTCAGGGCCCTTGTGCTTGAAAGTAGTACTCAAGAAAGTAATTTCATGTTCCAAGTTCAGATTAGAAGTCGAAGATGATAGAAAGTCAAGCTTCATCCTACACCGAACCCACAGATATGCTGAGTATGGGCAATGGAAAAACATGTGGTCTTTACTTTCATTGTCCTCATTACAAAGTACACAATTCAGTTCTGAATCATATCCCCAGTTAGTAATAATATCTCTAATACTCAGTCTATTTAGGATCGCTTTGTACGTACACAACAACATTCTTGGGCTATTAGTATAATGCCAAATAGCTTTACTCCAATCATATTCCGTAGAATACGTTCTAGATCCATCCTATGCCGAGTAGAAATTAAAACTATTCATGTTATTGTTCCAGCCCCAGAAATCATGATCATGTCCCAAATGAATATTAATTGTATTAATTTGATCCGAAATTAAGCTTGTAACTGGAAGGCTGTTTGGATTTAGCACTCCATTTTGAACAATACTGTTAACTTTCAAATTCTCTCCCCCATAAATGCTCAAGTCATCCCAACCAAGAATATTGATTAATGTTTCATTATTCACCCAAGGGTCAAACCACAACATTGTCTCTTGACCATTAGCAATACATCTGTTCAAAAATTGTAAACCCTTTTCCCAGTGTCTGAGAATGGTTTTCCAAGTACACTATTATCTAAATTCATAACCCAAAAAAAGTTACCTAAGCAATATCTATTCATCATCCACTTCTTCCACATACTGTTACCATTAACCATACGCCATAGTAATTTTATCGCAGCTGCCATTTTGATGTCTTTAAAGTTGCATAAACCAACTCCTCCTTCCGTCTTGGGCCTGCATAGAGTATCCCACGCTATCTTGTGTTTCTTTCCAGTCCATATAAAATTAGAACACAACCTAATAATTTTTCCAATAGTCGCCATCAGTAATTGGTATATAAGCATCCAGTACAAAACCATATGGGTGATAACTGATCGTAGTAATTCAATTTTCCCTGCCATGGATAGCAATCTACAATCCCAACTATCCATTCTCTTTCTAATTTTATCAAATAGTTCCCCACAATCTGAGTAGTGAAGATAATTATTTGATAGTAGGACACCTAAATATTTAATTGGAATCTTCCCTTCTTTCATATCTAATATATTCAACAACTGAGATTTATAACTCGCTCCTCTGCTTAAAAAAACTTTAGATTTTTGATTGTTAATCTTTAGGCCTGCCAAATCCTTCAGCTGATTAAGAATAGTGCTGATTTAATTTACTCCCTTCTCTTTTGCTTTTGCAAATATCATTAAATCGTCGGCATAAATAATATGAGTGATTTTTGGTTCCGTGTTATATATTGGCAGAACTAAACCAGTTTGAACATGTAACAACCCGAAAATCTGGGCCAGTTTAAAATTTTTATTTTGGCCATTTTAGCGAATTTTGATTATTTAAAATGAATTATTTTAAATAATATCGACGATAAATTTATTCTGAATATAAATCAAACGTATATTTTATACGCGTCGTCGTTAGAATATAAATATTTATATATAATTATAAATAGAATTGAAAATGGCGCGGTAGTTCGATAATTCGATTTCAAACTTCAATTGAATGTACCGGGTGCAAAACAATCCGGATTTTAGTGAAACCAAAAATAATGGAATCTAATTGATAATATCTTTCCAACGAATGCGAAAAATCAAGATTTCATATCGGGAATCAAAAGATATGTCCAGTTGAAAATTCTGAATAGTCGCTATGGAATTCAGGCCCTTAAAAATGGACATTTTGCAAACGACCTCGGATTTCGACGAAACCAGTTTGGTTGGGTCCGGGATGTCAAGTTATTGCTAGATTCCAAATTTCATAATTTTTCGAATCGATATGTGAGCGTGGCAAAGGAAAACGCGTTTGACCAGTTTCAGTAGATTTTAATCGACTGGAAATTGGCCATTTTTCAAACGGTCTCAGAATTCGGCGAAACTAGTTTTGTTAGGACCGTATCGTCAATACGAAGCTAGAAAATATTTTTCTGGAATTTTTAAAGTTCGTATGTGACCCCGGTAATTTGAAATGTACGTTTAAAATTCAATATAGTGATTTAAATGTTAATTCAACGGAAACTGATTGTAACAGCCGAATCAGCGTACGATACATATCCCATTGTGTTCGGAATGGGGGTAGAACGCTATGGACGACAGGCGGTGGGCCTCGTTTCGAGGTCGTATGAAAAAAGTCAACTTAAGGTTGAATTAAATAATAATAAAATTAATAATAAAAAAAAAAAAAATCTTTGCCCTCCTTAAAACACTTTGGCCCCCCCGTCCATTCATTTCAAACAGAAAATAAGAAAAAAAAAAAAAAAAAAAAAAAAAAAAAACTTCAGACATCGATCGCGCCCCCCAGAGTTTCGCCGCCGCCACAGGCGGAGCTGCCGCCGATCTTCCCCTCAGGTGCCTCCTCCCTCCAGCCTCGCTCCTCTCTCACCTGCCCTCCTCGACGGAGCGAAGCCCCCACGGCGCGACAACCCCGTAGTCCCCCCCCCTTTTGTTCAGCTCCGAATCGAAGCCCCTGCTGGCCACCACCTCGGCTCCGACGTCCAACCCCGCCTGATGACCACCGACAGCAGCATCCCCCCCCCTTCTTCGCAGGTAACAGTAAACATTTTATTTTATTTTTATTTTAGGGTTTTAAACTGTTTTTTTTAAAAGCATTTTAAACTGGTTTTAATTAGATTTGTAAACTGATTTTTAAGAATTTTATAAACTGAATTTTTAAATATATAAAAACTGATTTGATAAGAGTTTAAAAACTGAATTTTTAAATATTTAAAAACTGATTTGATAAGATTTTAAAACTGATTTTAAAATAAAAGTAAAAACTGATTTTTAGAAAAAGGTTTGAACTTCAAAGACTATATTTTTTTATAAGGCGAAGACTAGATTTTTACATATTGAACTTCGAAAAAAAAATATGATTTTTATATATTGAACTTCGGCATAAAAATATGATTTTTATATATTGAACTTCGGCATAAAAATATGATTTTTATATATTGAACTTCGGCATAAAAATATGATTTTTATATATTGAACTTCGAGTTAAAAATATGATTTTTATATATTGAACTTCGAGTTAAAAATAGAATTTTTATATATTGAACTTCGAGTTAAAAATAGAATTTTTATATATTGAACTTCGAGTTAAAAATAGAATTTTTATATATTGAACTTCGAGTTAAAAATAGGATTTTTATATATTGAACTTCGAGTAAAAAAAAAAAAAATAATAATATGATTATTATATATTGAATAGCGAAGTAAAAATTCGATTTTTACATATGTAGTGAAAGCGGACAACGAAAGCGACAAAAAGGCGAGTTGGCGAAGGTTTCCTGCATTAGAAGGGCCGTGGAGCTAGGATAGCTAAATGTGAGAACTTCTCACTCTTAATTCTCTTTTTCTAGATATATATATATACTAGGATGCAGACGGTGCTTATTAGAAGCACCCGACACCCGTCCACATACCATGGACTTGTTTGTTTGGATGTTTGGTGATTGATTGAGATATTGGTTTGAATGTGGTTTGTGGTGTGAAAAATCGAATCGATAAATTGGTTAGGATTAGACGTGCGCCGTTATAAGGCGAAGGAGTAAGACTAGGTTAGATTCTTACCCCAAATTTTGTAGTTTGCATAACGAAAGTGATTTGATTGATGTGTGAATGGCGTGGGCCTTCACTAGACCGGGGATAAGGCTAGGCCTTGTCCCGTTTCTAGTATCGTGCCGTTATGCCGCCGAAATTTTCTAAAATATGTTAGAAAAATAAAAATAACATTTTATTTAAAGAATGAATTGAATAGAAATTCATAGGTTGAAATAAAATGTTTTATCGTTAAAAATATAATTTTTAACGTGAAGTGAATAAAATAAAATATTCATTTATAAACCGGACGGTTTGTTTATGTACACCTATTTGAATGACATTGATTGGGACGATAAATTTTACACATCGCCCAACTGCACAAATAAAATATGCGTTTGATTGTTTGAAACCCCACACGGGTGTTGGGATGAAATTTGAAGTTCACTCATCCTGATTGATTAATATGTCGATCGATCGATTGACAGGCTGTTATAAGCGTTGAATATCTATATTTGATGCTTATACAGTGTAGTGCACTTTGGTTGATGGTTGATTATTTTTCAATGCTATGATATACATGTGTTGTATGAAAATCCATATAATTAACTTTATATGGTAATTGATTGGGCCTCATTCCAATTTGAAAAATAAAGAATATTATAAAATAAAAGTTCATGTGTTGACAGTACTCATTCATTGAGATTGGTCATGTGTTGAACGAAATATTTTAATAATAGAAATATTTGAAATAGAATATTTGAAAATGGAAATATATGAAGCCGTGTTGATTAGATGCGCCATTTTGACGTGAACGATATTTTTATCGATTTTATTCATTTTGAAATGGATATTGAAAAGTAATTTTGAAATCAAATATTTCGAAATGAATTGAATTGAAAATATTTCGAAATGAATTGAATTGAAAACGATTTCGAAATGAATTGAATTGAAAACGATTTCGAAATGAATTGAATTGAAAACGATTTCGAAATGAATTGAATTGAAAACGATTTCGAAATGAATTGAATTGAAAACGATTTCGAAATGAATTGAATTGAAAACGATTTCGAAATGAATTGAATTGAAAACGATTTCGAAATGAATTGAATTGAAAACGATTTCGAAATGAATTGAAAACGATTTCGAAATGAATTGAATTGAAAACGATTTCGAAATGAATTGAATTGAAAATATTTCGAAATGAATTGAATTGAAAACGATTTCGAAATGAATTGAATTGAAAATATTTCGAAATGAATTGAATTGAAAACGATTTCGAAATGAATTGAATTGAAAACGATTATGAAATGAATTGAAAACGATTTCGAAATGAATTGAATTGAAATATTTCGAAATGAATTGAATTGAAAACGATTTCGAAATGAATTGAATTGAGAACGATTTCGAAATGAATTGAACTGAAAACGAATTCGAATTGAATTGAAAGCGAAGTGAAATAAATTCAAATTGAATTGAAATTTGAATTGAATAGAAATGGATTTTAAAACGAATTTATAAAGAAGAATTCAATTTTGATTTGAATTGAAATGGAAGTTGAAAATGTTTTTGAAACGAATTCAAAACTATTTATATAATTCGTTTTAAATAGAAATCGACGATATATATATTATATATATATTATATATAATATAATGGCCTGAATAGAACGCGCCACGCCGCGGCAGTTCGCGAATTTCGACCATTTATTTCAAACGGGCATTACGGGAGATCCGACCGTCGGATTCTCCTAAAACCGGAACCGTTGGGTTCGTATCGAAAAGAGCTTTCTAATGAATGTTAGAAATTTGAAATCTAACGGTTGGATTTGGAGATATGTCCAAATCAAATTCAAAAAAGGTCGCTGTAAGTGCAGTTCGATGGCCATTGATGGAAATCGACTGTACGGGCCTTGATAAAATTATTAAAAATAGCAATAATTTGTGTAAAATCATAATAAATGATTTAGAAAGAATTGGGATGAAAAACTCCATACTTGAAAAGATAAAAATAAATTTTTATCGAAATGAACTAGTTTTGAACTAGAATTATAATCCTATTTATTTTTAAATAAATAAATTGAATTCGAAAAGGGTTTTAAAAATAACCAAAATTTCCAATGATTGCATTGGAGTGGATTTGAATCGAAATTGTCTTCGGAATATTTCGATGTTGGAATTCGTGATTATACAGGTGTTGTTATGGAAATTTGAAAGATATATATTGATATCGTTATTTCCAATACGACATTTGTTAGTCGTAGAATTCGATATTGAATATAAGCCGATATATTTTCTATTCAGAGCCTTGTATTGAATATCGAATGTGATTTGGGTTTGTCGTGAATGGTGTCTTCACTAACACTATTCTTGAACCCAGTTGAGAAAAGATTAAATCTTTTTATTTAGATTTAATGAAGTGTACCAATTAAATAATATTTAATTGGAATTGAATAGATATTGATTTTTGGGCTTATCGTGAACAGTGTTTTAAATAACACTTGTTCTTTAACCCGATAATTAATGAATGTGATTTTGGGTTTATCGTGAACCGTGTTTTAAATGACACTGATTCTTTAACCCAGATAATGATTAAAACTAAGTGGAGTTTTAATGAATCTTTAATTAGATTGAAAAGATCGAGAATGGAGTATCACCAGTTTTGCTCCAGGCGATAGATAAATCTGTAATTAGATTTGAATGTGAAATTTAGAAACTAACTGGCGGTTAGCCAAGCAGAATGGTTTTCTGGATATTGATCTGATGTTGGTTTCGGCCTTCGGGGTTAATATTTGGGGAATTATTCTCTTGATTAATTTACGGTTAGTGACTAATGAATTGGAATGAGGCGTATGTTGTGTTTGTGTAACACTTATTTAAAATATACGCGAGTTATTCGGAAAGACCGGGTTTATCCCATTCTGAGTAACTGATACGACGATAAGTCGAAGACGAAGACGATGGTCGAAGACCGGAGGTCTTCACGTCGTTTGGGTGATAACTGATGATCTTGATTGGGCTGTACACCCAAGAAGATGGAAACAGTTAGTGATCGTCCAGACGTACTTGGAGATCGATGGATATGCGGGGTACTAGGTGCCTCCGGTTTCGTTCAGACCCAGAACGGACTTGTAAATGGACTGTGTGTCTGACATCGGATTTCATTCTGTGTGACTGATATCGGTTGCATAGGATGGCTTGCCTGTGTGGCATGCTAAGATGCAAATGATCAAGGCTTCTGTTGAAAAGCAAAGTCTTGTGGTTGATGATCAAAGCACGACCTTTGTGGCGTAGCTTTGTGTAACGTTTGATTCGCGAGTTTCACACCCGGTATGAATCAAAAACGGGAGACGGACCTCAGGGAGGGCATGCGTTTCTTTCTAGTTAGAAGTGGCGTCAGTGGTTTTACACGCCCTGACGAGTTTGACTTATGTTGTTGTTGCTGTTGCGAGGCGCCTCGGTTATATCGGTTTCGGCCGAATGCATTCTGGTCGGCTGACGGACCAGACTTACACCCCATAGGGTGGGGAGACGTATTGTTCAGGCATAATAATCCACTCCGTGTGGACCGGCCCTGACGATCCAAGGGGCAGTTGCGGCTGTTCCTGAGGGGCGGGCTAGAGCGTCTCGAATCGGTTGAGGATCTTGCCCCTAGCCTCGGTTCATAGATGGAAACCCAATTTCCAAATACGTGACATTTGCGGTTTTATTTGTAAACCTATATATGGCGACATAGTGGTATGGGGCATTCATGCCGCCTATGATTGATACTTATGATTTGAAGTTGTTTTATACACTATGCACTTATTATAGTATCAAATGATTTGTTTTAAACGTATCAAGCATTCTTTGGCTGTTATAAGGGAAAACCCTATCCCCCGGTTTGCGTTGCATTGTGTGATAGGAACTGGGTCTTATAACAGCTTCATCTTTCTTTATTTAGCATTGCGCTGCTGTTTTATGCACTGGTATTCTTGGGAGGAAACCCGTTCCGTGTTATACGGCGTGGTCCCTTGATTTACCTAACTTTTAAAATAAAGAATAATAACTATTTTAGTTCTCACACCAGTCACATGACTGACCTGGAGTTTATTGTTTTAACCTAAACTCTGGGTGCCCTTATTTTGACACGGGCAGCTAGTAGTTTTGGTTTTGCAGATTTATATTCACAGGATCCTGGTTTACAGCTGGAACGATATCCGGAAAGCTTTGTATCCGTATATCTTCTTCTAGTTGTGTATTGTATTATTTTCCGCTGCGATGTATTTAAATGTAATTTAAATCTCTGATATTTCTGTGTAATATTCTTTTATACTCTGCATATTCTTGTAATCTGATGCATCGTTGTAATATACAATGAAATGTTCTTTTATATGCATTCTGTTGTGGCTTGTTCTCGAACTATCCGACGCTTTCCTTTACGGGGAAGTTGCGGGTCTTTACATTTGGTATCAGAGCTTTGGTTTACAAAGCTAGAGAACAAGACACATTAGAACCATACGAAAGAATACATCAGATATTGGATTAGTAAAATCCAACGGGAATGACTCGTTAGAGATGGGATCAGTAGTATCCTAGAACGAGTGTGAAGAGTATATTTTTGAAAGTGAAAACAAATTTTTGTTTTGAAAATTTAAATCAATTATTCGTATTTGATTACCTATTTATATTGATGTGGACAATCCAATATATATAGATTTTGCGTATACGTCTGATCCGCGTGTATTTGAAATTTTAATATATTGGATAGATATAGAGTCACATTCTAGACACCCGGGGATAATTCTGATGATGTGGCCACATCATTAGTATTTATATTCGTGTTTCGAATGTGTGATATCTATATATTTCCATTAGACTGGTGTGAGAACCAAAATTAGATAGGGCCTATTGTTGTGATTTGGTATCAAAAACATGATTTTTGTATATGTATCAAAATTATGAATTTGAAACTCTAATTCACTAATCGATTGATGTTTGTGTTGTTTCGTTATTTGTTTGCTAATTTTTAGCCATTTAGCCTAATTGAATCAAATATTGAACTGTATCGAAGATTGGTCGCATTTGCTTGCATATACATATATATATTGAACAGGTCATAGCAAGGAGGCTAGAGCCAGAGAATAAAATTTGTTTGCCCGACAAATAGGTACATGTTTACTACATAATTTCCTGTTTTGTTTGGGTGATGATGATTTTGTGAGCCTATTGGCTAGCCGCTTGGCTTTTTCTTTTTCTTTTTGAGATCTGAAGGACCGGGGAAGCTATTTGGAATTCCCCGATGCTCCCATTGCAGGGGAGGTTATGGCGAAATTTTTCGAAAATTTAGGGTGTTAGCCAAATTTTTGAAATTTTAGAAATTCTCAGAAACTGAAAAGTTCGAGAATGGAAGCCAGGTCGAGCGTAGAGTTGAATAATCAAACCACTTTCGACTTTGTTCCTTTTCGGGGACGAAAAGTTTTAAGTGGGGGAGATTGTAACAACCCGAAAATCTGGGCCAGTTTAAAATTTTTATTTTGGCCATTTTAGCGAATTTTGATTATTTAAAATGAATTATTTTAAATAATATCGACGATAAATTTATTCTGAATATAAATCAAACGTATATTTTATACGCGTCGTCGTTAGAATATAAATATTTATATATAATTATAAATAGAATTGAAAATGGCGCGGTAGTTCGATAATTCGATTTCAAACTTCAATTGAATGTACCGGGTGCAAAACAATCCGGATTTTAGTGAAACCAAAAATAATGGAATCTAATTGATAATATCTTTCCAACGAATGCGAAAAATCAAGATTTCATATCGGGAATCAAAAGATATGTCCAGTTGAAAATTCTGAATAGTCGCTATGGAATTCAGGCCCTTAAAAATGGACATTTTGCAAACGACCTCGGATTTCGACGAAACCAGTTTGGTTGGGTCCGGGATGTCAAGTTATTGCTAGATTCCAAATTTCATAATTTTTCGAATCGATATGTGAGCGTGGCAAAGGAAAACGCGTTTGACCAGTTTCAGTAGATTTTAATCGACTGGAAATTGGCCATTTTTCAAACGGTCTCAGAATTCGGCGAAACTAGTTTTGTTAGGACCGTATCGTCAATACGAAGCTAGAAAATATTTTTCTGGAATTTTTAAAGTTCGTATGTGACCCCGGTAATTTGAAATGTACGTTTAAAATTCAATATAGTGATTTAAATGTTAATTCAACGGAAACTGATTGTAACAGCCGAATCAGCGTACGATACATATCCCATTGTGTTCGGAATGGGGGTAGAACGCTATGGACGACAGGCGGTGGGCCTCGTTTCGAGGTCGTATGAAAAAAGTCAACTTAAGGTTGAATTAAATAATAATAAAATTAATAATAAAAAAAAAAAAATCTTTGCCCTCCTTAAAACACTTTGGCCCCCCCGTCCATTCATTTCAAACAGAAAATAAGAAAAAAAAAAAAAAAAAAAAAAAAAAAAAACTTCAGACATCGATCGCGCCCCCCAGAGTTTCGCCGCCGCCACAGGCGGAGCTGCCGCCGATCTTCCCCTCAGGTGCCTCCTCCCTCCAGCCTCGCTCCTCTCTCACCTGCCCTCCTCGACGGAGCGAAGCCCCCACGGCGCGACAACCCCGTAGTCCCCCCCCCTTTTGTTCAGCTCCGAATCGAAGCCCCTGCTGGCCACCACCTCGGCTCCGACGTCCAACCCCGCCTGATGACCACCGACAGCAGCATCCCCCCCCCTTCTTCGCAGGTAACAGTAAACATTTTATTTTATTTTTATTTTAGGGTTTTAAACTGTTTTTTTTAAAAGCATTTTAAACTGGTTTTAATTAGATTTGTAAACTGATTTTTAAGAATTTTATAAACTGAATTTTTAAATATATAAAAACTGATTTGATAAGAGTTTAAAAACTGAATTTTTAAATATTTAAAAACTGATTTGATAAGATTTTAAAACTGATTTTAAAATAAAAGTAAAAACTGATTTTTAGAAAAAGGTTTGAACTTCAAAGACTATATTTTTTTATAAGGCGAAGACTAGATTTTTACATATTGAACTTCGAAAAAAAAATATGATTTTTATATATTGAACTTCGGCATAAAAATATGATTTTTATATATTGAACTTCGGCATAAAAATATGATTTTTATATATTGAACTTCGGCATAAAAATATGATTTTTATATATTGAACTTCGAGTTAAAAATATGATTTTTATATATTGAACTTCGAGTTAAAAATAGAATTTTTATATATTGAACTTCGAGTTAAAAATAGAATTTTTATATATTGAACTTCGAGTTAAAAATAGAATTTTTATATATTGAACTTCGAGTTAAAAATAGGATTTTTATATATTGAACTTCGAGTAAAAAAAAAAAAAATAATAATATGATTATTATATATTGAATAGCGAAGTAAAAATTCGATTTTTACATATGTAGTGAAAGCGGACAACGAAAGCGACAAAAAGGCGAGTTGGCGAAGGTTTCCTGCATTAGAAGGGCCGTGGAGCTAGGATAGCTAAATGTGAGAACTTCTCACTCTTAATTCTCTTTTTCTAGATATATATATATACTAGGATGCAGACGGTGCTTATTAGAAGCACCCGACACCCGTCCACATACCATGGACTTGTTTGTTTGGATGTTTGGTGATTGATTGAGATATTGGTTTGAATGTGGTTTGTGGTGTGAAAAATCGAATCGATAAATTGGTTAGGATTAGACGTGCGCCGTTATAAGGCGAAGGAGTAAGACTAGGTTAGATTCTTACCCCAAATTTTGTAGTTTGCATAACGAAAGTGATTTGATTGATGTGTGAATGGCGTGGGCCTTCACTAGACCGGGGATAAGGCTAGGCCTTGTCCCGTTTCTAGTATCGTGCCGTTATGCCGCCGAAATTTTCTAAAATATGTTAGAAAAATAAAAATAACATTTTATTTAAAGAATGAATTGAATAGAAATTCATAGGTTGAAATAAAATGTTTTATCGTTAAAAATATAATTTTTAACGTGAAGTGAATAAAATAAAATATTCATTTATAAACCGGACGGTTTGTTTATGTACACCTATTTGAATGACATTGATTGGGACGATAAATTTTACACATCGCCCAACTGCACAAATAAAATATGCGTTTGATTGTTTGAAACCCCACACGGGTGTTGGGATGAAATTTGAAGTTCACTCATCCTGATTGATTAATATGTCGATCGATCGATTGACAGGCTGTTATAAGCGTTGAATATCTATATTTGATGCTTATACAGTGTAGTGCACTTTGGTTGATGGTTGATTATTTTTCAATGCTATGATATACATGTGTTGTATGAAAATCCATATAATTAACTTTATATGGTAATTGATTGGGCCTCATTCCAATTTGAAAAATAAAGAATATTATAAAATAAAAGTTCATGTGTTGACAGTACTCATTCATTGAGATTGGTCATGTGTTGAACGAAATATTTTAATAATAGAAATATTTGAAATAGAATATTTGAAAATGGAAATATATGAAGCCGTGTTGATTAGATGCGCCATTTTGACGTGAACGATATTTTTATCGATTTTATTCATTTTGAAATGGATATTGAAAAGTAATTTTGAAATCAAATATTTCGAAATGAATTGAATTGAAAATATTTCGAAATGAATTGAATTGAAAACGATTTCGAAATGAATTGAATTGAAAACGATTTCGAAATGAATTGAATTGAAAACGATTTCGAAATGAATTGAATTGAAAACGATTTCGAAATGAATTGAATTGAAAACGATTTCGAAATGAATTGAATTGAAAACGATTTCGAAATGAATTGAATTGAAAACGATTTCGAAATGAATTGAATTGAAAACGATTTCGAAATGAATTGAAAACGATTTCGAAATGAATTGAATTGAAAACGATTTCGAAATGAATTGAATTGAAAATATTTCGAAATGAATTGAATTGAAAACGATTTCGAAATGAATTGAATTGAAAATATTTCGAAATGAATTGAATTGAAAACGATTTCGAAATGAATTGAATTGAAAACGATTATGAAATGAATTGAAAACGATTTCGAAATGAATTGAATTGAAATATTTCGAAATGAATTGAATTGAAAACGATTTCGAAATGAATTGAATTGAGAACGATTTCGAAATGAATTGAACTGAAAACGAATTCGAATTGAATTGAAAGCGAAGTGAAATAAATTCAAATTGAATTGAAATTTGAATTGAATAGAAATGGATTTTAAAACGAATTTATAAAGAAGAATTCAATTTTGATTTGAATTGAAATGGAAGTTGAAAATGTTTTTGAAACGAATTCAAAACTATTTATATAATTCGTTTTAAATAGAAATCGACGATATATATATTATATATATATTATATATAATATAATGGCCTGAATAGAACGCGCCACGCCGCGGCAGTTCGCGAATTTCGACCATTTATTTCAAACGGGCATTACGGGAGATCCGACCGTCGGATTCTCCTAAAACCGGAACCGTTGGGTTCGTATCGAAAAGAGCTTTCTAATGAATGTTAGAAATTTGAAATCTAACGGTTGGATTTGGAGATATGTCCAAATCAAATTCAAAAAAGGTCGCTGTAAGTGCAGTTCGATGGCCATTGATGGAAATCGACTGTACGGGCCTTGATAAAATTATTAAAAATAGCAATAATTTGTGTAAAATCATAATAAATGATTTAGAAAGAATTGGGATGAAAAACTCCATACTTGAAAAGATAAAAATAAATTTTTATCGAAATGAACTAGTTTTGAACTAGAATTATAATCCTATTTATTTTTAAATAAATAAATTGAATTCGAAAAGGGTTTTAAAAATAACCAAAATTTCCAATGATTGCATTGGAGTGGATTTGAATCGAAATTGTCTTCGGAATATTTCGATGTTGGAATTCGTGATTATACAGGTGTTGTTATGGAAATTTGAAAGATATATATTGATATCGTTATTTCCAATACGACATTTGTTAGTCGTAGAATTCGATATTGAATATAAGCCGATATATTTTCTATTCAGAGCCTTGTATTGAATATCGAATGTGATTTGGGTTTGTCGTGAATGGTGTCTTCACTAACACTATTCTTGAACCCAGTTGAGAAAAGATTAAATCTTTTTATTTAGATTTAATGAAGTGTACCAATTAAATAATATTTAATTGGAATTGAATAGATATTGATTTTTGGGCTTATCGTGAACAGTGTTTTAAATAACACTTGTTCTTTAACCCGATAATTAATGAATGTGATTTTGGGTTTATCGTGAACCGTGTTTTAAATGACACTGATTCTTTAACCCAGATAATGATTAAAACTAAGTGGAGTTTTAATGAATCTTTAATTAGATTGAAAAGATCGAGAATGGAGTATCACCAGTTTTGCTCCAGGCGATAGATAAATCTGTAATTAGATTTGAATGTGAAATTTAGAAACTAACTGGCGGTTAGCCAAGCAGAATGGTTTTCTGGATATTGATCTGATGTTGGTTTCGGCCTTCGGGGTTAATATTTGGGGAATTATTCTCTTGATTAATTTACGGTTAGTGACTAATGAATTGGAATGAGGCGTATGTTGTGTTTGTGTAACACTTATTTAAAATATACGCGAGTTATTCGGAAAGACCGGGTTTATCCCATTCTGAGTAACTGATACGACGATAAGTCGAAGACGAAGACGATGGTCGAAGACCGGAGGTCTTCACGTCGTTTGGGTGATAACTGATGATCTTGATTGGGCTGTACACCCAAGAAGATGGAAACAGTTAGTGATCGTCCAGACGTACTTGGAGATCGATGGATATGCGGGGTACTAGGTGCCTCCGGTTTCGTTCAGACCCAGAACGGACTTGTAAATGGACTGTGTGTCTGACATCGGATTTCATTCTGTGTGACTGATATCGGTTGCATAGGATGGCTTGCCTGTGTGGCATGCTAAGATGCAAATGATCAAGGCTTCTGTTGAAAAGCAAAGTCTTGTGGTTGATGATCAAAGCACGACCTTTGTGGCGTAGCTTTGTGTAACGTTTGATTCGCGAGTTTCACACCCGGTATGAATCAAAAACGGGAGACGGACCTCAGGGAGGGCATGCGTTTCTTTCTAGTTAGAAGTGGCGTCAGTGGTTTTACACGCCCTGACGAGTTTGACTTATGTTGTTGTTGCTGTTGCGAGGCGCCTCGGTTATATCGGTTTCGGCCGAATGCATTCTGGTCGGCTGACGGACCAGACTTACACCCCATAGGGTGGGGAGACGTATTGTTCAGGCATAATAATCCACTCCGTGTGGACCGGCCCTGACGATCCAAGGGGCAGTTGCGGCTGTTCCTGAGGGGCGGGCTAGAGCGTCTCGAATCGGTTGAGGATCTTGCCCCTAGCCTCGGTTCATAGATGGAAACCCAATTTCCAAATACGTGACATTTGCGGTTTTATTTGTAAACCTATATATGGCGACATAGTGGTATGGGGCATTCATGCCGCCTATGATTGATACTTATGATTTGAAGTTGTTTTATACACTATGCACTTATTATAGTATCAAATGATTTGTTTTAAACGTATCAAGCATTCTTTGGCTGTTATAAGGGAAAACCCTATCCCCCGGTTTGCGTTGCATTGTGTGATAGGAACTGGGTCTTATAACAGCTTCATCTTTCTTTATTTAGCATTGCGCTGCTGTTTTATGCACTGGTATTCTTGGGAGGAAACCCGTTCCGTGTTATACGGCGTGGTCCCTTGATTTACCTAAC
Organism: Allium sativum; assembly: GCA_030737875.1. Taxonomy (NCBI): domain Eukaryota; kingdom Viridiplantae; phylum Streptophyta; class Magnoliopsida; order Asparagales; family Amaryllidaceae; genus Allium; species Allium sativum. The sequence goes on along the minus strand of CM060923.1, from coordinate 320,132,254 downwards.
TTTTAAAATAAAGAATAATAACTATTTTAGTTCTCACACCAGTCACATGACTGACCTGGAGTTTATTGTTTTAACCTAAACTCTGGGTGCCCTTATTTTGACACGGGCAGCTAGTAGTTTTGGTTTTGCAGATTTATATTCACAGGATCCTGGTTTACAGCTGGAACGATATCCGGAAAGCTTTGTATCCGTATATCTTCTTCTAGTTGTGTATTGTATTATTTTCCGCTGCGATGTATTTAAATGTAATTTAAATCTCTGATATTTCTGTGTAATATTCTTTTATACTCTGCATATTCTTGTAATCTGATGCATCGTTGTAATATACAATGAAATGTTCTTTTATATGCATTCTGTTGTGGCTTGTTCTCGAACTATCCGACGCTTTCCTTTACGGGGAAGTTGCGGGTCTTTACAGAACAGCCCAGTACGTCTGAGTAGATAAGAATTCCATTGCTACACAAAAGAGATAGGGGAGTGTGGGTCCCCTTGTCTTAAACCCCTTGAACTATGTAAAAAATCCTTTGGACGCCCATGCACCATAATAGAAAATGTAGGTGTGGATATAAAAGTTTTAATAATACGTACGATACAAGATGGAAAACCCATCATCTTCAGCATATGCATATAAATTTTCTATTAATCATATTATATGCTTTTTGCAGATCTATTTTCATGCAGATCTTACCAAAAACCTTCCTGTTGAAATGTCTTATTTGTTCATGCGCAAGCAGAACATTTTCAGCGATATGTCTATTAGGAATGAGGGCCGGCTGATTTTCAGCAATAAGGTGCATCAAATATGGCTTGATTCTATTACTGATCACTTTAGAAATGATTTTATAAATCACATTGCAACACGAAATAGGTCTATAATCCGAAATTTCTTTTGGGTTTTCAACCTTAGAAATGAGTGTAATAAAAGTGTGATTTACACTTTTAGCTAATTTACCGGTGTTGAAAACTTCTTGAATCATCTCTAACATGCTTACCTTCAACAACTCCCAGTGCACCTTGAAGAACTTTGCAGTGAAACCATCTGGACTAGGGCTTTTATCATCTGGTATAGAAAGAATTTCTTTGTGGATCTCCTCCAATCTGATATCTTCCGACAGGTACTTTCTCCCTCTTTCACTAATAACATATTCACAATTTATGTTTGGGAAAACTTCTCTTATAGGTATCTCAGTATTATATTGTTATTGAAATAGCAAATAGCCTCTGATTCTATTATGTCTGCATCATGTGCCAATTCTCCATTGCATAAAATCAAATTACTCCCATTATTATTGTGATTTCTCATGACATTTTAGCATGAAAGAACTTAGTACAAGAATCCCCGTCCGTTAACCAATTAATCTTAGCTTTCTGTCTAGCATTATGAAATTCAATGTTACTTTGTTCCTTCCATCTGTTGTAAGCTTCATTTAGTTTCTCATATAAAGAATGGTCAGCTGGATTTTTATCAACCTCCTTCAGTACATTGTCGTATTCCTATCCAAATGTTTTAAAACAACACTATATTTCCAACTATTGATGTTCCAAAATTTTAATTGTTGCTTGCGTAATCTCAGGAATTGTTGAAAGATGTAAAATTCGACCCCTGAAAATATAAAGAATACATCATATTTAGAACCAAGCTAATGTTATGCATGTACCCCTCTTTAGTATGCCATGTATTTACATATCTAAATGGGATATTCTTCCGGTCCCTATCACTCTTTTTAAAATTAACACAAATGGGGATGTGATCACTTGTGGGTTAGCTACTCCAAAATCATTGATATCCTGAAAATTATCCAAAAAAGGTGGTTGCAAAACATGTTGTCTATTTTAGAAGCTACCCCTTCTTTCTCGATGTATATCTAAACCCTGCTACTGGTAAATTCATTAGCCCTGAAGATGAAATACAATCTATAATCCCCGATAGGTGTTTGAAAGGCACTGCAGATCCCCCTTATTTATCATTTAATGAAATAATATTATTGAAATCACCCAACACCATCCACGGAATATTTACCTGCCTAGCCTCTTGTGCAATAATATCTGAAAGAATTTCTCTATCTTGCAAGAAATTTCTCACATAAACAAAAGTTATCCTGCATAACAGATCACCCTTATTAATAGCCCGGATTGAGATATGTTGTTGGGATAGAAATTCCTGAGTAATAGACCACACGTTAGAGTCCCACATAATAAGAATTCTACCTTTGCAACCACACTCGTTATTATCAACATAAGCCAAGTTAATTTGCATTTTACATTTTAAAATTGTAATCTTGTCATTATTCAATTTGTTCTCCAATAAGCCAACCAAAGATGACTTATATTTATTTAGGAATTCGAACACTTCAAATTGTTTGTTTACAGCATTCATACCCTTAACATTCCACGTAATAACATTCATTTGACTTTACTTTGGCTCCTTTTCGTGACTTTAAGAGGAGCAATTTGAGTTGTTTTTACGGGACCTTTCTATTTGCTATTTTTACTTATTTCCTCATTCTCTTCTACAAAAATTTTATTTTTTTCCACATGTTTTGAAACATCCAATTCTTTTTCTTTATCTGCACTTTCTATGGTTCACCCTCGGAGTTGATAATATTATTGATGATGTTTTTTCCAATTCAGAATCTAACACTACAAAAGAATTCTGAATTCCATACGCCAATTTGGCGTAGGGATGGCGTAGGGAAACGAATTTCCCTACGCCATCCCTACGCCAAATTGGAAGTCGGAAAACAGCTCGTCGCAAATATTTCCCTACGTCATCCCTACGCCTGCATGCCTACGCCATACCTACGCCAAATTCCCTACGCCATACCTACGCCAAATTCCCTACGCCATACCTACGCCAAGTTCCCTACGCCATACCTACGTCATCCCTACGCCACGTTCCCTACGTCGTCCCTACGCCAAGTAGCCTACGCCGTCCCTACGTTAAGTTCCCTACGCCGTCCCTACGCGAAATTCCCTACGCGAAATTCCCTACGCCATCCCTACGCCAAGTTTCATATGCATCCTTACCCCTTCCCTACGCATTCCCTACGCATCCGTGCACCAAAACTCAATATGGTAGTTCTATATTTATCTTCGTCTACCACAAATCATAATAAAACCGAACATATGCATAATCATAGCAATATATATATCAATAAAAACATTGTTGTAAAATGAATATCATGGTCGAATTACCATAAACTTGCTACAAATATATTTAAAATAAATCATGTCCAACAAACAATAAAATAAAGTTGCTACATAAGTCAAACATGATCGTTTCATCTAATTCAAACATCGTGTAATGTACCTTACACAAATAGAACATCAAACTCATTACGAAAATAAGATTAATTTATATAGAACGTCATATATGCGGTTCTTGCTCTCGCCGCAACCCTTGTAAAAACTCTTGTACAGAACTCATTTCTTCTTGTAGTTTGCTAACAGTGACACTCAATTCTTGATTTTTATCTCTTAGGTCTTCCACTTCCTTGACAAGCTTCTCTGTTTCATCTGTAACTCCAAACCTAACGGTGTACGTATTATCTTTATATATCTACACATAAATTTTTTAATCCAATTAGTACAACGAATATATCTCATATTACAATTAAGTAAAATGATCAGCGAAACAATTACAGAGTAATCATACACATGCAGATAGCCGAGTTCAGACCACCTAGAGGTTCTGTGTGCAACCTGAAGTTGCACACAGCAACTTCAGGTTGCTGTGTGCAACTTCAGGTTGCACACAGCAACCTGAAGTTGCTGTGTGCAACTCAGGTTGCACACAGTTCTGTGTGCAACTCAGGTTGCACACAGTTCTGTGTGCAACCTGAAGTTGCACACAGCAACTTCAGGTTGCTGTGTGCAACTTCAGGTTGCACACAGCAACCTGAAGTTGCCGTGTGCAACTCAGGTTGCACACAGAACCTCTGTGTGCAACCTGAGTTGCACACAGCAACCAGGTTGCTGTGTGCAACTCAGGTTGCACACAGAGGTTCTGTGTGCAACCTGAGTTGCACACAGAACTGTGTGCAACCTGAGTTGCACACAGCAACTTCAGGTTGCTGTGTGCAACCTGAAGTTGCACACAGCAACCTGAAGTTGCTGTGTGCAACTTCAGGTTGCACACAGTTCTGTGTGCAACTCAGGTTGCACACAGCAACTTCAGGTTGCACACAACAACCTGAAGTTGCTGTGTGCAACTTCAGGTTGCACACATATGCAACCTGTGTCAAAATTGATTTGTTTTTTTGTCCTACATCAGATGTAATCTACCTCACTTATCATGGCAAATAGAATTTGAAAACCTTTTAGAGCTTACCATTCATCTACATAATTTATTAGGATTGCCGAGACATGATATTAATTTGTATTGTTAAATAAAAACGGTGCTTTGGTCGCATAGTATGAACAAAAAATGTATTCACTGCTTTATGTTGAATTAGTTTTTTTTTATTTATTTCAAAAAATAATATGGTTAGGTTTTAATTTATACTACTAGAACTACAAAAAGGTAAGAGAACTAGCGCTCTTGACTTCCAATAATTTTTGAAGGAGATTTTCTTTGCTATGGCAGAAATAGCTTTATGTTCAGTGTGTGCAAACTTTTTAAATTTTATTTATTCATTGGCTTTAGGTATGTAGTTGCATTTTTATGCGATGATATGAGTTATGTGTTTGAATTGAACTAGGAAGCATCCATTGTAGGTGGCTATAGATCAGGATTTCATTATTTTTACATATAGACATGCATACATATACATACACACATTTATATAGATGTGTGTGTGTGTGTGTAAAGATAGAGAAGTAGAAGTAACCATGTGAACTTATATAAATAAAGACTGCATAAAGTCTACAGTATAGAGCATGAGCATAACTAGAAAATAAATAAATTTAGTTTTCAGTCAATACCCCAGGAATATTGCCGGTACCAGGCCTTCGTTTGCTTCTTGAAGAAGCACTTGTCTCACCTTCTCCAATAAGTTGCATGTAAAGATGATTTAGCTCGTCGTGAGAGAGCTCGCCACCCTGACTCTCGGTCATTTGAGCAACCCGCTCATTGTATTTGGCCTGTAATTTATATAAAAGTTAGATATTGTAATGTTTAACAGAATTAGAAAATTGTAAACTATAATTTAAAACTTTTGTTGATTACGTACAACAAACTGTTCCGAGTACTCATCAACCCATCCCCCATCTATAGAACCGTCCGGTTTCTCAACATAATGTGTTCGAATATAAACCTGCATGAATGTTGGTGTTCGTCCTTGTTCTTTCTCCTAAAAAATAAAAACAATTTATCATATCTTTATTTGGATTGTACACTATTATTAGTTAATAATTTAAACAATTACCATATCGTTCATCCATTGTGCCATTGACTTAGAACCACATCTATGTGGCCTTGGATTTTTTTTGCGAGCAGTTGAGTTTTTTTTAGAAAGCTCCTTCACATCTTCCCTCTCCCAATAGTTTAAAAATTGTTGCCATACCTCATCTGTTATACAAGCATTTTTCTTTTTATATCTTTTCATGTCTCCAACGATCCACCTATACTTCAAAGAACACTTTTGATTCCATAACAGTCTGACATCAGCAAAAGAAGTAGTGGTATCCCAAGTGTACAATGCCTACACAAGATTTTAGGATCAAATAAACTGGAAAACTTAATCATGAATGAACTAAATATTGCAAGAACCTGAATTTCAAAATTATTCTACCTTAAACTCGTCAAACCAATGATCCTTAATATTAGCAGGAATCGTACTGAAACAAGGCCAAAATGATGTCAAACGAGCCTTAAGCATATTAGATAAAGTACGAGATGTCGATTCACTATTCGCGAATTCCCACCTGTTAATGTAGAAATTAGAGTAAATTATGTAATGCATTATTGAAATATACAATAATTCGAAATTCTAAAAATTTTACTTACTCGCCACTATTCCTACAATAGATGTACATGGTACCGACTGAAGAAGTCGAGCCAGTCTGTGACACTTGTCCAGATAGCCCAGGGGTGTCTTCATCATGATCACATTCATCCGAAGGGGTGGATTGTTGATCGATAGAGGGTGGTGTTGGTTCGATCAAACCCAAACCACGTCCACTACCACTACGGCCACTACCACTACGACCACCACGACCACCACCACTACTACGACCACTGCGACCACGAGAACTCATATCTATTACATGAATACGACATTTGCAACTACATAAATAAGATAATCTAACATTTCAAAACGGAAGTTGTGAACTTTATTTAAGACAAGGTTCGAAAAATTTGTACTAATAACTAAACATAAACAACTTCATAAACATAAAAGCAGCCGAGCAACTAAAAACACATGCAAACAATCATAATTAAATATGCATGCTACCAATCTTCATTATCATCATCACTCTCAATGTTAACACTCTCGTCTTCAAGCTCACACTCATCTTCTTCTACTTCAATTTGCGCATCGTCATCTTCATCTACTTCGATCCCATCATTGACGTCATTAATAAGAGATCCTATGTCTTCTACTTGTTGTACAATCTCCAGTAGCTCATTAGGTTCTGGGTCATTTTGATACGCCATATTATCGGTTATGATCGTGTTTGAGTGAAATGACCATCTCGGTTTTGTCTTAATGACAGCCCACCAATCTGAACGACTGTTGTCGATGGCAGGATACGGTGTGAAATAAACTTGTGTAGCTTGTGCTGCCAACACAAAGGGATCATACCCTAAATATTTTTTTTTGTGGTTCACTTCAATAAGAGGGTAGTCCTTATGTACACGTTTTACTCCAATATTCGGCCTACTATCAAACCATCGACATTTGAATAGAAATGTTTTTAACTCCGGCACCACCGAGTAAGTTAACTCAATTATTTCCTCCAGTACACCATAATAATCCGTTATGTCATCATCGTTGTTCCCACCTTTAATACAAACTCCACTATTAACAGTCGTCTTTTTCTTTCCATATTCTTCTGTGTGGAACTTAAATCCATTTATAAACATTATTGGACATATTCTGTAACTAGTACGCGGACCAAAAGCAAGTTTCCTATAGCAAATGTCGGTGATGTTGTTCGTATCAACCTATCAATTTGAATTAAATACACACGTTAATATATAATGGATACCGTGCAAGGTTTAAAAAAAACATGACTTATCATACTTACATATTGTTTAAACCATCCCTCGAATTCTTTACAGAGTTTAGCATTGGGATATTCACTTTCGAACTTGCTGTTTAAATGAAATACACATGTTAATATCTAAGTAGTATTGTGTGTAGCTTGAAGAGATTGACATTAATTTAGTTAATGAATAATCAAATTATTATAGTACCTTATAAGATCAGCTAATTCATTGCAATTAAGAAGTACAGTTGCATTGGCTAGATTGTAATCCTTTGTTGTAGCGAAGCCTTTAACATTCTTCCATTTACCAGATGGGCGTCCTTGTTTTTTGAATACTGAGAGAACGTTATCGACTGAATCATCCACAATATCATTTTCATTGCGATGACCACGATTAAAATTTAAATTCACATGATCATCGAAATAATGACTAAAAAATATGGATGCTTCTTCAATAATGTACGCTTGACAAATAGAACCTTCAACACGTGCTTTCTGCTTCACCTTTTTCTTTAGGTGGCCCAGATACCTTAATAGGAAAATGTGTGAATAATACTATAACATGTTCTATATTTAAACATTACATAAATAAATATAATTATTATATACCTCTCAAAAGGATACATCCATCCATACTGCACTGGTCCCCGTAGTAATGCTTCAGTTGGTAAATGTACTGGCAAATGTTCCATGCAGTTAAATACTCCAGGAGGAAATGTACTTTCAATTGTTCCATCTTATACTGCATAATTAAAACATGTTATATTATAAGATGAGTACTTATATTATTATTATATAGAACTATAGTAATTTCATTATTTTAATACTTACTTAATTATTGTATTATTTTATTTAGATGGATATAATTTCATTTATGCAAATTAGATGTATGCTTACGTTATTATATTTGTAAACTACTGCATGTTTTCAGTTTTTTTGTTTATTTCTTTCTACCTTGACGGCCGGTCTACCTACTTCCCATTACAAATATAATAACATAAACATATTTTATAAATCATTTCAGATTAAACGGTTCAACAAAATTTCGGCAGCACTTCCCTTTGGTCCCTGTATCGTACACAAATGCGTGTACTCAGGGAACAAAAAGGAAGTGCCACCGAAATTCTGTTAACCGTTTAAACTGAAATGATTTATAAAATATGCTTATGTTATTATATTTGTAACTTGTCCAATACTAGGACAAATCCAACGAATATTGTATCAGATGAATATAGATTTCCGTTTTGTGTAAAAACGAATATCCATATAACGATCATATACAACAATCGTCGGACGGGGCCAAAATTATCTAAGTGGTTCACATAAGTAGTCAAAAAAATAATCAATCCAAGTTTAAAACAAGAATGCACATCGCATACCTGAGGCTTGTGACATGCTGTAGTTTCTAAATCAATACCAATATTTGTCCAAATGGAAAATGTGTCCAGTGGGTTTTATTGAGAACAAAAGAAAAGAGAAAAGAGTTGCATTTAGTTTTTATTGCAAACCTTTTTTCTTAATCAGAAAAAAATGTAAGGAAACCAAGTACCTACACTCAGACTTTACATATGACCCATTGGCCAATTGGGATTATTAACCAGAAGTGGCCAGCTATACCTTATTTTATGTATTATTTTCATTTATACAATCACGCTTAGTGCTTGTTGGAAGAGAAAGATAAGGGTACTTTGGTTTAGAAAAAAAGGTATAGGTTCATTCTCATGACATCTACACCTTATTTCTAGTGCATCATCTTCAAATAAAAGAGCATGCCTAAAGTCGATAGAAACAGATTTAAAGGTTTATAACTGCTGGGATGGTGACCATCTTGAATGATACGTATGTTCCATGTAATTAATCTTTTTGCATGACAGAGCATAAATTCTTGATCGTTTATTGTTGGATCAGTTATACAATCATATCTGATTTCTTCTAAACTCCTGTAAATTAACATGTAAGAGACTGATAAGCATCATGATTAAAAATGAGAATACCGCTTTTGTTTGATGCCCATGGCAGAAATACTGCAACTTAAGGTTCAGTTGAATATTATGGTTTAATGTAACATCCCAAACAATGCTATTTTTTTGTTCAACTAAGCTTCCAGAACTACAATATATACACACATAAAGACACGCACATGTTTATATTTATATATTTCGGGAACTGAGGATGATAACATAGGCAGAAATTTCAACAACTTACTATACCTGACCTAAGAAACGGACAAGAATGTTTGCACCAAGAGACCAGCCAATAGCATATATTTTGGATTTTGGGTAGAGAGTTGAAACATGGTCCACTACTTGACTAAGATCACCAGTGAATGATGCTGAATAAAACTGCAAAATAAGGATGATTTACTGAGATAATCGATATAGCTGCTGCACCTTTTACCAATCCAAAAAAAAAGTTATTCCATTACAAAATGTTTGAGGTACAGTCAAAGGAGCAGATCTGTCACAAAAGTAAATATTTTTATACAATAAATAAAATACTTGAGCTCAAATCGCATGAAGTTCATAATCTAAATTGAAAATGGATTGAAAACACTACTTAGCTTTAAGAATTTATATTTTAATGTAGGTATACATATTTTTATGCTAACGAACTTCCTCTCTAGGTTATTAAATGAAGTTTTATGCATATGAAAACATCTAATCTTCTATTTACACTATCTAATCTTCTATTTAAAATAATAATTTATGTTTTTAAATGGAAAAGTGTTCATGCTGGAAAAGTGTTCATGCTAAGCCAACTTGAATTCAAAGTGAGTAACAAAGTAGTTGGCACCATGTTAACGGCTTGGATTTCAAGGGAGATTTATATTTTGTTTAGTAACATCATAACAACTAATAAGCTGCTTAATCAATGTTTAAGCATGCTAAGCACCAACACTTCTATATTTCTGAAATCCATTATGGCTCTTAAGCTTCACCTTCTGACCTTGTAATTTTACTTTCTTTACATCATTACCTTAGTTTAGAAAGGAAAAAAGAAAAAGTGGAATTGTAAATGCAATTGGATTTTATTATTATTATTTTATTTGAAAATGGATCGATGATCCCCTAATCGTCATATTAACTGAGTACTAAATTGGAATTTGAAAATCTGAGGTTTTTTTTTAACAAAAAACAATTAAAAAAACTCAACTTAAGATATGAATCCAAATATCAGTTCAAGATCACGTCTGAAATCCGAAATTTAAAACATTGACCATAAATAAGTACTAGCTCCCAAGAATACAACCATACGATACTCTTGCATCTTTTGAAGTACGATAACATTTCAGTCGACCAATTTACCAGTTTTTTGTTAGGTTCGGTGACATACTAATTGCTAGTAAAGGTTAGAAGAAAAACATGGCCAAAGGTACATACTCCGCGGGTTACTGCAACTGTTAAGCTATTTAAACCTGTTATGAATCAATTGAGCTAGTTGTGCATGATTTATATGTTAGCTAATTTTTACATTATTTTGGTGTATGTAAAAGTGTTACTTATTGGTTTATAGGACAATAAAGGATAATTTTCTCTTATCCTGTATATCTTCAGCACAATTTTAGCACAATAGAAAATGGTGCTGCTAAATTAACCACATTTATTACTTTTACTTCAAATTCAATTAGTAATGTATCACTGACTGCCCCACAGATTTTGGAGAAACATTATATATCGATCACACTATAAATTCAATTAGAAACATTATATGATCAAAGAAGATGAATTATTATAACGAGTGTTATAATATGCGCTTCACGTTTGAGTATTACACACTTTTTGCATAAACCGTTGTTCTACAAATTGATCATGTCTAAAAAATTCAAAACAAAATGATTTCTAATGTCATTTAGTCAATTTTTGTTTTGTTGAAACCATGTGTAGTTGATTTAAATTTTTATTTTTAAGTTGCAAGATCAATTTTTTTTCCATCTTGATTTTTAGTTGTATTATTAATTAACAATGAACAAACTTGTAAATAAACTTTACTTGTTTGATCCCTTTTTTAAGCGATATTAACAGTTGATAATATTTGCAGATAAGTGAGTTGAATTTATAAAGAGAGTATATTTGGTAAATGTTATAAAAAAAGCATTTTCATTAGTCATGCTAATGCGAAAAACAAGTTACTAAAAATATTATGATTATTAAAAATATTATGCATTCGGTTAAGTTTCTTAAAATTTACTAGAAATCGATTCCTGGATTTCAATAAAACCCACAAGACACATTTTTGATATTCGTGTTAATTAAGACGAAAATTAAGTTAAGGCTATGTTTGAAAACTTGTTATGAAAATAAATATTGTTTTCCATTTATAGGTTTTTCGCACATACACATTCGGAAAATGCGCATGTACCAGTCATTATTGATTTGATTATGGTTGTGCATTTTGAAAATGTGCAAGCACAAGTCAATAATTTATTCCTGTACATTTTCAGAATGTGCAAGTAAAAACTGCTAAATAATGGAAAAACTTACGTTTTTTCTTTTTTAAATAGATATATAATTTTTGGCCCGATACTGAAATTTCTAAAGTTGACATAAAATTAAAACAAAAGATAGGAATATCGAATCTAATTGAGAACAAAAATTAACATCTACATTTAAATGGAAAAAACTTTGATCATGTAAATAACATTATAAGTTTAAACCCAAATATGGAAAATGCCATCTCATTTTCATAATTAGACCAAGTTATCTGCATATGCGCTGCTTCTGGTGCATGTAAATTTCTATTAATTGGCTTGCAAGATATGATTTGCTTAATTTTAAGGGGTAAATTTATCCTATCTTGTACATGTTTAACACAATATTTGGCACAATAGAAAACGGTGCTGCTAAATTTACCGTATTTACTTCTTTTATTCTTGTTCAATCAGTAATATATTGTCGACTGACCCACAAATTTCGGAGAAACATAGTCAATCATAGTATAAACCTATCGTTCGTCGCATTTAAATTTCATTTGGCAATATATATTGCTAACTAATATCGACAAAATAAAGTCACAAATGTGGTGCATTTGACAACACCATAAAGAAAAGAGAAAAAAAGATGTATTATTCTATTTTTTACCAAGCTTTATCCCCAATCTCTAATTGAATTTGGGACAAATTTGTTCCATGTTATATAATTCAGAGCTTACAACATCACCTATTTCTTAGGAATTTATAATCTAGCTGTGAGATAAGATCAAAAGATTATTCTTAGGACTTTTGAGTTAAACATGCAATTAAACTGAATATTTCTGAAAATGTTATAAATAAAAATAAAAAAAAAAGAACTAGATAGATATGGAGCTGGCAGAAATAAATGCGATAGTCTTTTTTTTTTTTTTTTTTTTTTTTTTTTTTTACACAGACAGAGTATGACAAATTGACAATAGGAGTACATATTCAACACATTAACAGGTCATAAACAGTTAACCTATTATGGTACCAATACAGGAAAAAATTTCATTACCACCTTGATTTTATTGATAAGTCAAAACGTAAAACCATTAGTGATGTTGATGATCTCAGTGTATCAGTGATTGATGCCAGTAAATTGATAAGGGATGTTGTCAGTGTTGAAATTTAATGTCCATCAAGTATATGATATAATGCTATTTGTATTTTGACACATTGATGATCAGACTTTTGTAAATCTTTTCATTTCTAATATTAGATTTACTAATATCCCAATACGTTGTTATTTATTTTTTATGCTAGGTATCGTAGATTACTAGTCCATCATGTTTAAAAAAAATGAGAATCATTGCCTTAAATAAATTTATAATTAAAAACTTAAAATGGGTCAAACACATCTTAAGATATGTTATTTCTGAAAAAAGGAACAACCACATTTTAGGTCAAGCTGAAATAATAAATGAGCTATTTCTTATGCTCTGGTAGGAAAATTCAATCAATATCAACTGAAGTAGGCAATTAAGTAATTATTGAAACTACAGCATGTCACAAGCCTCAGGTATGCGATGTGCATTCGGTTTAGTTTCCTAAATTTTACTAGAAATTGATTCCTTAGTTTCAATAAAACCCACTGGACACATTTTCCATATGTCCTAAGAATCCAAGTTTAAAACAAGAATACACATGTTCCAAATCAATACCACTGGACACATTTTCCAAATCAATACCACTGGACAGATGTTCCAAATCAAGAAGACCCATTTTCCATTTTCCACTGGACACATTTTTGATCAGTCGTTTAAAATAAGAAGGGTACCTGACACTAAAAGCAGCAGCGCGACTAAGGAGATGACGGCGTGGCAGATCGACGACGCGGAAGAGGGATCAACTGTGTTTATCGTGAATAATCGATGAAGGAGTGGCGAATCGAAGGCGGCTCTGGGATCTGGCGATGAAGGAGCGGAGAATGAAGGAGAGGCGCGGGATGGACGGGGATCTGCGATGAAGGAGCGGCGGCTTTGGGCTGGGATCTGGCGATGCGAAGGCGGCTAAACGAGATTGATTTAGGGTTTTTTTTTAAATGAAAAGGTCGGCTAAATGATATTGAATAATCGATGGAATGAAAAAGGTCGGTCAATTTTCAATGAACGGGTCCTGCGTTGAACGGTGTATTTGAATGGATGCGGTTATTTTGACCCTAATTTCATAACCAGTAAAGTAAATTCCAACCCATATAGACGGCGTAGGGAATGAGTAGGGAATTCCCTACGCAGTCCCTACCCATTCACATATTTTTACATTTTCCCTACGCCGCGCCTACGTCGCGTAGGGATGGCGTAGGGAACTGATGGTTGGAAAACTGCCCTTTTTTTTGTAGTGTAACCAGTCCTCTATAACACCTTCCACCCTATCCTGAGCATCCAAACCTTCTATTTGTGCTCCAGCAGCGATATCTTCACATTTGTTCTTCATCGCCGAAATGTTGTCCTCTTCGACATTCCCACAGCTATTCAAGCAATTTTTATTTCTTAGGATAACATATTTTGCATTCAGTAAATGTTCAAATTATTGATTATCTGAAGCTAAAACCGAGAAATTATTAAAAGAAAATGGGTTGAACATCCCACCATTCACATTCTGTAAATTTTTACTTAGCGAAATGCTTGCTTCTGTCTCCTTTGTAGGCTCTTTTTCATTATTATTATCACTAACCGTGTTGTTGTTCTCATTATGAATTATGCCGTCAACAACACCCATATTTTCCATGTGATTATCATTTGCGGCATTTCCTGCACATTCTTGGTTTGATGTTCAAAGTTAATAGTGACTTGTGCTAGAATATCTCTTGTTGTATCCCCTTTATCCTGCACATTTAAATTATTATCTACTTGTTCTTCACTATGCCTAGTAACTTTTTCCCTTATCAAATCATTTTCCACTTCATGCAAGTCCTCAGAAGCATTCTTTGTTCCTGTCACATTTGTCGTCTTTTAAACATTGTCTTGATCTGTTCGTGTCACCGCATTACTTGTTACCTTTGGTACCCAAACCTCTTCTGTCTTACCTTTGCATTGCTGAGACGAATGCCCAAAAACCTTGCATGTCTTACAACACTGTGGTTTGTATGTGTACTCCACATTGACCTTCAATGTTTCTCCTATGTGAAAAAGCAATTCTACCTCATTAGGAAAATCCGAGCAAGTGTCGATTTCAATCAGAAATTTGGCAAATTTCCACTCTAGACTCGTTCGCAGTAATCCTATCCATCTTTATCGTTCTCTTTAGAACACTAGCAATCACACTCATCGCCTCCTTATCTTATAGTTCTAACTCTGGGTTAGATAATTTAACTCATAGTAGTCAACAGGTTTTTCTTGAATCTCATACCCACAGACCACTTTTTCAGAATGATAATTCTATTATTAAAAATATATGGTCCTCCCTGTAAAATCTTTTCACAATCCACCAAATTATCAAATCAAGTTATGAAATATCCATTGTCTTTTGATAATAACTGGAAATTTCCGGATGATTTCCATATGCGTGCAATATAGTTTCTCAAATGCAGGTGATATGGTTTGGAACCATACACATAAAAAATATTGGAAATTTTCCATTTTTTGTAGATCTCATGGATGATGCTTCAGATACACGTGCAAGTCTCCTATTATTAGTCATAACTGGTTCTATATAATTTAGATCAACATATGCATCTTGTCTCTATCCTGTACCTCCAGAAGCTACCTGTATCCACGATTTCAAATTGCCTGCTACTACTACCTTATTAATCTATTTCCAGTTCTTCTCATAAAAATTCGTAACTCTCCTAAGAGCTCAATGATCCACTTGATCATTAGTTTTAGTTCGAGTATCCACACCCCCGCAACTGCAGATCTGGGTTGACGCACTACTTGCGCAGTATTTTGGGCATCGCGAGACACTCCGTCAATCCCATGGCTATCTCTCCTATATTGATTAGGATAACCTGAAACACTAGGTTCGAATCTAACGAAAGAGCCTCTCTCTTATTCCATCCTATGAGAAGATTCTGCAATATCAATAACCGATGTCATCGCTTCCTTACCTCGCCTCCGATCTGAAGGTCTTCCTTCATCGTTAGCTAGATTAGATCTAGGATCATTGTTGTGAAGTTGTTCAGAAGCCATTAAGATATGTTATTATATAAGTATAAAAATATAGATTGTGCGAGTGTGTGTGTGTGTGTGTGTATATATATATATATATATATATATATATATATATATATATATATTTGCGCGGTCAACATTGTTGTCTTTCCTTTTTATTTTTTTATTTTAAATTTTAATAATTTGGTTTAACCAGTAACCAAACATTCCTTTTTCTATTCAATCTTACCATAATGTTTCAAATCATACAAAAAGGCCGTTAGCTATAATTATTGTAAATTATGCCTAATTAATATAATAGATATGTTTCAAAACCACAAAAAAAAGTGTTTATGTACATTTTGGACTAGTCGATGCAAACTACGCACAAATATATATATATATATATATATATATATATATATATATATATAGGGGTATTTAGTTTTAAGGACACATTCCAATAAAAAATTAGATCAAAGGACAACTAAGTTTCATAATTAAATTAAGGACAAAGACCAAATTGAACTATATCGACATGAAATTCACTTTGTTTTCTCATCATTACCAAATTAATTAAAGAATAAAAAATAACCTTAAAATTTTTTGTTAAAAATAATGTAATTTTAAAATTATTTTAGTCTATTACTGTAATTATAAACATATAAAAATAATTAGCTCGAAAAGCTAAATGAATATAGCTTTATAACTTAAATATATAGCTTTATATTGTATCACGTAAACAAAGAACCAAGTCATTTTAAAGCTAATGTCGTTTACACCCAAAAAAAGCTATATGTAAAAAGCGAAGCTATATTCATTTAGCTTTCCGTCCTGAATTGTCTTATATTCGTTTTTTCTATATTCGTAAATCAAAAAACATTTTCTAATTAAATTTCATTAATTTTTAATGTAATAATCATAGAAAAACATTTTTTTATTTACAAGATGTCAATGTGTGTCCTTAATTTAAAATATATGGACTTTTTCAATTAAAACATAAAAGTTGTCCTTGATTTAGGTAGCAAAAGTTGTTTGTCCTTGGATCTAATTTTTTGCTGAAATGTGTCCTCGAAACAAATATCCACTATATATATATATATATATATATATATATATATATATATATATATATACATTTGCACCACTTTTCCCTTTTTCAATCTTTTTGTGTAACACCCCACGTCCATTAATGTCACTCACAAAGGGAATGCATTAACTTTCATGGAGGTTTTAAGTGAATATAGAACAGAAAAATTACAACAAGGCAGATAAGAAGTAGTACTTGAAAAATCTAAAATTTCATTTTTATTGCAGCGGAAATTAAACATGTTTATTACATCACAAAACCATTAATCAGAGTCAAGTACATTATCCATCTTCCTAAAAACAAAATACATAATCCCATTACATAAATAGCCATTAAAGAAGATAACAAGCTGGACTTTACTTCAAGGGTCCAAGCTTTCCAAAGAGTTGAAACAATCCAATCAAACTCCACTAGAGCTGGGCCCAACCTGAGGACCTGGAGGGGGGAAAAGGATAGAAATGGAGGGGGTCAGACATAAAGTCTGGCGAGTATGATAATTCTAACAATACTATTATCAAAATAACTAGACTAAGGCATAAGCTGGAAGACAAGTAAATGTCTATGAACAATTAGGTAGATAAAGATAGCGTTAAAGATAACGGTAAAGGCGCACCTAATTTCTAACGAATAATTACTACACTGCACCGCACACCACTACACTGTACCGCACCAGTCAGCCTAAAGATTGATCCCACTTGCTTCACACAAAAACATATAAATAGCCTTACGTACCCCTAGCTGACTACATAGGTGTCGTCTGCCCCTATCTCCACTAGGTGTACCCCACTACCCACTTTCGATCGGCTCCCTACTCGTAGATACCCGTGCTGGCCCCACAATGGGGTGTATCACTCCCCTAAAGTGGCAACCCGATACAACTTGAGAATGCACGGCTAATACCTACACGATGCAACAACGTCTTACCTACCAGCCCGGGTCCACACACGCATATGAAACCCGTTGGACTTGTGTTGCCACCGCTCCCCGTTTTGGCCTCTTATAGTCAAGCCCAGTATGCGTGTCCCGTCCTCGACTTGGGTCGAGCCCACAAAGATACGTTTGTGTTACTAGTTGAAATGGGCCCCCACAAGCTACCCACATAAGCTTGTCACCACTAGTATATTCCACTTAACCCTCTTAGTCATGTTCATTTACATGTGTGCTTGGTTAAGTCTTACTAATCGTATTTCACATGCCACTAAGGGCACCCACTAGATTCCTCATGCCACCCAAGGCACCTACTTAACCCCCATGTCCCACTTTACATGTTTATCTGGTTAAGTATTTCTTAATTTATTCAGGCCATAACCTCATAATGACCTCTCACATTGGACTGACATTTATGGCAGCTGGATTTGCCGGGCGGGTCCGGACAGTCTTACACCATAAAAGAGTCTAACCTCGTGTCTTTACAACTGTTATGCTTTAGTTTAGGCCTAGGACCTCGCAAATTGGGCTGACATTTGTGACCACTAGATTTGACGGGCGGTTCCGGGCAGGTTTACGTCACAAACGAGTCCAACCTCGTGTCCTAAGCATTGATTGACACTTTCAATCTTTTACCCCAGTTTTAATAATTCCTTATCCAAATTATTAATTAAGTCCACTTTTATTGATGTCCATAATTGACTCAATTATGGTCATCCATTCATGGAATGCAAAATCATATCAATTGCACCCAACATCTTATTATTAAATCCTTAATATTACCCCTACCCCACGTTTATACGTTCGCTTATTCAACACATAGTATAGGCTAGACTTGAATAGTCTAACACATAGCACAAAGATAAATTAACATATAGACAATAAAATAAATCTAATCATAATAGGGGTGAAACTTGCATAAACTACCCATGTTAAGGATCCAAAAGGTGTCAACTTGTTAAATGTCACAATTTACATGATATGATCATAGCCCAAATCTATACATAAACTTGCATATGGGGTTTTTAGGCAACATAATGATGGTGTGAACTAGCATAGGATATCACATATGTCATAGCATAATTCTAGATGTCATAATAGATGTCATGGCATATGTTCATAACTTTTCTAATCAATCTAACTTGCATATGTAACGTGTCATATAGATCAACTTAGCCCAAACATGATGATTTAATTAATATGAACTAACTAGCATAGGCAATAGCATCATGATTTCAAAGCATGTATGATTCATAACAACTTTAGCCTAGAAACTTTCAACATACATAACATCATCATAGCATGATTTGCAACATATAGGATATTATCACCACATAGCATAGAATTTATAACATACATGATAACATATGACAATTCACATCATCTACTCATAATCCATTCATGACTTAACCTAATTAAAATGATAATAATCTTGTTAAGACTATCATACTCACAATTAGAGAAGAAAAGAGAGTTTTTCTTTGCTTTAGGGTTGAGAGAATTAGAATTGAATTAGCTTTTCTTCCTTCTTAGTTGGTGGTGGCTCCATTGATTTCCATGGCGACGGTATGACGGTAACTATTCTATTTTTCTTATGAATTAGGGTGAGAGACTACCTAGGTATTTATAGAGTTAGGATTTATTTTAGACCATTAGATCAGTTCAGAATTAATCCCAGCCAACCAGATTAGGTCAGAAACCCTAATGGGTCATTAGCCCATTAAAAACAGGTCAGCCAGAAACCCTAGCCGCCAGACCCGTGTCGACACCCAGGTCGACACTACAGTCGACTTGGGGGGGAAGTCGACAGGGCAGACGACTTGGGGGGGGGGGGGAGGTCGATACTAGTGTCGACTCCCAGTCGACCTGCCTGGACGGGAACACTTTTCTGTTTGAATTTTTAAATTTCCTGTGAGCTGTTTTGAATTTTCTGAAACTTCCGATGGCCATAACTTCTTCATATGAAGTCCAATTCATGCAGACTCGGACTCTATTTCAACCAGAATTCCGAGACGAACACAATTGCGCAACCCGTTTCCCACAATTCTCACGTCTGAGATTAGTTATTCTTTAATTTGTGAATATTAATATTAATAGAATTACGGGGTGTTACATTCTCCCCTCCTTAAAGGATTTCGTCCCCGAAATCTTCAAGTCAAGAAGAATGTATATCCTAACATCCAAACAACCATCAAACACAGGCATCCATTGTCCTTATAGACTCCTAATGCTTTCATGTTTAAATGCACAGTGTGTGTATATGTCCCTATCTAATGCAAAATCAGGCGGTCCACTGATTCAGTTGACCTCCTTTAATGCAAACCATGATAGTGCCATGCATCCATTATGTATGCAAAAGTTCCCTAATGCCACATATTATTTCTACATCCGTGCACAAACATTCACCAAAATGCGGTATCCATATGATAGTACAACCATTATACATCCATTTTACTAAATACAACCATTTATATGCAATATGCAGTATGAAGTGACTGAGCCGATCTAGTGCCTAATAGTGTGTGTGTGTGTATGCGTCCACGAGCAACCACTAGCAAACACTTGCATCCACTTTGCATTCATCATACATAACATGTCTCAAACACATGTTTCAACCATAGGATGATCCTAACTAAAGTTCAAAGATACTAGCGAGAGGATACACTAAAGGTAAGATAAGTACAAGATAAGCGATAAAGGAGAAATTAAAAGACATACCCTCGAAAAGAAAAGGGTATCGTGAACGCATCTTCTCTTCTGTCTCCCAAGTAGCGTTGCTCTCATCATCTCCTCATTGTACTTTGACTAGCCTGACCTCTCGATTCCTCAACTTCTTAATCTCTGACCCAAGAATGCATGTAGGAGCTCGTCGAATCGTCGCATCACGCTCTATCTCCACCTCTCTAAGTAAGCTCGGCTCTACCACTTCCGCGGTCTCGTGCAAGCACTTCCTCAAATGTGATACATGGAATACGTCGTGTACACCACTAAGTCTCTCCGGCAACTCCACTCTATACGCCATCTGTCCAATTCTTTCCTTAATAGGAAACGGCCCTACAAACCTTGGTGCTAACTTCCCAACGAACCCAAAGCGAACTACGTTTCGTAATGGAGACACTTTGACAAAGACCATGTCCCCAACTTCAAATTCAAGATCCGTCCTCCTCTTATCCGCATATGATTTCTTCCTATCTTGCGCTGCTTTCATCCTCCTTCGAATCAAGTCGATCTTCTCCGAAGTCTCTCTAATCATATCGGGCCCAAGTAAGATCTTGTCCGTAGATTCCCACCAACATGTAGGTGAACGACAAGGTCGTCCATAAAGAGCTTCGAAAGGTGCCATGACAATGCTAGATTGAAAGCTTTTATTATACGCGAACTCCACTAACGGAAGGTGCTCTTCCCACGTACCCCCAAAGTCTAGGATACATAGCCTAAAAAGATCCTCTAGAATGCGATTCACCCTCTCGGTCTGGTCTTCCGTCTGAGGATGATATGCGGTGCTCAAACATAACTGAGTCCCTACCGCCTCTTGTAAGCTTCTCCAAAATTCGCTAATGAAAATAGGATCGCGGTCGCTCACTATGCTAGAAGGAACACCGTGCAAACGAACTATTTCTCGGACGTATACAGAAGCTAACCATGGAGCAGTCCTCTTACCTTTCACGGGAATGAAATGGGCGCTCTTAGTAAGTCTATCTACTATAACCCAAATCCCCGTATTACCCTTTCTCGATCTCGGTAATCCGTCAATAAAGTCCATCGAGACGCTTTCCCACTTCCATAGTGGAACCTCCAATGGGTGAAGTAACCCACCGGGTTTCTTTTGCTCCGCTTTTACTTGTTGGCACACCAAGCATCTAGCGACATACTCAGCCACGTCCCTCTTAATACCGGCCCAAAAGAAAACTCGCTTCATGTCTTTGTACATCTTGTCCCCGCTGGGATGAATGGTCATCTTCGAACGATGTGCATCGTCAAAAATAGTCTTTCTTAGGTCATCGTCTTTTGGTACACAAAGTCTACCGTCCCTACGTAACCAACCCTTATCATCTAGGGTATACCTACGGAGATGGCTTGATGACTCCCCTCCTTTGAGCTTTTCTACTAACTCAACCAACTGCGGGTCGTCTCGCTGTGCCTCGCCAATCCGTCCCAAAAGCGTAGGTCTAACCTCTAAGGATGCTAGAAAACCGGGTATGAAGTCAACGGAAGGTCTAAAATCAAACATCGAAATGAATTCTAAGCTTCGCCGCTCAACAAACAATGGACTTAAGGATAATCTTTTTCTACTTAAGGCATCGGCCACTACGTTACCCTTGCCAGGGGTATATGCTATCTCGAAGTCGTAGGACGCTAAGAACTCCATCCACCTTTGCTGTCTTAAGTTCAAGTCCTTCTGAGAGAACAAGTATTTTAAAGACTTGTGGTTCGTGAATAATTCGAATTTCTCGCCAAGAAGATAATGACGCTAAGACTTAAGCGCGAAAACAATAGCGGCCAACTCTAGGTCATGTGTAGGGTAAATTTTCTCATGCACTCTCAACTTCCTTCCATCATAGGCTATTACCCTACCCTCTTGCACTAAGACTGCGCCTAGTCCTGTTCCACAAGCATCAGTATAAACAGTAAACGGCTTACTCCCATCTGGCAATACTAAGACTGGGGCTGAAATCAAAGCTCTCTTCAAACGTTGGAACGCATCATCACAATCTACGTCCCATGTGAAAACTAGGTTCTTCGTCAAGCGTGTCAATGGAGCTGATATCTTTGCGAAGTCTTTGATAAACTTCCTATAGTAGCCAGCCAACCCCAAGAAACTTCTCACTTCGGTAGCACTTTTAGGAACCTTCCAATCTTGGATGGCCACCACCTTCGCGGGATCCACCGCTATCCCTTCCTTGGAAACCACATGCCCTAAGAATCGTACTTCCTTCCTCCAGAAGTGACACTTAGAAAATTTTTCTTTAAGGCTGTGCGCTCATAGGGTCTCCAACACTTCCCTAAGATGTAGGGCATGCTCTTCTTCATCCTTTGAAAAGATCAAGATGTCGTCTACAAAGACTACCACGAATTTGTTAAGGTACTCCCTAAATACCCTACTCATCAAATCAACAAAGTATGCGGGGGCGTTTGTCAAACCGAAGGGCATCACTAGCCATTCATAGAAACCGTCTGGAGTCCTAAAGGCAGTCTTGTCTATGCTATCCTCAGCCACTCTCAACTGATTGAAACCAGTGGCTAAGTCCAACTGCGAAAACACTGAGGCGCCAACTAACTGATCGAAGAGATCGTCAATCCTCAGCAGTGGGTGTCTGTTCTTCTTAGTAAGCTTATTAATTTCTCTATAGCCCACACAAAGTCTAAGGGACCCATCCGCCTTCGTGGCAAATACTACTGGAGCACCCCACTCCGATATACTACGTCTTATGAACCCCTTCTCAAGCAACTCCTTCACTTGCTTATCGAGTTCCCTCCTTTCACGTGGAGCCATGTGGCGTACTGGCAAAGATACTGGTTTCGCATTATCCACAAGATATATTCGAAAATCTATCTCCCGCTTCGGAGGTAAGCCCTTCACCTCCTCAAACACATCCGAATACTCTCGGACCACTTTAACAGATCGTAGATTTTCCACAGACACGTCAAGCGATTCTAGATAACTTAGCATAACAGAATTTACGGGATTACAAAAGATTTCGAGAGTGTTGCCAAGGCGAGTCACGAGCCTAACTACTCTCCTTTCACAATCAAGAACGACCCCATTTCTGGATAACCAATCCATTCCTAAAATTAGCCCATAGCCCGTGAAGCCCAACACATAAGCATCACATCGAAACTCAACGCTAAGTATAGAAATTTTCAAATCCAAACACATCATGGACAAATGAGCTGAGCCCCCAATTGGATTCGAAACAACTAAGGGATCCTCTACTAAACTAGTGTTTAAGTGCAGTGATTCAACTAATGATGTAGAGATAAACGAATGCGATGCGCCCGAATCGAATAAGGTACAGACAGGATGATCAAACAGAAAAACTAAGCTTTCAACAGAAATGGTTCTACCTCGTTCTTGCAGTGGTGGGACCGTGAGAGCCTGAACTTGTCCCCTTGCCTGCCCTAGTGCTGTAAGAGCCTGCACCTGTCCTCCCGAGGTAGCCCCTGCCCTCTGCCCCTTCCTTGGGCAGTCCTTTACTAGATGTCCCGCATCGCCACAATGAAAACAACCAGTCTTATTTTTCTTTCGGCAGTCCTTGCTGAGATGGCCTGGGGTCCCACAGTTAAAACATTTCTTCTTTCCCTTGCCATTATTGTCTTTACCACCCTTCTTGTTTTGCTGTTGTGGTTTCTTCTGATCCCCTTTCTTCTCGGGTGTCTTATCATCTTTAGCGCTTTTCTCCTCATGCATGAGCGCTATTTCTACTAGCTTCTCAAAGGTGACCCCCATAGGGATGTGGGTCATGGCCAACCCTTGCAACGGTTCATTCAAGCCATTCACGAACCTTAGAGCCTTCTTCTCCGGCATGTTTACTAAGTCCAAACCAAACCTTGCTAGCTGAATAAATTTGTTGACATATTCTTTCACTGACGAGCTTCCTTGCTTCAATGTCAAGAACCTTTCCATATATAGATTTTCTTCCGCCCTAGAGAGAAACTTCGCCTCGAACCTACGTTTAAAATCCGCCCAAGAGTCGACAGGACGCTCCACATTAGTGACCTCCAACCAAAACGAGGCCTCTCCCTTCATTAGGCAAGCTACTAATCTAACTCTCCTCCCTTCTTCCACTTCAATGATTTCTAGCAATTCTTCCACCTCCTTAAACCAATCTCTAGCTTCCACAAACGTTTCTGACCCTTGAAAGGGTTTTCCACCCATAGCCTTAAATTCCTTGCACGTCTTTGCAAAAGTATCTACGCGAGGAGGAGGAGGAACGGGTGCAACTGGTGGTGGAGGAACATTGGCTGGACCCACAGCGGCCCAAGCCTCTAACAACCTCCTATACCATACTGGTATCGTTACACTGTCGGGTAGATTAAGATCTTCAGCCATGCTGAAACGAAAAAGGAAGGATTCAAAATGGAGAATTCGAAAGATAAAGATATATGACTATTGGGGATTATGTTTTTCATAAAACTTCATCTTTAAATTTCTCATTAAAACATGTTTTTGAAAACATTTCTTCCAAAAATAACTATTTTTCTAAAGTATTTTTATCTGTTCTGGTAACCTTAAGCTCTGATACCACGTGTAACACCCCACGTCCATTAATGTCATCACAAAGGGAATGCATTAACTTTCATGGAGGTTTTAAGTGAATATAGAACAAAAAATTTACAACAAGACAGATAATAAGTAGTACTTGAAAAAACTAAAATTTCATTTTTATTACAGCGGAAATTAAACATGTTTATTACATCACAAAACCATTAATCAGAGTCAAGTACATTATCCATCTTCCTAAAAACAAAATACATAATCCCATTACACAAATAGCCATTAAAGAAGATAACAAGCTGGACTTTACTTCAAGGGTCCGAGCTTTCCAAAGAGATGAAGCAATCCATTCAAACTCCACTAGAGCTGGGCCCAACCTAAGGACCTGGAGGGGGGGGGGGAAAGGATAGAAATGGAGGGGGTCAGACATAAAGCCTGGCGAGTATGATAATTCTAACAATACTATTATCAAAATAACTAGACTAAGGCATAAGCTGGAAGACAAGTAAATGTCTATGAACAATTAGGTAGATAAAGATAGCGTTTAAGATAACGTTAAAGATAACGGTAAAGGCACACCTAATTTCTAACGAATAATTACTACACTGCACCGCACACCACTACACTGCACCGCACCAGTCACCCTAAAGATTGATCCCACTTGCTTCACACAGAAACATATAAATAGCCTTACGTACCCCTAGCTGACTACATGGGTGCCGTCTGCCCCTATCTCCACTAGGTGTACCCCACTACCCACTTTCGATTGGCTCCATACTCGTAGATACCTGTGCTGGCCCCACAGTGGGGTGTATCACTCCCCTAAAGTCGCAACCCGATACAACTTGAGAATGCACGGCTTATACCTACACGATGCAACAACGTCTTACCTACCAGCTCGGGTCCACACACGCATATGAAACCCGTTGGACTTGCATTGCCACCGCTCCCCGTTTTGGCCTCTTATAGTCAAGCCCAGTATGCGTGCCCCGTCCTCGACTTGGGTCGAGCCCACAAAGATACGTTTGTGTTACTGGTTGAAATGGGCCCCCACAAGCTACCCACCTAAGCTTGTCACCACTAGTATATCCCACTTTACCCTCTTAGTCATGTTCATTTACATGTGTGTTTGGTTAAGTCTTAATAATCGCATTTCACATGCCGCTAAGGGCACCCACTAGATTCCTCATGCCACCCAAGGCACCTACTTAACCCACATGTCCCACTTTACATGTTTATCTGGTTAAGTATTTCTTAATTTATTCAGGCCATAATCTCATAAAGACCTCTCACATTAGACTGGCATTTATGGCAGCTGGATTTGCCGGGCGGGTCCGGGCAGTCTTACACCATAAAAGAGTCTAACCTCGTGTCTTTACAACTGTTATGCTTTAGTTTAGGCCTAGGACCTCTCACATTGGGCTGACATTTGTGACCACTGGATTTGCCGGGCCGTTCCGGGCAGGTTTACGTCACAAACGAGTCCAACCACGTGTCCTAAGCATTGATTGCCACTTTCAATCTTTTACCCCAGTTTTAATAATTCCTTATCCAAATTATTAATTAAGTCCACTTTTATTGATGTCCATAATTGACTCAATTATGGTCATCCACTCATGGAATGCAAAATCATATCAATTGCACCTAACATCTTATTATTAAATCCTTAATATTACCCCTACCCTACGTTTATACGTTCGCTTATTCAACGCATAGTATAGGCTAGACTTGAATAGTCTAACACATAGCACAAAGATAAATTAACATATAGACAATAAAATAAATCTAATCATAATAGGGGTGAAACTTGCATAAACTACCCATGTTAAAGATCCAAAAGGTGTCAACTTGTTAAATGTCACAATTTACATGATATGATCATAGCCCAAACCTATACATAAACTTGCATATGGGGTTTTTAGGCAACATAATGATGGTGTGAACTAGCATAGGATATCACATATGTCATAGCATAATTCTAGCAGTCATAATAGATGTCATGGCATATGTTCATAACTTTTCTAATCAATTTAACTTGCATATGTAACGTGTCATATAGATCAACTTAGCCCAAACATGATGATTTAATTAATATGAACTAACTAGCATAGGCAATAGCATCATGATTTCAAAGCATGTATGATTCATCACAACTTTAGCCTAGAAACTTTCAACATACATAACATCATCATAGCATGATTTGCAACATATAGGATATTATCACCACATAGCATAGAATTTATAACATACATGATAACATATGACAATTCACATCATCTACTCATAATCCATTCATGACTTAACCTAATTAAAATGATAATAATCTTGTTAAGACTATCATACTCACAATTAGAGAAGAAAAGAGAGTTTTTCTTTGCTTTAGGGTTGAGAGAATTAGAATTGAATTAGCTTTTCTTCCTTCTTAGTTGGTGGCGGCTCCATTGATTTCCATGGCGACGGTATGACGGTAACTATTCTATTTTTCTTATGAATTAGGGTGAGAGACTACCTAGGTATTTATAGAGTTAGGATTTATTTTAGACCATTAGATCAGTTCAGAATTAATCCCAGCCAACCAGATTAGGTCAGAAACCCTAATGGGTCATTAGCCCATTAAAAACAGGTCAGCCAGAAACCCTAGCCGCCAGACCCGTGTCGGCACCCAGGTCGACACTACAGTCGACTTGGCGGGGGGGGGGGGGGGGGGAAGTCGACAGGGCAGTCGACTTGTTGGGGAAGGTCGACACTAGTGTCGACTCCCCAGTCGACCTGCCTGGGCGGGAACACTTTTCTATTTGAATTTTTAAATTTCCTGCGAGCTGTTTTGAATTTTCTGAAACATCCGATGGCCATAACTTCTTCATACGAAGTCCAATTCATGCAAACTCGGACTCTATTTCAACCAGAATTCCAAGACGAACACAATGGAGCAACCCGTTTCCCACAATTCTCACGTCTGAGATTAGTTATTCTTTAATTTGTGAATATTAATATTAATAGAATTACGGGGTGTTACATTTTTTCATATCTCTTGTGAATTCAAAATAGCGTCTTCTTGTTCAAAAAGAGGAAAACGACATATTTACAACAATTAAACCAAAACCTCAACATCATTAAGCACAAATAGGCATGTGTCTTGTTTTCTTTATTAAAATCACATAATTCAACATTGCATCTTTTTAATCAAAATAGCATAATCTGTCTTTTTAACACTGAAACTAGAGATTTAGAAGAAAACTACATCTAAAGAATGTTAGTGGGTCCGATTTCCAAATCTTCAGTGTTTTACAACAACCACAATATAATTTCCGACATAATTGTAGGCAATATGTATAAACAATTTAAGTAAACCTACAATTTATATTATTCCAAACAATAAATCACAATTTCTAAGTTTTGACAATATTTATTAACAGATCTGGTAGGTTCCCATTCAAATTCAATAATATCATGAACATATCTGATGATAATATGCATATATTTTGAGATCTAATTCAAAAGAGATAAATAGGCTATTATAACTTTGTATGTAAATGTCCCACTCACCTAAAAGCATCAAAATATGAATAGTCTTTTAGGCCTACAATTCCCAAATTCTTACTGTTAGATCCAAAAATGGCTCTAACACCCAATTTAACAATGATTTCTAATAAAATGAAATCAAAAAGGAAAGAAAACACACAATTTATAGTGGTTCAGCGTTAAAGAGCCTACGTCCACTTTCTACTCTTTGGATTGATGATTTGAATGCAATTACAACAGTAATTCTCACTCAATTTCACTTATACAATGCATGGATTCACTCAATCTCCTCTCAAATATACTTTTAAAAGATGATTGTAATCTGATTGTTGTGACGAAATTCGGTTTTCAAGGGAGTCTAAGCTCTGAAAATGACAAAAGATCCCTTCAAATGGCCCTTGATGGTCTATTTATAGGTGAAAAACGCCTCTGGAATGGCTTCTGTTCGAGTCCACATGGCGCCCATCCCACAAGTGTCTGGTTCGGATTTCCTCTAGTGGTGACAGCGCATCGAGTTAGTGGGTGAACGTGGAGAGAACTAGTGAGCAACTACTCCGAGTATTCAGGGAACGTGGGTTATAACTTCTACAGATTTGATACCGAATCGGATGTGCTAAAGATTCGGGGAGCGGGTCGAGCTACTCTGAACGGATCCGATTCGGTTCAGCCTATAATTCTTCCTTCTCTGTTCTTCATTATTCTGCCTTGGTCAAGAAATTTCGATCCGGTCCGATCTTTAAGGGAATGTTCTTTACTAACTGATCTTCCAACTTTGTGTAGCCTAGTTCATAAAGTAGGCTAACATTTTGCCCCCTCGAAGGACGATTCTATTAAAGATAGAGGGTGCTTTGACATTACTTATCCATTTGTTCCAAAATTTGGATCGTTGAGTAGTCGCTTCCATTTTCTTGCAGGGTTGTGTCGCTTCGTAAAGTCACATCTCTTGTTGTCTATATATACACGTGATAATGCACAAATAACTTCTGTTGTTCAAAATAACTCTGAGAAATTTGCTTGAAGTCTTTGTTGCTTTTTTAGGTATGCTCATATAATGCACCTTCACAAGTTCTTTTCTTTTCCTTGAATCCATTTCATACGCTGAACTGGAATCATCGAGTGTGCTTCAGATCGGATTGAGTTTATCCGACTAGGGTCATGTTTCCAATTTCTTCGCATTAGCGGGCTTTGAGAACATTCATGGGCTTGGTCTTTTATGCTGAGTGGATTGGTCTTCAGTGCTGGGGGGGCCACAAGAAATACGAAGAGCCCCCTATTTTCATATATGTTTGCAAATTTCCTCATCCTCCTTTAATTCGACCTCATCTTTTGCTCCATCAGCTCAACGAAAAACCCTAATTCCTAAATTTCTAGAACTCCTTTCAACCTTAAAATCAGATTAATAAGTAAGTCGATTATTCCGATTAACTCCAATTTAATTGATTCCAACTCGAATTTTAGAAGTAATTTGAGTGAATTTACGATCAATGTTATACCAAGCATGGCGCGGTGCCTCTCATCTCCTCGCCGTCGTCGTTGGTGGTCTCATCATCACCTCGAGGTGTTGGCGGATGGCATTTGACCTGGTTGTGAGCATATTGGTCTATGGGTGCTTTGTCGTGATGGGCTTATCAAAGATGAATGGGTCTTTGGAAGGAGATGGGTTCGGTGCTGATGGAGAAAGTGGAGAAGTAGGAAAAGAAGAAGAGAAAGGGGAATAGTATCGGTTTGAAGTGGGAGGCAAAAGAGGGAGGAGAAAGGGATCCAACCGGATCAGGTCGGAAGGTGGAGCATGTGTATGGAGAAGACAAAAGTTCAGCATAGGCCCTCGGATCAGAACGGATCAATGGAAAATGCTGGCTTTTAGTGTCTCATATGATTGTATCCGAACCGAGGTGCTTAGAGCACCAATTTCTGATCTGAACCGACTTTTCCATAAGGCATAAATTGTTATTCCGAACCACATGAGGCCTTAACTTCCGACCCTAATTCTTTGACTAACGGATGTTCGATCCGAAGCGATCATATAACCCAAAGTGTAAACACAATATTGCAGTCTAACTGAAATTAAATATTATTTGCCAATTCAGGGACAGTTAGGATAGAGCCTCTCTCGTTGAACTTTTTGGATTGTTTATACATACACAATTGTATTGTCCATCTTCGTGCTGCATTTCTTTACTTAGCTATTTCATGTTATTGTTGTAGGATCTAAATTAACCCTAGAGGGGGGGGGTGAATAGGGTTTATCGCAGATTAATTAAATAAAAACAGCACAGATAATAATCAGAATAAATGCGGAAAATAATTAACACACAGATATACCCAGCTTCGGCAAAACCCTGCCTACTGCTGCATTCCCCAAGGTTTCTACTAGGAGTTAAAACAATCTCTACGCTTACAATCCCCTGTAAACTTGCGACACTCGCTCCCAATTGTTCTTAACCCTACGCTCAAAACCCTGCACTGGTTTTTATCTCCCAAAACCAGATTTCTCCGAATTACAGACCCTGTAATTCGTCTCCCTAGTTTTCAGAGTCAAACTAGAAAACTTATAGATTTGATTGCAAATTAAAAAAACAAATAAGAAAATAAAAAACCCTTATAAATTTAGAAACCCTTGGAGTTTAAATTAGGGTTATCCTCCTTTTGTTTAACCCTTGGCCGACCTCTTTTATTTTCACTTGACCACTTGAGTTTTGCCCGATCTCTTTCCTTAAAAATGGCGGCGGCTTCAAGGAAATCAAATTAGGGTTTCTCTTAAATCACTGAATCGAGATGCTTGGTTGATGACAATCAGTTCCTTGCTGCTCGATTCTTCTTGGCTTTAATCTCTGGCGGCTTGTATCTTCTTCGATTGATTTTATGGACTCTGATTTTGGATCCAAGTTTTCTGGTATGATTTTTCACTTCGAATTTTTGCTTTTATTTGCGTTGGAACTCAGATGATTTGATGCCGGTGATGATTGGTGTTTATATAGGATTAAAAATCCGATATTTGCTCTGATTTCGTATTGGAATTGGTCATTGATATATACGAAAATATTTGGGGCTTTTGAAAATGGCTTTCTTGCGACTGATCTGGATATTTCTTTGATTTAAAACCTGAAGGTATATTGCTTAAGTCTTGGTCTTTGGCTTTGAATTAACGTGATTTCTGGAATTTGAAATCTTCAAACTTGCGTGATAAACTTGCATTCGATTTTACGTTTTGAACTTGAGTTTTCTGCCCCTGATTTCTGAACCTTTTGAACTGTACTTTGAATTATTCAAACAACCTTATTTGAATAGATTAAAAAAAACTGATATGCTTCTTTTAATTCGCCAGTACTTTTAACATAATGCATGTCTTTGTGGTGGAGATGTTTAACTTGCTAAGAACAGATACTTGAATCCTTTGGTGTTGCGTCTGCCTCCCCATTGTAATTGAAACTGTTTAGCACTTTGAATATTTTTGCTTGACCTTGTAGTGCTGCCTTGATCTTCCTTTGAGCAATACTTGAACTTGCCAGATAACATTCTTCTACTTGAATTTGAACTTATACTTCTGCTTAACATTGCCTTGCATTCCGACTTTAAAATGATGCTAACTTTTTACCATAAATCCACTGCTTGTTCTGTCTTTATTTGTACCATGCTGAGACTTGTACACTGCTCATATATTTTTGAATCACTTGTAACTTTGCTGAATAGTAAACTTATATTGATACCATACTAATTTGAGTTGCAGTGTTACATGTAGCTTGAATTTTAATCAAAACTGTCTTGTAAATTCTTGCATTTATATATTTATTTGATAGAGCCGCACCATGATTTGTGTACTTGCACAGTCTTGTATTGAGCAACAGTTAATTATTTTTCTGTGTTGTCACTGTCTCGACCATTTTGCCATGTTGACTTGAATCTTGAGTCAGAACTAAACCACTAGATTTCTGTGCCATTCATGTTTGTGGCTGAACACCCTGGTGCATCCTTTACTTTGTTGTATTGATGCTTGGTTATGTCCTTGTCCATTTTGAACTGTCCCTTGTCAAAAACTGTTCTGTCTCGACACGTTTGTGAACCTGAGTTGTGTTGTTGCACCATCCATTGCTGTTGCCTCATGCTTTCCTGCTTTTGAACTGTTTCTATATGATTAGATAAAAACAGAAACTATCATTCGTGTTCTACTATCCACTTGCAGTTTGCACACCCATGTTCTCTAGTACATGTTGCCCTTCATGTTTGTTTGTGCACCATACTGTCTTGCTGTTTGGACATGACCTGTACATTATTGTCACTTAATCATGCGCTGCCTTGACCATGTATTTTATCCTCTGATTATCTCTTGTTGCACCTATACTTGTCGCGCCATTGTGCTTGACAATTGTTCTATGTATGTACTTCTTTTTTCTTGCCTATATTGCAACATGTCTTCATTTGTATTGCTTCTGTAGTTGTTGTATATTCATGACCCTTGTTCTATTCATACATGAAAGTATTCATGCTTCTGCTGCCATGTTGATGCTTGTACATTTGATCTTATTTGTCTTATCAAAAACTTGCTGGTTCGACCATGTATGTTTGAACTGTTTTTTTTTATTTTTTATTTTTATTTTGGCTTGAACTGTGCACTGAGTCGAGAAGGTCCTTGTGGCTACTCCTCAGTCGCGACACTGGATTGGCGTGGCAGTGCACACGTGTATACACATGTGTATATGCAGCCATCCAGACGATTTTTTCTGTCCCTGCATATCAGACCAAGTCTAGAAAAGTGATGAGAAACACACCGTAATTCTGAGGCAAATAAAATTTAAAAATAAATTTTTATTTGCTTTTATTCTATTTTATTTTTGTTGCAGTCTACTGTGTGTTCTTCTTGTGACAGGTATGAAGACAGGATTTGACTGAAGGCTGTGAAGACAGAAGATGGACGATAGAAGACAGTAAAAAAAAAATATCAATGTATGAAAGTGTTTGTATATGTGAGTGTAAATGTAGTAGTATAGAGTGAGTGACAGAGTTGTATTAATGAAATGTAGTATGTCAAATAGTGGAGTAAAAAGATGTACTTTTTGATATTGAAATAAAATATTTTTATTTAAATAAAATACTGTGTGATTGTTCAAATTTATGTACAGTTTGTTGTGTAGTAAATCAGTACATTTACAAACACATTCAATAGTAAAATATATTTGGTTGTTATCATCAAACAAAAATCATATAATTGTGTATACAACACTGTTATATACAACAATCTCCCCCTTTTGATGATGACAAACAAATAAAAGATTTTGAATGTATGAATGTGTTTGAAACGTGAAGTATGTTACTCCCCCTATTTGTATGCTCCCCCTACAACTAAGCTTCCCTTATTAATGCATAGATTTGAAATGTTTGAAATGAATTAATCAATCCCAAATTTCAAAATATTCTATAAATGTTTACTCATCCATCAAAATCTTGACCATTCTCCCCCTTTTGTTATCATCAAAAGAATAGCAGAAATTAAAACAGTGATGAATATAAACTAGAAATATAAATTCAGATCAAGAGGATAATATATCGTAAATCTCATTGAATCAAACAAAAATCATAATATTCTTGGAATCAGAGACAAATTTCACTTTCAGAATGAATGGATTTTCTATGGATTTTATAGAATTAGGAGAGTTCAAAAAAAAAATTTATTTGAATATAAAATTTAAAGATTTTAAATATGCTTAAAAATGTGTTAAGCACTTCCTAACCACGCATAGCCCAAAGGTCTTTTAAATGGGGTTAGTAGTAACTTAACTTTATCCTCTCTGATGAGTTCCATCAATGCACAACCCAAAGGTCTTTTAAGTGAGAATGGAAGTACATAGAGATTAAGGTAATTCACCCACGCATAACCGCGAGGACTTTTAAATGGGAGTGAGTACCAAGGATAAATTATTATTTATTTATTTATTTATTTCTAAATTCCAAGAATAATTAGAACTCCCCAGATTAAATAAAACCATGATGAGTGACAGAAGTATGGTAGATATAGAAGATGGTCGTAAAATAAGCTCTAATTCAAAAGTATTATAAAATTTGTCCAATCATCATGAGATTTAAAAATATTTCCTCATGATAAAAACAATTATAGTCAATACTCATGACAATTCCAAGATCTGATATAATTTCAACGAGTTCCAAAATAGTTCAAATGATCAATCATTTAACTCTCGAATAACCATTTATGATTTTTTTTAAAAAATGGATAATGATCAATCAATTTCTATGATTCCCAAATCTAAGCGTAATCGTGAAAATCTATCTTCGGGAAGAGGTTTTGTAAAGATATCAGCAAGTTGACAGTCAGTTGAAATAAACTCAATACAAATATCTTCTCGTGAAATGTGATCTCTAATAAAATGATGTCTCACATCTATGTGTTTTGTGCGTGAATGGTGAACAGGATTATTAGACAAGTCTATAGCACTTTTACTATCACATTTTAGTGGTACTTTTTTATAAATTAGACCAAAGTCTGAAAGAGTTTGCATCATCCATAGTATTTGTGCACAACAACTTCCCAAAGCAATGTATTCAGCCTCAGTTGTGGATAAAGCAACACAATTTTGTTTTCGACTTGACCACGAGACTAACGAGTGTCCTAGCATAAAACAAGTCCCACTAGTGCTTTTTCTATCAACAAGGGATCCAGCATAATCAGCATCAGAATATCCAATTAATTCGAAATTATTGCATGCGGGGTACCATAAACCAAATTTGTGTGTGTGCAAAAGATATCTTAATATTCTTTTTGTGGCTTTTAAGTGAGATTCTTTTGGATTGGATTGAAAGCGTGCATATAAACAAACAGCAAACATAATATCAGGCCTAGATGCAGTGAGATAAAGAAGTGAACCAATTATTCCACGATATTTTTTCTGATCAACTGCAACTCCTTTCTCGTCTTTGTCAAGCTTGGTTGAAGGACTCATCGGTGTTCTGAGTGGTTTTGCATTTTCTAGTCCAAATCTTTTCAGCAATTCAGCAATGTATTTTGTTTGTGATATGAAAATTCCTTGGAGCTTTGTTTGATTTGAAATCTGTTAGCCTACTTTGTGAAATAGGCAACACAAAGTCAAGATATCAAGCATTGAAGAACCTTTCTAGTTAGGAAACAACGTATCGGTTCGGATCGGATGAAGTCTTCTGTTCGGATCGGTGAACTGTTGCTGAGGAAATTGGTAAGGCGTAGCTGTTCGGATCGGAGGGCAATATAGTCTCAATTGGATCGGAAAGCCACCTGGTTGCTACGGAAGTAGATCGGAGCGGAGCGGAGCAGACTAAAGAAGAGAGAGTGTTGTTTCCAAGCCAATCCGGGTCGGATCGGGTATCCCGATCTGAACCCCTTATACGTGTCCCTCCGACCCGAACCCATTTTCCATATTATTCTCCAGCATAAGCGTCTGGATATCCGGATCGGCTATGACCAGTTCCTGCCCATAACGTC
The DNA here is from genome assembly GCA_030737875.1 of Allium sativum. NCBI lineage: Eukaryota > Viridiplantae > Streptophyta > Magnoliopsida > Asparagales > Amaryllidaceae > Allium > Allium sativum. The sequence goes on along the minus strand of CM060923.1, from coordinate 320,096,344 downwards.
CACTATTCTGATGCGTTGTCAACGTAGAAATCAATCCGAATCCGATGCTGATGGAATGAGTGACACGTGGCTCCGATCCGGATCGGGCTCTGAGCAAATTCACACCTATAAATACCCCGTCTGGAGACAAAGAAAAGGATCCTTTTTGGGCATTTCGAGAATTCAACCACCTCCATAATCCGAACTCAAGTACTCCCGGAGAATCCAAATTTTCTTTCATTATTTGTTTTAGTCAATTGAGTGAATATAAGTGAGTTGTGAGTGGAATCAAGTGAATATTACATTGTATTTGCAACTGAATCATTGAATATAGTGAAAGATTAGTGGACGTAGGCATTTCTTCGCCGAACCACTATAAATCCTATGTGTTCATTTTCATTTTTATCTCATTTCATTTGCTTTTAATCAATTTGGGTGTTAGAACCACTTTTTGGTCTAACATTTTGGTGCTTTCACTGAGAATCCTTATCTGAATTCTTTATTTTCCGGGATTTCTTTCTACTTTTTGGACCGTTGAGTTCAAAGAAGTTAATCCTTAAGTTTCTCCGCTCTTTTATATTTGTTGAAGTGATTGTCAAAGAATCATGGGCAAAGGAAAAGGCAAAGAAGTTCAATCTGGTCGAGGAAATGGAGCTGGCGAAGATCAGCAAAATGCGGTTGTAACAAGGTCTCAGGGGCAGGGTTCAGCAGCAGGAAGAACCAATGCAGGAAATCCGAGCCGCCAACAGGGGGAGAGCTCCGATCCGATCCGGGTAGGAGATTCTGAAGCAGCGCATTCCCCCAATCTGAACCGACCCGAGCAGCTTGCCACGTACCGATCCGACCAGGCTCCCCAGCTCCGAACCGACCCGACCTCCTATCTCCGATCCGATCCGACGCTTGGTGAAGCTGGAACCTCCACTCGAGTCCCTACGAATGCTCCGATTCCAGCCACCAGGGTTAGTGATCAGGTTAATCCATCACACAAGGAGATTTCTCGCACTTACTTGACATGCTTGAGAGCACAAGGGAGGCTATGAAAGTCCACGAGCGCACTAATCTCATGATGCAGGAAAATATGAGGCTCATGAGTCGGGAGATTAGTGAACTCCGTCGACAAAGAACTCCATCACCGGTTCGTCACACACCCGTGGATCAATCTTCATCTTCCGAGGAAGAGCGGCCCCGTGAACGAAGGCCACTCGAACGACCTCAGAATGTGGAGCAGCTGACATTTGGATCTTTGCGATCTCGTGAGGATATTGCACAAGCGCTAGGAAACAATGACCCCACCAGGGGGCGAAGACTCCAGTCCCCTCCTCCCGGGATCGACCGAGAGCGCGGGGAACGGAACCGAGCAGAAGCAGCTCGAAGAAGAAGGGCATCTCCTGAACAAGAGCCCAGAAGGAACCCGGATACTAGGGCCAGGGAACCTGAGCGGCCCCTAACTAATGCTGATGTACAGGCAATGGTTCGCCAGATCATGTCCGAGAGCCGGAACTATACAAATGAAGATTATGGCATTGAGCGAAGCCATACTCCTTTCACTGACGATATCCTCGACTTCCAATTTCCCCGACGCTTTAACTTGCCACAGATGGACAAGTACAATGGAAGGACTGATCCGGGACAGCATTTGATGCGATACTCGTGGCTCATGAATGCTGCTGCTGCCCCTGATGAAGTGAAGTGCAAAGCATTCCCAATCTACTTAGAAGATGTGGCGCTGTTCTGGTTTACCCGACTTCCTCCTCGTTCGATTTCGAATTACAAGGAACTAAGCGAGCGTTTTATGAACCAGTTCCGACTCCATGCCCGAAAGTCCAAAAGTGTTATTGAATTATCAAGAATCAAGCAGGCACTAGGAGAGTCTTTGAGGGCATATCTTGACCGTTTTAACCAAGCTGTGACTGAGGTCAGTGACACGCATGAGCCCACTATTCTGATGGCATTGAAGGAAGGAGTCAATCCTGAATCCGAGTTCGGAGATTACCTTTCTGGGAAAACACCCTCCACAAGAGAGATATTCTATGAAAAAGCCGATATTTATCTAAGGCGAGAGGAGGCCAGGGCAAACCGAAAGAGAAAGTCTGAGACGGCTTCAAAAGAAAATGTGCAGAGTAATATCGCCGTGAAGCAGTCTGGGGAAAGTTCTGGCAAGGTTGAAGTAAATGTGGAAAACAAGGGTGGAAACAACAATGCTGGGAGCGGGGGTAACAACAACAATAACCGTAATCCGAACGGTAACAGAAGAAACAGAAATAGGGGAGGTGATCCTAACAAAAGACCCCGATTCCAGACCAATGAGAATTATACACCATTGAACGACACCCTGGAAAATATTTACCTGGATACGTATAATGTTTTGCAGTACAAAAGACCGCCACCTCGTGATTTGACCGAGAAGGAAATGGAGACAGGGAAATTTTGTTTGTTTCATGGAACTCATGGGCATTCAACCAATGAATGTCGGCATTTGAGAGATGTGATTGAGAGGCTGTTGCGTGAAGGGAAGTTGGATGAGTACAAGGTTGCCCCGAGGGACAGGGGGCAGGGAGAGCAGGCTCCAAAACAAATTCTACCTGCTCCCAAGCCTACGGCGCAGCAGAAAGGTAAAGGAATTGTTATCAACTCCATAGTGGGCGGACCTCACCCGACAATCCGAAGTTTCAGATCAATGGATCAATATGTAAATGCTGCCAAGCATCTAGACGTGAATGAAGGTGATGATTTGGAAGATATCACCCCAATAAAACAACAGAAGACCATGTTTGACGACGTGGTATTCTGCAGCCGAGATAATACTAGGATCCAATCACCCACTAATGATCCGTTGGTTATTACTACCACCATTGGACCGGCCTTGGTTCATAAGGTATTAGTAGACGACGGAAGTTCCGTTAATATTTTGTTTAAAAATTCATTTGATCAGATGAAGCTTGAGTCTGAGGATTTGAAGCCATGTGAAGGATGGATCAGAGGCTTCAACGGGGCATCAACCGCTCCCATGGGATACATAGAATTGCCCGTGACCTTGGGGCAAGGAGAACGCAGAAGAGTGCGGATGCTTCAATTCGTAGTATTGGACGTAGATTCCCCTTATAATGCATTTTTGGGGAGACCTGCCCTTGCTGAATTCAGAGTTTGTATCGCCCCCTGGTGTTTATTGCTTAAGTTCCCAACCGAAGCTGGAACTGGAGTAATGAGAGGGGATCAAGTTTCCGGACGGACCTGTTATGTGGCCGAACTAAAGATGTTGATGAAAGGACTTAACATCGAGAGTGAAGATACCTCGCCTCCCCCAAAGGGGGGCTCGGCGTAGCAATTAGAGAAATCGGCCCCGAAGGAGTTGCTAAGAGGAACGCCTGAAGACCTGGATCCCAGAAAAGATGAGGAACCAGAGACTAAGAATGCAACTCCTAATGAAGCGACAATGGTAATTCCCATTGATGACGCTGATCCGACAAGAGTCTTGAAGATTGGGTCTCAATTGGATCCATGTCGGGCCAAAGAACTAACGGACTTTTTAAAGGCGAACTTGGACGTGTTTGCCTGGACCCACGCTGACATGTGTGGGATATCGCCATCCATTATAAGTCACAAATTGAATGTAAACCCGAAGCATCCGCCTGTGAAGCAAAAGAGACGCATGCTGGGCCCAGAGAGGTCGGCTGCTCTCAAAGAGGAAGTAGAGAAGTTGAAGCAGAATGGATTTATTCGAGATTCGACATATCGCGACTGGATATCGAATCCCGTCTTGGTAAAAAAGCCAAACGGAAAGTGGCGGACTTGTATTGATTTTTCAGATTTGAACAAAGCTTGCCCAAAATATAGTTTCCCACTTCCCAGGATTGACCAGCTTGTAGATTCGACAGCAGGTCATGAACTTCTCTCTTTCATAGACGCGTATTCTGGGTACAACCAAATTCCTATGCACGTGCCAGACCAAGAGCATACGAGCTTCATTACGAATCTGGGATTATATTGTTATGTTGTAATGCCATTCGGATTGAAAAACGCCGGAGCTACTTATCAGCGCTTGGTGAACAGAATGTTTTATAACCAAATAGGAAAGACTATGGAAGTTTATGTGGATGATATGCTTGTCAAATCGAAACAGTCCTCCAGCCATACGCAAGACTTGGCGGAAATGTTTAGTATCCTGCAAAAGTATCGGATGAAATTGAATCCTCTGAAATGCTCATTTGGAGTGGCATCGGGAAAGTTCCTTGGCTTCATTGTGAGCTCCCGAGGAACTGAAATCAACCCTAGCCAGATAGCAGCGATTAGAAATATCGAAGAGTCGAGGAGAATTAAAGACGTCCAAAGTCTTGCAGGGAAAGTAGCGGCGCTGAGTAGATTCATCTCCAAAGCCACAGAAAAATGCGTTCCGTTTTTTAATTTGATTAAAAGAGGAAAGAAGAACTTCGAGTGGACTCCGGACTGTGTTGAGGCCTTTCGAAATTTATTGGAACTGCTAGAGAAACCGCCGATTTTATCAAAGCCCGTAGATCACGAAGAATTGTTTGTTTACTTGGCGGTCTCGGCTCACGCCGTTAGCACAGCCCTGGTTCGAGAAGAAGACAAAGTACAAAGGCCAGTGTATTATGTAAGCAAGAAATTAGCAGCGGCAGAGCGCAACTATCCAAAGATTGAGAAGCTTGCTTACAGCCTCCTAATCGCATCCCGAAAACTTCGTCATTATTTCCAAGCTCATCCAATAACCATATACACCGACCAGCCCTTGAGGCAGGTGTTGCAGAGACCCGAAGCATCGGGAAGGTTGATCAAATGGAACATAGAACTAAGTCAGTTTGATTTGAATTTTCAACCATGAAAGTCGATCAGGGGGCAAGCTCTAGCAGACTTTATTGCGGAGTTCACCATTCCAGAGGAGGAAGTAATCGATGACAGAGTGGTTAAGTCCGAGGATGAGTTAAAGATAGATCCGTGGAAACTATATACAGATGGAGCCAAGAATGACCGAAGGTCCGGAGCTGGAATTGTCTTAGTCACTCCCGAAGGACGGTCGTTATATTACGCCCTGCGATTAGAATTTTCGGCGACTAACAATGACTCTGAATATGAAGCCCTGATTGCCGGGCTGAAGCTTGCTAAAGACCTCGGAGTAAAAATGTTAGACATATTCTGTGACTCTAAAATTGTTGTTTGCCAGGTGCGAGAGGAATTTGTGGCTCGAGGTCCTCGACTTATCGCCTACCTCAGGAAAGTGAGAGAGCTATTGAATAGCTTAGAGCGGTACAACATAACACACATTCCCAGAGCGGAAAACCAGAAAGCGGATGGGCTGGCAAAGCTGGCTAGTTCCGACAATCCAGAAGGGACTGAAATAATTCCAATTGAAACGTTGGAATCGCCAAGCTTTGAGTCAATGGAGATTGAGTTCGCTTTTGAAGCGGAACCGGAGAAAGAGTCGTGGATGACCACAATTAAGAACTTCCTTAGGGATGGAACACTCCCGTCAAAGAAGAGTGAAAAAAGGGCTGTAATTCGCAAGGCAACCAGATATGTCATACAAGATGATACTCTTTATAGGCAAGGATTTTCTATGCCCCTGTTACGATGTATAGCACACGACAACATCAAGCGTGTACTAAGAGAAGTACACGAAGGTGAGTGTGGAGATCATACAGGAGGTCGGACTTTAGCAAAAAAGATATTGCGATACGGATACTTCTGGCCTACAATTAACAAAGATGCAGCTGATTATTCACGACGCTGCGATAAGTGCCAGAGATTCGCCAAAATCCCCAGAGCACCATCGACCCAACTTAAATCAATGGTGAGTCCTTGGCCATTTGCCACATAGGGAATTGATATCATTGGAGTTCTTCCGATTGCTAAAGGAGGAGCAAAATATGCAATAGTGGCCGTGGACTACTTTACGAAGTGGGTGGAAGCTGAGCCCTTGACCAAGATCACGGCAAGAAAGGTGATAAGTTTTGTGGTCAGAAATATTATATGCCGATTTGGGATCCCAAGGACGATTATAACTGACAACGGAACCCAATTTGATAGTACTGAATTCAGAAATTTTTGCCAGAAGTATAAGATTGACAAGCGATATACTGCAGTTGCCTATCCGCAGTCAAACGGGCAAGTAGAGGCAATAAATAAAGTAATAAAATCCATCCTCAAGAAACGGTTAGAGCGTGCAAAGGCAAAATGGGTTGACGAATTGCCCCTAGCTTTGTGGGCATATCGAACAACATTTAAGACGGCCACCGGCCACACCCCTTTCTCTCTCTTCTTTGGCTCAGAAGCAGTAATTCCAGTTGAACTGGAAGTTCCTTCCCACAGGGTGACATATTATGACCCGATGACGAATCGGGCGCTATTTCTTGAGTCTCTTGATGAAGTCGAAGAAAAAAGGGACGAAGCGGATTTGCGTGCGGCAAGACATCGACGTCAGATGGCACGCTATTACGACAAGAAAGTTCACCTCAGGACTTTTGAACCAGGAGATTCGGTGCTAAAGAGAGTCTTTCCATCCCTTCCTCACCTCGGTCCAAAGTGGGAAGGACCCTTTGTCATCCAACGGAAACTTGAAAAAGGAACCATCAAGTTAACGACCGTAGATGGCGAAGAAATCCCTCGAGCATGGAATGCCCAACACTTAATGCGATATTTGGATTAGAAATGCTGTACTTTGTGTTATTTTTCTTATGAACTCTGTAATAAGGCACGACTTGCCTTGGGAAAATCTGACAATATGAATGAAGAATTATAAAGTGGATGTAGGCTACGACTTAGCCGAACCACTATAAAAGTATTGCGTGTTATTTACTTTTATGCATTACATATATACATTCATCAGTTATTCTGTTGTGATTATAAAATACAGGATGACTCAAAGCCTAAAAAGGTTGAAAACAGTTTAGACATAAAAAGAAGCACAACGACTATTTGTGCGATAAGACATAAAAGAATGAGAAAACGGCATTCTTAACTCTAACTCTCCAGAGAGAGAGAGAGAGAGTATAAAAGCGTCTCCGACTGAGCGCTGAAAAAGAAATTCTTCTCCTAACTCTAACTTTCCAGAGAGAAAGAGAGTATAAAGGCGTCTCCGACTGAGCGCTGAGAAAGAAATCTTTCCCCGCTGAAAGACCGGGGAATGAATAGATTACTGAGCTCGAACTCTAACTCTCCAGAGAGAGAGCGAGTATAAAAGCGTCCCCGACTGAGCGCTGAAAAAGAAAATTTTCCCAATTCTAGAGAGTATAAGAGAAATGCCAGGAAAACGACAGGCTCTGACGACACAGGAAATGTTATCCCGTCAGAAAATCGGGAGCATTCAGATTGCTTGATTAAGCATTAATGATTTACTAGAATTAACTGGGGGCATATATGTATACACATGTTCCCTCGCTCCGTGACTTCATTTTATAACTATAGCAAGACATGCATTTTTACATAAGTGCGGCACCACTAACAAACAGACATTGCAGAAAACAAATTATTTTTTATTACTTATTTACAAATGAATAAATCTGTACAGGAGAATAGCTAAAAAAGAAGGTGCGAGAGCCGCTCTTGCAGCAGCAATTGTTGGTTCACTGAATGCTAAAACGACGCAAGGCAATCCACTATTTAGATTTGGAGTGAGCCTTGGACTTCTTGGCGGCTTTCTCCGCATCCTTTGCCTCTTTCTCGGCCTCTGTCAAGATTCGTTTGGATTTCTTCTTTCCTGAGGATGCGGTGCTGGAACCGGCAGACTTCTTCCCAGAGGGCGGAGCACTGGAATCAAAAGAAGATTTTTTAGCAAGTTCCTCTGTGATGGATCTAGTTGAGAGCTTAACGACTAACCTTGATCCCGCATCCACAACTGCGAGGGGCTTGAGGGCTTCAAGGTCTAATTCTTCGGCTTTCAATTGCAAGCGTTTGTCTTGATCCGCTTTCATTGCAGCCAAAGTGACATCATCAACATTTTTTGACTCCCCGACTATGGCAATTTCTGGTTCCTCCTCATGACCCTCGTCACCGCCGTCATCCCTTAAAGCTGCTATCATTTCTTCATCCTGGGGAGTGGCGGCCTTAGTCGGCTCACTTCCTTCTCCCAAGTCTACAGAAGCAGCCTTGTCCTCCCCTCTTTTGGCCTTTTCTACGGGCTTTGTCCCAGCTGTGGCTCCCTGAGTCACATCTGTCTTTTCGGATGGCTCAACACCTACAGAATGAGAAGCAACAGTTATCAACTCAGGTGAAAACAATGTTTTTTCATCGATTGCTCAATCACATGGCGAAAGGTAGAAATAGCCTTGACAAATTGAGGGGAAAAGGTAGGGATACCTTCCGAAGATTTCTCGGCAGGGGTGACTACTACCTCTGATGTTGTTTCAGGAATAGGGGATAGTAGAGTTGTTCGGGCGATTCCCGGATTTTCAGGATCATACCCCTCTACTTCAGAAGTCGCAGGGGCAGAAGAAGAGGAACCAGCTCTGAGAACATTCTTCTGTTTAGACTTTCGTCTCTCCTCTTCCATGGCCTCAGCAATGAGGCGGCGCCCTTCAGCTAGGCGCTCCGGCTCATCATCCCTCAAATATTTTTCCATTAGCTTATCCTCATCGATAGAGTCGGTTTTGAGCTCCTCTTTTTCCCACTCAACAATCTGATTCCATACTTGAACCAGAGTGGATGGGTAATCTTCGATCCAAGAAATATTTCGACGACGGATGATATGTGCGAAGAATTCAATCATTAATTCGCCAAAGCCTTGAATCTCAGCCTCCGCCTCAGATAATTGTTTGCGGGCTTCCTCCGCAGACTTGATAGCGCACTCCACATTGCCCTCGGCCAGGGCAGCTCTGTTTTCTGCCTCCAACAGCTTTGAAGCCAAGTCAGCGTTCTTCTTTTCTAGTTCAGCACTCTTCTCTGCTAACTCGGCGTTTTTCCGTTCAAGCTCAGCATAAGCAAGGCGTGTCTTAGCAGCTTATGACTTAGCCTCATCAGCTTGCTTTTTTAACTCAGAACGCTCTTGAGTGTGAGATTCAAGCAAGTCGTGATAGCGTTTTTGCATGTCCTCAAATTGTTGTTTGAAGTTAGAAGCGTCCCTTTGAGCGACAGCTAGCTGAGCTTGAGTGTCTTCCAAATCTTTTCCTAGAGCTTTTAAAGCCTTGGCATCCTCCTCCGCAGTCTTTTGCATTGAATCAGTATTCGTGATTAAAGTGCGGATAATTCTGGAAAGATTGCGTGAATATTTAAACATCTCAGAATACTGCTTTTCCACCGCATCAATCTTTGCTTTGGCCTCATCTGTCCACTTAGAAGAAATAGGCTCAAGGGCAGGTAAAAAAGTCAAAGTCTCGAAGTAGTGCTCGGGAAATTGCTCCTTCAAATATGCCCGCTTTACTGCAGTTTCCGCATCTAGTGGGGGAGGAGCGAGGATTGTTAATTCGGTGTCCCTGTGTGAAGAGGATTCGGTAGTCTCTTTGTCTGTCCTAGGTCGTTTAGTAGCAGGGACCTTGTGCTTACTTCGAGACCCAGTCTCTTGTGGAGGAGTTCTCTCTCTACTGCGCTTTTCATGGGAAGAAGTGGAGTCTTTAGATTGTGGTCTGTCCTCTTCCCTACGGCTTTGGTAACCCTTGTATTTCTCTTGTTCCGGCCGAACTGGTGAGCGAGAGCGTGAGGGTCGAGAACGATAGGGATCGTAAGGCCTTCTCTCATCCCTGCCACGATCATCACGACGATCATACTCGACATCCTGAGGAGGATTGGACATGCTGCGACGAAGCTTCCTGATGTCATAATAGGATCGAGACATCGTGCCTGCACAATAAGACAAACGAAATTTAGAATAAATGGATTCACAGAGAAAGAGGTGCAATGAATGCTAATGCTGTTGTGTAAAGTGTGTCCTAAGTGGTGTGTTTCCCCCAACCAACCCGAATCTGAAGCTAAACTAGTACGGGCAGGCTCTTTGGCCTTAGCGGGAGTGGTCTCTTCAGAAGAGGTGAAGACTAAAGGATCCTTCCTGAAATCCTCTGAAGTGTATATAGTCTCAGGTAAGGGGAGATCCCCCAAACCCTGAAATATTTGCTCATCAGTACTAGGGACATCCCCCTCGGAAGCATGAAGTGGCGACTCTTGGGAGGATTTTGACTTTTCCAGAGAAGAAGCCTCCTCGGGGGCAGCATATCCTTCAAGATGCTTTTCGGCCAGATTAGCCAATTCGTCATCTTGTGTAGAAAATGGAGAAGGTGAAGTTTGAAGAGGCGCTGTAGGAACTCCTGAGCCTTCTCCTGTCTCTGGGACTACCTCCACTGGAGGAATGCATGCGTATGGAGCCGTCCCATGACCGATGCTACGAAAAACGGATAACAGCCCATGAAAGTGAAGGTATTCGTCTTTAAGGACTTCGTCGATAGTCAAGAATTTCTGATCGCCATTAAGAAGTCGGTGCATCCAGTCAAAGAACACCTGATCTGATATCTGTTTAGGATTGTCGACTGCAAACAAAAAGGAAAACAAGTTAAGGTGATGATTCAAGTGTATAGAGCCCGGATTTAGAAAATCGGTGCTTTACTTGATTTTGTCCACCTCCTGGCGCATCCAGGCTGTCGCTTCACGTCGAACCATTCTAGTCTGGAATCTCCAGCTTTACTGCTGAATGGTGTTGAGATTATCTTCCTTTTTGGAACTGACTCAAAGTAGCAGAAAGATGGAGTCTCTCGAGTCCGATGCTTGAAATTATAGAAGAAGTGAACGTCATCGAACGTGAGCTCTATGCCTAAGATTTCACGATATGCTATGTACAAGGTGTGCAAATAGGCATATGAATTGGGATGCAACTGCATGGGAGCAATCCGCATTTGTCTTAAAAAGTCAATGATGAAGGGAGAGAATGGAGGAATGGCGCCGACCATGCACATCAATCGAGTGACCGCCATATATCCTTCTGGAGGGTTATGGGGACGGTCAGAGCGTGAAGGCACTAGAGTGTCCCTTTTCATTATCCCGTACTTTAAGCAAATTCGGACAAGTCGATCGTTGTCGATTGTTGATTCAACGGAGTCTGGAGGTGATTCCAATATAATGGCCGATTCAAATTCATCAGGGGCTCGATCGTCACCAATCCCTCCTTCCTCCTCAAAACCCAGAGAAACTTCATTCTATGAAGACATCTCGTTGCTTTCTCGATTTCCAACTCCGTAGTCTGGACCCTCACTGTCCCATTCTGGATCCGAAGGAGAAGATATATCCTCGAGAGTGATTTTGTTAAAGGTTTCCGGGGCTTCCTTCCTCTCAACTAGTCTGGAAGAGCGTCTAGGTCTCATTGTCATAGAACTATTGAAGAAGCAATAGCACGAATTAGAGTAAATTAGCCCGTACCCCCCTGTGCATGTGTGTGAACTAAAATGTGTGCAGCGAATGTGAGAAATGCAAAGTAAAGGTGCAACAATGTAAGACGAAACTTTAAAGAGAAAGTGATAGTCAGAGTAGTTCTTAATGTTCATTTATGTCCGCAAGGCACTATCCTAACTGTTCATGAAGTTGGAAGTAATATCTAGTATTGTTTTAAATAGTTGGACAAAAGTTTGTGCTTTGGATTGAGTAGTTTTCGGTTCGGATGTACACATCAGGTTCAGATCGGCTGGGCAAGGTCACATGTCAACTTAAAGCAAAGGCTCACGCTCAGTGAGATATACTCGGATCGGTTCGGGGATTGACTTTCGGGGCGGGTCGGATTGACCTGAATAACAATGCCCCTATTCTCTCTTTGTTTCACAACCCGGTCCGATCCGAGCGCATAAGTCTTGACCTCCACTTTATTCATAGGTCCGACCCGACCCGGTCAAACAAGTTAAGTCCCATTTCATTGCCTTATTGCTCCGACCCGGTCCGGTTCTGTGAATTTCTCTCTTTTCCTTTTTCTCCTACTATTCCCCCATCCAAACCGATCTCCTTCAATTTCCTTCCTCTTCTTCCTCTTAAGTAGCGAACCCGACTCGATATCCAAAGCGTTAATTAAAGTCAAGTGCTTAAGCACTCAAGTATTCAACGACGAATCTCAATACCCTCCACCAACGCCTCGAAATGGCGTCGATGCCATTAACGACGAAGGCGGAGGATGAAGGAAGCCATGGCGATGGAATTGGTCAAATAACTTGCTGGAATCGTTCAACTTAACTGCGAATGTAAATTAAAAACAATTATGGCAACTAGATTCGAGATTGCAAGACTACCTATGTATTTGATTCAAAGATTGAAGCGAGAATTTTGAAATTTTCTGGAAAGACTAGGGTTTCGATGTGGGATCGGTGGGGCAAGAACAGTGAATAAAAGAAAAGAAGAAAAGTGAAGTAGATTTATATAAAAAACAAGCTGACTATTCGTATTCCCGATCGGACCGGCTCGAAAAGCCCAGTGACGCAGCTTGGCCCACTAACCCATTGCAGAGTATAGGAAGAAGGAAATCCGTCCGGGTCGGAACCCGAACCAGAAATCCGTTCGGGTCGGAATCCGAACCGAACAGGATGCAGTACGACAGCTTGGCATGTGAATTCAAAGGGAAGGATGAAGGCGTTGTGTAACAGCAATCAAAGCATGCTCCATTTCCAACAGAAGCATCCTTTGAGGGGGCAAAGTGTTAGCCTACTTTGTGAAATAGGCAACACAAAGTCAAGATATCAAGCATTGAAGAACCTTTCTAGTTAGAAAACAGCGTATCGGTTCGGATCGGATGAAGTCTTCTGTTCGGATCGGTGAACTGTTGCTGAGGAAATTGGTAAGGCGTAGCTGTTCGGATCGGAGGGCAATATAGTCTCAATTGGATCGGAAAGCCACCTGGTTGCTACAGAAGTAGATCGGAGCGGAGCGGAGCAGACTAAAGAAGAGAGAGCGTTGTTTCCAAGCCAATCCGGGTCGGATCGGGTATCCCGATCCGAACCCCTTATACGTGTCCCTCCGACCCGAACACATTTTCCATATCATTCTCCAGCATAAGCGCCTGGATATCCGGATCGGCTATGACCAGTTCCTGCCCATAACGTCCACTATTCTGATGCTTTGTCAACGTAGAAATCAATCCGAATCCGATGCTGATGGAATGAGTGACACGTGGCTCCGATCCGGATCGGGCTCTGAGCAAATTCACACCTATAAATACCCCATCTGGAGACAAAGAAAAGGATCCTTTTTGGGCATTTCGAGAATTCAACCACCTCCATAATCCGAACTCAAGTACTCCCGGAGAATCCAAATTTTCTTTCATTATTTGTTTTAGTCAATTGAGTGAATATAAGTGAGTTGTGAGTGGAATCAAGTGAATATTACATTGTATTTGCAACTGAATCATTGAATATAGTGAAAGATAAGTGGACGTAGGCATTTCTTCGCCGAACCACTATAAATCCTGTGTGTTCATTTTCATTTTTATCTCATTTCATTTGCTTTTAATCAATTTGGGTGTTAGAACCACTTTTTGGTCTAACAAAATCCAAGGAAGTATTTTAATTCACCTACTAAGCTCATTTCGAATTTATCCTGCATGACTTTTTCAAATTTCTCACACAAACAATCATTAGTAGCACCATATATAATATCATCAACATAAATTTGGACTATTAAAAAGTCATCACCTTCATGTAATAGAAACAATGTAGTGTCAGCACTCCCCTTTTTAAACCCGTTTTCCAAAAGATATACACTTAAACAATCGTACCAAGCTCTAGGAGCTTGTTTAAGACCATATAATGCTTTTTCAAGTTTGAATACATGATTTGGAAATTCATGATTTTCAAAACCGGGGGGTTGTTCCACAAAAAATTCTTCTTTTAATTCTCCATTTAAAAACGCACTTTTTACGTCCATTTGTTTAAGTTTGAAACCTTTATAACACGCAAAACTGAGCAAAATTCTAATGGCTTCTAACCTAGCTACTGGTGCAAATGTCTCATCAAAATCAATGCCTTCAATTTGATTATATCCTTTTGCAACCAACCTAGTTTTGTTTCTAATTACATTTCCGGATTCATCAAGTTTATTTTTGAACACCCATTTAGTTCCTACTACTGGATAGTCATTTGGTCTAGGAACTAATTTCCAAACTTTATTCCGCTCAAATTGATTAAGTTCTTCTTGCATTGCTAAAATCCAACTTTCATCATTAAGTGCAATTTCAACATTTTTAGGTTCGATTTCTGAGATAAAACAACTGTGAATACAAAAAGTACAGATATCTTTATTAAATGATGAACGAGTTCGTATACCTGCCGTTGGATTTCCTATCACCAATTCTGGAGGATGGTTGGCTTTGAATTTCAACTTTTCGACTTCAAACGTTTGTTTTGTTTGATCATCACTGCCAGTCTTCTCTTTGCTATTTTCTTTTTCACCCTCGTATGTAATTCCCTCATCGTTTTTCTCTTTGTCCACCGTATCCAGATCTGATTCATCAAATTTCACGTTTATGGTTTCAACAATGGTTTTTTATCGTTTGTTGAAGATTCGATAAGCCTTGCTTCTTGACGAGTAACCCATGAAAATTCCCTCATCAGCCTTTGATTCAAACTTACCAAGATGATCACCTGTATTAAGAAGATAACAATGGCATCCAAAAACTCTAAAATATGAAATGTTAGGCTTTCTGTCAAACCACAATTCATAGGATGTTTTGTTAAGTATTGGTCTAACCATTACTCTGTTCATTACATGGCAGGATGTATTAACTGCCTCTGCCCAAAAAGTCAAAGGCAAATTATATTCACTTAACATAGATCTAGCCGATTCCTGTAATGTACGATTTTTCCTTTCGACTACCCCATTTTGTTGGGGTGTTCGAGGAGCCGAAAATTCGTGTTTAAAACCATTTTCTTCACAAAAATTTTCAAAATCCAAATTTTCAAATTCACCACCATGATCACTTCTTAAAGTTTTTATTGAAACACCTTTTTCATTTTGAACGAGTTTTGCAAACTTTGAAAAGTAATCAAAAGTTTCGGATTTTTTGGCTAGAAAATAAACCCATGTAAATCTAGAATAATCATCAACCAGCACATAACAATACCTTTTTCCATTCAAGCTAGCGATTTGATTTGGTCCAAATAAATCCATGTGAATCAATTCAAGTACCCTATTAGTGCTAACAACATTTTTGGGACGAAATGATGAACGACTGAATTTTCCTATAGCACATGATTTACACACTTTATTATTTTTATATTTCTGAAGTGGTAGACCTCTTACAATTCTTTTGATTCAGGTTTTTCCAAGAGACTCATACTAGCGTGACCCAATCTCATATGCCATAAGAAAACTTCTTCATCCGTAGCTACTAAACATCGTGAGAGAGTCAAATCATCAAATGAAATCGTATAAACATTTCCTTTTCTTTTTCCCGTGAACACAATATTGTTTGTGGATTTTTCAATTATTTTGCAAGATTCATTATCAAATATCACACTCATTCCTTTGTCACATAGTTGGCTTATGGAAATGAGATTATGATGCAAGTTTTCAACATATAAAACATCAGTTAAGGAGAAAGTACTATTACCTACTTTACCTTTACCGATAATTTTACATTTTCTGTTATCGCCCATTATCACACTTCCTCCTTTATATTTTTCAAGGCTAAGGAACTTTGATTTATCTCCTGTCATATGTTTGGAACAACCTGAATCCAAGTACCATTCTTGTTGTTTCTTAGCCCGCCAACATACCTACACACAAGAAGAAGAGAATGACCTAGAGAAACTCATAGGTCTAATAAAATTAGTAATTGAAAAATTTTGATTTTGAACAACAGATCCTTTTGGAATCCAAATTTGTTTGTTCTTATCAAATCCAAATCTATTACAATTACTTGTCGACCCTTTTGGAACCCAAATTTGTATGAATTTTTTATTATTGTTCCTATTTTGACATTTTTCATAGCTATGTCCAATTTTTCCACATTTTATACATTTAGGAAAAACACTTCCACCTTTTGCATTATCATCCATATTAATATGTGTTTTCCCAAATCCTAATCCTTTCTTATTATTAGCATATAATTGATTTCCAAGCAGCATCCTAAATGACTTTCCCCTTTTGAAAACTTACTCAATGTTATTTCCAGATTTTTTATTTTGGTTTTAACTGCTTCATTTTCATTTACAAGAGAAGTGCATATGTTAATGAAGTTCTTTCTTTTTGTGTCATCGCTTTCTTTTAAAGCCAAGTGTTCTTGTTTTAATTTTTCAAAATTTGCCTTAAGTTCTGTTTGCTCTTGTTTTAATAACTTGCAATTTTCACAATCAAGGTTTGTCACTTTTTCAAGCTCAGTTTCTAACCTATCGTTCTCGTGGACCAATTTTAACCTATCAGATTTTAATTTCTTGATTTTTAGTTCAAGTGAATTAACGGTTTTGGTAAGATCATGACACATTAAAATTAAATCTTTATAAGAGTAATTTGGTACCTCAGTGGAATCATCTTCGCTACTTTCTGAATCTGACTGTGCCATAAGACACAAATTGGCTTCCTCTTTATCACTGTCAGAGCCTTCTTCTTCTCCTTCTTCATCGTCCCATGTAGCTGCAAAAGCTTTCTTTTTCTTCTTCTTCTTTCTGTCTTTCTGAAGTAATGGACAATTTGGTTTGATATGGCCTGGTTTATTGCAGTTGTAGCATATGACTTCATCGTCTGAATTGTCGGAATTCTTGGATTTGTTGGATTTTGAACTCTTCTTTCGTGACTTGTATTTTTTGTTAGTCCACTTTTTAAGAACCATGGCCAACTCTTCGATAGGATTCTCAGCTTCATCGTTACTTTCAACAGTGTTGCTTAGAGAAATTGTCTTTTTCTTTGATTCTGACTCGTCGCGTCCTTCTTTGGCTTTTAACTTCATTTCATAAGCAATCAAGTTTCCAATCAATTCTTCTATTTTCAACTTATTTAGATCTTTTGATTCTTGAATGGCAGTTACTTTGGCTTCGAAATTCATTGGCAGTACTCTCAGTATCTTGCGTATTAATTCTACTTCAGTGTAGACTTTACCAAGAGCCCTTGCATTATAAATTAATGTGGAAAAACGGCCATACATCTCTTTTATATCTTCGTCTTTCCGCATCGTGAAATTTTCATATTCGTTGCAGAGTAGTGCGAGACGAGATTCCTTGACTTGAGATGTTCCTTCATGTGTAACTTCCAAAGTATGCCAAATTTCCTGTGCAGTTGAACAGTGAGATATACGGTTAAATTCAGTTTTATCAAGAGCACAAATTAAAGCATTCATCGCTTTGGCATCAGTTGAGAATAATTTTTTATCATTAGCATCCCACTTATCTTTTGGTTTAGGAATTTCAATATCATTGATAATCGTAACAGGAGGTTTGTAGCCTGTTTCAACGATATCCCATACATCATAATCAACTGAACTTAAGTAAATTTTCATCCTAGCTTTCCAATAGGCATAATCAGTTCCATTAAACATTGGTGGCCTAGCTATGGACTGACCCTCAGAAAAAGCGTTGTTAGACAAATTCATGACTCTAGAGTTAAAATAAAATGAAAAATACCTGCTCTGATACCACTTGTAGGATCTAAATTAACCCTAGAGGGGGGGGGGTGAATAGGGTTTATCACAGATTAATTAAATAAAAACAGCACAGATAATAATCAGAATAAATGTGGAAAATAAATAACACACAGATATACCCAGCTTCGGCAAAACCCTGCCTACTGCTGCATTCCCCAAGGTTTCTACTAGGAGTTAAAACAATCTCTACGCTTACAATCCCCTGTAAACTTGTGACACTCACTCCCAACTGTTCTTAACCCTACGATCAAAACCCTGCACTGGTTTTTATCTCCCAAAACCAGATTTCTCCGAATTACAGACCCTGTAATTCGTCTCCCTAGTTTTCAGAGTCAAACTAGAAAACTTACAGATTTGATTGCAAATTAAAAAAACGAATAAGAAAATAAAAAACCCTTATAAATTTAGAAACCCTTGGAGTTTAAATTAGGGTTATCCTCCTTTTGTTTAACCCTTGGCCGGCCTCTTTTATTTTCACTTGACCACTTGAGTTTTGCCCGATCTCATTCCTTAAAAATGGCGGCGCTTCAAGGAAATCAAATTAGGGTTTCTCTTAAATCACAGAATCGAGATGCTTGGTTGATGAAAATCAGTTCCTTGCTGCTCGATTCTTCTTGGCTTCAATCTCTGGCGGCTTGTATCTTCTTCGATTGATTTTATGGACTCTGATTTTGGATCCAAGTTTTCTGGTATGATTTTTCACTTCGAATTTTTTCTTTTATTTGCGTTGGAACTCAGATGATTTGATGCCGGTGATGATTGGTGTTTATATAGGATTAAAAATCCGATATTTGCTCTGATTTCGTATTGGAATTGGTCATTGATATATACGAAAATATTTGGGGCTTTTGAAAATGGCTTTCTTGCGACTGATCTGGATATTTCTTTGATTTAAAACCTGAAGGTATATTGCTTAAGTCTTGGTCTTTGGCTTTGAATTAGCGTGATTTCTGGAATTTGAAATCTTCAAACTTGCGTGATAAACTTGCATTCGATTTTACGTTTTGAACTTGAGTTTTCTGCCCCTGATTTCTGAACCTTTTGAACTGTACTTTGAATTATTCAAACAACCTTATTTGAATAGATTAAAAAAAAACTGATATGCTTCTTTTAATTCGCCAGTACTTTTAACATAATGCATGTCTTTGTGGTGGAGATGTTTAACTTGATAAGAACAGATACTTGAATCCTTTGGTGTTGCGTCTGCCTCCCCATTGTAATTGAAACTGTTTAGCACTTTGAATATTTTTGCTTGACCTTGTAGTGCTGCCTTGATCTTCCTTTGAGCAATACTTGAACTTGCCAGATAACATTCTTCTACTTGAATTTGAACTTATACTTCTGCTTAACATTGCCTTGCATTCCGACTTTAAACTGATGCTAACTTTTTACCATAAATCCACTGCTTGTTCTGTCTTTATTTGTACCATGCTGTGACTTGTACACTGCTCATATATTTTTGAATCACTTGTAACTTTGCTGCATAGTAAACTTATATTGATACCATACTAATTTGAGTTGCAGTGTTACATGTAGCTTGAATTTTAATCAAAACTGTCTTGTAAATTCTTGCATTTATATATTTATTTGATAGAGTCGCACCATGATTTGTGTACTTGCACAGTCTTGTATTGAGCAACAGTTAATTGTTTTTCTGTGTTGTCACTGTCTCGACCATTTTGCCATGTTGACTTGAATCTTGATTCAGAACTAAACCACTAGATTTCTGTGCCATTCATATTTGTGGCTGAACACCCTGGTGCATCCTTTACTTTGTTGTATTGATGCTTGGTTATGTCCTTGTCCATTTTGAACTGTCCCTTGTCAAAAACTGTTCTGTCTCGACACGTTTGTGAACCTGAGTTGTGTTGTTGCACCATCCATTGCTGTTGCATCATGCTTTCCTGCTTTTGAACTGTTTCTATATGATTAGATAAAAACAGAAACTATCATTCATGTTCTACTATCCACTTGCAGTTTGCACACCCATGTTCTCTAGTACATGTTGCCCTTCATGTTTGTTTGTGCACCATACTGTCTTGCTGTTTGGACATGACCTGTACATTATTGTCACTTAATCATGCGCTGCCTTGACCATGTATTTTATCCTCTGATTATCTCTTGTTGCACCTATACTTGCCGCGCCATTGTGCTTGACAATTGTTCTATGTATGTACTTCTTTTTTCTTGCCTGTATTGCACCATGTCTTCATTTGTATTGCTTCTGTAGTTGTTGTATATTCATGACCCTTTTTCTATTCATACATGAAGGTATTCATGCTTCTGCTGCCATGTTGATTCTTGTACATTTGATCTTATTTGTCTTATCTAAAACTTGCTGGTTCAACCATGTATGTTTGAACTGTTTTTTTTTTGTTTTTTTTTATTTTGGCTTGAACTGTGCACTGAGTCGAGAAGGTCCTTGTGGCTACTCCTCAGTCGCGACACTGGATTGGCGTGGCAGTGCACAGGTGTATACACGTGTGTATATGCAGCCATCCAGACGAGTTTTTCTGTCCCTGCATATCAGACCAAGTCTAGAAAAGTGATGAGAAACACACCGTAATTCTGAGGCAAATAAAATTTAAAAATATATTTTTATTTGCTTTTATTCTATTTTATTTTTGTTGCAGTCTACTGTGTGTTCTTCTTGTGACAGGTATGAAGACAGGATTTGACTGAAGGCTGTGAAGACAGAAGATGGACGATAGAAGACAGTAAAAAAAATATCAATGTATGAAAGTGTTTGTATATGTGAGTGTAAATGTAGTAGTATAGAGTGAGTGACAGGGTTGTATTAATGAAATGTAGTATGTCAAATAGTGGAGTAAAAAGATGTACTTTTTGATATTGAAATAAAATATTTTTATTTAAATAAAATACTGTGTGATTGTTCAAATTTATGTACAGTTTGTTGTGTAGTAAATCAGTACATTTACAAACACATTCAATAGTAAAATATATTTGGTTGTTATCATCAAACAAAAATCATATAATTGTGTATACAACACTGTTATATACAACAATTGTATTCACACTTGTGCACTTTAGCTTACACACACGCACGTGGGGACACGGGAAACTTTACTCTAACTCCTATTCTTACTTCTTCAATAGCTTAGCGACCATGGCAGAAAGACGCTCGTCTAGATTAGCAGAAAGTGGAAATGCTGCAAAGTCATTTGAAAATCCACTTGTCGAGGATGCATCTTCCACCTCAGATTCAGGATGGAATAGTGAAGGCCCAGACTACGAGATGGAAATTCATAATAGTGAAGCATCTTCTAGAGTTGATGTCTCTCTCGGTGAGCAAGAAGAATGAGGGGTAGGAGATAGACGTGCCCTCGACGAATTTAGGGATGCAGTTATCTTGGAATCACCTAAAGACTCGGTTGTGTCGACGATTGATAATGACAGACTTGCCAGGATATGCTTAAAACACGGGATTCTCCGAAGAGATACTGAGGTGCCATCTAAAATTTATTGTCCTCATAATCCACTGGAAGGGTATATGGCCATCACCAGACTAATGTGTCTTGTTGGAGCGTTACCTCCATTCCCACCATTTATCGTTGATTTTTTGAGACAATTAAGGATTGCCCCCATGCAGCTTCTTCCCAATTCTTATGCCTATTTGTATACTCTGTATATAGCTTATGAGGAAATTCTTGGTGAGGAGTTAACTTTCGAAGATGTTCATTTCTTTTACAACTTCAAGCATCGAAACAGTTACACCCCGTCTTTTGTATATTCTGAATTGGTTGCGAAAAGAAAAATTATCACCGTTCCCGTTTAGTAGTAATGTTGGGAGTCCAAAACCCGAATGGTTTATATCAAGCAATAGCCCGGGTGTGCCAGAAGATGGATCAATCAAGTAGGGACTAAGATTTTTTTTCGAGTTTCAGTTCCAGCTTTTATCTTACATTTATTAAGCGCTGCTTGTTTTCTCTTTGCAATTCCTAATCCTCCACAAGAGAAGCTTCCAATACAATTTGATCATTTGAATCGATTACTTAATGGTGACCAAAAATTCTTGACCATCAAGGATTGTTTGGTGGATGAATATCTGCATCGGCACTGTCTGCTTACCATAATCTGTAGCATAGAACATGGAGAAGGCCCTTACGTGTACAAAACCCCAGTTGATATTATTCCTGATACGGGAGATAGCTCGAAAAATCTAACAGTATCCCTTAGGGACTTACCTTCTCTTCCTTCGACTCAGGATGACGAACTAGCGAACATAGCTGAAAAGGACAAAGATAAATATATCACTCCTGAAGACATAGCTACCCCTGAGAGGCCAATCACTCCAAAAGAGTTACCATCAGTTATTCCTTTAGGAGATAAGACTACAGTTAATGACCCTATATATCGGGATTTAGCGTATCTTCCCTTGCCCGAGACCTTTTATACAGCAGATGATTTTGCAACTAATCCTCTTACTCTCACTTCTGAGGAAGAAGTTACTCCCGTGAAGTCCAGGGAGACTACACATATCGGTCTCAGTTCGGGCTCTGGTCTGTTTGGGGGTGGATCACCACTTTAGGAAACACACTGCACTCTAGTACTGCACGTCACAACACTTGAGTTTTATGTTGATGTTGACTCTAATATTCCTTCATTTCTTCTTATAGGTCAAATGGTAAGGTAGCGATATTATATGCAAGATGTTCGTTCGAGTATGCCCCCAATGGATCTCGACGAGAGGCATAATCGTCATGAGAGTAGGGCAGAGATAACAGGAGGGATCGACCTCCAAGGACTTATCGGTCTTCCGTTCTTGATCTCCACACCACAAAGACTCATACAAATGCAAGAATTAGCCTTCACATCATGAGAAGGATAAGTACAGCGCTAAGCCTCCTACTCTATCTAAGGGAAAGACTCCTCAAGATGGTTCCTCAAAAAGGGTTCCTGATCCAAAGGGGAAACAACCAGAATAGGGAAAGGACGCCTGAAAGAGCCGACCTACCAAGAAGCTATCTCGTCATACTATTGACATAACCACCAAAAGTCCGGTTATTCTTAATGACGAGAACCATGCCAGATGGGAAGTTCTAAGGCAGCAATTTTCTGAACACTATTTCGGGCGTTTGCACTTTGTCCCAAAACTCGTACTGGTAAAAATTGATTGGGCCAATGATGTCAAGGATACTATAGACTTTGTATATGAGCAATATAGGGAGATGAAAAAGTATGCAAAGACTCTCTCCAAAATTATTAGCGATCTGGTGGCAGATGTAAAAACTATAGCTGATGCCGTTGAGTATGATGCAAGGGCTATTGAAAATTCAGAGAAAGACCTGGAGAATGCCCAAGCTAAACTTGCTCTTGCACAACGTGACGCAGATAACTATAAGTGGCAACTGGAAGAATTACAAAAGCGCTATCACTCCAAGCTTGAGTCCCATAATCAAGAGCGAATTGATTTGAAGAAGCAGGCTGAGGATGCTAAATCTGGGAGTACTCGTCTCACCCAAGAGAAAGCAGATTTAGCCAAAAAGAATGCAGAGCTTGAGGCTAAGTTACTGGAATCTGAAACGAGGGCAGCTCTTGCTGAAGGAAATGTAAATACGGCTTTGCAGCTAGTTGAGGGAGTTAATAGACAGCTGAAAGACGCTCAAAAAGAGTTGGACGAGAGCGGTGAAACTATGGTTGGATTTTTTTTCCAGGTAATTCGTTACCGAAATCTTGCTTGGCTTAGGGACTATCCTCTTCCCCTCGTGTATGCTTGGGACCAATTGCTCAAGTGGGAAAAAGCAGAACTTGGGGTTGATTCAATTGATGAGGACAAGCTGATGGAGAAGTACTTAAGAGGTGAAGAAATAACCCGCTTAGCTGAAGGGCGAAAGCTTATTGTCGCTGCTATGGAGGCGGAAAGATGTCAAGCCAAGGGAAAGGATACCATTGAAACTGGTTCTTCTTCTGCCACAGTCGAAACTGCTGTAGTAGAGGGGTGCAATCCAGAAAGTCTAGAGATCCCCATGTCTTCTTCCCTACTTTCCATTGCTAGATTGACTCCCGAAGTCCCTGCTGCTCATCTTGAGAAATCTGCCGAGGGTATTTCTACTTTTTCACCTTACTTTGCCAAAGCTATCTCGACCTTTTGTCACATTATTGGACAAACAACTGAAAGTCCCCCGTTTTCTCCTAAGTTAATAACTATTACTTCTCGTCCTGTAGGTACCAAGTCAACCGATAAACTTGACGACTCACAGAAGACAACTCCAGATGAAGGGTCTATTGGAGAAACTCGGGAGGAACGAGATAAAGTCATTGCCCCCAAACCTGGAAGAGGAGCCGAGGATAAGAAAAAGAAGGTTATCAACAAAGCTCCCGTGCCCCCCATCACCGAGACTTCTGGCCATGGGGAGATGATAGATGCTCTAATAGAAGATGATGGTGATGAGGGACATGAAGAGGAGGATGACGTTGTTGTGACTGAAGCTTCGGGGACCGCCGATGACATGACTTTGGCCGAGATAAAGGCTAAGCAGGACAAGCGCATGTAGGTGAAAGTTGAGGAAACAAACCGCGAAAGTCTTAAGCCTCTTGCTGTGGTGCCTCCTGAATCAAGGTTAGTTGTCAAACTTTCAAGTAGATCAATTACGGAGGAATTTGCCAAAAAAATCTTTTGCTGATCCCAGTGCTACAATTCCTGGAAAGAAATCTGTGGATTCCAGCACCCCAATTCCGGAGAAGAAGAAGCAAAAGCGTATATTTAGTGAAGCTGATAAAGAGGCGAAAGAAAAGCTTAAGTCTACCAAAAAGGCAAAGCCTACTCCAAAGCCCAAATGAATAGTGGCTTTGTCCTTTGTTTTATTTTATCTTCTGGTCCACTGTTGTTGTAGCGAGCGCGGCCCTCGCATCTTTTGTCTAGCTTTCCTATGTAAATCCACGTACTTGTGAATAAAGTAATTTATTTCCTGCAACGTCAAATGTCTGCAAATTCTTTATTTAAGCAAGAATGCAGATAAACAACATGTCATATTATAATTATACAATAAATCCATCATCACTAAATAGTAGACAATGTACATTGGGGACATGTGTGTTATTCCCACAATTAATCTTGAACAGAATGACTGACCAAGGCTTGTTTGAGATTGATTAAACTTGGTGTTCAGTTACCCACGAATCTTTGGCGGGGCAAACTTTCTTTTGTCATTGATGTTTGTCCTCTTAGCATATTTATACTCTCCTGTCTCATAACCGGTTTAGAGTAACATTGAGGCGGTCCCTTATCGGGGTGCACCTTCATGCCTCAAGGGACGTCGTCTTCCCATCCTTTATACTCTCTCTCATTTCATAAGAGTTAGAGTTAGGAACGTTGTCTTCCCATTCCTTCCATCCTGTTATGCAAACGATCGTTTCGTTTGTTCCTGCACGAGAATTGCTCTCAACCCTCTTTTTTTTTAATGTTTAGAATTTCATAATAAGAACAGAACAATCACAGAACATAAGAATAATGCAGGAAAATAAGTGACACACTGTGTTTTTATAGTGGTTCAACTATGTCATAGCCTACATCCACTTTATAATCCTTTGTTCATATAAACAGACTTTTCAAGGCAAGTCTTGCCTCTTTACATAGTTCATAGTAAACAAAAGTAATCAATACATATTTAACTCATATATCGCCGCAAATGCTGAGCACTCCAAGCTCTGGGAATCTCTTCGCCATCCACGGTCGTTAGCTTGAAGGTTCCCATATCAAGCTTCCGTTGGATGGCATAAGGCCCCTCCCACTTTGGACCCAATTGGGTTGGAGGCGAGGAGACTCGTTTCAACACTAAGTCCCCCGGTTAGAAGGTCCTAGTGTGAACCTTTCTGTCATAATAACGTGCTACTTAGTGTTTATGTCTTGAAGCTCACAAGTCTGCTTCATCCCTTTTTTCTTCGACCATGTCAAGGGACTCTAGTAGGAGTGCTCTATCCGTCATTGGATCATAGTATGTTACCCTATGAGGGGGGACTTCGAGCTCCACCGAGATTACTGCCTCCGATCTGAAAGAGAGTGAAAAAGGAGTGGTAACTCATTTACCCACTTGGCTTTGTCCCGTTCCAAATGCTTCTTGAGAATAGATTTAGTAACTTTATTTATCGCTTCAACCTGTCCATTTGACTGCAGGTGAGCTACAGCGGTATACCTTTTATCAATCTTGTATTTCTGACAAAAGTTTTTAAATTCAACACTGTCAAATTGGGTTCCATTACCAGTTATGATGGTTTTCGGTAACCCAAATCGGAAAATAATATTTCTGACCACAAAACTTATCACCTTCCTTGCCGTAATTGTGGTTAATGGTTCAAATTCCACCCACTTTGTGAAATAATCCACGGCGACAATTGCGTACTTTACGCCTTTTTTGGCGATGGGTAAAACTCCAATAATAACAGTTCCCCACATGGCAAACGACCATGGGCTTACCATTAACTTAAGCTGAGTCGAAGGTGCTCTGGGAATTTTAGCGAACCTTTGACATTTGTCGCAGCGTCGTGAGTAATTAGCCGCATCTTTATTCACGGTAGGCCAAAAATATCCGCACCGTAATACTTTCTTAGCCAAGGTTTGACCCTCGGTGTGGTCCCCACACTCACCTTCATGTACTTCTTGCAGTACATGCTTGATGTCATTGTGTGCTATACACCGTAATAGGGACATAGAAAACCCTTGGCGATAAAAGACGTCGTCCGGTAAAACGTATCTCGCAGCTTTACGCGCTACAGCTCGTCTCTTGGTCTTTTTCGATAGGAGAATTCCACTCTTGAGGAAGTTCTTTATTAGTGTCATTCATGACTCCCTCTCTAGCTCAGTTTCCAAGGCTAGTTCAATTTCCATTAAGTCGAAGCTTGGCGATTCTAGTATTTCTATTGGAACCATCTTAGTTTCCTCCCGGTTATCAGAACTCGTTAGCTTAGCTAGTCGATCCTCCCTCTGATTTTCCGCTCTTGGAATGAGTGTTATATTGTAATGTTCCAAGTTTCCTAGAAACTCTTCCATTTTTTCCAAGATAAGTAACAACCGGAGGTCCCTTGGTCACAAATTCCTTCCGAACTTGGCAGACAACTATTTTGGAGTCACAGAATATGTCCAATGTTCTTACTCCTAACTCCTCAGCAAGTTTCAGCCCGACAACCAGGGCTTCATACACAGAATCATTATTAGTGGAAGAAAACTCCAATCACATGGCATAGTAAATGGATCGTCCTTCAGGAGTGATTAAAACAACCCCGGTGCTGGATCTTCGATCATTTTTCGCCCCATCCATATATGGCTTCCACGGACTAAGCTCTAACTCACGCTCAGAAGCAACAACCTTGTCATTTACCGTTTCTTCTTCGGGGATCGTGAACTCTGCTTTAAAGTCGGGTAAGGCTTGCCCCCTTATTGATCTCCGTAGCTGAAAATTCAAATCAAATTGGCTCAACTCGATATTCCACTTAAGTAATAGCCCCGATGCTTCACGTCTTTGCAACACTTATCTTAAAAGTTGATTAGTGTATACATCTATCCGATGAGCTTGAAACTAATGACGGGGCTTTCGGGAAGTAATCAGGAGGCTATAAACAAACTTTTCTATTCTTGGATAATTACACTTTACAGCGGCTAGTTTCTTGCTTACGTAGTATACAGGCCTCTAGACCTTGTCTTCTTCACGTATCAACCCTGTGCTGACAGCATGAGACGACACCGCTAGATAGACGAACAAATCCTCATGTTCCACGGGTCTTGATAATATCGGAGGCTTCTCTAATAAGTCCA
Organism: Allium sativum; assembly: GCA_030737875.1. Classification (NCBI taxonomy): domain Eukaryota; kingdom Viridiplantae; phylum Streptophyta; class Magnoliopsida; order Asparagales; family Amaryllidaceae; genus Allium; species Allium sativum. Next base: position 320,069,060 of record CM060923.1, on the reverse strand, counting down.
ATAGATTTTGGAAAGCTTCCACACAATCGAGAGTTCACTTGAAGTTACGTTTCCCCCATTTTATCAAATCAAAGAAAGGGACACACTTATCCGTGGCTTTGGAGATAAACCTGCTTATTGCTGCATTTCTGGGCAGGCTTTGAACGTCTTTAATCTTCTGTGGTTCTTCAATATTCCTTATCGCTGCTATCTGACTAGGATTTATCTCAATCCCTCGAGAACTCACGATGAACCCAAGGAATTTCCCAGATGCGACCCCAAACGAACATTTTATAAGGTTCAACTTTATCACATACCTTCGTAGAATGCCAAACATCTCTGCCAAGTCTTTTGTATGATCGAGAGACTATCTACACTTCACAAGCATTTCGTCCACATAGACTTCCATGGTTTTTCCGATTTGATTATAGAACATGCGGTTGACCAAGTGCTGATATGTGGCTCCTGCATTCTTTAATCCAAATGGCATTACCACATAGCAATATAACCCAAAGCCTGTGATGAAACTTGTGTGCTCCTGATCTGGTATATGCATGGGAATTTGATTGTATCCCGAATAGGCATCCATAGAGGATAGGAGCTCGTGCCCGGCAGTTGAGTCCACTAGATGATCAATCCTGGGAAGAGGAAAGCTATCTTTCGGACAAGCTTTGTTCAAGTCAGAGAAGTCAATGTATATATGCCACTTCCCGTTAGATTTTTTACCAGGGTGGGATTCGATATCCAGTCGGGATATTTTGAGTCCTTGATGAATCCATTATCCTTTAACTTTTCCACTTCTTCCATCAAGGTTGCTGATCGCTCCGGGCCTAATGTGACGGCCCGCCCCGCACCAACCGACATATACTCCAAAAGTGCGCTGTACACATGTCCAGTTAACACGGGACGGATCGCCAGAAGAAAAAAAGAAAGAAGAGAATGGGCTAATCAAGGAACATGTAGAATGTCTCACAGCGCATAGGATAAAATATAATAACAACATACTTGACATAAAACCGATGAGACAATGCATAAGCTGAAAATAAACTAATATAGCAGCGGAAAAATCCAAGTACGACTTATGATCCAAAGCCAACATTATTACAACTTTTCAAACTGTCTCAACAAAACAAAAGCAAGATAAAGGAGGTACACTACTAATGCCCAAGTAGCGACCACCAGCGACATAAGGAGAATATTTATATATCATACGTGGAAGCCTCCTGCTCGTCTCCAAATCAGCTACTCGCGCACCACCAGCTAACCTGTCTCTAGTCTGCTCGTGTGAGCACCCAGAGTAATAAGAGGAGACATAAAACTATGGGTCAGACATAAAGTCTGGTATGAGCGATAAGCAACAAAACAGAACAATAACAGGTATAATCCAATCATACCTGAACCTGGACCTGCAACCAAAGAGTTAGCACTACATACCGTACAATACTCTAAGGTGCCACTAACATACTGTGTAAGAGATACGGGGGTGGGGGTGTGCATGTCATAGTGGTGTCAAACAATCAAGCATAGCAATCATCCTCACATCCCTCACTCAGTGCGTAAAGCATACGATATCCACTACTTTGGTCACCTAGTACTTTGGGCCATGACGGAATCCAATCCCGTGTAACTATCACTACAAGGCCACTATCCATCTCTCAGTGGTGAACCAAAGTTATGAATACCGACAACATCTTTGCACACGTGCCGCAACAAAGCCCAATCATGAAGTGAACTCATTGGTTCCCATCTGGATCCTGAGCTCTAACTTCCATTTGGACTACCTTTGCATCTCGGGTTTTAGTCATCATCTTCATCCGGGTCGGTCTTCACTTCACCTTGCTTCAGATCGTGGTCATCACCCTCGCTCGGGTCGGATCGTGGTCTTCACTTCAAGTCCAAGCATCTCGGATCGGGTCGGTCGTGCTCCCTCCATCGGATCGAGTCGCGCCATACGGATCGGGTCGTGCTCCTTCTAGCTCGTGGCGCTCCAGCTCCATCGGATCGGGTCGCACCAAAGGTTCGTGGCTTCTGAAGTGGATCGGGTCGGAGCGTGCAAGTACATGTTGTCCTCCTCTGGTCGGATCGGGGGATGCCATCGGGTTCGGGTCGGAGAAGAATACTCCACGGGCGGTTCGGTTCGCGAGTTGCACCTCCTTGGCCACCTGTTCACGAGCTTCCAGGCGGATCGGGTCGGTCTCCATCAGCACAAGCGGATCGGGTCGGATCGTGGAGAGTGGTTCGGTTCGGATAAAGGGGATCTGATCCGGTCCCTGTCTGCAGTTCCTGCACTTTGTCCAGCGAGTTGTTTACGCCATTCGACGGCGTTTTCGATCATTCTAACTATTCTATTCAATCACAAAGCATACCATACAGTCATAGAAACATATACAACCATCCACAAACAGCAAAACAACAATATGGTATGTTAAAACGGATCAAACATAGCCAAAAACCCCATGTTTTCCCTTAATCCCTCTTAATCATGTTTAAGCATATAATTAGCAAAACTTATTCAAATTAGCCAATTTTTCTAACAGAGGTCTAAAACAATATTTCTGAATTTCTGAATATTTTTCCAGATTTTAATCAAGCATAAATTCGCTAATTATCACTAATCACCCCTTAATCCCCCAAATTCCGGGATTTGCAAAATTAGTCGAAATTAACCCAAATTCATATCAGAGGCATAAAATGGTGTTTTAAATTTTAGTAATTTTTCTAGATTTTTCTGAGCCATAATTTCACTAATCTTCGCTAATTACCATAATTAGCCGTAATTAGTGAAAAACAATGCAAATCACTCACCTTAGCCACTAACAAACTTTAGATCTGAAATAATCTCTGATTTGGATCCAATCCCTATGTGTTCCAGCAGCTCTCTCTGATTTGGTGCTACCCTCCCTTGATTTGATGTAGTTTTGCTTAATCTTCGATTAGAAAGTGATTAGAGACGATTTGGGATGAAATTAGAAGGTGGAGGCCATGGCTAGAGCTCAAAGGAGGTTTGTGGCGACTGGAAAATGAATGAAAAATCGTTTTCTAAACCCTAACAGCCCTCAAATACCTCTAAACCCGAAATCCCCCATTGGGCCTAGCTGTTAATCACCCGGCTTAGCCCAATTAAGCTGTTTTTCACCTTCTAAACCTTGTTTCAGCCATATCTCCCAAACGGTAAGTCCGTTTGGCTAATGTAACCACTCTACGGAAAGAGAAACCATCATTCGAATCCAATGGAAGTGGTTTTAGGTCAAAACTCCTTTTCAATCAAAAGTTATGGACGAAACAAGATCATCTAGGGGCAAAACGGTCATTTAAAAATCGGCAAAAATCATGAACATGGGAAATGAACCCAATAGTCGTTTCCCAAAGCCACATGACCATACGACTTCGTATAAGAAAGAAATAAATATTTTACGATCCTCCGATGTGTAGAATGCGGGTTGTTACACCTAACATCCGCCTCTTCTGCTTGACTGGTGGGTGTTTTGGGTTGATACTCAAAGAATGGCTCATAATAGCAGATGATATCCCACACATGTCAGCTTGAGTCCAGGCAAACACATCCAGATTTGCCTTCAAAAAGTCAGCCAATTCTTTAGCTCGAATTGGATCCAGCTGAGATCCAATCTTCAGTACTTTTGTCGAATCCGCATCATCAATGGAGATGTCCACTGTCATCTCATTGGGAGTCTCCTTTCAGTCCTCTGGTTCCCTATCCTCTCCAGGATCTGTATCCTCGGGTGCATCTCCGGGAGACTCTCTTGAGGTTGGACCCTGGGGTTCTATATTCAACCCCTTTATTAGCATCTTCAACTCTATCATGTAGCAAGCTCGTCCCGTAGCTTGATCACCTCTCAACACCCCTACTCTTAAGTCAGTTGGGAATTTAAGCAGTAAGCACCAAGGTACAATACATGTCCTAAACTCTGCGAGGGTTGGTCGGCCCAAGAAGGCATTGTAGGGTGACTCAACATCCAAAACTACAAATGGTTGGATTCTCACTCTCTGGCGATCTCCTTGTCCTAACGTCACTGGTAATTCTACATATCCCATCAGAGCCGTTGATGCCCCCATTGAAGCCCCGTATCCATCCTTCACAGGGCTTCAAGTCTTTTGCTTCGAGCCTCATTTGTTCAAAGGCTATCTTAAAGAGGATATTAACCGAGCTTCCGTTATCCACCAACACTTTATGGACTAAAGCGGGGCCGATGGCTGTAGTAATTACCATCGGGTCTTCAGTGGGTGATTGAATTCCGGTATCATCTCTACCATGGAATATGAAGTTGTTTGACATCGTCCTTTGTTGTTTCACTGGAGTGATGTCTTCGAGGTTACTGCATTCTCCTACTTCAAAGTGCTTGGCGGCATTAACGTACAGATCCATTGCTTTGAAACTATGACTAGCCAGATGGGGCCCGCCCATAATGGTATTGATAACGATCCCTTTACCTTTCTATTGGGCTGTGGGTTTGGAAGTAGGCTGATTTTGGTTCTGGGCTTGCCCTCCTTGCCCTCTGTCCCATAGGGCAACCTTGTACTCATCTAGCTTCCCTTCTTGCAGCAATTTCTCAACTACATCTCTCAAATGACGGCATTCAATGGAAGAATGACCGTGGATTCCATGGAAAAAGCAAAATTTTCCCGTAGCGATCTCTTTTTCGGTTGAGTCTCTAGGTGGTTACTTTTATATTGCAATACGTTGTATGTATCTAGATAAATGTTTTCCAATGTGTCATTCAACGGCGAATAGTTCTCAAAAGTTTGGAATCGAGGTCTTTTGCTGGCGTTGTTCCCTCGATTTCTATTCCTCATGTTTCCATTTCCATTTCTGTTGTTATTACCTTCGTTTTTATTACCGATGTTCACCTCAAATCTTCCTGAGCTATCGCCAGACTGCTTTACTGCAACACTGCTTTGAATATCTTCCTTAGAAGCCCATTCCGATTTTCTTTTTCTATTGGCATGGGATTCCTCTCGTCTCAAGAGAATATTGGCATTTTAGTAGAACAATTCCCTAGTAGGGGCGGTTTTCCGGACAAGTAATCCTCAAATTCTTTGTCAGGGTCGACTCCTGCTATTAAGGCAATCAAAATGGTAGGTTCGTAAGGGTCGCTGACTTCGGTAACAGCCAGGTTGAAACGGTCTAAATATGAATTTAAAGATTCACCTGGAACCTGTTTAATCCTTGACAATTCATTGACACTTTTAGACTTTCGAGCATGAAGCTGAAACTGGTTCATAAAGCGCTCACTTAGTTCTTTAAAGGTTGATATTGATCGTGGAGGAAGTCGGGTGAACCACATCAGTGCCACGTCTTCTAGATAAATCGGGAAGGCTTTGCATTTTACAGTGTCTCGAGCTACTGCGACATTCATGAACCATGCATATCTCATCATATGTTGTCCTGGGTCGGTTCTCCCTGAATACCTATCCATTTGTGGCAAGTTAAATCGTCGAGGGAATTAGAAGTCCAATATATCATCCGTAAAGGGGGTGTGACTACGTTCAATGCCCCGGTCCCCATTGGTGTAGTGTCTGCTTTCAGACATGATTTCGCGCACCATCGCATATACATTAGCATTTGTTAATGTAGGCTCAGGCTCTTTGGCACTAATGTTCAGATTAACCATATGCTCCTGATTAGAGGATGTCCTCCTATTTCAAGCGGAAGCTGCTCTACTATGTTCCTTACGTTCCCGGTCAATCTCGGGAGGTAGGGGTTGGAGGAGTTGTCCTTGTGTGGGATTAATAATGTTAGTATCCCTGAGTAGGACGTGAGTTCCACATGTGGGAAGCAACATAGGTTCTCTTAGGCTCGGGTCGTCAGGTTCTAACACACGAGCAACATCTTCACGGGATCCCAAAGATCCGAAGGTCAACTGATCAAGATTTTGAGGTCATTCAAGTGGCCTTCTTTCACGAGGGCGCTCTTCATCCGAGGAGGATGATTGATCTGCTGCAAGGCGGCGAGTTGGAGAGGGCGTCTTCTGCCTACGAAGCTCGTTGATTTCCCTACTCATAGTGATGATGTTCACTTGCATACGAAGACTGTCACGCTTGTGATCTTCCAAAGCATCCCTAGTACTTTCAAGCATATCAAGAAGGCGCGAAAAGTCTCTATGCGTAACTGGTGCAGATGGAACGGGTTGTTCACTAGTTTTCGCGACCGGTATCAGGGCATTGGTTGGTGCTCGAGTAGAGGTACCAACTTCATCCATGCTCGGATTGGATCGGATTAGGGAAGTGGAATCGATTCGGTTCGGAGGGGGGTTCAAGCAGCATCAGCGTCTCTGCTTCGGTTCAGGGTCGAGCCATCCATTCTGTTCGGAGCAACCGGATCGGATCGACTTGCATCAGTACTTTGCCCACGTGACCTCGTTACAATCATGGCTTGCGAATCTTCGTTTGCTTCATTCTCCCTAGCGCCTTGCACTTCTTTTCCTTTTCCTCTAGCCATAATATCCAATTCTTCAGTGATTAACGAGCAAATACTTGAAAACATCGGAAATAGAGGATTAACTTCTTTGAACTTAAGGGTCCAAATAGTAGAACGATAATCCCAAAAGGTGGAGAATTCAAAGATTTCTCGATGAAAGCACTAAAATGTTAGATCCAAAAATGGCTCAAACACTAATATAACAATGATTTCTAATAAAATGAAATCAAAAAGGAAGGAAAATACACAATTTATAGTGGTTCGGCGTTAAAGAGCCTACATCCACTTTCTACCCTTTGGATTGATGATTTAAATGTGAATACAACAGTAATTCTCACTAATTTCACATATACAATGCATGGATTCACTCAATCTCCTCTCAAATATACTTTAAAGGATGATTGTAATCTGAATGTTGTGAAGAAATTTGGTTTTCAAGGGAGTCTAAGCTCTGAAAATGCCAAAAGATCCCTTCAAATGGCCCTTGATGGTCTATTCATAGGCGAAAAACGCCTTTGGAATGGCTTCGTTTTGGGTCCACATGGCGCCCATCCCATAAGTGCCGGGTTTAGATTTCCTCTTGTGGTGACAGCGCATCGAGTTAGTGGGAGAACGTGGGGAGAAGTGGTGAGCAACAACTCCGAGTATTCAGGGAACGTGGGTCATAACTGCTATAGATTTGATTCCGGATCGAATGTGCTAAAGATTGCGGGAGCGGGTTGAGCTACTCCGAACCGATCCGGTTCAGCCTGCAATTCTTCCTTCTTTGTTCTGCATTGTTCTGATTTGGTCAAGAAATTTTGATCCGATCTGAACCTTGAGGGAATATTCTTTACTAACTGATCTTCCAACTTTGTGTAGCCTAGTTCACAAAGTAGGCTAAAACTTACAGATCTAAAATTATTCTAAAAAGGGGATACTTTCAGATCTGAAGATTTGCAAGAAAATAGGAAGAGAGGGAAGGATCTGATGTAGAACCGCTTTAGACATCAGTTCATACTCTTATCCATTGGATATGGCAATCCCTTTCAATTCTATTGGATTTGTATTTGATTGGTTGTATATAAATATATTTTTGATTAAGAAATTTGATTGGAAGAGAAAGGAAGATGGCAGAGCTTAGTTGCTGCCTACAGATTTGTGTTGAAAAGAGTGAGGCCTTACTCGTTTATTTATAGGAATGGAATTGGCTATGAACCATTAGATTTATTTAGATAAACATCTGTCTGTTTATATTATATAATACAATGAAATTACCCCTTAAAACTTAGCCATTAGCGGGCAATTTCTACCTCGAAGCCGTCGACACCCTCTCTAGGGGAGATAAACTGCCCTCTGGCCGATTTTCCCAGCAAGGGATGGTCAAAGAGGGAAAGTTATATATTAACTATTCTATTTATTTATTTATTTATTTTCATCCTTTTTCGTATTTCGTCCATAACTTTTTCATACGGACTCCATTCGTGTAACTCCAAACTTGAAAGTGGACCAAAATTCCGAGACGAATGCATTGGTAAAAGTTTCATGGTCAAATTCCATCGTTTACAGAAATTCCTATTTTTGAGAATCTAATTAAATAAGTAAACTATTGTCAAAATTCTGGTATGTTACAACTGAGCTTATAAAAATAAATGAATAACATAAGAAACATAAAGTAAAGAAAGAGACACAATTTTTGTAGTGGTTCATCCATTGATAAGGCATACATCCACTTTGAATATCTTTATTTATTTTTTGCCATGTCATAGTACAATGAATATTGATTAGAATACAACAATCTCTATAGTAAAAATAAACAAGAATTATAGGCACTACTAGTTATCAAATTAATTCTCGATAACAAGTTTAGGGGATGATGGATTGTTGTCCTTGGACTTGAGAAGTTGTTGAGGATGAATTTTGGTTGAGTTCTGGCGGGAAGAGATTGGATCCTCCTTATGTTGGAGACCATGCTATATTTATAGGTGTTCTGGAAGTTCTTGGACCAAAATATTTCATGAGTGAGCCACTCTTGATGCCTAGATCCCACGCAAAATGCCATATCTTGAAATATTGCAATACCATGGATCGATTTTGGTCCATAGCCTTGCATTATTTTGTGACTCGATCTGTACGAATGGCTTCTTGATGTCCTTATGAGTACTTTTGCTGAATTTGGAATGAATCAGGCATCATCTGGCCAGCTTTAGTGATTCGTCGTTCCCTTGCACTTGTTTTTGCCTTCAGTCCATCAAGCGATACTTACTAACTTATTCTGATTGGCTTCAAACTTGAACAATAGGCTTTATGGAAATTTAAGACAATAATGGCATAAGTCTCATGCTAACAAACTCTGACCCTATTAATAGATATAGGTCAGTTGGGTATGGATTGGTATCAGTCCAAGGGTTAGGGTGTTTTGGCATAAAACTTTTGTGATGACACCTGGACTATGTTTAGGCTCTATTGCAAAGTTTGGGTTGATTCTGATGTTGTTTAATTTTAACTTGACTTGAACTTCTCGTGTACAATACTTCTGAGTTTAAAACCAAGTTAATATTTGCCTCCTAGAGTACATTTTTTTGAGAACATGATGTACTCTAGAATGAGTCATCATTAAATTGTTTACTTGGTAGATCTAGTGGTCCTTATTAACTTGATTTCTAGGAGCTATCTTTGACTTGTCAACTATCTAATTGAGTTTCTTGACTCGAATCGTCTTTGCCAGCGATAACAATGTGACATTGATTAGAACTATTTAGGATGCCTCAAATTGGCTAGGAAATCATGTACACGAAATACATGCTACTTTGAATCAAGAGAATGATTAGAAACTGGATTATTGGCATGACTTGGTGTCGGGTTTGTGCTTTAGGAAACACTTAGGAAATTACCGTTCTTCTTCCGGAGCTTCGAAGTTGGTCCTTTTCACCTACTTCACTTGGGTGGAATATTGATTGGGATCGACGCAGATGGTTATTGTAACGACCCACATTTTTGACCATTCGAATCGACAATAAACCACACATGTCGACCCAAACAAATCGCAAATGCAGGTAGTTATTGGGAAAAGAAGAAAAAGAAAGAAAGAAAAGAAACCAATCATAGAATCTCACAGAGGAAGGACAACATATACTAAACGATAGCAATTTAAAATAATTGAAATGTATACATTGATTTAACATTCAATGGTTATCAGAGTTACACATAAACAAGTTTACATAACATAACAGCGGGAATAAAATGCAGCGGAAATACATATGTATAGATAATAGATATATCAAATCTTCGTCTTCGATCTCCCAGTCACAGTCATCCCTATTAACTGCAAACGCCTGTTGACCCGAGCGTATTGCATAAAAAAAACACAACAAACACTCGGATCAACACTAAATCATTCTCATATTAGTCAAATTAAAATACGAAATAATATCAGTGTCATGGGTGCAGTAACTCAGGAGATATTACAGGATTTTCTATTTCTTGAGGATCCGTTAAACTAATACATACATAGATAATACGCTATTATGATAGTGTCTACTCAGTAAAATATAAATACTAAAAATAGCGTAAGCGGGATTACATTTTTACCCTTACACCGTTTATAATACCGTAGTCTATACAGTACCGTAAACCCACCATAAACGATGGCATCAGAGGGCACTCCATAGGTACGATACAAATCAAAATCATATGGGGTTCGATAAGGATAATATGACAAGGCACTCGAGGCAATGCCCAGGGTAGGATTCTACCAATTGCACTCCCGGACCGGTGGTAACGCATAGCAGCCACTACCGCCCACCTCGGAACACACTCCCAAAATCATAAATGGGCCCAAATCATCATCATCATCATAGTCATAGAAATATTATCGAAGAAGTTTGTCCGATCAAAGAAGTCACGGTATAGCTCCTGTTTTAGTCATTTCAATTCTGACCCGAAGGTCAGGGCTATTTCATCATCGATCATCTTCTTCGATTCAATAATCGCCTCCAAGTCATCATACTCAATCTGGATACGTCATAACGTTCATAGTTGTTAAAGTGGTATCGACACTGACAGAGAGTATGCCTTATGTCGACTCCGGTCTCTTTAACAACAAACGCTTACATCTTTCACATCGGTCAGTTCTTTTATATTTGATAAATGTTCGCTTTCATATCAAAATATCGTCTTTTGTTTCGAACCCAATTTATATTCAAACGAATAAAATTTTCATATCGACATATCGTAATCATACCCAAACCGTTTATATTCTATAACTAGAATATATTTCATATCATTATATTATAATCATATAATATTTCAAAAACGACTTATATTCAAATGGAATATAATTTATCTCAAATATTTCAAATTATCACGGATTCTTATCTCAACTCCATTTGAACCAGCGGTTCAAACTCAAGCATTTCCATTCGGAAGGAATTTAAAATTTCAAAATACTTGTAAACTAAATGTTTATATAATAATAATAATAGTAATAATAATAAATTTTATATAAATAAATATATAGAAATATAGAATGTAATAATTAAAATAAATCGGTAATTTAAATATTCTATATATACTTAAAATAAGGTTTACTAGAAAATTTCGAAAAATGAATTATAAGGAAAAATTATTTAAAATACAATAGTTATAAGTAAAGGTAAATAATAAATTTTGAAGCAATAATAATTATTTGGAATCAAATGCATAAATATATTTAAAATAAATTACTCTAATCAAAATCTTTCCTTCCTTCCAAATTTCAAATACTCGAATCTATTCTACGGTCTCAACGGAGTTCATTTAATTCCATATCTCGTTTCAACCCCATCCAAACAACTATTTGATTTCAAGAGTTAAAACATATATTCAAACTGAGTTAAAACCACTCAGATACCCTCGATTTCCAAATTTCCCAAAAATTAGATTCCATAAGAGCTTATTTCCTTCTAATCCAACTCTTAATTTGAAAAGATTTTAAATCATATTCAAATCCCAATTTAAATATTTCCATTTTGTTTTGGAAAATTCCTTTACCCCTTTTTAATCAACATCCCAGTTCGAAATCTTTGAAGAATTGAATTATCGAGTATCGGCACATTCTTTTAAAGGGAAAAATTCTATCAAATAAAATTTCAAATATTTAAAATCATTTAACCAACCGATGTCTTTATATAATTATCTACCCCATGGCCAAGTGATTTTAATTTAATTTCTCGATATTTTAGGGATGGATTTATCATTTCAATCCAAATCAGGGTCATAGAGATTTATCATTTCACTCCGTGTTCTTAATTTATTTTATCGATAAATCCCGGGTTCATTAGATGCCCGTAACATCAAGGGTAAATGGGATTTATCGTCAAAAATCAACATGCATTACAATATACTGAAATAAAGAGCATTTAAAAATGTCACTATAGATTCAGTAATAAATTTCAACCAACATCCATCACAACAATTTCATTCAACTAATTCAGCATAAACTATTTCAGGATTTAACAAGGGTTCGAATTCAACTAGAGATTCAAATTTAATTAAATAACAAATCATTTACTTAGATTGCATGTTAACCCACTTGCATGTTAAATTTAAACCACACATCAACAATCCAACACAACCATGCAACGAAACTTACTTCATAATTTAATTCAATAAATATGGGAATAATTCAGTATTTCGTGAGCGAAGAATCACTCACCTTTGGGTCCTTAGTGGATCAGACGTCCAAAAGAAGCCCAAAATTTCACAGTCTCTAAATGCAGCCAAACCAGTACCCAAACGTCCGCAATTTCGCCATGATCCTAACGCAACAAACTGCGTGTCAATCCGAGGTCGTGTGAAGAAGTTATGAGCATTTTACGATTTGAATTTTAAAATATATATAAAATTATAAAATAAAAACCCCACCACTCCGGAGCTGCCATGTCAGCAGGCCACCTTTCTCCTTCCCGCTCATCATTCTCCCATGCTACAGTAGCGCACGCACAAACCCATCAAAAAGCCAATTTTGACCGCCGTTTTCTCTGAGCTCCGGCCACCGGAAGGGACGAGACCACCACCGAACTGAAGCACATTGGAACCCGCACCTACCACTACCGCCACCATCACTTCCGGTGGCACCAATCTCCGCCGCCAGATCGAAACCCAAAACGGTTTCGAACCCTAAAACCCAAATTCCCAATGACTCCTTAGCTTATAAATCGAACGACCACCACCATCGCACTCGTATCGACGGTCTCTTCAAAACCCATATCTCTGATTCTCTAATTAAACCCAGAATCGAAAACCCCCAAATTTACACCTTAGGGTTTCGAAACTGCAAGTTTGACCATCTATTTCTGACCAAACAACGTACTGCATGCGACAACAAACCGTAGATCTGATTTCTACCAGTTGAGAGCTTCGATTTGAGATATAATTCGATGGGTTTTAAGGAGATTTGATTTTGAAGTTGAAATTTTTATTTGAACTAGGGTTTGTAAATATTGGTTCTGCCATTAGAGAAAATTTTCTGATGGAAGAATTATACGTATAATGAATGGGCTGATAGGGTTAGTAAGAAATTTATATTCATGGGCTAAGTTTAAAAGAGAAACAACAATTATCATATTCCATTGATTCCATTCGCATTTTCTCCTGTACGGCCAAACGATAAGTCCAATTACAACGAAATTTGGAACTCAACAAAAACTCACCGTTCCGAATCCGATGGAACTGGTTTCATCGGATTCCGAGACAGTTGTCGAAATGGTTAAATTTTCACACTTAAATAAAAAAAAATCAAATATTCGATTAATTGTTTTAATTCAATTTTAAATATTTAAAAATTTCTATTTGATCCAATTATGACTTAAACAAATTTTATAAATAAATTTTACACATTCAAGATCCCAAATTTGATTATTTGAAATTTTGATTTGAGTTTTAAATTATAAATAACAACTTAGAATTCTCCATTTCAAATTTAATTTGAATTCTCAATTTAAACTAAACATCTCGAATTTATTTAATTATTTAATATTTAATTTCAAATTACAGCCTTTCTAAATAAACTAAATTTGAAAAAAAAAAATCTATTTACTCACTACAAACAATCATCATCAAAAAAATCAACAAAATTTGATTTTCCCCCAATATTATTCATTTTATTTATTTTAAATCGAAATTTAAAATATACAGAAAATATGAGATGTTACATTCTCCTCCACTTAAAAATCTTTTCGTCCTCGAAAAGAGAACGAAATAGGGTATCAGACAAATCATACTTTCAAATCCATACCTATAAAATAGTATTTATAAAATAAGATATGATTGAAAAATCTCAGAAATTTTCTAACTCCCAAAATCACGGAAAATTTCGGCAGCATCTCCTTTGTACGGAGAGGTCCGGAAAATCACAACACATATAAAACTCAATTATACATCCCATCACACGATGAGGCATCCCAAAAATGGGGAAAACACATACATACACAACTACACAACTATATTACCCAATTACGTACCTCCTTTAGCGTTTATTTGCGGATTTATTTAGCTTAGCATTTAGTGCAAGCGAGCTCCGAGGCGTAGCGCGACTTCCCTACACCTGCCACATACTCACATATACATGAGAATCAAACATATATACAATATATAGCAATTGTATACAACTTAGACAACATATATTGACCATTTCAACTATAAAACCAACATGTTAACAACGTGACAGCAAACAAATCAACAATTATCACCCTATAAATGATGGAATTTGACTAAACGACACTAGGTAAAAGTTGTAGCATTTGTTTCAGGCTTTCCGAATTGTTCGGATTCGTCGAATTCGGAAAATCCGTTTGAAAGTTATGACTGTTTTAGCGAAGGTGAACGCTTCAGCCCGAACACGGAGAATGCAGGTCTGAAATGTTCTATCCACTTTTTAGCCCTCTAAACATTAGAATTTGGCTCGACGTATCGAGAGAAAGTTTTAGTTTACATTCTGGCCTTTCCTAATTGTACTCGCACATCAAAATCCGACGCTCGGTTAGGAAGTTATGGTCAAAACAATATGCATATATGCTTCGGTTTTTAATTTCCTGCACATAGCACTACGTCTAAAACATGGATTTCGACCTAATAGCATGAGAATTTCGACGTGTCGCTATATACGAATGTCTTAGTTTAGATTCTAAGGTTTCCGAAAAGTCCGAAATCATTGAATTCCGATCGTCCATTCAAAAGTTACGACTATTTTACTTCAGCTTATCGGATATTTCAGATTTTGGCATAAACATTGATTAATTCCATTTCAAGTTCAAACTTTCCGATTCGAAAATTTAAGCCAAGCTTAACCATCTAAATAAATTATCATTCCATTATATTTGAGTATTGTTTACCCTTTATCGCTTAAGTATACTCACGTTTATTTCACTTGTATTAAGCAAATTTCATTTCATCTAGTCATATTATGCCATCGTCTATCTTACTCAAGTTCATTTCAACTTTTCATTTTTAGTTGTTCTTATTCGCTCATTGAATCATTTACATATACATTTACTTCATAATCCCAGGAATGAAAATTTTCATTCAATCACTTACTTTATCTAATATAATTTCCATTCGTTATTTGTTTAATTTCAAGTTTAAATCACCATTAAGACTTGGATTCACTTTAACTTTTCCAACTAACTCAACTATATTCAATCATCAATTCATTAAACTTGGTCGATTACCAAGTTTTCATTTCTTATTCTTGTTTACTCATTTGTATGTATCGAATATTGTTCATTATATCCATATTTGATTAGCCCTTTCCACTTGAGTAAATTTCTATTTTTCATTCTAATTATATATGTTCATTCTCACTTTATTTCATACTCTTATCTTTAATTCCGAATCGACTCAAGCCAATTTTCCCTAAGTTCGTTTCCGTTCGGCTTAGTTTATTAACCTACATTAAGTTACCTTAAATCCAAGTTCCTTCAAATATCCCACTTACCAAATTCAGCATTATCCAAATTCTTATTTAATTTCATTAACATAAGGTTTGCTTAAACTCCCCTTTTTCTTATTTCTATAATTCCACTTTATTAATATAAATTTTTTTCATTTCACTTATTAAGTTCCACATTTTGGGAATCATTACCGAACATCGAACTCCTTCTATATTAATACTAATTCAAATCTATTTATGGTTTCCGAACTAGCTCGATTTGGTTCCAATTGTTAAGCTCAAATTACGTTAAACCTCATTTCCTTTCTACAGTCGATATTGTTCTTACCATTTATTCATCCAATTAGATTCTATTCCCACTTAAGTTTATTCTCCTAATTCAAGTTATTTATTCGACTCTAGAATCCTGAATCGAGTTAAGGACGGTTTATGTATAGCTCAAATGTTCCTCAACTCTTACTATTCGATTGCTAAGTTAAATTTATTCTACTCAATTCCTTTACTCGACTAAGTATTTTTTTTCTTTAACCAAATTTATTTGCTTGGCTCCTCCATCATGAATTTAATTAAGGATTGTTTATCATTCAAGTTTCTACACTTAGTTTTCAAACCATTTTTTCGATTTTCTAATCTAACTTTGTTTAACTTGACTAACTTAATATCCTTAATAATTAGCAAATTTATTTGCATAGCAAAACTTTTCAATTTATTTTACTTTCGTTGGATTTCGTTTCTTGGTTAATTTCAACTTTATCAAACACTTATATCGACTAAATTTGGAATTCTCTTAAACTCTATTATTACTCAGTCTTAAGTACCCCAATGCTCATTTATCTTCTCTTAATACTTAATTTAATTTCCTGGTTCCAAAGTCAAAATTCCAATGAATCGAGTACTAAATCCTATATCATTATCATTAGTTAAGACAACTCAAGGTGCTTGATTCCGGGTTTTATAATCCAAGTTCAAAATAATATACATATATACTTATATTATTCTATAAACCTTACCATATGAAATTTCAAATCCACACTTTTAATTTAAGAAAGAAATTTAAATCCTGGTTTTAATTTAAATTCAACTTTAAATATCGTATACTAATACCTTTATAAAAAATTTGTATCATATGGAATTAAACTCAAAGCCCTCTGTAAAACAAGTTATAATAACCATCGAGTGGTCTCCCCCACTTAAACTCTTCAGAATAAACATCAATAATGCGTGCACTCATTACCGAAGTCTTTCCTAAGGTCTAAGTAGAGGTTTCGCACTCATTTCATTGAAACCATTTGAAAACCATTTCCAAAATTATTTCTTATCATACAATATTATTTCGAACATTAGCAAACTATTTTCAAAAACAACCCAGGATCAAGTTCAAGTTCACTTCTATTTTAATCACAAACCTTTCTCACCTAATGATACTTAAAGGTATCATTTCATTTCCAAGTATTCGCAACACCTAGTTATTATCTCTTATTATTTAATCGACCATAATAGATAATACTTAATATTACTACCTACCAACGACCAATTATTATACACTAAAACCACTAGTAATATATAAT
The DNA here is from genome assembly GCA_030737875.1 of Allium sativum. Taxonomy (NCBI): domain Eukaryota; kingdom Viridiplantae; phylum Streptophyta; class Magnoliopsida; order Asparagales; family Amaryllidaceae; genus Allium; species Allium sativum. Next base: position 320,052,169 of record CM060923.1, on the reverse strand, counting down.
ATATATAAAAATATAATCGAAAATCATATTATGTCGATCATTCTGTTCGATTATTTAGGAATTCCTATCGATTCTATGGTATATCGACTAGAATCCATAAATATTCAACAGAACAAACCAACACAATGGAAAGCCAATTTATCAAAATACAAGTACGCTCTCTCATATCACTCAAACTCATTCTGGGGCATTACTAACCCCATCTCTAATGAGTTAATTCCCAACAGAGCCAAGGTTATCGCTAACCATCGCTCTGATACCAACTGTAACGAACCACATTTTTGACCATTCGAATCGACAATAAACCACACATGTCGACCCAAACAAATCGCAAATGCAGGTAGTTATTGGGAAAAGAAGAAAAAGAAAGAAAGAAAAGAAACCAATCACAGAATCTCACAGCGGAAGGACAACATATACTAAACAATAGCAGTTTAAAATAATTTAAATGTATACATTGATTTAACATTCAATGGTTATCAGAGTTACACATAAACAGGTTTACATAACATAACAGCGGAAATAAAATGCAGCGGAAATGCATATGTATAGATAATAGATATACCAAATCATCGTCTTCGATCTCCCAGTCACAGTCATCCCTGTTAACTGTAAACGCCTGCTGACCCGAGCATATTGCATAAAAAAAAACACAACAAACACTCGGATCAACACTAAATCATTCTCATATTAGTCAAATTAAAATACGAAATAATATCAGTGTCATGGGTGCAGTAACTCAGGAGATATTACGGGATTTTCTATTTCTTGAGGATCCGTTAAACTAATACATACATAGATAATACGCTATTATGATAGTGTCTACTCAGTAAAATATAAATACTGAAAATAGCGTAAGCGGGATTACATTTTTACCCTTACACCGTTTATAATACCATAGTCTATACAGTACCGTAAACCCACCGTAAACGATGGCATCAGAGGGCACTCCATAGGTACAATACAAATCAAAATCGTATGGGGTTCGATAAGGATAATATGACAAGGCACTTGAGGCAATGCCCAGGGTAGGATTCTACCAATTGCACTCCCGGACCGGTGGTAACGCATAGCAGCCACTACCGCCCACCTCGGAACACACTCCCAAAATCATAAATGGGCCCAAATCTTCATCATCATCATCATAGTCATAGAAATATTATCGAAGAAGTGTGTCCGATCAAAGGTGCTACCTCAGTGAGTCACGGTATAGCTCCTGTTTTAGTCATTTCAATTCTAACCCGAAGGTCAGGGCTATTTCGTCATCGATCATCTTCTTCGATTCAATAATCGCCTCCAAGTCATCATACTCAATCTGGATACGTCATAACGTTCATAGTTGTTAAAGTGGTATCGACACTGACAGAGAGTATGCCTTATGTCGACTCCGGTCTCTTTAACAACCAACGCTTACATCTTTCACATCGGTCAATTCTTTTATATTTGATAAAGGTTCGCTTTCATATGAAAATATCATCTTCTGTTTCGAACCCAATTTATATTCAAACGAATAAAATTTTCATATCGACATATCATAATCATACCCAAACCGTTTATATTCTAAAACTAGAATATATTTCATATCATTATATTATAATCATATAATATTTCAAAAACGACTTATATTCAAATGGAATATAATTTATCTCAAAGATTTCAAATTATCACGGATTCTTATCTCAACTCCATTTGAACCAGCGGTTCAAACTCAAGCATTTCCGTTCGGAAGGAATTTAAAATTTCAAAATACTTGTAAACTAAATGTTTATATAATAATAATAATAATAAATTTTATATAAATAAATATATAGATATATAGAATGTAATAATTAAAATAAATCCGTAATTTAAATGTTCTATATATACTTAAAATAAGGTTTACTAGAAAATTTCGAAAAATGAATTATAAGGAAAAATTATTTAAAATACAATAGTTATAAGTAAAGGTAAATAATAAATTTTGAAGCAATAATAATTATTTGGAATCAAATGCATAAATATATTTAAAATAAATTACTCTAATCAAAATCTTTCCTTCCTTCCAAATTTCAAATACTCGAATCTATTCTCCGGTCTCAGCAGAGTTCATTTAATTCCATATCTCGTTTCAACCCCATCCAAACAACTATTTGATTTCAAGAGTTAAAAATATATTCAAACTGAGTTAAAACCACTCAGATACCCTCGATTTCCAAATTTCCCAAAAATTAGATTCCATAAGAGCTTATTTCCTTCTAATCCAACTCTTAATTTGAAAAGATTTTAAATCATATTCAAATCCCAATTTAAATATTTCCATTTTGTTTTGGAAAATTCCTTTACCCCTTTTTAATCAACATCCCAGTTCGAAATCTTTGAAGAATTGAATTATCGAGTATCGGCACATTCTTTTAAAGGGAAAAATTCTATCAAATAAAATTTCAAATATTTAAAATCATTTAACCAACCGATGTCTTTATATAATTATCTACCCCATGGCCAAGTGATTTTAATTTAATTTCTCGATATTTTAGGGATGGATTTATCATTTCAATCCAAATCAGGGTCACAGAGATTTATCATTTCACTCCGTGTTCTTAATTTATTTTATCGATAAATCACGGGTTCATTAGATGCCTGTAACATCAAGGGTAAATGGGATTTATCGTCAAAAATCAACATGCATTACAATATACTGAAATAAAGAGCATTTAAAAATGTCACTATAGATTCAGTAATAAATTTCAACCAACATCCATCACAACAATTTCATTCAACTAATTCAGCATTAACTGTTTCAGGATTTAACAAGGGTTCGAATTCAACTAGAGATTCAAATTTAATTAAATAACAAATCATTTACTTAGATTGCATGTTAACCCACTTGCATGTTAAATTTAAACCACACATCAAAAATCCAACACAACCATGCAACGAAACTTACGTCATAATTTAATTCAATAAATATGGGAATAATTCAGTATTTCGTGAGCGAAGAATCACTCACCTTTGGGTCCTATGTGGATCAGACGTCCAAAAGAAGCCCAAAATTTCACAGTCTCTAAATGCAGCCAAACTAGTACCCTAACGTCCGCCATTTCGCCACGATCCTAATGCAACAAACTGCGTGTCAATCCGAGGTCGTGTGAAGAAGTTATGAGCATTTTACGATTTGAATTTTAAAATACATATATAATTATAAAATAAAAACCCCACCACTCCGGAGCTGCCATGTCAGCAGGCCACCTTTCTCCTTCCCGCTCATCATTCTCCCGTGCTACAGTAGCGCACGCACAAACCCATCAAAAAGCCAATTTTGACCGTCGTTTTCTCTGAGCTCCGGCCACCGGAAGGGACGAGACCACCACCGAACTGAAGCACATTGGAACCCGCACCTACCACTACCGCCACCATCACTTACGGTGGCACCAATCTCCGCCGCCAGATCGAAACCCAAAATGGTTTCGAACCCTAAAACCCAAATTCCCAATGACTCCTTAGCTTATAAATCGAATGACCACCACCATCACACTCGTATCGACGGTCTCTTCAAAACCCATATCTCTGATTCTCTAATTAAACCCAGAATCGAAAACCCCCAAATTTACACCTTAGAGTTTCGAAACTGCAAGTTTGACCATCTATTTCTGACCAAACAACGTACTGCATGCGACAACAAACCGTAGATCTGATTTCTACCAGTTGAGAGCTTCGATTTGATATATAATTCGATGGGTTTTAAGGAGATTTGATTTTGAAGTTGAAATTTTTATTTGAACTAGGGTTTGTAAATATTGGTTCTGCCATTAGAGAACATTTTCTGATGGAAGAATTATACGTATAATGAATGGGCTGATAGGGTTAGTAAGAAATTTATATTCATGGGCTAAGTTTAAAAGAGAAACAACAATTATCATATTCCATTGATTCCATTCGCATTTTCTCCTGTACGGCCAAACGACAAGTCCAATTACAACGAAATTTGGAACTCAACAAAAACTCACCGTTCCGAATCTGATGGAACTGGTTTCATCGGATTCCGAGACAGTTGTCGAAATGGTTAAATTTTCACACTTAAATAAAAAAAAATCAAATATTCGATTAATTGTTTTAATTCAATTTTAAATATTTAAAAATTTCTATTTGATCCAATTATGACTTAAACAAATTTTATAAATAAATTTTACACATTCAAGATCCCAAATTTGATTATTTGAAATTTTGATTTGAGTTTTAAATTATAAATAACAACTTAGAATTCTCCATTTCAAATTTAATTTGAATTCTCAATTTAAACTAAACATCTCAAATTTATTTAATTATTTAAATATTAAATTTCAAATCACAGCCTTTCTAAATAAATTAAATTTGGAAAAAAAATCTATTTACTCACTACAAACAATCATCATCAAAAAAATCAACAAAATTTGATTTTCCACCAATATTATTCATTTTATTTATTTTGAATCGAAATTTAAAATATACAGAAAATATGGGATGTTACAGTTATACTTGATTTTAGGACATCGTCGATTGGCACATGAGTCTGGCAATTCCTCTGGACCATTGAAGGGCGTATGTGCTAGCCCGAGCACGCTTATAGCTTCTACATTTTTAGAATTTCCTTTTCATATCCAGTGACAATGAAAAGAAAAAGGGTTGATGTGCTTTTTGGTCAAAGCAGCCACAAGCGGAGTTTATGACTAACAATGCGCTAGAATCTCGAGAATGTCATCAAAATGCACAAAGCAATTTGGTCGAAGTCGCGACATGCTTGGAACCGAGTTAAAACATACTTCATTCTCGAGATCAGCATAGATTGGATCATGTGCGGAAAATGCATGTCGATCACTCAAAAAGATTTGCACGCACCGTGCCGATCACTTAAAATCATCAGCGTAAATATCTGGCATATTGGCTCGGCATCGCGAAATCTCGTGATCGGCATGTCTCAACCAATCGAATTTACATGCGCACACTTGCCACGGTAAGCCTCTCAACTTGGCATAACTTAAGGATCATTCGCATCCCCTACAAATTCGAATATACATTTTTCGTATCCCATATCGAATATAAAAAATGTAACTCGTATCCCTTCATGAGATTCAGTGAACATCACTTTCGGCGAGCTCGGAACAACGAAGCGCATTAGTGCGAAGGCAATGAAAACAACACCTCATCCCTAGGCATTGTATCCCATTATGGTATGCGAATTTCACATCCCACCGCAGGATGCAAAATTCATATCCCCTTGGGGATGCAATTCTAAATATGCTTGCCATGGCAGGAGTTAAGACATGCAGATCACCCTATTTTGGTTAGTCGACAAACCGGATCATAGTTTCCATCTTGCCAACCCGGAATGCGAAATTCTACAAACAACATGGTTTTTTGGCAATGTTTTCGGAATGCGAATTTGCATCCCCTTGGGATAGGAAATTCGGGCTGATACCACCAAACCTCACCTGTAAATACCCCCTTTCTTGGGATTCTAAAGCATTGGCATTTTTGGACATCAACTACACCATGACATACAAGATTGGATCTCCAAGACACCAATAATGGCTGCCATTGTTATTTTCATGAATTTTGGACATCTTTTAGACTTGTAGATGCTACACAAATGTTTGTCAACAACTTTTTAGGATTTACTTTGACCTTTGGACATTCCTTGGACTTACAAACACTATATAGAAGTCTGCCTACAGTTTTTTTTGGCATTTGGACATTCCTTAGACTATAAGACGCTACATAGAAGTCTACCTACATTTTTTTGGCACTCATGCACGCTCTTAGACAATAAAGCTGCTTTTTGGATGTTGTTGCACATACCAAGACATATTGGCTCAACGAAGAAGAAGGGAATTTTAGCCAAAGTTTAGAATTGACATGGCATTTATTATTCTATTATACAACTTTGTATACTCAAATTGTATGAACTTGTACAAATATTGTAATCGACAGATATATGATAATTGATTACAACAAAGTGAGAGTATTCATTAGTGTTGAACAACAATAAAAGTTGTGCGTCACTTTACATTTCTCCAACTTTGGAAATTTGGATTACAAGTTTAATAATAAACGTACACTTCGGGTTTGGCGTGCGCAAATAACCAGTTTCCCACTTCAACACTTTGGCGCGCTAGGTAAGGATGCAACAACTCTGACTTCAACTTTGATTTTAGCTCTTGGATTTGGCTTTTGTTTTCTGCTTTGGTTCCAAATTTCGAATTTGACTCTATTTCAAAAACAGATCTCGCTCACTATTCATCGTGGTTAAGCGCAAGAAGCTTGAGTTATTGTTGAAGCTCAAGATGCTGGTGGTGAAGGATGTCAAGAAATTTCTTCGACTGGTAATCCCTCGAACAACATAAATCGAGAAAATGTCAAAAGGTTGATTAAGAATTTTTCTACGGATTAGAATGATATATTCGAGTGGTGGGAGGAAGCGATGACTATTTTTCTTGCTCGGATTAAGGCTAGACTTTGAAGTCCTGGATGGCTGACAGGCCAGGCATATATTATTGGGAGAAGAACTAGTATTTCGTGAGTCACGACTCGGGGGAAACCATGCAAACTAATCGGAAGGGCGACGCTGATTCTTAGACTAGTGTCGGTCCCTCTACACTCGGGGGGGGGGGGGGGCACCCCTAGTCCCAACATTGCTCGAATCAGCGCAACTTAGATTGGTCTGGTCGCGGGCTCCGTCATTGGTAATGTGGTTCAAGTACCTTTGTGCACAAGTTTGGAAGGTAGTGCTCCCACTGTTTCGAGAGTAATGATTCTTCCCGATGCGGCTCCTCGGGTTGGGGTCCTACCAGATGTTCTTCTTGCAAGTCATCTGGTTTTCAGCATGGACTTAAACATTGGGTGTACCAGTATTGCTTTAGATAACTTGAATCAGTTTCTTGGTATAGGAAGTGAAAGTCAATACACCAAAGTTATTCGGCGCTATGCTCGGGATGAGGCTCCCCATTCAAGCTTGGACTATGTTACTCACAGCCCCTTCTCTCAAGACCTTAAGATTTTTCAAAACCCACCGGACTTTAAATTGCCAGTGCTAGAAGCTTTCGATGGTATGAAAGATCCTACAATTCATCTTACATGCAACATGCGCCATATGGAAGCGCTTTTTCCTTTGGACACCTTGATGGCAAAGTGCTTCCCACTCTATCTTAAAGATGTTTTTGCTTTGTGGTTCAGACAATTGGAACCCAAATCTATCAACAGTTGGAACGTCTTGGTTGGAAAGTTCTTCAAGCAGTTCAGGGTTCATATAGTCCAAACAAGGAATGTTATGACTTTGACATCATTTATGAAGAGGACAGTTAGGCTATGCGCACATTACTTCAAAGGTTTAAGGCAGTGGTGGCCTATATTGATAGGCCAGATCCGTCCATGGTTCTAATGATTGCCATGTCCGACATTCTTGACAAAACTGAATTCAAAATCACATTGCGACAGGACCCGTAAAGGGATCTTGCCGAATTCGACTTCGAAGCAAAAAGGTTTCTAAGGGAGGAAGATTCCTTTAATGAAAAATTGTTCACCAAGTCAACTCTACGAAGGGCGGAGGGTCATCTGCTCCTGCAAAAGGAAAGGGTAAGTCTTGGGACGATTAGAACACATGGCCTCATTTCGAGCCAAAGTACGTGGAATAAACCAAACTCACTCATGGCCTAGAAAGGATTTATCTCGACATTCACGAAATTGTGCATTTCCAGAAGCCTTCCAATAGGGACCCAACTCCAAAGCAAGCAAGCTTTGACAAGTACTGTCTCTCTTTCCTAAGCTACCCGATCATGATACCGACCATTGCATGTAGTTCCACAATCTTATTGAGGCACACATCAGGTGCAGCGAACAACCGTAGTATTTCAAGAATTTGGTAACTACAGCACCATATGCTTATCCCTTTACAACATCTCATGATAGGAGAAGACCGGGATGCTACCAAGGACTTATAATACTCTAATCGTCCATGATGAGTCCTTTTGGCTTTCTGGACTCTGGTCTGTTATCTATGTTTATTCTTATTGTTAGTGCCTATGCATGCACGGAACCGACCTATGATATCAATTCGTACTCTGGGTTAGACTATCGACTGTTGTACTTTTATGGTATCAATAAAGATACGTTGGGACTTCGGTCCATACTTGGTACGCCAAGTGTGAAAATGGGCTCCGGCTCCACACTTGGCGCGCCAAGTATAAAAATGGGCTCTGGCTGCACACTTGATCCGCCATGTATAAGAAAGGGCACCGGCTATGCACTACATCAGTCAAGTATAAAATTTGGACTCTAGCTCCATACTTTGTCTTCCAAGTATTAAATCAGTACTCTGGTCCCCACTTGACCAGTCAAGTATAAAATTCAGGCTTCGGTCCCGAATTTGACCAACCACTAATAAACTTCGAACTCTTGTTCACAACTTTGGACTATGTTCCATGACCTCTCAAAACTTGGGCTTTCGGGTGTTAAGATTCTCTAAACGGTTTCGCCAAGCATAAGAACTTCACGACTTGGTCCTCCAAGTATGGAAATTCCTTAGCTTGACCCTCCTAGTGTAGGAATCACAACAACCTGGCTCGTCAAGCACATAATATCATATAACTTGGTCCGTCAAGTACGAAACCTTTTTTTACGTACATATTTGCTTCGGTAGGACCCAACATTCCAATGACTTCTAATTGTCTAGATCCTAGGCATCCACGACTGAACAATCTATCAAAATACGATCTTATTGATCATTAAACTTCCATTCTAATACGATCACAGTGATCATCGTATCTCTATTCTAAATATGATCTCAGTCATCATTGGACTTCCATTCTAATACGATCTCATTATTCGTCTGATTTATATTGTAAATATAATCTCAATTATTATTGAATTTCCATACTATTACGATCCCAGTGGTCGTTAGTTTTCTGTTTCATTACGATCTCAATGATCGTTGGATTTCTATTCTATTACGATTTTAGCGATCGTCGAGCTTCTCCAAAATCTCAGTTCATGTATTTACAACTTTCCGAAGTACACGCGAAACGCATCTTTCTTTAACCAAGAAATACATGTTATAGGGGGAATGTGTTAACAAGTTTTTTGGTCAAAGCAGTCACATGCTGAGTTTATGGCTAACAACGCACTCGAATCTCGAGAACGTCATCAAAAGCACAAAGCAATTTGGTCAAAGTCGCAAGCGTATAGAATCGAGTTAAAACATACTTCGTTCTAGGGATCAACATTGTTTGGATCACGTGCGGCAAACACATACTGATCACTTAAAAAAGCTTGCATGGACCGTGCGATCACTTAAAGTCATCAGCGAGATCACCATCTGGCAAAGATCTGGCACATTGGCTCGGCATCACGAAATCTCATGATCGGCCGTCTCGACCAAGTGAATTCACATGCGCACACTGGCCCCGGCAAACATCTCAACTTGGCATAACTTCAGGATCATTTGTGTCCCTTAGGGATACGGATATACATTTTTTGGATCCCATATGGGATATGAAAAATGTATCTTGTATCCCATACGGATATGAAATAATATCCCCCTGAGGTTACAATTTCATATCCCTTTTGGGGATACAGTGAGCATCACTTTCGGCAAGCTCGGAACAGCGAAACGCATTAGCGTGATGGAAAAGCAAACGATGCCTTGATACCGTGGCATTAAATTCTATCATGGGATACAAATTTCGCATCCCACTGTGGGATTCAGAATTCACATGCCACCTAGGGATGCGAATTTCGTATCCCACCACAAAGTATGAATTTTGTATCCCAACAAGGGATACGAAATTCGTATGCTCTAGGGATGCGATTTTGAAACTACTTGCCATGGCAAGCGTTGAGCCATGTGGATCACGCTATTTTCCTTGATCAACACACGCGGATCACAATTTTCCAATTACAAATATGGGATGCGAAATTCTATGAAAAACCTGGTTTCTTGGCCAAGTTTTCGAGAATGCAAATTTCACATCCCCTCGGGATACGAAATTTGGGTCGCACTTGTCCTTGAACGACGCTCGGTATTGTTTGATCGATACATGACGATTTTGATTTCCTAACGTCTTTTATGACGATAATATTACACATAGGAAACACACGCACTTGTCTGTTCTGAATAAGATCTTCCTTTTGCAAAGTGGCGATTAAATATCTGACTTACAAACATTCTAAAAAGGAGGACTCTTATCAATCCAAAGTTGATTCAACTTTGGCCACGTACTTCTCCACGGTTCATATTGAGGCCTCCGCACATGCCTTCATGGAAAGAGTCATCACTATGACAGGGCATGTGCCTTCTAACACCGAGTTATAGGCTTATAGTGAATCCGCCTAAGAGATGCCCTTCTGTGTTTACACATCGAATGCTTCAACATGTGTGCATTTAGTTCGAGATTCCTAAAAGCGACATACAAATGTCGACTCAACATGAAGTTGTGGATATGTCTCCCTCTGGTTTTACTTCTTGTTATAGCTACATGTACCTGAATGGGATATTCCCTCCTTTTACCCTCCCTTATGGGATGTGCTTTAGGAGTTAGGAATTGTGTCGTACTAGCTTTGCCTAAATGGTTACGTCGTGTTAACGGGAATAGTTTTGCAACATTAGAGGCATAGTCTTTGACAATGACATCATTGCCGCTATTCCATCTAGTCGTTTCATAAGCTTTTCCATGTAGTAGCCACTGATTCACATGATATTTCTTTATGCGATGCGCTTATTGTTAGGGATTGAGACGGTGGTGATGATGGTTTTGATGAAAACAAGCTTATTTAAACTACTACTGTAAAATGTTTACTAACACTATTATCTAGAATATATATATATATATATATAAGAAATATATGCAAGATTTCAAAGAAGAGGAGTTCAAGATAGAAGACTTATGAGTGACAAGAGTTCAAGAGTTTAAGAAATAAAAGTAATAGAGCCTAGCTTTCTTGTTAAAACTCTATAATAACACTGAATCCTTATTTCAATCTTTCTTGCTATTTTTAATATCCTTATCTTATTTTCAATCTGATTTCAAAATTACTTCCTTATTTCAAATCTATATTTATTAATTTTTAAATTTATTTTAACTCCGGATTTTAAAATATATATTTTATTTCTTAGAACAGTTTAACTCCTGATTCAAAGATTTCTTATTTATATGATTGTTATTAATTTTATACTAAGTTTGAATATGGTTACTAAAGTTTTAATTCCCTTTACTTATATTTATATCCTCGGTTTTAAAACATTTCTCATATTTATATTCATAGTTGTATATATGTTTTAATACCATTTATATAGTTTTTAAATCATTTTCATACATGTTTTTAATATATATTTTTACATCAAATACTCTATTTTAAAATATAGGAAAATAGTTTTTTTTTAATTTAAGATTCACCATAATTTATTTAAACATTGCATGCCTTAGTTTGAAAATTTTATATTTCAAATTTTATGAAGGCATGTCGTCATGGGTAACCCCCCATGTCAACATGGTGACAGTTGTATTTCAGATTCTAGTTTTGAAAAGGTGTGTTTTTTTTTAATTCAAAACCATTCTGAAAGGATTTGATTGTTGGGAGATTATAAAATAGGCTTCTAAAATCGAATTTTCTTAACTAATTTTCATTATCTTCTTCTTCCTTTATCTTCTCTTCATAAATACTCTTAATTTTTTAAATTATATACTTTTAGTCTGCCAAATCTCAAAGGGAATCTCATCGATTTCCTTTTATTTTTATTCTCTACCACTCACTCTCAAAGACTCAAGTGCTACTCAAGAGTTATAGAAGTAGATAATAAAATATCAAATACTACAGTGGGGCATTCTATACTACACTTTAATTATTATGCCATTTTTATCTTCGATATTATGCTCAAATGATAACCAGCCATTCAATATTGCGCTTTAATTACTGTAATGGGGCATCAAAATTGCTGGCTCATAGTTATAGAAGAAGATTCAATGGTTTTGCTAATGAATTAACAAGCACAGAAGCTAAATGTTTATCTAATAAGGAAAAAATAAAAAAAGTTCCTAATAAGAATTTATAGGCTTGATGTGCGTAAAAATGCTAATTTTGATTTTAATCTTCATAATTATGACCTGACAATTTTACAGTTTCAACATTGATATTTTTAGTTTTATGTATTTGATCATATATAGATTTGTTATATTTTTATTCAAATTATTTTATATATTCTTAAATAAATTTTTTTATGTGTTAATATGATTAAACTATACTTTTTCTACGATAGAATATGTTTATGATGTTTCAAAACATTTTATAAAAGTATATATTTTCAAAATAATTTCAAAACAATGTAGTTTCAATTTTTAACTAGGACATGTCGACATAAGGTTTCATATATGTCAACATGTAACGCTAAAATATTCAAAATTCAAAAGGAAGTGTCTTTTTATGATAGGTTTCTTCTAACTGCCATAACTCTTTACAACTATAAATACCCTTCTTCCAAAAATGAAAACCAATGTTTTTCTCTTTTTTACACTCTCTTTAATTTTCTCTTGAAAATCTTAATTTCTATCAATATTTTCTGTCAATTTATCAATCGAATCAAGTGTTTCTTCTCCAATTTGACTCAACATCAACATCTATTTATACTAAGATCAAAGTAAAAAATTAGAGTTGTAGGAGCAATTGTAATCAAGATAGAAAGATCCAAGTCTGTATTCATTGTACAAAAAACTCAAAACCAAATACAGGTATGACATGTAGCCCTGAATCTAGTTGGATTTAATTGTGCCAGTATAAAGCATTGGGAATGACTTATTTGTCCGGAAATCAAGCTGGTTAACGATCTGTGGTCGCAGATCAAATTAGCCTCCCTAGAAGTCGGCATTATGGAGGGTGTCTACTTATGGCCTTGAAATCAAGGAGTGTAATTGTTGATATTAATGAAGACTATACATAGTGCGGAACTGGATGTAAGGTAATGCTTAACCAGTACAAATATTTCTTTATATGTTCTTTCCTTTACTGCTTTTTTTTTAAACTTTTATTGCATTTTTATTCAGTTATTTGATTATGTCGTCATTCTATTCGTATAGTAATAATCATAATCGAAAATATTTCAAAAAAAATTCACAAATGTAAGAAAACACTATCACCCGCTCTAGTGTTAATCTAGCCATCCGATCCTTAATCTGCATCAGTTTTGGTGTGCTTATCTAAGCACGAACGATTGTCGTATTCCAGCTAATCCATTATCATATAAGGACTAGTTTGATAGACACAGAGTGATTAGAGATTAGTACCTGCATGCCCTACGTCAAGCTGGGTAGGTGCTTACTAGTACGTACTTCATAGACAGAGACTATGATGCATATCAGGATAAGTAGCAACGCATTGATTTATGTAGCCAGACTATAGTCATAGGGTCAACTTTGATCATATAGTCCCTTACGTCTATATTGGTAGCGAATAGATATAGTAGGTATCATTTGATACTATTTTATCACAATTCTCTCAAAATGCAATGCAGTTATAGCCTTATTATGCTTTTAGAGTTTATGATGTCATAGGTGCCTTAATTGAACAGTTCATAGTCATTCTAGATCACCACAACTGTCTAGGTGTTCCTTTAGTTTTTTTATACCCTCCTTATAAGGTAGTTTTCTTACATATGTGCAACTTTACTACTATTTAACACTCAATTGCTTAAAATTTAAATTACTTCTTTCCGTCGTATGCATCCAGATTGGACTAAGCCCAAGTTTCACTTGTTCTGTATCGTGATATGATGCTTGCACATTTACATACTATGCACAACATGTACTTGTAGCATACACATATGTTAGAGGATTCTGCTAATTAGTTATCTACTAAACTAGATTCGTACGAGGCTATTGGGACACAAGGTGGAGGTGATGTTAATTCTAGTGGGTTTAGTGCTGGTAGTGTTAGAAATAGTAATGATAAGGCATACGACGATCGTTGGATGATGATGATTATGGAGTGGGTAATGAGGATGACGACAATGGGGAGGATGGTGACGATAGCGAAGGTGATGATGAGGACGATGATGGGGATGATTATGATGATGATGCATCTTTGAAGTTATTGTATGTTATTCATTGTACGGACATTAGACATTTTATTTTCTGCATTTGCAACTATAGCTTAGTTAGTATTTTTTCATCGTGATATGTATAGTTATATTAATTTTTAACCCCAACTACACTACTTAAATGAATAACTCATCATAAAAGATGATAAATCAATAAGTATTTTAGACGTATATATACAATAAATTGATAACTACCCTAAAAATACAATGGACATGAACGAAACCCAACGAACACAAATAAACTATGCATCACATTCAATTTACAATGTCATAAAAGCATTTCCAAGTAATTTTATCTTCTGTTCTGACTCATCTGCATATGTGATGACCCTTTCACATAAACGATAGTCTACCCTTTCCGGGTAGTAGCATCCACTCAGCCAAAATGAAGATAACCGGATTCTACAACCAAAATTTTCTCCATTCGCCTTTACTGTTTTCTCCGCCGCATGCTCGCAATGGAAGTAAACTGGGTATGAGTCAACCTCCTGTTCATATGGAGGTTGAAGAACTGCAATTTGGTTTACCTCTTGTTCAAATGGAGGTCGACCAACTAAAACCTGGTCTACCTCTTGTTCATACAGAAGTTCAATAACCTCGTGAAGTCTTATTTGTTAAGATATGGGAACTATGGCCATGTCCTCGTATTCTTTCTCTTGATTATCGATAAGTTAATCCTCATAGGTGTGTATGTGCACTTTTCGATGACTATTAAACTCCTTTAGAATCAATAGACGAAGGCCATGATGGCATTGCTTTGAGGAGAGATATGTGTGAACTGTCTTGGTGCTACACGATTGTCTGCATGTATAATGCGTTTTTCTTCAGCCAAGGAGGCACCTCCATTGATTGAAATGACTACGTATTTCTAATGTTTTTTATTTGACAATATACTACGACATTTACACGATGCAGTAAATTTCTTTTTAGTGGACTTGACACATAAGCAAATACATTAACAAGAAGAAGGGAACTACAGGAAACCTATTGTGAAGCATACGGTTCAAATTTAGAGAAACATTAGGACTCAATCTTCAATCGGAAATACATCAACTATAATCAAGAAGCATTCCACAAAACACATATGCATGATTACTTGGCTCGGGATCCAATGTGTGGTACAAAGATGATTCTTCGTTGATTCAAACTTTTTCGTTCATTTGTATTGTAAAATTCTTGAAAGAATTCAATAAAGTAATAATTCCTTTGTTAGTAAGCAAGATTCTTCCAAAATGCAAGGTCTAAGTAGGCATCAAAAGATGACTGGGGCTATGAGGATGTTAGTATATGGTACAACTGTTGATATCCTCGATAATGCATACCAAGAGAGTGCGACATTGAAATTTTTTGATCACTTTTGCCAATCCATTATGGACATTTACGGGACCGAACATCTTCGTTCTTCGATGAAACAGATGTTACGTGATTGCATGAAATGCATGAAAGCAAAGGCTAGCCCGAAGGCTCAGATGTATAGATTGTATGATGTAAAGTGGAAAAATTTATTCTAAAGCTTTTCATGGAGCATACAACGGTAGTGAAAAAAATCCAACTATAATCCTTAAAGTAATTGCATTTCATGATTTGTGGATTTGGCATGCATTTTTTGGTACATTTGATTCTCTAAAAATTTAAGCATTAATTGTCAAATGAACACATTTTTAAAATGATTTGGCACAAGGTGTACCAACGTCTATATTGCTTACTCTTGTTCATAACACGTAAGATCATGAATATTATGTAGGAGGTGGAATTTGTCCTAAATGGATCATAATTGCAAAGACTTTTGCGATCCTAATGACAACAAAATAAAAGAAAAAATGCGCATTATAAGACGAACAAAGGGAAAACGTAGAAAGAGATTTTTAGTGCTTCAAGCAAGATTTGCAACAGTAAGTAATCCACATGGATTATGGAGGATATCGAAAATGGATATAATTATATTTTGTTGTTAAATTCATTATGACATGATCATTGCAGACAAATTTGGTATGGACTATCCCGATTATGAACAAGATGAGGCTAGACAACCTGAATTGTTAAACGCAACCACGTTACGAACTAAAGGAGAGTACGCAATTCATGTGGTTCATTACAATATGTATTGTAATGCAACTATTCATAATGGGTAGCAAAATATCTGATGGATCATATTTTAATTCTTGTGGAAATTAACAGTTCCTAATAGAGGCCTCATCTTTAATTATGTGTGTTTGCTTTTATTTATTTAATGAAATATCAAATGTTATGATTATTATATTTGTAATCATAATTTATTTTTTTGAAATAAAACAAATATGTTAATTAAAGATTTCACCAAACGAAATGGTAAATCATTTAATATTTTGAATGTAAATACTATTGGATTTTAAAACAGTAACTAAAGATACGTTTCACTATTACTCCACTACATATGTTTCGTTCCTGATCTACTCTCAACAATGCGTTGCTTGTATTCTATAACTAAGGTATCTTGATGTTGATGCTCTATCTGGCCTGAACGTCCGCGTTGCCCTAGGCAAAAACGTAATCAACAAAGAAAAATGGCGACTGCGTTGCACCAGGCAAAAAAAATTTTGCAAAAACAAATGTGGCAGCAGGGTTAGGTCATAATACATCATCTAGGAAAATAGCAAACGCCCAACCGTTGGACCATACAACTAACTACTTACATCTTTAGCGTCTCAATATAAGAACTTTTTTTAATAAAAACATAAACCTATCACCACCACCTCTGGTGCCCCTGCCAGATATGATGCCCTAAGCGACCGTTTTAGTCGCCTTGCCCTAGGGCCGGGCTTGTCTATCTTAAACCTCTCATTCTCAGTTTCGACTATGTTCTTTACATGGTAAGCTTCTCTATACCACCCCTTTGATGTTCTGCATTTTCTTTTGCATATGTGCCATACATAATGGCTATTTGAGAGTCAGTCTGGGACTGGACAACAATCTTATTCTTAGCTGCCATTTGCCTAATTAGTCTAGCATCTTCATATAGTCTTTTTTTCTTCCTCTTCAAATTCAATATCTAGACATGTATTGTTGTAATCTTTATTGGAAGAGTCCCCTGAACAAAAACTATAATCAATCCTCAAAGTTTTTTTTGCTGAACTTCGATTGGACATCTCTTAAGCTCTTTGCATTATTGGATCTCCATTTTTCACGCTACATAACTGTTTCTCTCAAAAATAAATAAATAAGTCACAACAATTTTCAACTTGATAATAATGAGGTTTCCCAACACAATTTTCCTTAGAAATAATTTCAAGAACTGATCATTCACTAATATATTCAGTCGAAAAATAAAAAAACATAATGAATGAACAATATACGAATATAGTTGCGAATTGAAATTTCAGAAACTTACCAACTTTGCTTCGCTCCCATTCCATTTGGATTTGCTTTTCTAATTATGTGAATTTGAGACACTTAGAGCTACGCCTGTTGAAATCTTTCCAAAATTATCAGTAATTGCAGACATTTGTCTTGTCTTCTCAATATGTTTTGGTTGTATGAGGTCATTACATTTACCCAAAATGCTTCTTCATTTTTCCTTCATCGAATCTTTGGAAAAGTGGCAACAGATATAACAAAGATCTATATCTTCTTCGCTACTCCTTAGATTGGACGAATGGAAAATTAAAGGAGGACGGTTTTAGGGAAAAACACTTTGATTGGGTTACGGATCAAAAAACTCAATTATTCAAATGCATCGCTTCATTGCAAGATTGAAATGGAAGAGACATATTTTGATTATGCTAAATTAGAGAATACTTGTTTTTAGTAAAGGAAATGATTTTTGTACTTTAATAAAATGAGCTAAATTCATGGGATAGAATAAAAAAAATGACCGTTTATATCCATTATAATTTAAAAATATGACTGCATATAACCGCTGTAGTGGACCTGAATGCTCACATAGTACAATGCCTTATGGCTATTGGTGGGGTTGGATGGAGCTAGATGGAGGGGGTTTTAGTTTTCCATCCATTTATTGGATACCCTGACCCTGACTTAGGCGTTCACTGCATGGATTTGCCCTGAGTCCGGTGTTCGTCAAATGTATGTCCGGACTTAGGCGCCTAGTACAAAATACAATCCCTGAGTTCAATTCATATAATCATATATTCAATAGAATATTAAGGACATAACCGAGGACTCAACCCACTTTTCGTAAAATTCAACCCCTAATACTAACTACTGGAAATTCCCTATTGGTGAACAAAGCTGGACGTTCATAAAGTTATAAGGAAATTCGAACTTCATTAAAGGAAAAACAAATTAAAATGAATGGTAAAAACGAAAAGAATGGTGGCTTCCATTTATATCTTTTATGTGTTTGTTATGAGCCGTTGGATTTGATGTGTGGGAAAGGATATGGAACACGTAGGTTCAATTGATTACCTTGGTAAATCAACTTCCATATCAGTAAACCATTGTCGTTCTCTCCCCATTTCCCTTGTTTCACCGTGTTCCCCCACTCAAATTCCAATTTTCGCTTTTTTGCATTTAAGTCCCCCAACAATTGAGGAATTTAACTGCAAAAGGTGAAAATAAGGAAGCTGTGATTGGGTGGAACATGGAAGGACAGGGAAAATAGGGACAGAACAATTGGTGCGACCATTTCTGAAATCCTTTAGCGAATCGACTTGAGACTGCCAACAAAGAAATCATAAGTGTCGGTAGCATTCAAAGCATGAACACAAATTCTTCCTCAGCCCATAGACTCGAGACCTTGGATGGACAAACATTTAAGTACCCAAAAGGACCAACTTTTTGTGAGAAACTTATATTTAAACGTATATAGCCCTTAATTTTCTAAGATGTGAGACATTTTTCCTCATCTCTTCTCCTCTTTTTGAAAAACAAAACGAGGAAATACTTAAAATATCCAATATTTTCACTTATTTTCAAGGATTGAATAATTAAAAACATTTTAAATTTAAAAAACGAAATGGTTGTATCACTTGAATGATTGACTACACGTACCAAAATGGGATTAAGCCTAACCTAGTTCAAGATCAAGGAATTGCATCATGGTGAAAATTCATATATGAATAAAAGGTATCATTTGAATTTGAACCTTTACGTAGTGTAAATCATTCAAGCAATATCTAGATTCTATATTGAACGAATCTTGAATCAAATACCTCTAATGATGAACCAATACAACCACACATGTTGATTTTCTTAGATATAGTGTTCTATATTGCTCAACATGTTAATCGCTATATGCAATTTTAACTTTGGGTTCATGAGTCTACTTTAAAAAGCAGTCTTACGTTATGAGAAAACAGTCTGACTTCCATACTCATACATGCTTAAGGTGTTTCTTGGATACACATTTTAAGTTAATCTAGGCTTACTAAAGATATTTTATCTATCATTTGTTCTTGTAGAATCCAAAACTAAGTAATATGGGAGTTCTTGATTTAATTTTTCATAATCATTATCTTAATTTGTTGGTCCCCATTGAACTTTGCGTGACCTTTTCAGATCATAAGTTGGGTTTTCTTAATGTTTATCAACCTTCATTCACACACCTTAATCTCATTTTCTTTGACTTTATAAAAATCACTACCATTGGAAGACTCTTAGTGAGTGGATCAGCCAGGTTTTTCTTTCTTTTTATGTATTCAACAGAATGTCTTAGTCTCACATAATCAGACTTCATGTTATATGCCTCGTTATAGATATTGTATACCATAACCTGATCATTACAGTTAATTAATACTGCTGGAGATAACTTCTTCCATAATGGAACTTCCATTAATAAATCCCGAAGTCATTCTGCTTTCTTACTTGAATCTGCTAATGCACGGAATTTTGAAAACAATGTTGAATCAGATATACAGGTTTGCTTCATGGAACCCAAAAACATTGCGGCACCTCCTAATGTAATGATATATCCATTCATAGACTTGGATTTGAATTCAACGTTGTTTCAGGTCGCATCACTATATTTTTCTTTTACATCTGGACATCTTTTTTAGATAAACCATAGTTAATGATCCTTTCAAATAAGTTTGAACTCTAAAAATAGCTTTCCAATGTTCGAAACCTAGATTACTCGTAAATCAATGCAACATGCTTATATCATGTGCGATACCGTGCGTAGTTAAATGCATAACATATATAAGATTCACGATAACACCAGAATACTCGAATATTGAGAAATGGTGCACCTAGCGTTCTTTACCTATTTAATACTATGATCTAAAGGAGTTGGTATTGTTTGTCATTAAAATGACCGTACTTTTTGAAGAACTTCTCAATGTAATGAGATTGATTTAACAACAACCCCCCTTCTTTCCTATTGATTTTAATTCCTGTAATTATGTCAGCATCTTTAGATCTTTTATATCAAACTTAGAAGATTACAACTTCTTAATTTCATACGCAAAAGATACACTTGAACCAAATATCAGCATGTCTGCGATGTATAAACATACCGTGAAGTAATCGATGTTATCCAAATGTTAAACAAAAGATACATTAGAACCAAATTCGTACGTATTTCTGGTACATAAAATACATTGACTATTGTAAGAACTTTTTCAAATATGAGTAGAAGTTATATAGTGCATTTTCCTATAACTTTTCTTAGAACCTTATTTACTCCACTGACTTCGTTAGTTTCTCTATTTTTTCTTTGTAATTCTTAAACAGACTACGGTCTTTGTAAATGTGAATGGTTACTCTAATATTAAGCCACCAATCATTATCTATGCCACTAACAGAGTTTGCGTCTTGCACTACGGCCGCAAGAGAATCTTCACCCATGTTCATTTTTTGTTGTTTCTTCTGCAAATTATAGTCTTGGGCGTAATGGTCAGGCTTGTTACATAAATAACAAGCATGTTTCCTTTTATGCTAGGGATGATTTTTTCTCTTAATCTGTGTCACGTTCTTAGTCTTCAATTATTTAGTTATTCAACATTATTGGCCCGAAAGTGGGACTCAATTTGGGGATTATCATCTAGTTCTCGTTTACGAGAGACTACTTCAGTACGAAGATGACGCTATAATCATCTAAATCATAATTCATTTTCACATGTTTTAATTTTTTGTTGTAATCATTCCAAGCATTAGGGACTCTTGAAATTATAATTCCAACAAAAAAGATTTAGGGAGATCAATTTTACCATCTTTAAGTTGAATCACTAAAATGAAGATTTCACTTACTTGTTAAATTAAGGACTTATTGGCCACCATTTTGAAATCCATAAATTACAAATAAGAAATTTCTTGTTACTGCCTCTGATATATGGTATTTGCTTTCCAGTGCTGCCTAAAGTGCCCATGCAATTTCCAATATCCTATATGCAATGTAGATAGGAGTCAATAGTATACTCATTATGTGCCTTCTACAAAAAAAATCATCTTTGCACTTTGCGCATTTCACATTTTTAGCAGGAACATCTTTTGTTATTTCCTCTAGTATTACTTCCAAGTCATCTTCTAAAATATAAAACAGTTTCACGGTGATAGGGAAGAATTTCATTGTTTCTTATCAACGACCAAAATTATCTCCATCAATACGTTCCAATCGAGTTAAGTACGTATTCATGACTTGTAGGGCGCTCAATCCTTTCGTGATAGAGAAATATTTTTTGAAATTGGAAGAAAAGTTTGCGGTTTGAGACAAGGAAAATTAGGATGATGCCATACTTTTTGTATCGTTCCTTTTATAAAATAGTTCAACCCAGCATGTCCAAATAGGTGATCGAACTATTGACTTCTGAATCCAATGAAGCCATGGAACAACCCAAACAGACTAAAGATTTGTACGATCTTAATCTGACCAAGAACACTTTGTTAAAGTTTCCAATGATACAAAATTTGAAATAGATTAGAATGGAGAAGAAGATGAAAAAGAAACTGTAACGTCTCTAGGTTTACTGCACCCTGCAAGCGTTACAAACGTGTATAAATTGAAAATGTTATGGAAAATTTTATGGCATTGTAGTTATGAATATAGGTGAAGACAAAATAGCATCAGTTACAAAACTTCTACTTGCATGCCATGCATAATAATTTAAGTGTGCATTTATAACCCTATTTATTTTACAAACATCAGTTACAAATTGGCATGGAATTTAATATTTCATAAACCGGTACGAATACAAAAAGGCTTATAATACAATTGTTTTGTGACCAATCACATTCAACATAAATTACATATAACTGCTACCAATTGAATGCAAACTACATATAATGGTTCGTCATACTAAGGACGACACGGAAATGGAGAATAACAAAGGTCTTTTGTACATCTCCATAATCAACTTTAGAGAGGCACGAATGGAAGATAACAGTAGATTCCCACTTCTTTGCCTTTTAGCGGCTGCATTACATTTCCTATATCCCAAACCCTGTACACAGTCATTCCTAATGCTTTCTCATATACCCAAACCCTACTCCACGCACATGCTGTTAGAATTATTTTAACCATTCTTTCAACCTCACTATACCATCATTGTTTCCTTTCCCCGATTTGCTATGGCCCGCGCTTTGTGCTTTACTTCATTTATTTAGTGAACGATTTTCAATTCTACGGCTTTTCAAATAATTACCTTAGCTCCTTCATCTCCGTAACCACGATTTTGTGTTCTATTCCACTGTTGCATATATCATTACTTATACTTGCTTCGACAACAATTATAGACTATTAGCTATTTACATTCATGAAAAAATGGTTTTTTCACCTTCTACATCCATTTTAGCCTTCAAACAAGCGACCGCGCTTCATTCCAGACAAAGTACGTCTCCAACACCAAATATTGTGTTGCTTATGTATGCAAATTCATTCACACCTCGCACTCAGTTTTTTCACTTGCCTTATTTACATTTATTTTAATTGGTCGAATATACCAAATCGT
Source organism: Allium sativum (assembly GCA_030737875.1). Taxonomy (NCBI): domain Eukaryota; kingdom Viridiplantae; phylum Streptophyta; class Magnoliopsida; order Asparagales; family Amaryllidaceae; genus Allium; species Allium sativum. The sequence continues at coordinate 320,029,195 of CM060923.1, read as the reverse complement.
GGCAATAATAAATGCCTGCTACATAAACACATGTTATTATCCGTACGAGACCGACATGGTTGACAACATATTCTCCTTCATTTTTTAAATTTCATTTAGGTGATTAATCTTCTACAATGCCCTCCCCTTACAGTTTCCACCATCTTTATATTGGCGATTTATCAACGGTTCAATGCATAGCTCTTCATTTACAAATCCATTACTCAAAACGCAACGTCTATATAATATTTTGACATATTTGATACGTCCTTGTGTGCTTGCATATTCCTTTTTTGCTTGGGAATAAAATTGTCAATGTAGCTACTATTATGTTTAAAGAATACATTTTTTCCTTTGTTTTCAAATGATCAGCTGATTCCATAATTACAAGGCAAAGAAAATGCAACTTACCCAGTAAATTCACATTTTTCCTATTATACTATTTAGGTACTACCAGAATTTCACATGTTTCCCCCACAACTTTTCCTTCTGTTACGCAGCAATTAATTATTTGCATCAAACATTGAATTGCATAGGTACCTCTTGCTACTTGACATAATCGATGACATATCAACAAGCCAGTTGGTTGCTTTTGGCAAGGAAGCCGAGTTCCTTATTGGCGAATCAGTCACCTCTCTAATGTTGCCAGAGAAAACGGTACACTGTACAACCCTTACCACATTAAAATATATCACATAAAAGAGTATTGTAACCAGTCTTCTGTTCCATAGGCAGACAACTCTTCGCGACTTGATCAAATTTTCATCTCAATCACTGGGCGTTATTTTATGTTCCATGTCAACACTACACGGTTCAGGCAGGAAAGGAGCAACCACAATCTGATCGCATATAAAATCCACAATAGGGTGAAGGAGGAAACCAACATGGAAGTAACTTCGGATACAATAACGGTATCACCGAATATTCTTCTAACTAAAAATACAATTAGCTTTCCTATATCTCTCATTCGCATAAATCCAACTTAAAATTTTTAACCAGCTCTCCCAGCCATCCGAAGACCATGGAGCTGTACAAAAGAATCGTGCGACAAAGAAAAAACGTTCTTAGATTCTTCAACTATAAACTGCTCCATCCATGTGCATATTTACCTGTCTTCTTTCATTGTTTGTTGAACTAAATGCCATGTGACTGTTTTACCTTCCGTTTTGTTTGCTTCAGACTGTTCTACATTGTCGTTTTACCTCTTCTGTACGAACCTCTTATCCGTAAGACTTTCACTTCTGTTGTGCAATTATTTACTTATCCGTATTTTTGGCTACGTGTACCCATTTCTTTGCATTTTTTTAATCATTTACTATATAATGATATGGAGGATGCTACTCACTCGCACTTACGAGTTTATGACCATTTGTTTGAATTTTTTAACCATTTTTTAATCACCTATCTTATTCAAGAATTAAGTGTTCCCGCAATCTAGCTTCCTACAGTTTAATAAGCTAGAATATGTTAAGTATTTTTGCCTCGAACACAACTACTCAACTAGGTAGTGGTAACATCTTTATCATGGTCAGTTCAGAACAGTAGCTGCATCCAACTACGAATCAAATGGTGCTCCACATAACATCAAATTCAACAAATTCAGTTATCTTACCATTTCACAACATTTGCACTTGGAGGTGGAGTTTACATAACCCAATACCTTCCATGAGCTGCAAGTTGAAGGAAAAACAATAGACGTATATGGATCAGTAAGCATATTTTCATTTTCGATATAACTAGAGCACAACTTCCATTACACGACATAACACAACTAATTTGAGCGACATGTGAACACCTTTGTTGTACTTGCATCATCTTTGCTATTAACTTAAGGTGCTATACTCAAAATAAACAACTGAATGGTATGTTTTCAACCAAAAACTTAAATTTTCCTAAGTCGTCAAAATGTTTATCATATGTCATCCTCACCTTGCATTCTATTATATGTTGAAGACCTAGATTACAGGAGTGCATAGCTGTATGTTCAGCTTCTGATTAAGGTAATCTATTGGATAGCTACTATTACGTATAAGATCTATTTTGGATAAATAAATTATACTTCTACAAGTAGCAAATTACATTCATCCTGTCTAAATTGATACAATTGATTCATCATGCATTTTAGAATAGTGAACATATACAAATATTGTATCGCCCTAGAAATATTCTGTGATAACCCCAAACTTCCACGGAATGAAAGTTAGGAATAATCATTTGGAATACAACATAAATATAACAATACAGATCACAGATACAACATAGCATAGGAAAACTATAGAATAACTACATCATAACAGCGGAATATGAATGCCATCAACCACAGAATCCCACAGTCACAGAGTTTTAAATTATTACATCAAGTTTTTAGCAGAGGAAATAAGTTCTAACTTCCAACTAGAACAACTGAAAATAAAATAAGTCTGTATGAATGAAGATAAATGTAACAAAAGATAAATGATAGATAGTCTTCATGGTGCAACATAAGCACCTCCAAATAAGCAATACCAAGAAAGCTCCAAAGTCAGCAACTCCAAAGAAAGCAAAACCTGTTACTTGGCTGCCCGTGTGGAAAAGAGGGCACCCGAGTTTGCAAAGGTGAAAACAAACTATGAGTCAGTCGTGGAACTGATGTGAGAATTCTTAACTAATTTTAACTACTAGAAATAAGGCAAATCCAAGGACCACGCCGTTAACGCGTAACGAGTTTACCCCAATGGATTGCCGTGCATAATTTAAAGTGACAGAATAAATAATAAGTGAATCATAAAACAACGCTATGCTTTTGAGAAAAATGGAATCACCATAAGACCCAAGTCCCATCACACAATGCAACACAAACCAGAGGATAGGGTTTTACCTTATGGTGATTAAACATGCTAAATACGGTAAATACGAGTTTAATATTATTATTAGTGTATACGAAAACATTTCAAAATAAATGTATCAATCCTAGGAAGCATAGCTACCATATACTATGCCTCCGTACTAGTAATACAATCAAATTCGTAGGGTCGTATTTGGAATTTGGTTTCCATCATGAGTCAAGGCTAGGGAGGAGCGCCTTACCGATTCGAGACACTCTAGCGAATGTCTCAGGACCCCCCGCAGTGAACCCTTGGATCCTGCAGGGCCTATCCTCACATACAGCTTTACGGATTGATAATTCCTGAACACACGTTTCCCGATCCTATAGGACCTATCCGAGGCGCCTCATTCCATCATCCACATAAGTAAAATATCAGCCAGTTTAAGCACCGACACTACTTCTAACTAGAAAGTAACGTGCTGCTCTCCCTGCGTTTCCTTCTCCCGTTTTAGACTCCACCGGTTTGTGAGGTTCGTGAAGCTACGTAATACACAAAGCTATGCTTATTCAAGTTGTGCTTTGATCGTCACCACAAGGTTCTGCTTTTCAACAAGAAACCTTGATCATTGCATCTTAGTATGTCACACTATAACTCCATATCACACTACCAATCCTTTGCCGAAATATAAAAAAGGGTGTTAAGCAAGAGAATAAATTCCCCGCCTCCAATCACTCATACATTCGACAGAAAATTAATAACATGATATTAAACGAAGTACGATGTCAGACACACAATCCATTAATTAGCTTAAGCTCTGGGTCTGAGCGAAAACCAAACCCGTGAAATCAACATGTTCGTTTGGGCAATGACCATGACCCTTGATTTGGGAGCAAATCAAATCAGGACCTCGATCGTTGTCCTCTCGATGGAAGATTCACGGTCTTCATATCCCGTCTTCACACCTTGATTCTTAGCGTCGTTTGATTATTTGGAATGAGAGAAACTCGGACTTTCCAAATAATCCTCGTATATATATATATATATATATATATTGGAAATCCTTCTTATTCGTTAATATTATTTTATAACGATTAATTCTTATTTTAATTATTTAAAATAATTAAATTTTATATAATGACACCTTGAGTCTAAGGGCGACTATGGCGCTGCTTTCAACCAATTTTGATTTTCACATTTCTCGGAATCTATCCGTTTGATCTTGACGTAATATATATCGTTGGAAAGATTTTTCCAAGACGGTCCTAACGGTTTCAGTTTCAAGAAAATCCGATGGTCGGATCTCCTTGTATAGTTGTTTAAAGTTACAATTTCAAAACGTGAACTACTGCGCTCGATTCGTTTAATTTTAATTATATTTTTACATAAACATGTAAATATAAACATTTAACCTTTTTGTTTACATAGAAATGTAAATTACGATGCCCACTTCCATTCTTTCATTTCTCCATCCCTTTATTTACATGAGAAATGTAAATTATAATCCAATGATGATTTTTTTTTTAAATTAAAATGTAAATATAATTCCCCTTTTTAATTACATTATAAGTATAATTAACATTATAATGCAAACTTCCTATCTTTCAATTGCATTGTAAGACTTTCTTTTTAAATTACACTGTAAATGAAATTAACATTATATTGAAAGATTTTAACCTTTTTAAATTACATTAAAAATGTAATTTTCATAACCGTGCCAATCTTTATCTTTAAAATTATATTGAAAAGATAAATTTGATTTTATGTCCAACTCTCCTTCCTAATTACATCAAAATGTAATTTTCTATGCGATGCAAATTTCACGTCTTCTAATATAATAAACATGTAGTTTTTATCTAGAATGTAAATTCTAATCTTTAACTACATGATAAAAATGTAAGTTTATTTTCAATGCTAGTTCCCAACTTCTAACTACATATATAAAAATGTAATCTTTATTATACCGCAAATTCTTATCTTCTAATTGCATATAAAAATGTAATTTTTAATTTGCAATGTAAATTCTATTTCTAATTACATATAAAGATGTAATTTTTAATTTTAATGTGAATCCTACTTCTAATCACATTACAAAAACGTAATTTTTAATTTGCAATGTAAATTCTACTTCTAATTACATAACAAAAATGTATTTTTTTAATTTACGTTGTAAATCTCATCCTACGTTACATATAAAAATGTGATTTTTATCATGCGATGGAAATTCATGTTTTACTTACATATAAAAATGTAAATTTTAATTCATCGCAAAATCCTACCTTTTGTTTACATATAAAATGTAAATTTTAATTCATCGCAAAATCCTACCTTTTTATTTACATATAAAAATGCAAATTTTATTACATCGTGAAATCCTACTTTTTAATTTACGGTGTAAATTGTCATTTCTACTTACATATAAAAGGTATTCTTTATTTTACAATGTAAATTCACTTTTCTAATTACATATAAAATGTAATTCTTATTCAACTTTCATGTCCAATATTTCGTGTCCAATATTATTTCATGTCCAACCCTACCACAAACAATATTTTAAATAATCAAAGGGATCATATCGAATTAATAACATGAAGTCAATCTCGAGTTGAGAGTTCTAGTTCAATTCTGAGAACAACTAAGGGTGTGTTCTTACAAGTAAACATATGGTTCGTGAATATCAACAATCCATGATTGACAAGATTAACAAATAAATGATCCTAATAAATCACCAAACCTAGATCTAACACTTAAATTTTCAGATCTAATATCATAACATCACAAACAATTCAGATCCATAACATAGAATAACATCCATCGCATATCCATTTATATTTGTCATTCAAACTTCACATAACGCAAGAATTATAATTAAATAATTAAATTTAATTAAAAATAAATTCTCACATTGCTTGGATCTGTAATGAAGGTCCAAACTCGATCAGATCTCGTGTTCAAAGTCACGGCGGTTTCGGATCTGAAAGATTTCAATTTGAAGTTCATATATATAAATTAGAAAACAACTTTTAACAACTGTAAATGCGACATTTAAAAGCGTCGCAAATGAAATTGAATTTACCTTGGATTTTCAGAAAGTTCAAAACTTTAATTCGATTTATTTGAATCTGTAGTTGATTATTTGCAGATCCGAAAGCGTGACGTTGTAGAGCTTGAAGAGGGGAACGTTCGCCGGAAAAGGTTAGAGGTGCGGCGACTCGTGGGTGGCGCTATGGGCCCGCGTTCGGCCGGTCTTCGCGGAGGTGGTGGAGGCGGCTCGGGCAACGAGGAGGAGTGGTTCGGGTACCAAATCGAAGGGGGAAGGAATCTCTTCGAAAAAGTCTGAAGAAGTAAGGTGTAATTCTCAAAGAAGGAGAGATTTGTGTTTGAAAATCTGAGGAAAAGGGGAGTGGCGGCGGATGCTAAACGAAGGGGATGGATGAATAGTACCGTATAGCGTTTTTATAAGGGTATTTTCCCCGTATTTTCTATTTTATTTAATTTAACTAATTTCGGAAAATAGGGATTTTTCGTCCGAACTCCGATTCGCGCTCAACGACTGTCGAACAATAGGTTTTGACGCCTTTTGAATGCAATGGCGCTATTACTGAAGTCCAATTCTAAAGTTAAAAGCATGTTTCCTTTATTTTTAAAATAAATCTTTTATTTTTAATTCGAACGTACTTTCTAATTTTACCGGGTCACATACGAACTCAGAAAAATCCGAAAATATTATTTTTGGTTATGTTTTGACGATATGGTCTTAGCAAAACTAATTTCGTCGAATTATGAGATTGTTTGAAAAATGGTCATTTTCTGATTGATCCAATTTAACTGTAATTGACCAAAACACATTTTCCTTTGGCACGCTCACATATTAACTTCAAAAATTATGAAATTTGAAACCTAGCAATAATTTGACATCCCGGATCCAACAAAAGTGGTTTCGTCGAATTCTAAGGTCGAATGCAAAATGTCTATTTTCAAGGGCGATATATTCTCTATAGCGACCTTTCTGAAAATTCATTTGGCCATAACTTTTGATTTTCGCTATGAAACTTCGATTTTTCAGATTCATTAGAAAGATATTCTTTAACAGTTTTAAATATTTTTGGTTTCACCAAAATCCGATTTATCCTGCATCCTGTACAGTCAGTCAAAGTTCAGATTTGACTTTTCAAACTACTGTGCTATTCTTAATTCCTTTTATAATTAAATTAAACATATTCGTATTAAATCTAATCAAAATAAATTTCTAGTCATTTTTGTTTAAAATAATTCATTTCAACTATTTAAACACCTTTAAAATCTCTAAAATGAAAATTTTAAATTGGCCCCAAATTCTGGGTTGTTACAATCTCCCCCGCTTAAGAACTTTTCGTCCTCGAAAAGGAAAAAGAATTTAGAAGATTAGGGACAAATACGGAGAATGCTGAAATGATTAAGCGTACCTCAAAACAAAATTTAATCAGACATATCCACTCTGCATTTGGGGTAGGCCTGTTTGATACTCTCCTCAGTTTCCCAAGTGCAGTCTCTAGGATCACTGCTCCATTGCACCTTGACTGGGTTAATTCTTTTATTTCTCAGCTCTCTAGTCTCTTTGCCAATAATTTTCAGAGGCTCCCTTTTCACTGCAAGGCTTGGGGTAATCTCCAAATCTTGTTGTGCAACTTCCTCCACAACCAGATCCGGATCATGGACATGCCTTCGAAGTTGAGATAAATGGAATACATCATGCACTCCAGGCAACCAGTTGGGCATCTGAATTCTGTAGGCTAGGGTGCCAATCTTTTCAAGAATAGGGAAGGTGCCGATGAATTTAGGTGCTAATTTTCCTGTCTTTTCAAAACGGATTACTTCTTAAATCTGCAAAGCTCTTTTGTCTACTTTGGCCAGCCAATAATTGCTTTTTAATAAAATCAACTTTGTCCGACGCTTCTCGAACCATGTCTGGACGTAAAACAAGACGATTTCCTTTTTCAACCCAAAACGCTGGCGATCTACATGACCTACCATATAAGGCTTCAAATGGGGACATTTTCAAACTTGCTTGATAGCTATTGTTATATGAGAATTCAACTAGATGCAAGTGATCCTCCCAAGAGCCTCCAAAATCGAGTATGCAAGCTCGTAATAGATCCTCCAGAATGCGATTCACCCTCTCAGTTTGGCCATCAATCTGAGGGTGATATGCGGTACTGAGAATTAACTTCGTTCCCAACTCATTTTGGAATGCTTCCCAAAATTTGCTAGCGAAGATAGTATCACGGTCGCTAACAATGCTACTAGGAACTCTGTTTAAAACAAAGATTATTCTTTTAATATTCAATTTGAAAAATGAGAATTTTCATTCAGATAACGATAAAAAGGAAAGATTTAGCTTCATTACCCATGTAGCCTGACGATTTCTTTGAAATAGATTTGCGCCAGACCTTGAGCAGTTCTAGTGGACTTGACAGGTATGAAATGAGTGGACTTTGTGAAGCGGTCCACGATCACCCATATGTTGTCATTCCCTTTCCTAGTATGGGGCAGACCATCTATAAAATCCATGGAGATTTGGTCCTACTTCCAACTTGGGACCTCCAATGGCTGCAACAATCCCGCAAGCTTTTGTTGGTCGCTCTTAACTTGTTGGCATGTATGACATCTACTCACATAGATGGATATATCCCTCTTTATAGACCTCCACCAAAACGTGCGCTTTAGATCTTGATACATCTTGCTCATGCCTAGATGGATGCTAAGCTTTGATTTGTGGCCTTCATCTAAAACTTCCCTTATGAGCTCTCGAATATTTGGAACACAGATCCGCCTTTGCAATCTAAGGACACCCTTGCGATCTATTTGGAAGCTCGTTTTTTCAGCTCCTTGAATTTTCTTAATAATTCTTTAGATAAACTCATCCTCCTTTTGAAGAGCGGAAATTTTATCAATCAAAAAAGGGGTAATGATGAGGCTTGCGACAATAACGTTATTTCTACTGAGTGCGTCCGCCACAACATTGGCTTTTCCCGGCGTATATAAGATGTCAAGATCGTATGCTGCCAAAAATTCTAGCCACCGTTGCTGCCTTAGATTCAAATCCTTTTGATCGAAGAGATATTTCAAAGATTGATGGTCTGTGAATAATTCGAATTTTTCGCCCAAAAGATAATGTCTCCAAATTTTCAAAGCAAAGACTACGACCAACAACTCTAAGTCATGGACACGATAATTTTTCTCATGCGGCTTTAATTGACGACTTGCATATGCGACATCTTTGCCTCTTTGCATCAGTACCGCACCAAGACCACCAATTTGAGAAGCATCGGTGTAGACCTTTAAATCTTGGTTTCCATCGATGATGGTAAGCACGGGAGCAGTTGTCAAACTCACTTTTAGCTTTTGGAAGGCCTCCTCACAATCCGATGTCCAATTGAACTTGGTATGCTTCTTGGTGAGCTTTGTTAATGGGCTAGACAGCTTGGCGAAATCTTTGACAAATTTCCTGTAATATCCAGCCAATCCTAGGAAGCTTCTTACTTCAGTGGGTGTACTGGGCTGCTTCCAATCTCGAATGGCGACAATTTTACTTGGGTCAACAGCAATTACTTCTTTTGACACAACATGGCCCAAGAATTTTACTTCCTCTTGCCAAAATGTTCATTTGGAAAAATTTGCTTTTAAAACATTTCTTCGCAGAATCCCCAACACTTCCCTTAAATGCCCTTCATGCTCCTCCTTTGTTTTAGAATAGATTAAAATATCATCAAAGAAGACTGGGACGAATTTATTTAGGACATCTCGGAAGACCCTATTCATCAAGTCAACAAAGTAGGCGGGAGCATTGCATAGACCGAACGGCGTTACTAACCATTCATAGAATATGTCAGGACCTCTAAAGGCGGTCAAAGTTATGCATTCTTCAGCTATGCGGAGATGATGGAAACCTGTGGCTAGGTCCATCTTCGAAAACACCTTAGCTTCATTTAATTGGTCTATTAAATCATCTGTGCGAGGCAAGGGGTATTTGTTCTTCAATGTTTACTTGTTATGATCGCGGTAATCAACACAGAGTCTTAGAGTACCGTCGGACTTGGGGACAAACACCACAGCTGCACCCCAATTAGAAAAGCTAGGTCGGATGAGTCCTTTCCATAAGAGCTGCTTTGTTTGGTTTTTCAACTCTTTTTTCTCTTTGGGAGTCATCCTTCTAATAGCATGGACTACGGGCCTTGCATTTGGAACAAGATCAATTCTGAAATCAATTTCTCTTCGAGGCGGTAAATTGTCTACTTCTTCAAATACGTCTGCGTAATTTTTGACCACGGGGATCTTTTCTAAAGAAATGGGAGTGACTTCGAAGGAAGACCAAAATGCCTTTCTATCAGATTTTGGACCATGGCAAGGTATAGAAATAATATCTCCAAACTTTGTTTTGATTTCAACTATTCCATCCGCACACCTTACTTCGGCATCAAATTTTGTTAGCCAATCCAGACCAAGGATGATATCAAACTCAGAAAAATTCATAATGGTCAACTCAAAAGGGAACTGAAAGTAAGAGTAAGAAATAGGCACCCGACAGTAAAAATCAAGGACGATAGAACCTCCTACAGGATTATGAACATTAATCGGCTCTTTAAGACTTCTTTGTTTTAATTTCAATTTCTTAACCGTGCTGCTAGAGACAAAACTTCTTGATGCACCCGTATCAAACAAAGCAGTGACAGGAATGTTTTTAACAGAAATGGTACCATCTAAAACATCAGGCTTCCCTGCTCCTAAAGAAGAAGTAGGTGCACAATAAGATGGTGCACTTGCCCTCTTATACACATGTGCAATCTGTGCTCCTTTCAATAGCAGACAATTAGGCTTGATATTACCCTTCTTGTGGTAGTTATAGCATTCCTTAGTGTCGTCACTTCGGGCCTTCTTTGGATTTCTGCAGTTCTTTGCTGTAGTGTCCAAACTTCTGGCAGTTTAGCATTGCACCTTTGACTTATCATGGGTTTTAGCAGCTCCAGAACTGCTTCCTTCAGTCTTCTACTCGACTTGCTTCCTTTTATTGTTGTTGTTGGCTAAGCTCCTCTCTCTATCCAGTTGAGAATTCCTTTTATCATTCTCCTCATATCGACAAGCAAACTCCACCAGCTTATTGAAAGAAAGGTCGATGTGGGCAGTGACTCTATCGATATATTTTCTCGCAAGCCCATTTATGAACATCTTGTTCTTCTGAAAGTCATCCTGAATCAATTCAGGGGCATAGCGGGAGAGGTCTTCAAATCTTCATACATATTCTGAGATGGTCTTGTCGCGTTGCTTCAGATTGGCGAACTCGTCATGCAGTCTTTCTACCTCCTGCCTTGGAATGTATTTATCATTGAAAAGCTCCTTAAACCTGGCCCAAGTCATATTATCTTCATCGCCTCCAATGTTTACCACTTCCCAACAATTTTGTGCTTCGCCTTGGACCAGCCATGAAGTAGTGAACCTCTTCCTCTGATCATCTAGCTCTAGTCCTCCAAATATCTTTTCACATTTTTTAGCCATGCCTGAGCCTGTACCACGGTTTCTGTACCGGTGAATGGAACTCCACCTAGGTTTTTGAACTTCTTCGCCACCTTATCCAAATCAAAGGGCTGCGGGGGTGGTGGTGATGGTGGTTGTTGAACTGTGGCCTCCTCATTTCCAGCAACATTTTGCCTCCTTGCTCTAGCTCTAGCGGCTCTAGCAGCGGCGGTACTCATTTTTAGTTAGTCTGTACGATCCAGGAAAGAGTCAAAACAACTGTAATGGTGATTTGAAGAAATGATAAAGAAAAAAGGACGGATGAAAAGATGATGATAGAATGACTGACTATTATGTATTCACATGAAATGTTCGCCATAGAATATTGTGATTCTATGTAAACGAATTATTATAAATATGTTATATTCCAAAGCTAAGTTTAACCAAAGCTCTGATAACAACTGTGATAACCCCAAACTTCCACGGAATGAAAGTTAGGAATAATCATTTGGAATACAACATAAATATAACAATACAGATCACAGATATAACATAGCATAGGAAAACTATAGAATAACAACATCATAGCAGCGGAATATGAATGTCATCAACCACAGAATCTCACAATCACAGAGTTTTAAATTATTACATTGGGTTTTTAGCAGAGGAAATAATTTCCAACTTCCAACTAGAACAACTGAAAATAAAATAAGTCTGTATGACTGAAGATAAATGTAACAAAAGATAAATGATAGATAGTCTTCGTGGTCCAACATAAGCACCTCCAAATAAGCAACACCAAGAAAGCTCCCAAGTCAGCAACTCCAAAGAAAGCAAAACCTGTTACTTAGCTGCCCATGTGGAAAAGAGGGCACCCGAGTTTGCAAAGGTGAAAACAAACCACGAGTCAATCGTGGGACCGGTGTGAGAATTCTTAACTAATTTTAACTACTAGTAATATAGCAAATCAAAGGACCATGCCGCTAACGCGGAACGGGTTTACCCCAATGGATTGCCGTGCATAATTTAAAGTGACAGAATAAATAATAAGTGAATCGTAAAACAACGCTATGCTTTTGAGAAAAATGGAATCACCATAAGACCCAAGTCCCATCACACAATGCAACACAAACCAGAGGATAGGGTTTTACCTTATGGTGATTAAACATGCTAAATACGGTAAATACGAAATTAATATTATTATTAGTGTATATGAAAACATTTCAAAATAAATGTATCAATCCTAGGAAGTATAGCTACCATATACTATGCCTCTGTACTGGTAATAAAGTCAAATTCGTAGGGTCTTATTTGGAATTTGGTTTCCATCATGAGTCAAGGCTAGGGAGGAGCTCCGTACCGATTCGAGACACTCTAGCTAATGTCTCAGGATCCCCTACAGTGAACCCTTGGATCCTGCAGGGCCGGTCCTCACATACAGCTTTGAGGATTGGCAATTCCTGAACACACGTTTCCCGATCCTATAGGACCTATCCGAGGCGCCTCATTCCATCAACCACATAAGTAAAATATCAGCCAGTTTAAGCACTGACACTACTTCTAACTTGAAAGAAACGTGCTGCTCTCCCTGCGTTCCCTTCTCCCATTTTGGACTCCACCGGTTTGTGAGGTTCGTGAAGCTACGTAATACACAAAGCTATGCTTATTCAAGCTGTGCTTTGATCGTCACCACAAGGTTATGCTTTTCAACAAGAAACCTTGATCATTGCATCTTAGTATGCCACACTGTCACTCCATATCACACTAGCAATCCTTTGTCGAAATATAAAAAAGGGTGTTAAGCAAGAGAATAAATTCCACGCCACCAATCATTCATGCATTCGACAGAAAATTAATAACATGATATTAAACGGAGTACGATGTCAGACACACAATCCATTAATTAGCTTATGCTCTGGGTCTGAGCGAAAACCAAACCCGTGAAATCAACATGTTCGTTTGGGCAATGACCATGACCCTTGATTTGAGAGCAATCAAATCAGGACCTCGATCGTTGTCCTCTCGATGGAAGATTCACGGTCTTCATATCCCGTCTTCACACCTTGATTCTTAGCGTCATTTGATTATTTGGAATGAGAGAAACTCGGACTTTCCAAATAATCCTCGTATATATATATATATATATATATATATATATATATATATTGGAAATCCTTCTTATTCGTTAATATTATTTTATAACGATTAATTCCTATTTTAATTATTTAAAATAATTAAATTTTATATAACGACGCCTAGAGTCTAAGGGCGACTATGGCGCTGCTTTCAACCAATTTTGATTTTCACATTTCTCGGAATCTATCCATTTGATCTTGACGTAATATATATCGTTGGAAAGATTTTTCGAAGACGGTCCTTACGGTTTCAGTTTCAAGAAAATCCGACGGTCGGATCTCCTTGTATTGTTGTTTAAAGGTACGATTTCAAAACGTGAACTACCGCGCTCGATTCGTTTAATTTTAATTATATTTTTACATAAACATGTAAATATAAACATTTAACCTTTTTGTTTACATAGAAATGTAAATTACGATGCCCACTTCCATTCTTTCATTCCTCCATCCTTTTATTTACATGAGAAATGTAAATTATAATCCAATGATGATTTTTTTTAATTTAAAATGTAAATATAATTCCCCTTTTTAGTTACATTATAAATATAATTAACATTATAAAGTAAACTTCCTATCTTTCAATTGCGTTGTAAGATTTTCTTTTTAAATTACACTATAAATGAAATTAACATTATATTGAAAGATTTTAACCTTTTTAAATTACATTAAAAATGTAATTTTCATAACCGTGCCAATCTTTATCTTTAAAATTATATTGAAAAGATAAATTTGATTTTATGTCCAACTCTCCTTCCTAATTACATCAAAATGTAATTTTCTATGCGATGCAAATTTCACGTCTTCTAATATAATAAACATGTAGTTTTTATCTACAATGTAAATTCTAATCTTTAACTACATGATAAAAATGTAATTTTATTTTCAATGCTAGTTCCCAACTTCTAACTACATATATAAAAATGTAATCTTTGTTATACGGCAAATTCTTATCTTCTAATTGCATATAAAAATATAATTTTTAATTTGCAATGTAAATTCTATTTCTAATTACATATAAAGATGTAATTTTTAATTTTAATGTGAATCCTACTTCTAATCACATTACAAAAATGTAATTTTTAATTTGCAATGTAAATTCAACTTCTAATTACATAACAAAAATGTATTTTTTAATTTACATTGTAAATCTCATCCTACGTTACATATAAAAATGTGATTTTTATCATGCGATGGAAATTCATGTTTTACTTACATATAAAAATGTAAATTTTAATTCATCGCAAAATCCTACCTTTTGTTTACATATAAAAATGTAAATTTTAGTTCATCGCAAAATCCTACCTTTTTATTTACATATAAAAATGTAAATTTTATTACATCGTAAAATCCTACTTTTTAACTTACGGTGCAAAATTGTCATTTCTACTTACATATAAAAGGTCTTCTTTATTTTACAATGTAAATTCACTTTTCTAATTACATATAAAATGTAATTCTTATTCAACTTTCATGTCCAATATTTTGTGTCCAATATTATTTCATGTCCAACCCAACCACAAACAATATTTTAAATAATCAAAGGGATCAAATCTAATTAATAACATGAAGTCAATCTCGAGTTGAGAGTTCTAGTTCAATTCTGAGAACAACTAAGGGTGTGTTCTTACATGTAAACATATGGTTCGTGAATATCAACAATCCATGATTGACAAGATTAACAAATAAATGATCCTAATAAATCAACAAACTTAGATCTAACACTTAAATTTTCAGATCTAATATCATAACATCATAAACAATTCAGATCCATAACATAGAATAACATCCATCGCAGATCCATTTATATTTGCCATTCAAACTTCACATAACGCAAGAATAATAATTAAATTGATTAAATTTAATTAAAAATAAATTCTCACATTACTTGGATCTAAAATGAAGGTCCAAACTCGATCAGATCTGGTGTTCAAAGTCATGGCGGTTTCGGATCTGAACGATTTCAATTTGAAGTTCATATGTACAAATTAGAAAACAACTTTTAATAATTGTCACTGCGACATTTAAAAGCGTCGCAAATCTGAAATCGAATCTACCTTGGATTTTCAGAAAGTTTAAAACTTTAATTCAATTTATTTGAATCTGTAGTTGATTATTTGCAGATCCGAAAGCGTGACGTTGTAGAGCTTGGAGAGGGGAAGGTTCGCCGAAAAAGGGGGGAGGTGCGACGGCTCGTGGGTGGCGCGATGGGCCCGCGTTCGACCGGTCTTCGCAGAGGTGGTGGAGGTGGCACGGGCAACGAGGAGGAGTGGTTCGGGTACCAAATCGTAGGGGCAAGGAATCAATTCGGAAAAGTCTGAAGAAGGTGTAATTCTCAAAGAAGAAGGAGAGATTTGTGTTTGAAAATCTGAGGAAAAGGAGAGTGGCGGCGAATGCTAAACGAAGGGGATGAATGAATAGTACCGTATAGCGTATTTATAAGGGTATTTTCCCCATATTTTCTATTTTATTTAATTTATTTAATTTCGGAAAATAGGGATTTTTCGTCCGAACTCCGATTCGCGCTCAACGACTATCGAACAATAGGTTTTAACGCCTTCTGAACGCAATGGCGCTATTGCCGAAGTCCAATTCTAAAGTTAAAAGCATGTTTCTTTTATTTTTAAAATAAATCTTTTATTTTTAATTTGAAAGTACTTTCTAATTTTACCAGGGTCACATACGAACTCCGAAAAATCCAAAAAAATTATTTTTGATTATGTTTTGAAGATATGGTCTTAAAAAAACTAATTTCGTCGAATTCTAAGATCGTTTGAAAAATGGCCATTTTCTGGTCAATCCAGTTTAACTATAATTGACCAAAACACATTTTCCTTTGCCACGCTCGCATATTAACTTCAAAAATTATGAAATCTGAAACCTAGCAATAATTTGATATCCCGGATCCAACAAAAGTGGTTTCGTCGAATTCCGAGATCGTATGCAAAATGTCTATTTTCAAGGGCGATATATTCTCTATAGTGACCTTTCTGAAAATTCATTTGGCCATAACTTTTGATTTCCGCTATGAAACTTCGATTTTTCAGATTCGTTAGAAAGATATTCTTTAACAGATTTAATTATTTTTGGTTTCACCAAAATCTGATTTATCCTGCATCCTGTACAGTCAGTCAAAGTTCAGATTTGACTTTTCAAACTACCGTGCTATTCTTAATTCCTTTTATGATTAAATTAAACATATTCGTATTAAATCCAATCAAAATAAATTTCAAGTCATTTTTATTTAAAATAATTCATTTCAACTATTTGAACACCTTTAAAATCTCTAAAATGAAAATTTCAAATTGGCCCCAAGTTCAAGGTTGTTACATATTCTTCGTCCGGTGCAAGCAACATGCATACCCTAATCTTCTATTTATATATCATTCTAATGGATTAAATTTGTTCGTGAGCTAATAATAATTAGTACTCATATTTAACAGCTTGCTTCTGTACAACCCGATCGTCCATGCAAGATGCAGACCCTACGCTTTTCCTAATTGTATCTAGATAGTGGATAAAACCTTCTCTGCTTGAATTACCTCATTGTGGTCGATATTACTTTAAATTCAATGCAAGCTAGATGCTTATCAAATTAGATGTCATGCTATCTATGTAGTGGAGTGCAGCAGGAACATTCCACGTAATCCACGCAGTGGACATTGTCAATGTTGCATGATGAATTTGTTAACTACAAGATGTTTTCACTTATTTATTATGAATATTGCATGATACAGTATCCGTACTTCGTTCTACCATCAATTAAATATGTGGTTACATTGGGAAAATTTGCTCAAAAATTTTGTACTCTTATATGATTCTGTATTATACAGAACTGTATGTACTGCTTATTCTTTGAAATATGTCAAAAGTGCTATGAGCTTTGACATATGTACAACTTATGCTTCCACCTGCATTGCTCCCATGTCAAAGTCTTTTATTCCCTTCTGACACTTGCTATGTTTTCTTTATCCCATGCACTTATTATATGCCACAACCGTATGAGTTTACACGGAGACATACTAGATTTTATTCTAAGGTATATTTATGTCTCTGCTTATTTATTATGAGTTTCATCTGCGCTTTGCCCATATTCTTTACAAAAATCATCCATGCTACTCGATCGTTAACATCTGCAGTTGTATTACAGCCTAACATCGATGGCATTGCATTTGGCCCAAAACCAAATTAATCATTAATAAAATACAGAAGATTACATTCAATTTTAACACTTAGTTTAATTCAAACCAAATCATTGCAAGATCAAGTAATCAAATATTGTACAAAAAATTGTCTACAAACTTACAACGACATCCCGTGTGCATAGCACGGATTCGCACTATTATATTACTAATTATTAAATAATGAGATAATAAAAACAATTTATTTTTTAGTGGATTAGAACAACCAAAATGTTTGTGTTGGAAATGTTTTACAAACATTAAGTGGATTATTAAAAATGTTGAATAAGTGTATGAATGGCTCCTATGTGTGAATAGTCCCACATCACGGGATTATATGGAAGAGGCAAGGATTTATACTTGTTTCTAAGAAATCATGTTGGGGCCTTGGGCTCCCAATACATGCTCTGTTGTGAGGAGGGAGACCATGCATCATGAACACCACACACGCGCGCGACCGACCGACCGACTCGTCCCGGCCCAGTCCGGTTCGGGCTTGGGCTTGGGCTTTGTGGTGTAGACACTTATATTTTTAGACCATAAAACTTTGCAGTTTTCGAACCGTTTTTTTTATGGAAAATTATTTTTTGCACCGATAATTTTTCTGCAACGGTAAAAAGTTTGCAAAGGAAAAAACTTTGTCCCCCGAAATTTTAGCAGATCCGATTTTTTCTCCCAAACCCTAATTCTCGTTCTATATATACTTTTTATCTGCAGACGTAGAAATATATCAAACTCTGCTTTCTTCTAGCCTCTGCCATTAAATCTTTCTTTCAGAAAAAATCGAGCAATATTATTTTTGAAAGTGCAAATCTGCACTGATTTGTTGTGCAAGCAAATCGGTTATCTTTTTAGAGACTGTTTTATCCTAGAGGTGGCGGTGAAGGAACAAACTGGTTTGCACCTCTGACTGGATCGCAGAATCGTCTTCAAGAAAGCGACCTAGTCCGCGACTCAGCCATTGTTTTCCAACAACTTCAAGACGGTTTTGAAACAATGGCTTCCAACTCAACTGTAGACGATGCTGCTCCACCCGCTGCTTTTCAGAAACCTCTCGTGACTGTTACTCCATTCAAATTCGAGAGCTTGCATTTCAAGCGATGGCGTCATAAGATGGAGTTCTTCCTCACGATCAGAAAGGTTGTGGCTGCGTTGACTGCTGAAAAACCGCAGCTACCAGATAAACCTGACGAGGCTAACACAGTGAAGATGGCATCATGGACGGAACAGTCAAAGCAACTGCAGACCTGGACTGAACAAGATTATCTATGCAACAACTTTATTTTGAATGGACTGAGCGATGATCTGTATGATTACTATAACTCAGATGAGAAGACAGCAAAGGAGATCTGGGAAGCACTGAAAAAGAAGTATGATACAGAGGAGGCAGGGGCAAAGAAATATGCTGTAAGTCGCTACCTAAAGTATCAGATGACTGATGACCGATCAGCTGAGATGCAGTCTCACGAGCTGCAGAAAATAGCTCATGAGATCATCTCCGAAGGTATGGCAATGGACGAACAATTTCAAATTGTTGTATAATTGACAAATTACCCCCTGGCTGGAAAGATTTTAAAAATGTTTTACGTAATAAGACTAAGGAATTTTCCTTAGTAAGCTTGATCACGCGCCTCCGTATTGAGGAGGAGGCACGCAAATAGGACCAGAAAGAAGAGGTGTTGATTGTCAATAACAACAACACTAAAAAGACCACACCCGCTGTTCTGAAACCGAATCATAAATCTTTTAAGAATCAGAATAGGCGCAACAAACAGAATGGGAATCCTCAAGGAAACCCAAAAGGACAGCAGAAACCAGCCCAAAAGAATGATTCTGGACAGTTGTTTCTATGCTACAACTGTGGAAAACCAGGTCATATGGCACGAAAGTGTCGGAACAGGCCAAGCTCTGCACCGCAGGCTAACCTGACTGAAGAGCCTCTTACGGCTATGATTACTGAGATTCACCTTGTTGGTGGATCAGAGGGTTGGTGGGTGGACACTGGTGCCTCTCGCCATGTCTGCTATGATCGTGGCTTGTTCTCTACTTAAACGGCTACTGAAAATCAGAAAGTGTTGTTGGGAGATTCTCACACCACTAGAGTTGCAGGGATTGGCAATGTGGAAATTAAGTTTACCTCTAGAAAGACTGTAATTCTGAAAGATGTTATGCATACTCCAGAGATTAGAAAGAATCTGGTGTCTAGCTTTCTCCTTAATAAGGCTGGGTTTACTCAAGTTATTGGGGCTGATTTGTATACCCTAACTTATAAGGGAACTTTTGTGGGAAAGGGTTATGCTTGTGAGGGTATGTTTAAACTGAATGTTGAAACTAATAAAGTGACTACTTCTGCTTATATGTTGTGTGACTTTAATATTTGGCACTCTAGATTATGTCATGTTAATAAACGAATAATTCACAACATGAGCACCCTAGATATGATTCCTAAATTGACAGAATCTGAACTTGAGAAATGTGAATTCTGCACACAAGCAAAAATCACAAAGAAACCTCATATATCTGTTGATAGAGTTTCTGAACCCTTAGACTTGATTCATTCTGACATATGTGAACTTGATGGTACTTTGACTAGACAAGGACATCGTTATTTTATCACTTTTATTGATGACTGTTCTGATTTCACATATGTATACCTTATGAAAAATAAAAGTGATGCTTTTGACATGTTTAAAACATTCAAAACTGAGATTGAGAATCGAGCAAATAGGAAAATTAAGAGACTTCATAGTCATAGAGGTACAGAATATGAATCCACTTCAATTCTGGAATTCTATAAACAACATGGTATAGTACATGAAAAAAACTGCACCCTATTCTCCTGAGATGAACGATAAAGCTGAAAGAAAAAATAGGTCATTTACCGAACTTGTAGTTGCCATATTACTAAATTCTGGTGCAGAAAAACATTGGTGGGGGATATTATATTGACTGTATGCTATGTTCTGAATAGAATCCTCAAATCTAAGAATAAAATTTCGCCTTATGAAATTTTAAAGAATCATAAACCCAATGTCTCATATTTTAGAACTTGGGGTTGCTTAGCATATGTTCGCATTCCAGGCCCTAAGAGAATAAAATTGGCTAGTAGAGCATATGAATGTGTATTTATAGGCTGCTATCAATAGCAAAGCATACATATTTTATGACCTTAGTGCACATAATATAATTGAATCAACTGATGCCGATTTTTATGAAACTAAATTTCCTTTTAAATTAAGGAATAGTGGGGGCACTTCAAGTTGGCCTATTAGAACATAACTTAATGTCAATTATGAAGCTGAACCTAGAAGAAGTAAAAGAACAAGAACCATAAAAGATTTTGGTTCAGATTTTTGTGAATTTTCTATTGAGGAGGATCCCATAAACCTCCAAGAGGCCTTATCTTCCTTAGATGTTGATTTATGGCAAGAGGCTATAAATGATGAGATGGATTATTTAGAATCCAATAAGACTTGGCATTTAGTAGATTTACCTCTTGATTGTAAGTCTATAGGCTGTAAATGGGTACTTAAAAAGAAATTAAAACCTGATGGCACTATTGATAAATATAAAGCACAACTAGTAGCCAAAGGTTTTAAACAAAAACAAAACATAGATTTCTTTGACACTTTTTCACCTGTTATTAGAATCACATCCATTCGGATATTAGTCTCACTTGCCTCTATTCATAATTTGTTAATACACTAAATGGATGTGAAAATCGCATTTTTGAATGGTGAATTAGACGAAGAAATATACATGGACCAGCCTAAAGGATTTGTGGTACATGGTCAAGAACATAAAGTATGCAAATTAGATAAATCATTATATGGTTTAAAACAAGAACCTAAACAATGACATGAAAAATTTGATAACTTAATCATTTCACATGGTTTTAAAGTTAATGAAAGTGACAAATACATTTATTACAAATCTGAGAATGACATTTGCACTATTATATTCCTTTATGTAGATGACCAACTCATTTTTGGGTCAAACATTCATGCCATAAACTCCGTCAAATCCTTATTAAGTGCCAATTTTGATATGAAAGATCTAGGTGAGGCGAGTGTAATCCTTGGTATTAAAATTACTGGGTCAGAAAAGGGAATTTCTTTGGATTAATCTCATTATATAGAGAAGATCCTAAAGAAATATAATTACTTTGACTGTAAACCTGCAAGTACACCATACGATCACAGTGTAAAGTTATTTAAGAATACTGGTGAAGGTGTAAGACAGTCTGATTATGCGAGCATCATTGGCAGCCTTCGGTATGCCACTGATTGTACTAGACCCAGCATTGCCTATGTCGTGGGATTATTGTGCAAGTTTACCAGTAGACCTAGTATAGAGCACTGGCATGCTATTGAAAGGGTGGTGAGATACCTTAAACGAACCATGAACCTTGGATTACAGTATGAAAGGTTTCCAGCTGTACTTGAAGGATATTCTGATGCAGACTGGAATACCTTATCCGATGATTCTAAAGCGACCAGTGGCTATACATTTAGCATTGCTGGAGGAGCTGTTTCTTGGAAATCCAAGAAACAGACAATTTTGGCTCAGTCTACTATGGAGTCTGAGATGATAGCACTAGCCAGCTAGTGAAGAGGCAGAGTATTTGAGAAACCTGCTAGCTGAGATTCCCTTATGGCAAAAATCGACACCAGTTGTGTTGATACATTGCGATAGTACCGCGGCTATTGCAAAAGTTCAAAACTGTTATTATAACGGTAAGAGACGACAAATACGTCGTAAGCACAGCACGGTTAGAGAACTGATTTCCACAGGTACCGTTAGAGTGGATTATGTACGTAGTGAAGAAAATTTGGCAGGTCCTTTGACGAAAGGACTGTCAAGAGAGAAAGTCCACAATTCTTCTAAAAGAATGGGACTATTGCCCTTAGATTGTTAAGTCACGCACAATGGTAACCCGACTAAATGACTGGAGATCCCAAGAACTAGGTTCAATGGGTAAAAACAAGTTGTGTAGTGATAGGAGTTGAGCATGCTATTTAATAAACCACGATGCATGTATTCCTGAAGTGATTAGAGGATGAGTTAATAGAAACTCTTAATGAGATCTATACTCTATTTGGTGTGGAGTACCTACCTTAAGGAGTACTCTTGATAGACTCACCTTTGTGAATGTGGAAATGTGGCCGTTTCCTATGGAGTTTCTGGGCAAAACTTCTAGAGCATTCACTAAACTAGGATAGACGTGCATGGCCATAAATGCACGGGCTTAATTGATTGCACTATAGAAAAGGTTGTGTGTGGTTTGATGTCAGGAATAGAGTTCAAGACTACGTGTCACTCTAGTAAAAACTGAATCTTACTCACTATGCAAAGGTTCAAGTCGGATGGCACCTTTGTTTATGCACAATCTTATGGTTTTAAAAATTGCTCGAAAATATTTTTAAAAATTCAAGTGGGGGATCGTTGGAAATGTTTTACAAACATTAAGTGAATTATTAAAAATGTTGAACAAGTGTATGAATGGCTCCTATGTGTGAATAGTCCCACATCATGGGATTATATGGAAGAGGCAAGGATTTATACTTGTTTCTAAGAAACCATGTTGGGGCCTTGGGCTCCCAATACATGCTTTGTTGTGAGGAGGGAGACCATGCATCATGAACACCACACACGCGCGCGACCGACCGACCGACTCGATTCGACCCGGCCCGGTTCGGTTCGGTTCGGGCTTGGGCTTTGTGGTGTATATACTAATATTTTTGGACTATAAAACTTTACAGTTTTCAAACCGTTTTTTTTATGGAAAATTCTTTTCTGCACCGATAATATTTTCTACAATGGTAAAAACTTTGTCCCCCGAAATTTTAGCAGATCCGATTTTTTCTCTCAAACCCTATTTCTCGTTAATATATACTTTTTATCTGCAGACGCAGAAATATATCGAACTCTGCTTTCTTCTAGCCTCCGCCATTAAATCTTTCTTTAAGAAAAAAAATTGAGCAATATTATTTTTGAAAGTGCAGATCTGCACTGATTTGTTGTGTAAGCAAATCAGTTATCTTTTTAGAGGTGGTTTTATCCTAGAGGTGGCGGCGAAGGAACGAACTGGTTTGCAACTCTGACCAGATCGCCGAATCATCTTCAAGAAAGAAACCAAGTCCACGACTCAGCCATTGTTTTCCAACAGTTTGTGCTGGCGCTACTAATAATTTGGCTTTTCAAAATATGAGCTGTTACATGGAACATTTGGATCACAATGTGGGAACATGGGTACTCCTAATTAATCATGCCTGAGATTAAACCAGGTAGGGGTTAACACCAAGTTTGACAATAACTACCCATTTGTTTGATTGCAATTCATATAACATCCGTACACAGATAGACACAGTGGGAAAATAACATGCATATAGTAGTTCTGAAAAGTGTGAAGTGTCGGTCATATTGCATGTTAAAGCATTAGAGTTGAGCGGCACTAAATAAGAGCTAATTTGTCTCCTAACTCCAATCGCTTGCGAACGTGGCCTACCATGTGTCCTGCTACTGCTTTGGTTCATTTGGCCCTGCCCCCTCATTGCTTGATCCTATTCACTTATCCCTGCAATTGACGTATCGCAATCGTGCATGCGTTGCCCATAGAAAAAGCACGGCTTCTTCTTCTTCTAATTGCCTACTATTCCAAATGCGATAAATCAACCTTTGAATCCATCGGTGAAAAATGTTAAGTTGACGTTCAATGTATCAGACAAATCTGACGTTTAGTCTGTTTATTTGGTCTCCGTGAGTGAATAACGTACTTGTTCTCTGAAGTTTTACTTACTAGTTTTATAATTACTTATGTTTTTCAACGTTTTTGTTTATATTAAGTTTTAATTCATTCATAGTTCTATATTTATACTTTTATATCATTTTATAATTAATTTCTTAATAATTATCTCCATTTCATCTTTATATAAGTTATTAAAATATATTGCACTTCGAAAAGAATGTTTTAATATAAAGTAATATAGTTTGTTTTAACTCTGAATTCATCATAATTTATTTAAATATTATTTATTGTGTTTTAATATAAAGTAATATAGTTTGTTTTAACTCTGAATTCATCATAATTTATTTAAATATTATAAAGTAATATTATTTATTGTGTTTTAATATAAAGTAATATAGTTTGATCCTATTCACTTATCCCTGCAATTGACGTATCGCAATCGTGCTTGCATTGCCCATAGAAAAAGCACAGCTTGTTCTTCTTCTAACTGCCTACTATTCCAAATGCGATAAATCAACCTTTGAATCCATCGGTGAAAAATGTTACGTTGACGTTCAATGTATCAGACAAATATGATGTTTAGTGTGTTTATTTTGTCTCCGTGAATAACGTACTTGTTCTCTGAAGTTTTACTTACTAGTTTTATAACTACTTATGTTTTTCAACGTTTTTGTTTATATTAAGTTTTAATTCATTCATAGTTTTATAATTTGTTTTTTTTAAACATCTTTTCATCTTGTTCGTCCTCTTTTAACATCCTACCATTCTAATACTTTATCTCTTAACTTTCTGCACATATATTATGCCGATTTCAATAGAAATCATATCATGCTTATTCTCTTTCAATTCTAAATCAAAATCTATCTTAATTTAAGTGCTACTCAAAAGTTATAGGTTGTTTGTAATAAAAAATCTCAACTATAGATTCAATACTACAAAAACTGATGAGAAAATAGTGTGGTCTTGTTACGTTTAAAGTGAATGAGTGCGATTGTGTCCCGAAAATCGATTGAGTGTAGAGTTGTGGTCCGGAAATCAACTAAGTTTCACTTTGCTTGAAATCAGTGTGGTCTTTGATGCTAAAAGAAATTTGATGCTTGAACTTTGGAGAATGGTATCTTCTTCCCTTTGATGTTTTGTTTCATTGGTATACCATTACTAACCTTATTAGACTCTTATATACTGATTATTCATGGCTATTGGATAGTGACACCAGCACAACTTCACTTGATCGCATATTAACTAAAGTGTGAGCCAGAAGCAATTATTTATGTCAGCCATAGAGCTGAACATAGGCATGGGGGTAGAGTTGCGTTTGTATTCAGTACAAACTATCAACAAACGATGGGCATAACTCAACGGCCATCAATTACATTGATGCTGCAACGGACCAAGCAGCTGTGATATAGTTATTGACGATGACTGTTTATGAAGGTAGTGTAATCTATTATGAATTCCCTTACTATACAAGAGAGATCATCAAGCCTATGTTTACCCATCAGAAATTATATTTTCTTTTTTTTTAACTTACACATTTTATATTTCTCTTAAACCAAATTATCCTAGCATGTTATGTTTACATATTTTTGTTCAGCACTTTAAATAATTGAGGTATTCAATAAATCATTAGCCATGAAAGTGGTCTATTTTAATGTGATCAAAATGCACAAAATTGAACAATTTCAGTAACTGATTTGTGAGAATACAGTAATATTTTGAACTGGAGCAAAAGAAAAAAATATGGTATCCAAATTGAAATTTAATATGTGGTATTGTATTATTATTCACTGATAAAACAACCATGTTCCTCAAGTTTATATTCCAGATAGAGGCCAGGAATTAGCGGAACTAACTTAAAGTTGTTGCCGATGAGAGAACAAATTTTGTGAAACATAGAGGTGACCTTAGGTGAAGCTTCAACATCAAGGGGACAACCTATATTGAAACGACCCGAACTTCCCCATGAAGGAAAACACAGACTGCTTTGAGGACACGACAAATCAGAACACAAACAGGAGAACATTTCAATGTTTATTACAACAATTCCATCAGAATACAAGAATATACAAAGTATGAACAAATATTATACATCATAAAATATCAGAGATTTATATACATTACTGCAGCGGAAAAATAATACAAAACATAATCGAATGAAGTACACGGATATAGAGCTTTCCGAATATCCCTTCAGCTAAAAACCAGGATCCTGTGAATATGATACCTGCAAAACCCAACTACTAGCTGTTCGTGTGGAAAATAAGGGCACCCAGAGTTTAGGTTAAAACAATAAACTCTAGGTCAGTCAAGCGACTGGTGTGAGAACTAAAACGGTTATTAATTTTTATTTTAAAGTTAAGTAAGTCAAGGGCTATATAACACGGAACGGGTTTCCTCGCAAGAATACCAGTGCATTAAACAAATAGCGCAATGCTAAATAAAGAACAATGAAGCTATTATAAGACTGAGGTCCCATCACACAATGCAACGCAAGCCGGAGGATAGGGTTTTACCTTATAATAGCCAATGAATGCTTGATACACTAAATTTCATATTTTATTATTACTATAAGTGAAGAAATCAATTTCAATCATAAGTATCAATGATTGGCGGCATGAATGCCCCATACCACTATGTCGCCATATATAGGTGTACAACAAAAATTGCAAAGCTCGTATTGGAAGTTGGATTTCCATCTGTGAACCGAGGCAAAAGATAGTCCTCACTGCTTCGAGAAGCTCTAGCCCGTATCTCAGGAACAGAACGCATCGTCCCTTGGATCATCAGGGTCGGTCCACATGGAGTGGATTAAAATGCCTAAACATGTGTTTCCCCACCCTATGGGGCGTCAAATGAGCCAAATGACTCCATCATTCCAGGATCGACTGATATAACTGAGGTGCCTCGCATTCCAACAACCAAATAAGTCAAACTCGTCAGGGCTTATAAACCACTGACGCCACTTCTAGCTAGAAGGAAACACATGCCCTCCCTGACGTCCTCTCCAGTTTTTGGTTCACACCGGGGTGTGAGGCTCGCGAATTAACGCTACACAAAGCGATGCCACAAAGGCCGTGCTTTGATCATCAACCACAAGACTTTGCTTTTCAGCAGTAGCCTTGATCATTTTCCACTTAGGCATGCCACACAGGAAATCCACTCCACGCGACTGATGTTTATCGATATACAACCTCTGATCCCGTACGTCTCAGAGAAGGGTGAAGTAAGAGAATAAATTCTCCTTCACCAGGCAGATGTATATTCAATAGAGATCAATCAACATAAATCAAAATCCGATGTTAGACACACAGTCCATTTACAAGTTCGTTCTGGGTTTGAACGAAACTGGAGGAACCTTATTCCTCGCATATCCATCGATCTCCAAGTACGTCTAGACGATCACCAACTTATTCCCTCCTCTTGGGTGTACGACCCAATCAAGATCATCAATAATCATCCAAACGATGTGAAGACCTCCGGTCTTCAACTGTCGTCTACATCTTCGACTCATCGTCGAATTAGTTATTCAGAATGGGTATAAACCCGGCCTTTCCGAATAACTCGCGTATATATTATAATCAAAGGGAAGAAAATAGAGTGGTCTTGTTACGTTTAAAGCGAATGACAAGTAATCATGAATATTTCAATCATTAGTTGCCATTTAAATATCATAATTCTTTTAGTATTTCATATATTTAAATCGTAAAGTATGGTTTAAAGACTAGGGAATAGATTTGTAGCAAAAAATAGAATGTACGGTTGAAATGACATTTCTTCTCTCTTTCATCATCTCATCATACTAGTATTACCGCACAACGGTGGAAAAACTGATCGTTATTGTGTTCAATATAAAAATATTTGTTAAAACAGATTTAAAATCAAATTTATTAATAAAATTGGTACTTAAAGAGAAATCATTAAACCAACTTAAAACTAAGAATATACTATCAATGTACTAATTTGAATCAATCACAAACACATACATATATTTAACTAATTATTTTTTTGGAATAATAATTTTCTGTCCATGCGGAGCAGGAAGAATTAGTTGATCAAAAGTCAACACACTCATCCAGCTTTTAGATCTCTTCACTACAAAAAATAGGGCAATTTTCCAATATAGAATTCCCAACGCCATCGCTACGCGGCGTAGGCGCGACGTAGGGAAAATGTAAAAATAAGTTGAAGGCGTAGGGATCCATGTAGGAATTTTCTACTCATTGCCTAAGCCTTGTAAATTGGTTGGAATTTATTTAAACAGGCTTTGAAAAATGGAGCTTGCTAGATCAACCGAAAAATAGGCGGACAAATTATGTGAAATGCATGTGGCAGGAGAATATAAGCAGGGAAAGATATGTAATACACATGGCGGGTGATTACCATAAGGGTGTTGTATCATTTAATGGTGCAGATAAGTGCCGCCTGTTTTCACCGATTCTGAATCGGTCGATGTTGCAAATTTGTTGAAAAATTGAGGTTTGCAGCTTAAACAACCCGCTCTTTCCTTCAAAACACGTTCTATCCTCTAAACAACCCTATTCGTTCGTATTAGATTAAAATGAAAATAAAACCTTAAATCTATCTTCAACCGTGTCGCCGCCCTCAATTCCTCAAATCTTCTTCCATCGTAGGTCTCGTCCCCTAAACCTCTGCAATATCAACGATGAAATTCTTCCCCGATACCTTCACCTTGTTATTGTTGCTTCTATCGCTGATCACTTGTCTAGCGACGAGTTCGAACGCAGCGTCATTCAAAGGCAGCAAGAGCTCTAAGTCTTCTGTGTTTTCTCTTTTTAATCTGAAAGGGAAGAGTAAAATCTGAAGCGAATCAGTGATTCGAACTAATTTTTGTGGTTTGGAGAGTTCAATCGCCAAGGTTAATAACAAAATGGAGGTTGCTAATTATACAAAATCAGGTATGCGCCTGTTTATCTAATTGGGATATAATTTCCACTGTTGCAAATATTAAGAAGAGTTTAGTCAATGGTAATGTAAAATGCATATAGATAGTTGGGTAAACTATTTCCTTCACAAAGAAAAACAAGTAGTTACCATCCTTCTTGCTCTATTGCTATGCAAATTAATCCGGATTATTGCTTGTTCAAACAACGTTCCAATTAGTGAGGACCTTATACACCATTATCATCATTATTAGGAAATCAAATATCAAACAACATTTCTAAGCCTACATGCCTGTTCAAACAACGTTCCAATGAAGTGGGAAATCAAACAAAGCAGCTTATGTTCATGTTCAAAGCTTATGATTTTTGTGATAACAGTTCCTAGCATCTTCATATGAGAAGAAAGGAAAATGAATGTGAATTTTCATTTTCTTGTCATTAAATCAATAAATTGCAAGGATTCCAATCCAAATATCTTAGAGTTAACTTGTAACGGAAAAGCATGGTAGATCAAATTCAACTAAGCGCTTTAAGACGGCCTAAGAGAATGAGCGGTTTAACGCTCTAACGGCCGGGACAAAGCCGTATCTTTTAAAAAAATGTTGGGGGTTATAGATCTCTGGGACTACCATCGATCTGACAGAGAGGAACGACCATAATTTTTTATTAGCAAGCTGTATGATAAGTGGTAGGTATTTTGTACAATTTGGGGGGGGTAATCGGAGTACTTCCCCTTCTGGGTGTACAATGATGGATATGCTAGTTGTGTGAGGTGAAAACTTGAGGTTAGGGCTGGGAAGAGTTTGGGCAAAGGCTTTTCTTTCTATTAGTAGAGGCATTCGGGGAATTTAAGGCAGAGATACATGTTAGTGAAAGAGTTTGCCCAGTATATTAATTGGAGCGCCTAGTGCAAGAGAAGGAAAGCGATTTCTTCGCTGAGCCGTCGATTTGCGGCGCACCTAGGCATATAAATCCTGAATACGAATAAGCCTAAAGAAATGAAGTGCCAAATCTGCAATCAAACGTAGCTGAATCGTGAAAACGATGCTGCTAGGAAAATAATGCAAAAACAAAAAAGTTGAAGTCTCTTTAGTAATTATTACCTTGATCTCTCATAAAATTGAGCTTCTGTATAAGTTTACCTTTTTCGAACTACACTGCCATTTTTTTTAGGTAATAATCATGCCACCACACTTACTATTTTAGGATTACTTCACGATTTTTTTTTGCCTTTTTAGCATATCCAAAGCTGTTGGGAAAATATACTTATTTACTTGCACATGTTAACGATATCTATAAATTATAATTTAGCTTATAATGATTTAAGAAGGGAAAAATAATACACCGATGAAATCAAGGAGGATTGAAGAGGTCTACATACCAAAACAATGTCTACTTATTATAACATAAAATCATGACCATTAATATATACAGATTCAAGGGTTTTGTATGATGTTAGTATTGTTGTGTAGAAATTTGTCCATTTACCCTTCTGTAAAATTTATATATTCTTTACCAATAAAATGGTCACTCTATAAAGCAACATCTACAATGTTAGTATTATTGATAGCACAGAAATCTAGAACAAATGAACATAATACTAATAGTACTATGATTTTATTGATCGATCTTTAGTCATAGTAAAAAAGGTTTTATTCTGATTTTGATCATTCTTTATATTAAGTAATCCCAAACTTTGATGATAAACCTGGACTAAATCTAGGCAATGATGAATATCCTTACAAATAACAGACTCGTCAAGCCGAGGTCGAATTCCACCTATGCCAAATCAGATCAAGATTCAAACTTGAAATTAACATATCCCCAGAAAATGTCAACCAATTGCAATTCACTAACCAAAAGCTAAGAACCAGAAATAACCCAAACAATATCAACTTTCAAATCACCATTAAGGGCATCTTCAATGGTTTGTTGGTTAATTCTTACAATTTAGCTGATTACAGGATGTAATTCCGGCCATTTTCCAACAGAATTCAGTGTTGGGCGCCTGTTGAACAGGCGCCTGGTCTTCAAGCGCCTGTTGAACAGGTGTCCAACTTTTTTTTGGGCCCCACTCTATTTTCATATGAATTGTTTCTCCAGTCCCATAATTTAAGTAAGTAGCCTTAAAATTTATAATTAGAGGATGACGACCCATGAAAACACCAAAAATTATACTAAAACGTTGAATAAAAATATCGTCCATAAGTCACTAGTCATTAGCGGACGATCCGAAATTTTTAATATTTTGCAATACATAACTGAGAAGATTACAACAATGGCAAGTACAACATTAAGACTTGCCAAACATTAAGACAATTACAACGAACTACAACAAACGAACATGCAAACATCAACTTCAAAATACAAAAAACAATAACATAGTTTCCACATACACCTACCACGGATTTCGGACAAATCCAGCTCTAGTTGGATTGGTAACAATCTTGTCCAAGTGTCTTATTTAGGCTTGCGCTTTCAGTGCATACTGACATCCATGTTCGCACATCAAAGGGTCAATCCACTGCTTAAAGTAACAACAATCAATTTCATCAGGATAAATCTTGTGGTCCTCGTAGGCTTTACAACCGAAGTATCGACGACCAACATTTTTTTTGTTTTGGAAACAACCACGACAGTTTCTACTCATACAAGGACATAACGGGTTGGATCTAACCGGACCATGTGGCTCGACAACGTGGTTTTCAAATACAATTTCTTTTCTAAGTCGTTGATTACTAGAAGCCTCTTCGTTGATTTTCGAGTTGTCCATAGCTCAAATTATTAATGTTGAGTAAATGGATTATGAGTCTACAGAGCATAAAACTTGGCCATATAAATAGATGTTTGAATTTAACTTTACATCAATGCTACAGTGTTTCTGAGGGGACAATTTTTGAAGTGATAGTAGTCATATCACTTCTGCCCTGTAATTAACTTTACTTTAAGGGGTGTTCACATGTGAACTGCTTTAACCCTGCATTGACTAGTCTTATCAAGAAAGTGTAATAACTTCTTAGTTTATGGGTTCGTCATATGTACTAAAACATCGAATAAAAAAGATATTTAACTTGAAATAGTCAACTAAAACAATTGAAAAAACATATTTTAACTAGGCAAAAGCTACTGCAAATACAAATACAATACATCTTAACTAGGAAAATAATAATGCCAGCAAACTAATTGTTACGTTCAATCTCTAATCTGTCTAAAGCTATTCAGAGTCGTCTATTCTCTTGTTCTAAATCGAAGGCATGTTTTTTTATCCTCGGAGGTGTAGGAAAAAAATTGTTTTTGCGAATAGAGGAGAGAACCCTTTCAAGATTTATAGCCAAACAATAACAAAAGAATAAGACAAGTATTGATGTGATTCTTCGTGCACTACAACACATTACTTCTAAGCGAATCTGCTTTATAACCAATGAAATTTTGTTTTCTATTTGAGTAAGCTTAACTTATTGGTAAAATAAGGCTACAATTGCTTAAGTAATATTACAATAAGATACTAAATTCTTAATCCAATGATACAATTATACAACCAATACGACTCAATCGTATCAAAAGTGTGTCAGCCATCTCCATTGTATGTAACACCCCATATTTTCTGAGAATATTAAAATAACAAATTAAAGAATAATTAATTTCTAAAAGAAGAATTAGGTGAAACCTGTTATGCCATTGCATTCGTCTCAGAATTCTACTTGAGATAGAGTCCAAATTTGCCTAAAACAGATACTGTATGAAGGAGTAACGGACAATAGAAGTTTGGCAGAACGATCAGGAAATATGCCAAAATGCACTGGCGCACTTGGGAAGTGCGCCATTACAAAAAAACACTGGTGCACTTAGGAAGTGCGCCCATGCCGAGGACAAAAAACTGCAGAATTCTAGAGTGTTCACTGATGACGTGTCTTGCTGGGATTGGCTGGATGACGTGTCTTTTGAGCAGTATTGTTCTGATGGCTTATAAGCTAATCTAAAGGCCTTTATTCATCACATACACCTATATAAACATACCTAGACCTAAACCCTAATCTCATTACATAAATCCATGGCGTCCTCATGCTGTTCATATCTAAATTAAAAATAAGTTCTTCTTCTTCTTCTTCAAGTCAGCTTAGAATTAAAAGAGAATAGATCAACAACTGCAACACATATTTCTCTTCTTTTAGATCTAGCCAAGGTGAGTTTATGTTACTTTCAGAAATGAAATTTAATTGTGATCTTGACATTGTTAATAAATCTGAATCTGAGATTATGCCTATTTCTATTCAGATCTGCCATTCTATACCTATTGGATCTAGTTTATTGTTCTATGCCTGCTCATACTTCATATGTCTATTGTATGCCTGTTTTGATGACTCTCTTCCCTTCTCTTCTTTTCCTTTTATTTATGAGATTAGGCTAACTTCGAGCCATCATATTTCGTTGAATTATATGTATGAATGACGTGGATCGTTATGGGAATAGTTTGGGAAAACATTGAATAATATGTAATTGGGCATAAGTTGATTTGTAATCATGTAATTAATTTGGACATAAAGTGTATTCAACATATGACTTGGGATTTGGGGGCATAATACATGTTGTGATTTAAGATCTGATTTTGGGGGCATTATACATGCTGTGATTTAAGACCTGATTTTGAGGGCACACTATATATGATGATTTATAACTTGGAAGAAAGGGGATATTGTGCATGATAATATATGATTCGAAATAGGGATAACTGTGAACACACCTAAATTGGGACTTTGGGTAATTGGCATACACTGTAGTCAGGACTATAATTTGGCATAATCTGTGTTATGAATCATGGCTGGGGTTTATGGAGCACAACCTATACTGTGTAATTTGACTAAAACTTGGGGCAAAATTAACCATAATTTGGGGTATGAAAATTCGTAGGCTTAATTTATGATTAAGAGAAATATGTTAATGGAACAGTAAAAGAGTATGTGAAGCCTATTTAATCTGTTGAAACTGAATATTGTAATTGGAAAGCCTACGATGTAAATGAACAAAATTGGCTATGATAAGCATGCTGAGATACGAGGTTAGACTCCGTTTGCGGTAGAAGCATGCCGGAACCAAACGGCCTTACAAACAACCGCAAATGGTCAGTCTAATGTGAGAGGTCGTAGGCATAACTAATAGATGCTTAGACACGAGGTTAAGTATGGCTTGTGGTAGAAGTCTGCCCGGAAACGCCCGACACATCCAGCGGCCATAAGCTATCGACTTAATGTGAGAGGTCTGTGCATTAATAACTAATTAATGCTGATTAAAGATGAAAATGATACCTAAAACATGTTTGGCGGGTGGGGTTAAGTTAACCTGAGTAAGATGACAACTTAACCAATATTGCATGAGTATGTGGATAGGGTTAAGGCAAGCTTAACCAATAATACATATTGATTTGATATGTGGATGGGGTTAAGTCAAATGAGCGGATGAATTTGATAAACCCATTTCATAAATCTGAAGGCTTAATGCAAGATTATGTGAAACATGTTAATCTGTAAGTTTGTTAATTTGTACACCTTATCTGTTAATATGAAAATTTGTTAATCTGTAAATCTGATCCGTTAATCTGTAAATCTATTAATCTGTATGTCTGATCTGTAAACTAGTTAATCTGAAATCTGTACGTCTGAAATCTATTAGTCTGGGGACACAAGGTTGGGAGGGGTATTTACTTGAGTCATCTGTTGTGTGGGAACCATATTACTCAGTAACCCTTTTTGGTATCAAACGGTTACCCAACACTAGGTAGGGGTCAGGGCACGCTTACTGAACTAATTATAAGAGGTTCATTCTGATAATGGTGAGGGGTGTTGATTGCGCTTTCCAACCAGGTCATGTGCGTGCATGGATCCGGTTTGCTATGAGGAAGTTAAGACGCCGTGACAATTATATATAGGTCTTTATCTTTCTGTAGGTTGCCACTTTAGGGAGTGATACACCCTTCTGTGGGGCCGACACAAGGTATTTATATATTAGGGAGCCGATCGCTTGGGGTAGAATTTAGGGTACAACTAGTTCTGTCTATTTCTGTAGGGTACCGTCTGTTCCTGTTGGTTAGTAACACCTGTCTGTTTCTGTGTGGTACCGTCTGTTGGGGTAGTAAAGGCCCATCACTAGTATACACCTAATTCTAGCATTCTGTTTCTCTACCGTCTGTCTCTGTTAGGGTGGTAAAGGCCCATTACTAGCATTC
This sequence comes from Allium sativum, assembly GCA_030737875.1. Classification (NCBI taxonomy): domain Eukaryota; kingdom Viridiplantae; phylum Streptophyta; class Magnoliopsida; order Asparagales; family Amaryllidaceae; genus Allium; species Allium sativum. The sequence continues at coordinate 319,993,740 of CM060923.1, read as the reverse complement.
TATTTCTGTACCGTCTGTCTCTGTTCAGGTGGTAAAGGCCCATTACTAGCATTCTGTCTCTGTACCGTCTGTCTCTGTTAGAGTGGTAAAGGCCCATTACTAGCATCCTGTTTCTGAAGAGATCGTTCTGTTTCTATTTTTGTTTAGACATTAGGACAACACCTAATTCTGTTATACTAGTATTAGTGTAAAGAAGTGAAAAGTAAGTAAGAAGCATAGCTTGGTCTATATTATTCTGTTCTGTTCTGTTTACCCTGTTTATACCAATTATTCTTGTTCCTGTTATCTCTCATCCAATTTTATTTTCATGTCATGATACTATTATTTGTTTATATGCTGAAAGTCACTGGACTCACCAGACTTATGTCTGAACTAGTTTGTTTCGCCTCTTTTCTTCCGTTCCCCCCAAGGTTCTCAGGGAGGAAACACTCAAGCTTAGTTCAGATATCTCTTTCTTCCAGCTTGAAGTTGAAAGATGTATTGCTTGGCTTTGATTTTGCTTATTTATGGCATTTTCTGTTGGGGATTATGGCTTTAAAATTATGTACTCTGAAGGCTTTTGGTACAAGGCTGATATTATGTACTTGGGTTTGTTGTTGTGAAGATGTAACCAAACTTATTTCTGTTACCGCTGCAATAAAGATATAAAATTTTCATGTACTACTTTATCTGTCTTGTAATATTCTGTTTTGGTTACTTATAATGCTCCACGGAACTTAATGCATTCCCTTTGTGAGCGACATTAACGGACGTGGGGTGTCACACTTGGTATCAGAGCTGAAGGTTATCAGATTAGATAAAAGTTTTTGAAAACTATTTTTAAAAGGTTTTAAAAGGAAGTATTTTCAAAATGAAAGTTTATTTTGAAAACATAATCCCCAAAGCCATATATCTTTCTTCCGATTCACTGTTTTGAATCTCTTCCTTTTTCCTTTTGAATCTCTTTCATCTTCCTTTTGAATCTCTTCGTCCGCGTATAGATGCTTTTTCTAAAGATATGTAAGGACTTCGGTGTGATGGGCGAAAAACTTTTTCATGGGACTAAGACGTTTGTCGAGGCTATAAATTGGCTCAAGGGAGTGGAGGACTTATTTGGTATCATTGAGGTAGATGATGGAAGAAAGGTTCAACTAGTTTCTTGGTTAATGAAGGGCGAAGTCTCATTTTGGTGGGAGGTCTTGAATGGAGAACGTGTAGTGGAAGCTTGGGTGGATTTCAGACAGAGGTTCGAGTTGAAAATTCTATCACGAGCAGAGGAAAAGCTCGAAGAACCACATAACAAGAAAGTGTGGTCTAAGAAGGAAACACAGAAAAAGGATGATAAGCTTGAGAATAATAAGGAGAAAAAGTGCTTTACTTGTGGAAGCTTGAGTCATCTGAACAAGGATTGCAGAAAGAGGAAAGGCGCTTGCTTCAACTGTGGTGAAATGGGACACTTCACTAGGGACTGCCCGAAGAAACGAGGACAAGGGCAAAGGGCAGGATTTTCAGGAGGGTAAGTGAATGCTCTCGTGGCCGGTGGACATGATAGAGGCAGGAAAATTTCTATAGAAGGTTTAATTTCTTTGTCTGATTATTGAGTTAGAGCTCTTTTTGATTCTAGCATTTTGATTCTGTTGTTGACTCTCTGCACCATAATACTAGCCTTTTTTCTGATCCTTTTAAAGTCTCAAACCCCATAAGGGTTACGGCTTATCTGTTTGTGATATGCTGGGGTTTGAGGGTACCTGTGTTATGCATTGACTTGACTGTGACGCGCACGTTCCGAGTTTTGTGGATATGGCTTGGTTTTAGAAAGGGATTTCTTATAACCCCAAAAGGGTCTATCATGCTTAGTTTCCTAGAATCATTTGATAATCTGCGATTTGTACCCATAATCTGCAAGTGTCCAGATATTCTTGACAAGGTTAGGGGCTTACCTCGAGGCGTGAGGTAGATTTCCAGTTTTTACATTGCCTATTGGGAACAAAGTTTTTGTTTTATTTGTACTTGCTTCTATCACTCGACTGTATCCTATCGATCGAGTCTTCGACCTTTAGGTAGAAACTAATGGGTGTAAACATGTATTTGAGACATGTTATGTTTGATGGTTGCCAGTGGATGTGAGTGGTTGCTAATGGTTGCTCGTGGACGCATATACACACACTAGGCACTAGATCGGCTCAAAAACACTCTCATACTTCATATGGATGTGTGTGCATTTTCAATTTTTATGGATGTAAAATGGTTGACTCAGCACATGGGTGTTGCATATAAATGAATGGTTGTGCACTCATATAGAAATGATATGTATCAAATAGGAATAATTGCATACATGTTGGACACATGACACTAACATAATTCGCATTAAGGAGGTCAACTGAATCACTAGACCGCCTGACCTTTTGCATTAGATAGGGGACATGTACACACACTTTTGCATATGTTCATATGGAATTAGAAATCTTTTAAGGACAATGAATGCTTGAGGATGATGGATGAGTAGATGGATGATGGATGGTAGGATACATTCTTCTTAACTTAGAGATTTCGGGGACGAAATCCTTTAAGGAGGGGAGAATGTAACACCCCGTATTTTATGAGAACATTAAAATAACAAATTAAATAATAATTAATTTTTAAAATAAGAATTAGATGAAACGGGTTATGCCATTGCATTCGTCTTGAAATTCTACTTGAGATAGAGTCCGAATTTGCGTAAAACGGATACCGTATGAAGGAGTTACTGACGATAGAAGTTTGGCAGAACGATCAGGAAATAGGCCAGAATGCACTGGCATACTTGGGAAGTGCGCCAGTACAAAAATACACTGGCACACTTGGGAAGTATGCCCATGCCAAGGACATAAAGCTGCAGAATTCTAGAGTATTCCCTGATGACGTGTCTTGCTGAGATTGGCTGGATGACGTGTCTTTTGAGCCGTATGGTTCCGATGGCTCCTAAGCTAATCTAAAGGCCTTTATTCATCACACTACAACAAAATCACCATATTACAACTTTAATTTTACAACGGTGGTAAAATCATTGTTGTAATAAATGTTTTTTTACATCTTTTTTCCAAAAAAGTTGTAGTAAACTTATTTTTAACAACTGTGTTAATTTGACAGTTGTAATAAAAGCCTATCACAACTTTTATTTTTTGACTGTTGTAATATATGACTACACTACAACAAAAATACCATATTAATAATTAATAAAAATTCGATAATTAATAAAAATATTAATACTCAATAACTATCGTTTAATAATAATAATAAATAGTTTATTTGAAAATATGTAATAACTAATATTAATAAATTCTTTTCACTATATAATAATTAATAAATAATAATTATGTATTATTATTAGAAATTAAAAATAAATAAAAATTAGTTTTTAGTAATTATTCATTACTTTTAGTAATCAATAAATAAGAAGTAAGAATCACAAATGAAGAAGTAATAATTAAATAATTACTTTTAAATATTTAAATAAAAATTTCAATCAATTTATATAATATTCTATTACATTTTTTCATAAAATAAAAAAAGAAAAATTATAAGATTAATAAATAGCTATTATATATTATTTAACTTACCATATTAAATAACTTTCAAAATAGTAATTAGTGGATGAGACTAGTAGTCCACACTTCCCACCGTATTAAACATTTTCCATATATATAATATATATATATATATATATTTCTAAAACAACATTTAATTAACTTATATGATACATGTTCAAGACAATTAGATTAGATCTCAAAAGTTTCCCTCCACAAGCCTCTTTCAATGTTCTGAAAATTTTAACTTCCATCCATAAGCACGATTTTCTAACCAAATAGATATTACTACAGCGAAACCCAAAGCCCACGACTCCCAGTTCAAAATGTAAATTAAAAAAACCGACTCTCTTTCTTGAACAGCCACCGCCATAGAAAACCCTCGCTCTCACCATTTTCAATTGTTCTCTTGCGTAAGTTTGCCACCTCACGATCTTCTTCCTTCTCGTTAACGATCCGGAGTTCGTATCCTTCTCATTTGGATTAGAAACCCTCTTCTCGTCCGTGCTTTAGCCCTTTGATTCGCACTTCATCTACTCTTGTGCGCAAGTGGGATTTAGGCAAAAACCCTAATTTTACTACTTCAAGTACTACGATTTTTTTTCCTTTTCCTTTTTTCTTCAATTCGTCTTTTCTTTTCTTTGTCATCGAATTGTTTTCTTGATTTTCTGTCAGATTATAGGGTTCTTTCCTGGAAAAATTTCTGTGTAATGATTGTTTAAGCAAATATAGTGATTATTTACATGAATCGATCACGCATTGGTTATTTATTTCAGGTTTGCATATATTATTTGGTTCTCCGCACGCTTGACATAGTAGGTAAACTTCTTATTTCGTCTGGCATAACCGTTTCACTTGAAGAAATTGCATGACGCATGATAACTAAAGCTCGTACTGCTAGAGTTATTTTGATAGGTCTTTTTTTTCTTTCATATCTCAATGTTCATGGTCTGAAATTAGAATGTGAGCAATTTTGTTTTTGTTTTATTTCAAAAAAAAAAGTGAATAGAAAAACATTTTAAGGATATAGTGATGCACTGGTTATCACAGAATAGTTTATTTTAAATTCACTATGAGTAGGAAAAATCTAGAGCATGTTTACAGTCATTGGTAAGATCCCAATTACGTTTCTTTGTTAATTTATTTGGGTATTTATATGAAGAGGATGATACAAGCATTCCAACAGATATCAAATTGCTGATTCTGCGATCCTTTCATCGTCATATATATGACCATGAATGGCATTTCTCATGTTTGGTATTAAGCTTTTTAATTAGGAATAACTTTTATATTCCTTTCATTACAGGTTGCTAAGACACTTGGTGTATTTGTGGAAACATGAGCATGCTCGAATTTTGGATTTCTTTTCTTCTTTAGCTGTCAGGTACACATGAGTATACTTCTAGTTTATCTTAGCAACAAATATGAAATGAAAATATCTACCAGTAGTTTGATAATAACAAATACAGTAGATATGCTTGTTTATTAAATGTTTGACCTTAGAGCTCAAGCACCCGTTAAACATGTGCTTGAGGCCCTAACGCTTTGTTGAATACGTGTTTGGTCCCATTATTCATTGGAAACTTCATGTTTTTAAACTTCGTGTTTTTTAAAATATTTTGTTTGAGATGTTGTTGCGACCAAGTGACTGAAATCTTTTCCTTATTTGATGGTTACTTATCCACATAAAAGTACACATCTTGTAGGGAATATAGTGAATATGTGTAACAAGTTAAGTTTATGAAAGTCCAAGTGCAGATGCTCTTTTTTTAAGAAGTTGTGCAACATCCAATTGTTTAAAAAAGGGCTTTGGACCACATGCAATTCATGCTATCAGGTATGTTAAGCATTATTGTTAAGTTTTGGTATTGTTGGCATAAAAACACTTTTTGTTCTTTTTTCTAACAACAGACATATTCTTATGCAATAGGTTTCATCACTGCAGTGAACTTGCACAAAAAAGATAAATGGCGTAAAGATTTCCTTGTTTTCAACTGTACTCCCGTAGGTATGCAATTTTTTGTGGATAACTTTTGCTTGTACTAAGTTGCTTTGTAACGGTCAAGTATGTAATAACGTACAAAATGTTGTCTAAAACTTATTGTTTGTAATACTCAATATTTGAATATTCTAATAAATTAGTTTGCAAATAACTGTAATATCGGATTTGCTTATGGAGTATTGCTATATTTAATGCATTATTCTTTTCAGTAGCAAAAGATGTTTATTTTTTTTAAAACCCAAATGTCAGTCACAATGGTGCATAACTGTTGTAATAAAGTTTATTACAACGGTGGAAAAAAGTTGAAAAATATACATATTACAACGGTGTTGCAACAGTGCAAAAAAGTTGTAAAAGATATTAGTCTATTACAACTTCTTAATACACGACGGCTTGCCCACCGTTGTAAAATGTATATTACAACGGTGTTCCACCGTTGTAATAGGGTCATTTTGTTGTAGTGGATCACATACACCTGTATAAACATACCTAGGCCTAAACCCTAATCTCATTACACAATTCCATGGCGTCCTAATGCTGTTCATATCTAAATTAAAAATAAGTCATTCTTCTTCAAGTCAGCTTAGAATTAATAGAGAATAGATCTACGACTGCAACACATATTTCTCTTCTTTTAGATTCAGCCAAGGTGAGTTTATGTTACTTTCAGAAATGAAATTTAACTGTGATCCTAGCATTGTTAATAAATTTGAATCTGAGATTATGCCTATTTCTATTTAGATCTGTCCTTCTATACCCATTGGATTTAGTTTATTGTTCTATGCCCGCTCATACTTCATATGTCTATTTTATGCCAGTTTTGATGACTCTCCTCCCTTCTCTTCTTTTCCTTTTATTTATGAGATTAGGCTAACTTCGAGCCTAATCATATTTCGTTGAATTATACGTATGAATGATGTGGAACGTTGTGGGAAAAGTTTGGGAAAACATTGAATAATATGTAACTGGGCATAAGTTGATTTGTATTTATGTAACTGATTTGGACATAAAGTGTATTAAACATATGACTTGGGATTTGGGGGCATAATACATGTTGTGATTTAAGATCTGATTTTGAGGGCATAATACATGTTGTGATTTAAGACCTGATTTTGGGGGCATACTATATATGATGATTTATAACTTGGAAGAAAGGGAATATTGTGCATGATAATATATGATTCGAAATAGGGATAACTGTGAACACACCTAAATTGGGACTTTGGGTAATTGGCATACACTGTAGTCAAGACTATAATTTGGCATAATCTGTGTTACGAATCATGACTGGGTTTTTTGGAGCATAACCTGTACTGTGTAGTTAGACTAAAACTTGGGGCAAAAGTAACCTTAATTTGGGGTACACAAATTTGTTGGCTTAATTTATGATTAAGCGAAATATGTTAATGGAACAGTAAAAGAGTTTGTGAAGCCTGTTTAGTCTGTTGAAACTGAATACTGTAATTGGAAAGCCTACGATGTAAATGAATAAAATTGGCTAAGATAAGCATGCTGAGACATGATGTTAGACTCCGTTTGCGGTAGAAGCCTGCACAGAGCCAACCGGCCTAACCAGAAACCGCAAACGGTCAGTCTAATGTAAGAGGTCGTAGGCGTAACTAAAAGATGCTTAGACACGAGGTTAAGTCTAGCTTGTGGCAGAAGTCTGCCCGGAACTGCCCGGCAAATCCGGCGGCCACAAGCTATTGACTTAATGTGAGAGGTCTATGCATTAATAACTAATTAATGCTGATTAAAGATGAAAATGATACCTAAAACATGTTAGGTGGGTGGGGGGTTAAGTTAACCTGAGTAAGATGACAACTTAACCAAAATTGCATGAATATGTGGATTGGGTTAAGGCAAGTTTAAACAATAATACGTATTGATTTGATAAGTGGATGGGGTTAAGTCAACTGGGCGGATGAATCTGATAAACCCATTTCGTAAATTTGTGGGCTTAATGCAAGATTAAGTGAAACATGAATCTATAAGTCTGTTAATCCGTGATCTGTTTCTGAAAGTTTATTAATCCATTAATCTGATCTGTTATTCTGTAAACCTATTAATCTATATGTCTGATCTGTAAACTAGCTATTCTGAAATCTATTAGTATGGGGACACCAGGTTGGGAGAGGTTTTTGCTTGAGTCATCTATTGTGTTGGACCCATGTTAGTCAGTAACCCTTTCTGGTATCAAATGGTGACCAAACACTAGGTATGGGTCAGGGCACGCTTACTGAACTAATTATAAGAGGTTCATTCTGATAATGGCGAGGGATGTTGATGGCGCGTTCCAACCGGGTCATGGGCGTGCATGGATCCGGTCTGCTCTGAGGAAGTTAAGACGCCGTGACATCTGTAAATAGGTCTGTGTCTTTCTGTAGGTTGCCACTTTAGGGAGTGATACACCCTTCTGTGGGGCCAACACAAGGTATTTATGTATTAGGGAGCCGATCGCTTGCGGTAGAATTTAGGGTACAACTAGTTCTGTCTATTTCTATGGGGTACCGTCTATTCTTGTTGGGTAGTAACACCTGTCTGTTTCTGTGTGGTACCGTCTGTTGGGGTAGTAAAGGCCCATCACTAGTATACACCTAATTCTAGCACTATGTTTCTGTATCGTCTGTCTCTGTTAAGGTGGTAAAGGCCCATTACTAGCATTTTGTTTCTGTACTGTCTGTCTCTTTTCAGGTGGTAAAGGCCCATTACTAGCATTCTGTCTCTGTTAGGGTGGTAAAGGCCCATTACTAGCATCCTGTTTCTGAAGAGATCATTCTGTTTTTGTTTAGACATTAGGAAAACACCTGATTCTGTTTACTAGTATTAGTGCAGAGAAGTGAAAAGCAAGTATGAAGCATAACTTGGTTTAGATTATTCTATTTTGTTCCATTTACCCTGTTTATACCAGTTATTCTTGTTCCTGTTATCTCTCATCCAGTTTTATGTTCATGTCATGATACTATTATTTGTTTATATGCTGAAAGTCACTTGACTCACCAGACTTATGTCTGACCTAGTTTGTTTTGCCTCTTTTCTTCCGTTCTCCCCCCATGGTTCTCAGGGAGAAAATACTCAAGCTTAGTTCAGATATCTCTTTCTTCCATCTTGAAGTTGAAAGATGTATTGCTTGGCTTTTATTCTGCATATTTATGGCATTTTCTATTGGGGATTATGGCTTTAAAATTATGTACTCCGAAGGCTTTTGGTACAAGACTGATGTTATGTACTTGGTTTTGTTGTTTTGAAGATGTAACCAAACTTATTTTTAAAGTTATAAATTATTCAAGCACTACTTTATATGTCTTGTAATATTCTGTTTTGGTTACTTATAACGCTCCGTGAAACTTAATGCATTCTCTTTGTGAGTTACATTAACGGACGTGGGGTGTCACATTGTACCTCGTGCGCGTCATGACCGGTGAGATCTCTTCTGAGTTCTGCTCGAAATCGTGCAACGAAAGTGGGACGATAAGCTTGAAATATATCTTCCGCTTCTACCATCTTGATAATATTGCGGTAATGTTGATATTCATCCCAAAAAGTGCTATGCATTGTATGAACATCTATAGTAGACCTCCTCGTGGTGCAGTCGTGATGGTTGTTGTAGATGTCTTGGATAAGAATTCAAAACAATACATGGCTTACGCTGCCGCCATTTTGCAGCATAACATCGTGTAATCTATCAAACTCGATTTAAGCTTCCACTAATATAATTAACTCTACCGCAAACCAATTTTGGATAGACATTTTCTCTTATTAGTTTAGTACTATTTTTTACGAATGAAAATCGATTTGTTATGTTTTTTGGTATAAGTAACGATTCGTCACCATGTACCGGGTGATTTCCAAAGCCGGTAAATTATTAATAATGATGCGATCGTTCAATGTTACATAATTGCTCTAATAAATGTGCATTCAAAAACAATACATAGTAGGTTTAAAAATGATGTGATTGATCAAAGAAATCTGTGCACTGTAAACATTGTTTCCACTTCCACTAGTAGTTGTATACCTACTACTGCTCCTATCTCTGCCAAACAATGTACCCACTACATAGCCAACAAACGCTGTTGCCACTACTTCCTTGTTGGATATTTATAATATTAGCCACTACTTCCTTGTTGGATATTTATAATATTAGCCACTACTGCCTTGTGTACATAGAAGAGTGCTACACTCTTTATATTTTATGTACCAAAAACAATTCAAACACTTATCCACATAACCAAATCGAATCATGTCAGCTGAAGAGCTAATTTTTTTGGATGACAGCGATGACTACTTCGATGAAATGATCGACGACCACTTCCGGTGTGAAAAAGAGCTATTAGCTATATATATGCTTCAACAAGGTGAATCTAGTAAAAAAACATATAGGTTCTATGTATGGTCTTATCTACAAAAACAGAAAACATGATGTTTACGATCGGAGACTAATAGAAGACTATTTCAGATGTAGATTTCGCATGCGTTGGCCCTTGTTTTTTTAGGATTCTTCAGTCAATACAACAACACGATGATTACTTCATATTCAAACAAAATGCGTCGTGTACAATGGTACTTACTGGCCTCCAAAAAATGACAGCTGCATTGTGCATGCTTGCGTACGCCGGACCGGCGGACTCCGTAGATGATAATCTACATTTGGGTGAAAGCATTATGGTAACGTCCCATAATTTTCAGTATATTTAAATTTCAATTTAAAATAAATAAATTGGAATATATAGGGAAAATCAAATTTGTGTTAATTTTTTAATGATGATGATTGTTTAAATTGAGTAAATATATTTTTCAAATTTAGTTTTTGAAAAGCAGTAATTTGAAATTGAATATTTAAATAATTAAATTAATGTGAGTGAGTTAATTTAAAAAAAAGGAATTCAAATTTAATTGATTTAATGGTGGAATTTTAAGTCGTTAATTTATAACTGAAATTTCAATCAAGATTCAAATAATCAAATTATGATTTGAAAATGTGTGAAACTTATTTGTAGAAATTTATTTAAGTTATAATTTGATTTAAATTTGAATTCAATGAATATTTAATTTAAATTTAAAACGGTTAATTGAATAATTGAATAATTAATTAATTGATTGATTAACGGTGAAATTTAACTGTTTTGGCGACTGTCTCGGAATTCGACGAAACTGGCGCCATCGGAACCGGAACAGTGAATTATTATAGGATTTCAATTTGCGTTACAATCCGACTTACCGTTTGTTCGTACGAGAGAAAATGTGAACGAGACCCTTGTAAATGGATAATTTGGTATTCCTCATATTTGGGCCTTATAATTTTATATAAATCAAACCATTACCACTTCATCAGCCATTCTCAATAACACGTACACTTCCTCCATCTATTTCTCTTCTTAATGGCTGAATAAAAATTTCAAAACCCTAGCTTTAAATAAAAATCATAACTTGGAAATGAAATCTCTTCAAACCATAGAGTATGATATACCGATTCGAAGCCCTCAACTTGTAGAACTCGGATCTACAGTTTGTTTCGACATGCAGTGCACCGTTTGGCCGGAAATCTTAGTCAAAGCCCCTGATATTCGAAACATTAGCATGCAATTTGGGGGTTTTTGATTCAGAGGTCAATCGCGAAATTGAAGATCTGGGTATTGTTGTTCTCGACGACATGAGTTGATTGCATATAGTCGGAGTTGGTATCGTGGGGTAGATCGTCGGAAAATCGCGTTTTAGGGTTCAAAATTGCTTCCGTTAGTTGACTGGGCAATGGCGAGAGAGGTGTTCGGAGCTGACGTGGTGGCCACGGTTAGGTACGACACGGTGAGCAGGTTCCAACGGTGGTGGTCTTGAGTCGGCTGGTGGCCGGAGCTGATGGGGAAGGGTAGTCAAAGATGGTGTATTTCGGTTCCTCCGTTCGAGTACTGTAGCGAAGGAGAGAACGATGGGCGGGAGCCCTTCCTGAAGCTGATGTGGCAAACAACAATTGGGTGAGGGATTTTATTGTTAATTTTTATATATTTTAAAACTCCAAATGGTAAAACACTGATAACTCCCTCGTTTTAACTCGGATTTGGACGCAGTTTGTTGCGTTGGGATCGTAGCGGAATTGCGGACGTTTTGGCACTAACTTGGCTGCGTTTGGTGACTGTCAGATTTTGGCCCTTAGTTGGACGTCTGATCAACTATGGACGCAAAGGTGAGTGATTCTTCGCTCACGAAATACTGAATTTTTCCCATATTTATTGAATTAAATTATGAAGTAAGTTTGGTTGCATGGTTGTGTTGGATTGTTGATGTGTGGTTTAAATTTTACATGCAAATGTGTTAACATGAAATCTAAGTAAATGATTTGTTATTTAATTTATTTTAAATCTCTAGTTGAATTCGAACCCTTGTTAAATCCTGAATAGTTTAATGCTGAATCAGTTGAATGAAATTGTTGTAATGAATGTTGGTTGAAATTTATTGCTGAATGTATAGTGACATTTTTTTTTAAATGCTCTTTATTTCAGTATGTTGTAATGCATGTTGATTGTGACGATAAATCCCATTTACCCTTGATGTTACGAGCATCTAATGAACCCGAGATTTATCGATAAAATAAATTAAGAACACAGAGTGAAATGATAAACCTTTGTGACCCTGATTTGGATTGAAATGATAGATCCATCCCTGAAATATCAAGAAATTAAATTTAAAATCACCTGGCCATTGGATAGATAATTATATACAGACCTCGGTTGGTTAAATGATTATAAATATTTGAAATTTTATTTGATAGAATTTCATTTAAAAGAATGTGCTGATACTCGATAATTCAATTCTTTAAAGATTCTGAACTGGGATGTTGATTAAAAAGGGTTAAAAGAATTTTACCAAAACAAAGTGGAAATATTTAAATTGGGATTTGAATATGATTTGAAATCTCTTCAAATTAAGAGTTTGGATTAGAAGGAAACAAATTCTTATGAAATCCAATTTTTTGGGAATTTGGAAATCGAGGGTATCTGGGTGTTTTAACTCAGTTTGAATATATATTTGAACTCCCGAAATCAAACAGTTGTTTTGAACAGGGTTGAAACTAGATATGGAATTTTATGAACTCCATTGAGACTAGAGTTTAGATTCAAGTACTGAAGTTCGGAAGGAAGAGTTAGTTTTTAGTTAAGGAATTTTCTTATATATATATATTTACACCATCTGATTTCAAATAACTATCCTCTCTTCAAGAATTTATTTATTAACTTTTATCTATAACTATTTTATTTTAACAAAATTTTCTTACATTCTATTATTTAAGTCAATTAGTAAACTTTCAATTTACATATATATATATAGTTTTAAATTTATCTTATCCTATTCTAACTATGATATTATATATATATTCTTTTATATATAAGGGTTCTTTATAAACATTAATTTCATAGATATATCCTTAAAAAAAAAAATTCATTTTCTTCCGAATGATAAGGGTTTGAATCAGAATTGTTGGTTTAAATGGAATTGAGATAAGAATTCCTTCTATTTGAAGATGAACCGATTTAAATCGATTTTTATATGGATTTATAAATTATATTCTTCTTGAATAAATGGATCTCCTAAGAGATTTAAAATGAGTGGTTGTGAAATATATATATATATTCGAGTTGAATATGAATGGATTTTACATAAATCGATTTGAGATAATTATAATCTTGAGATGAAGTATATTCTACCTGAATATGAATCGATTTGGTGAAATATTATATGATTATAATATAATGAAATGAATATATTCTAGTTAGAATATAAATCGGTTTGGAATGATTACGATACGTTGATATGAAATTATATTCTATTTGAATATAAAATGGGTTCGAAACAAATATGATATTTTGAGATGAAAGCGAACCTTTGAAATGTAAAAGAACCAACCGATGTGGAAAAAAATGTAAACGTTGGTTGTCAAAGAGACCGGAGTCGACATAAGGCATACTTTCTGTCAGTGTCGATACCACTTTGACAACAATGAACGTTTTGACGTATCCAGAACGAGATATGATGACTTGGAGTCGATTATTGAATCGAAGAAGATGATCAAGGACGAAATAGCCCTGACCTTCGGGTCAGAATTGAAATGACTAAAACAGGAGCTATACCGTGACTAACTGAGGTAGCACCTTTGATCGGACACACTTCTTCGATACTATTTCTATGACTATGATGATGATGATTTGGGTCCATTTTTAACTTTGGGAGTGTGTTCCGAGGTGGGCGGTAGTGGCTGCTATACGTTACCACCGGTCCGGGAGTGCAATTGGTAGAATCCTACCGTGGGCATTGCCTCGAGTGCCTTGTCATATATATCCTTATCGAGCCCCATACGATTTTGATTTAGCATTGCCTTCTATGGAGTGCCCTCTGATAACACCAGTACGGTGAATTTACGGTACTGTATAGACTGTTGATGCCTATAACGGCGTAAGGGTAATATGGTAATCCCGCTTACGCTATTTTCAGTATTTATACTTTACTGGATAGACATTATCATAATAGCGTACTATATTATGTATGTATTAGTTTAACGGATCCTTGAGAGATGGAAAAATCCCGTAACATCTCTTGAGTTACTATACCTATGACACTGATGTTATTTCGTATTTTAATTTGACTAATATGAGATGATTTAGTGCTGATCCGAGTGTTGTTGTGTTTTCTTTTGTGCAATATACTCGGGTCAGCAGACGTTGCAGTATTTGAAGATGACTGTGCTTGGAGATCGAAGACGAAGATTTGGTATATCTATTATCTATACATATGTATATCCGCTGCTTTATTCCCGCTGCTTATTATGTACAGCTGTATGTATATGTAACTCTGATAATCATTGAATGTTATAACCGAGGTATACATTTCAACCGTTTTTAAACTGCTATTTGTTTATTATATGTTGTCCTTCCGCTGTGAGGTTCTGTGATTGGTTTTTCTTTTCTTTCTTTCTTTCCTTCTTTTCCCAATAACTACCTGCATTTGTGATTTGTTTGGGTCGACATGGGTGGTATATTGTCGATTTGAACGGTCAAAAATGTGGGTCGTTACATTTGGTATCATTGAAATATATCGTATTATAAATAGTTTTCTAAAGGATTTTAAGGATTAAAGTTTGTAATCCCTTCTCGGACATCAGAAGAGATTTTGGTAATGAGTGCACGCATTATCGATGTTTATTCTGAAGCGTCTAAGTGGGGGAGCCCACTCCGTACTTTTCATAACTTGTTGGTAAAAGATTTTGATTTAATTCTCGATGATATGTGAAGTGGAGTTTAAGATTTAACCAGGATTGAAATTTCCTTGTTTTGTTAATTATATGTTTTCTATGAATTTTATAAATATATATGCATTTTAAACTTAGTTTTAAAACCCGGAATCAAAATATTTAAGTTCATCTTGGAAAATAATAATTAATTCAGGTAATAAGGTAGCCTGATCCATTTGAGTTCTTGATGTTGAAACTAAGAAATAGACTTAAGTGTTGAGAGAAAGGAACCATCGTTAAAGCTCAAAAACGTGGACGATAATTAAGTTAAATAAGTTACAAGGTTAGTCGAGTTAGAATCGATATCGATGGTCGGATTGAGTAAGTAAATTTTTGGATTCACACTAACGAAATGGGTAAGTAAAATAAAACATAGGAACGAGATAAAGTAGAATGGTAACATAAAAACCATGATTTACTTTAACCTATGGTTATGGACTCGAAGTTAACTAAATAGAGTTTACTTTGAAATGAAATCGTAAGCGATAAAGATGAGTTATATAATTTTGGCAAATTGATTCATGATAATGAATTAAAGATTTAATGCAATCAAGTTCGTTGGAAAATTTTAAAATGAGTCCAAGTTTATTTGGAAGTGAATACTTGGAATGAAACGTGAAAAAAAAAATGAAAATCCATTTCTTGAATAATGTAGTGAATATAAGTTTGAAAAAAAAAATGAAGTCTTACAAACAGCTTCTGAATACGATGGATTAAATTTAAGGAAATCAACTTATGGAATTTAATAAGTTGTTTTAAAATTCACGTGAACAGTTAGACTGAGTAAGAACAATTCGATTCGTACTAGTGATTAATGTTATGTGAGTTAAGGAAAGATTTAGTAAACGAGATGAAATAGAACGGTTATATATAACCATAGTTAACCTCAATCCATTGGTATAGAATTCAAAGTTAACTACATCGAATAAGGAAATGAAATAAATGGGAAATTGAAAAAATATGGAATAGGGAATAAGGAACAAAAACCTGAAGATTAACCTATAAAACCCGAATGTCAAGAGAATTTATTACCAAGTCGATTTAAGTAAGTCAAGTAAATTTGAATTAATGGAAGTAAACTTGGAAAAAAAATTGAAGTTGTTGGATTAGAACTAAATATATGAATGCAATGAAGTGTGAATGAACTCGAATAATCAAAATAAATAGATCGGAACTAATTCAGGTAAATGGATAATCGAATATGGATAAGTAAAGTAATGTCAATGAATAATGATGAATTAAATAAGAAAATGAAAATTTTGCAACATTGATCTATGTTCATGAATGTATGGCGTAATATAATTAAGTTAGTTGAAAACGTTAAAAATAAATTCAAGTTCATTCGAAATGTAATACTTGAAAAGAAACAAGAAAGGAATAGTAATATTTTGGAATGGTGTTCAATGTCATATGGATGGAAATAGACGATAATAAGAGTGAAATTTAGAAAAATGACCAGAGTTAATGAATCAACGATTTAATATAATCGAGTAAGTCTGGAAAGTAAAATAAATTCGAGCTCGCCTAGAATTAATACTTAAAATAAGATAGGAATGAATTGAAATATCTTGATAATAGAGTAAGCAACTCAATACAAATCCATTTCTCGAGTGAAGGAGTAATAACAAATTTGAGGTGTTAAAACTCTCAAAAATTTTAGGCAAAGGTTGAAACCTTAAATGAAAAATCAAAATTCATGTTTATGCAAGAAAAAATAAAAATAAAAAAAATAAATCTGAAATATTCAAGAGGCTGAAGTGAAACGATCATAACTTTTGAATGGATGATCGGAATCTGACGATTCCGGACTTTTTAGAAACCTTAGAAACTGAGCTAAATTTTGTGTTAATAAAGCCTTGCCTAGTTTCCAAGTTTATTAAGTTGAAAACCAAGAACTAGTCGTAGTTGTATGCGCAGAAAATAAAAATCTGAACTGAATACCAATATTGTTTGGACCATAACTTCCTAACCAAGCATCGGATTTGGTTGTGCGAGTACAATTCGGAAAGACCAGAGTGTAAACTAAAACTTTCTCTTAATATGCTGAGTCAAATTCTGATGTTTAGAGGGCTAAAAAGTGGATAGAACATTTCAGACCTGCATTTTCAGGGTACGGGCTGAAGCGTTCGGTTTTATCAAAACAGTCATAACTTTTGAACAAATGGTCGGAATTCGATGAATCCAGACAATTCGGAAAGATTAAAAGAAATGCTACAACTTTTACCTAGTTCTAGTCAAATTCCAACATTTAATGGGTGATAAACTTCATTTTGTTTGCCAGCTAGCCATAGATATATTGGTTTTGAGGTTAAAATGATTAATGTATGTTGTGTAAGTTGCATATGTTTTTATATATTATATATATGCTTGAATCTCATGTGTATGCGAGGTGTAACAGGTGTAAGGAGTGTGCGCTACGCTTCGAAGCTCGCTTGCACAAAACGCTAAATGCTAAGGTAATAAAAATGCAAATAAACGCTAAAGAAGGTACGTAACTGTGTTACAAAGTTTTGGTGGTTTATATTTTTGTTTTTCCCCATTTTTGGGATGCCTCATCGAATGATGAGATGTATATTGGGATTTTATATATGTGATGATTTTCCGGACCTCTCCGTACAAAGGAGATGCTACCGAAATTTTTCCTGATTTCGGGAGTTAGAAAATTTATGAGGTTTTATAACTATATACTTATTTTATAACTGTTATTTTATAAGTATGGATTTGGAAGTATGACTTGTTTAATACCTTATCTCGCTCTCTTTTCGAGGACGAAAAGATTTTAAGTGGGGGAGAATGTAACGTGCCATAATTTTCAGTATATTTAAATTTCAATTTAAAATAAATAAATTGGAATATATAGGGAAAATCAAATTTGTGTTAATTTTTTAATGATGATGATTGTTTAAATTGAGTAAATATATTTTTCAAATTTAGTTTTTGAAAAGCAGTAATTTGAAATTGAATATTTAAATAATTAAATTAATGTGAGTGAGTTAATTTTAAAAAAAGGAATTCAAATTTAATTGATTTAATGGTGGAATTTTAAGTCGTTAATTTATAACTGAAATTTCAATCAAGATTCAAATAATCAAATTATGATTTGAAAATGTGTGAAACTTATTTGTAGAAATTTATTTAAGTTATAATTTGATTTAAATTTGAATTCAATGAATATTTAATTTAAATTTAAAACGGTTAATCGAATAATTGAATATTTAATTAATTAATTAACGGTGAAATTTAACTGTTTTGGCGACTGTCTCGGAATTCGACGAAACTGGCGCCATCGGAACCGGAACAGTGAATTATTATAGGATTTCAATTTGCGTTACAATCCGACTTACCGTTTGTTCGTACGAGAGAAAATGTGAACGAGACCCTTGTAAATGGATAATTTGGTATTCCTCATATTTGGGCCTTATAATTTTGTATAAATAAGACCATTACCACTTCATCAGCCATTCTCAACAACACGTACACTTCCTCCATCTATTTCTCTTCTTAATGGCTGAATAAAAATTTCAAAACCCTAGCTTTAAATAAAAATCATAACTTGGAAATGAAATCTCTTCAAACCATAGAGTATGATATACCGATTCGAAGCCCTCAACTTGTAGAACTCGGATCTACAGTTTGTTTCGACATGCAGTGCACCGTTTGGCCGGAAATCTCAGTCAAAGCCCCTGATATTCGAAACATTAGCATGCAATTTGGGGGTTTTTGATTCGGAGGTCAATCGCGAAATTGAAGATCTGGGTATTGTTGTTCTCGACGACATGAGTTGATTGCATATAGTCGGAGTTGGTATCGTGGGGTAGATCGTCGGAAAATCACGTTTTAGGGTTCAAAATTGCTTCCGTTAGTTGACTGGGCGACGGCGAGAGAGGTGTTCGGAGCTGACGTGGTGGCCACGGTTAGGTACGGCACGGGGAGCAGGTTCCAACGGTGGTGGTCTTGAGTCGGCTAGTGGCAGGAGCTGATGGGGATGGGTAGTCAAAGATGGTGTATTTCGGTTCCTCCGTTCGAGTACTGTAGCGAAGGAGAGAACAATGGGCGGGAGCCCTTCCTGAAGCTGACGTGGCAAACAACAATTGGGTGAGGGATTTTATTGTTAATTTTTATATATTTTAAAACTCCAAATGGTAAAACACTGATAACTCCCTCGTTTTAACTCGGATTTGGTCGCGGTTTGTTGCGTTGGGATCGTGGCGGAATTGCGGACGTTTTGGCACTAACCTGGCTGCGTTTGGTGACTGTCAGATTTTGGCCCTTAGTTGGACGTCCGATCAACTATGGACGCAAAGGTGAGTGATTCTTCGCTCACGAAATACTGAATTTTTCCCATATTTATTGAATTAAATTATGAAGTAAGTTTGGTTGCATGGTTGTGTTGGATTGTTGATGTGTGGTTTAAATTTTACATGCAAATGTGTTAACATGAAATCTAAGTAAAT
This sequence comes from Allium sativum, assembly GCA_030737875.1. Classification (NCBI taxonomy): domain Eukaryota; kingdom Viridiplantae; phylum Streptophyta; class Magnoliopsida; order Asparagales; family Amaryllidaceae; genus Allium; species Allium sativum. Next base: position 319,974,462 of record CM060923.1, on the reverse strand, counting down.
GATTTGTTATTTAATTTAATTTAAATCTCTAGTTGAATTCGAACCCTTGTTAAATCCTGAACAGTTTAATGTTGAATCAGTTGAATGAAATTGTTGTGATGAATGTTGGTTGAAATTTATTGCTGAATGTATAGTGACATTTTTTTTAAATGCTCTTTATTTCAGTATGTTGTAATGCATGTTGATTGTGACGATAAATCCCATTTACCCTTGATGTTACGGGCATCTAATGAACCCGGGATTTATCGATAAAATAAATTAAGAACACAGAGTGAAATGATAAACCTTTGTGACCCTGATTTGGATTGAAATGATAGATCCATCCCTGAAATATCGAGAAATTAAATTTAAAATCACCTGGCCATTGGATAGATAATTATATACAGACCTCGGTTGGTTAAATGATTATAAATATATGAAATTTTATTTGATAGAATTTCATTTAAAAGAATGTGCTGATACTCGATAATTCAATTCTTTAAAGATTCTGAACTGGGATGTTGATTAAAAAGGGTTAAAAGAATTTTTCCAAAACAAAGTGGAAATATTTAAATTGGGATTTGAATATGATTTGAAATCTTTTCAAATTAAGAGTTTGGATTAGAAGGAAACAAATTCTTATGAAATCCAATTTTTTGGGAATTTGGAAGTCGAGGGTATCTGGGTGTTTTAACTCAGTTTGAATATATATTTGAACTCCCGAAATCAAACAGTTGTTTTGAACAGGGTTGAAACTAGATATGGAATTTTATGAACTCCATTGAGACTAGAGTTTAGATTCAAGTACTGAAGTTCGGAACGAAGAGTTAGTTTTTAGTTAAGGAATTTTCTTATATATATATTTACACCGTCTGATTTCAAATAACTATCCTCTCTTCAAGAATTTATTTATTAACTTTTATCTATAACTATTTTATTTTAACAAAATTTTCTTACATTCTATTATTTAAGTCAATTAGTAAACTTTCAATTTACATATATATATATATATATAGTTTTAAATTTATCTTATCCTATTCTAACTATGATATTATATATATATTCTTTTATATATAAGGGTTTGAATCAGAATTGTTGGTTTAAATGGAGTTGAGATAAGAATTCCTTCTATTTGAAGATGAACTGATTTAAATCGATTTTTATATGGATTTATAAATTATATTCTTCTTGAATAAATGGATCTCCTAAGAGATTTAAAATGAGTGGTTATGAAATATATATATTCGAGTTGAATATGAATGGATTTTACATAAATCGATTTGAGATAATTATAATCTTGAGATGAAGTATATTCTACCTGAATATGAATCGATTTGGTGAAATATTATATGATTATAATATAATGAAATGAATATATTCTAGTTAGAATATAAATCGGTTTGGAATGATTACGATACGTTGATATGAAATTATATTCTACTTGAATATAAAATGGGTTCGAAACAAATATGATATTTTGAGATGAAAGCGAACCTTTGAAATGTAAAAGAACCAACCGATGTGGAAAAAAATGTAAACATTGGTTGTCAAAGAGACCGGAGTCGACATAAGGCATACTCTCTGTCAGTGTCGATACCACTTTGACAACAATGAACGTTTTGACGTATCCAGAACGAGATATGATGACTTGGAGTCGATTATTGAATCGAAGAAGATGATCGAGGACGAAATAGCCCTGACCTTCGGGTCAGAATTGAAATGACTATAACAGGAGCTATACCGTGACTAACTGAGGTAGCACCTTTGATCGGACACACTTCTTCGATACTATTTCTATGACTATGATGATGATGATTTGGGTCCATTTTTGACTTTGGGAGTGTGTTCCGAGGTGGGCGGTAGTGGCTGCTATGCGTTACCACCGGTCCGGGAGTGCAATTGGTAGAATCCTACCCTGGGCATTGCCTCGAGTGTCTTGTCATATATATCCTTATCGAGCCCCATACGATTTTGATTTAGCATTGCCTTCTATGGAGTGCCCTCTGATAACACTAGTACGGTGAATTTACGGTACTGTATAGACTGTTGATGCCTATAACGGCGTAAGGGTAATATGGTAATCCCACTTACGCTATTTTCAGTATTTGTACTTTACTGGATAGACACTATCATAATAGCGTACTATATTATGTATGTATTAGTTTAACGGATCCTTGAGAGATGGAAAAATCCCGTAACATCTCTTGAGTTACTGTACCCATGACACTGATGTTATTTCGTATTTTAATTTGACTAATATGAGATGATTTAGTGCTGATCCGAGTGTTGTTGTGTTTTCTTTTGTGCAATATACTCGGGTCAGCAGACGTTGCAGTATTTGAAGATGACTGTGCTTGGAGATCGAAGACGAAGATTTGGTATATCTATTATCTATACATATGTATATCCGCTGCATTATTCCCGCTGCTTATTATGTACAGCTGTATGTATATGTAACTCTGATAATCATTGAATGTTATAACCGAGGTATACATTTCAACCGTTTTTAAACTGCTATTTGTTTATTATATGTTGTCCTTCCGCTGTGAGGTTCTGTGATTGGTTTTTCTTTTCTTTCTTTCTTTCCTTCTTTTCCCAATAACTACCTGCATTTGTGATTTGTTTGGGTCGACATGGGTGGTATATTGTCGATTTGAACGGTCAAAAATGTGGGTCGTTACAATTATGTTTGAATCTCTCGAGCATTTTTGTCAGGTAATCGTGGACACTTATGGTGATCAGTACCTACACAGACCAATCGCATATGACATTACTAGATTAACCGAGATGCATGGAAGTGGAGGATGGCCGGGCATGTTAGGTAGTATCCATTTTATGCATCGGGAATGAAAGAATTGCCCAAAGGCAAACGCCGAAGCATACCAAGGTAAGTCTCGTAGATCAACGATAATTTTAGAAGCTGTAGCTTCGTATGATTTATGGATTTGGCACGCATTTTCTGGATTGTCTGGTTCTAACAATAACCTAAACGTAGTCGAACGATCTACGTTATTCAATGATTTAGCAAATGGTAGGTCGGCACCATGTTCATTTACTTTAAGCGGTAACACATACGACCATGGTTATTTTCTTAGGGATGGCATATACCCTAAATGGAGTATTATTGTGAAGACAATTCCAACACCAATAAATAACAAGCAGTCCAAGTTCGCAGCAATGCAAGAAGGCCAAAGGAAAGACGTGGAAAGAGCGTTTGGAGTTCTCCAATCAAGATTTGCTATTACTAGTAACCCATGTAGACTTTGGGATCCACTTAAAATGACAAAAGTAATGTATACTTGTGTTATTTTGCATAATATGATCTTAGAGGACGAAAGGGATATAGAAGAAGACTACATCTACGAGGGTGCCACTGAGCTTCCGAATATATGGAGCGCAGATATGATTGGTAGTGAGATTGAACTCGAGTTTCATGTTTCTAGTCAGATGGCATATCGAAGTGTTCAGCTCCACAGAGGACTACAAGTCGATTTGACCAATCATATCTGGAACTTTTGTGGCAATCAATAAACTAGCTAGTTATCGTGTTTTTTTCTATGCTACTGTGTTTCATTTAATTATGTTGTTTTAATTCCTTGTTTAAGTCAGTTTTATTTTAAATTTTGAATTGCAGTTTTAAGTTGTTTGAAGTTGATGTGTAATGTTAATTTGTTCAGTACTCATAGCAAATACAGGCATCAAATCCAACTTTGATTGTTGTGGCAGTGAACTCAAAGCTGGAATAAAAACGTAATCAAGTGGGGCAGCTGTTCAACAGGCGCCCTGTATTGGGGAGCCTGTTGAATAGGCGCCTCAAACCAGGCGCTTGTTAAATAGGCGTCTGGTCTGAGGCGCCTGTTCAACAGGTGCCTCAGACCAGGCGCCTGTTAAACATGCACCTGCACCTGTTGAACAACTGCCCTGCTTGATTACGTTTTTGTAATCAACAGGCGCGTCAGACCAGGTGCCTGTTTAACAAGCGCCTGGTTTGAGGCACCTGTTCAACAGGCTCCCCAATACAGGGCACCTGTTGAACAACTGCCCCGCTTGATTACATTTTTGTAATCAAAAACACTGAATTCTGAACCAATCCAAAATGCTACACTCTGTTGGAGGCTTGTTTGAGTGCAATTCTTTCAAAAACGTAATAATTAACCATTGTTGGAGATGCTCTAAGCTATACAGCAATAAAACATCCCGGCCCTGAAAACAAAGAAGAAAAGTACAGCTAAATACATAGTCAGCTAATAGGGTAAAATGAGAGAGGTTAGTAGCTAATGACCAATGGTAACAAATTACTAACCTTAAATGAGGAAAACGAGAGAAAGGTTTAAAGTGTTGGTGGGAAAATTTTGGACTGCAGGGTTTTGAACGAAGGAGGTGATGAGAGAAGAATTTAATAAAGATTGAATTTTCCCTTTATTCAACTCAGTAATAAGAAAAACGAAATTCAGGGGATTTGAGGAGGGAACGGAAAGCGAAGGAATGAAATTTTGGGATTTGAGGAGGAAACGGAAAGTGAAGGATTCATTTTCCTCCTTGGCAACTGCTATTTATAAATGTAGGTTGTTAAACTTCCCTGGAAAAGTGGGAGAAACAAGTAGAGACATCAAAAAAGGCTCGATCCATATCTAACTCAAGTAACAGATTGGTACTGCCCCTATGATGGGGATTGATACTGATCCTTCTTTTTGAGTTGTACAAGCTAGCGATCCGTCGTATAGGTCCTAATGGTCATATCTCTGAAGTGTCTTGTCGAGTCGCCCTGTCGTTGGAAAGATACAGAGTGATGATGGTTGAACTCTAGCTTTCTGTTGGTTTGTCATGGAGTTGTACTGATCCCCATCTTTGAATTAAACTGACCCCTTAGTGAGTTCACATGCGATGCTCTGTTAGGCTCGTTCGACTACTGCCTCATCGTGTTATCTGAGCTTGATGTTTGAACCTTCCGACCATCTTTCTGGGCTTTTTTCCTTGATAATCATTTATCTGCTGTAATTCGAATCGCTAGAAAAGGTCGGACATAAAGGCCATATAACACTTGCCCTTAAAGTATGTCTTATGGTAAATATTGTGTGCTTTAAATTGAAACAAGTGTTGATTGCCGGAATGTACTCCATTTTGCTCTTCGCAAATGGTTACTATCCTTCCATTGAGTTATATAAGCAAAGGATGTGCCGTTTTCTGAATGTTTGAAACGGTTGATCGAATTTCGACGATATAAGCATGTGATTCCAGCTATGTCATTAGTCTAACATTCTTTGAGATTTTAGCAATCTGGATTGGGATTTGTTTGGAATTCACATGTGAAGACCCAACCTATATCAAGTCAAGAAGCTAGTTCTTAGTCCTCGGCTCTAAATACACTTGAGTATGAGTAGATCATTGCCAACTTGGGGCCACGGATACACTCACACCCACGTATGGGACTTTGTGTGATATGCTTGGAATCTATATAATAAAATCTCTTGGTAGGACAAACCAAGAGACAAACAACGGCTCAGATATAATCTCACCAAACGCATCTACTGGCTGACATAATTTCTCATGCGGCAAATTGAGTTTCCCTTCCCACTACTTCATGGCCGCAAATGGAAAATTCAATTTCCCTTCCCACAACTTCCAAGCAGCAAATGGAGTTGCCGTTCTCACTACTGCTCTGCTCCGTGGTAACATAAGATAACAAATAAAGAAGCAGTACCGTGGTAACATAGTAGTTTGCATTTATTGACATATAGAACCGTACTTTGTCCAGACTATATGTTTGTACATTTTTATTTTTCCTTAGCTGATAAAAGATGCAAGCTATTTATGTTGCAAAGCTTTAATTAATAATAGCTACGTATTTGCATATTTGTCCACGTTACATATTTCTATATTACCATGCAAAGCTCTATGAACCTACTTATCATGCAACACTTATGTTTTTTTCGACACAAAAACTTTGGAGATCAAAGTCCAAAAAAATAACATGCCTGATTTCCTAAGACATAATGTATTTATTGCCTTTCATACTCCCTTATGGTTCCATTGTAATTGTTCTTTTGGATTGAATTACCTGGTACTTCACCTATTTTAAATGTATTCATGCATAAATTAATTATATTTCATTTCCTTTCTCAGTACACTAACATACAACAAATGAATCATTGATTTACTTTATCCTTCCACTTATTCCTTTTTTACTAGCCATGAATGCCTGATGTTGATATAAATGAAATCATAAAAACAAACGTTAAGAATTAAAAACCTTAAATGCTCTATACGCTTATTCTCACCGAATGAAATTTTTATGATTTCTCATTTTATTTTGTCAACCTTCGTGATGAGAAGTGTTCAAATTTTCCCAAATTTCTTTTGAAATTTTGAAGTCAAGTGCACAACCATTTTCCTACTTTAATGTTCGAGTTTTGGTGCATTAACATTGTATGTGTTATCAGAAAATTAAAAACTGACTTTGAAAACTACAAATCCATAATTTATTCTTCAACATAATATTTTTAATAATGTTAAAATCGATACCCTGTTTGAATTGTATAACCCATAATGTATTCATCAACGTAATTTTTTTAATAATGTAATAATTGTTTTAATAATGTTATGATTTTTTTAATAATGTTATAATTGTTATAATGGTATTTATCTATATCCGACTAAGATGCATAGGTTAACCACTGAAGTGTACAAGTGTGAGTGCTATGTGTTTGTACTTTATCTTACGAAAAGTTGATAAAGTTTAGTTTTCAGCTTCAAAATTTGCAGATTTTTGGAAGCTTGCTATTAATTACAAATAATGGGATGTCTACTTGCAAACTGTAGGTTTTTCATTTTGAGTGGTTTTTGAACGACATAGGCTAATTTCATCAAGTAATTGGCTGTGAATGTGTATAATCAAATATGTAGCAATATCCATGCTCCATTAGCAAACATAAAATATGATTTACTTTTTAGCACAGACTCCATGCATCTATGGGTTACTTCGTTGGTTCTCTTCCCATTATTTATTTTATTTGTTAATGATTTCCAACTTCTAATTTTTTCCCCCAATTTATATTTGTTTTACTTCGGCAATTTTGTACACCTTTTTCACAAATTTGTAACCTTCAAGTGATTTCCAATTTACAACCTTACTCATAAATAGTAGGTTACTTAAAAGTTAAAATAATTAAAAATGTATTAATTTGTAAATATCTTATCTTAGTCATAAATAGTAAACATGGTATTGCTTTAATGTTGCAATAAATATAAGAAAGAACAAGCACGAAAAATTTAAAAAATGTATTAATTAATTAATGTTATATCTAAGTCATAAAAGCATCCTTATTAGGGGTGAGCATTATTTGGTTAAACCAAATAAACCAACGGAACCAATTTATTTTGGTCGGTTTGGTATGGTTTTGAAATTAAATCGGTTTGTAATCGGTTCAGAAAAATATTTAGTTTGGTTATTGGTTTAACCAAATTAACCGAACTTTTATTATAATTTAAAAATTATCAATATTATAATAAATACTTTAAGTTAGATTAGTTCTCCAAGTAAATTTTAATCATCACGCATATGTCAAAATTACTTTTAGAAAGCATAAGAATCATAAATAATAGTACTATAATCATATACTTATGATTTATTTCAAATTATAGTTAATATTACAATCATAAGGTCTAAAATAATTTTAGTTCGGTTAAATCGGATAACCAACCGAACTAACCAAACTTAATTTGGTCGGTTTGGTTTGGTTTTCATTTTTATCGGTTTTAGTTTGGTTTGACAATTTTCATTATCGGATAAACCGAAGCAACTAAACGCTCACCCCTAATCCTTATATAGTTTTTTGCTACAAAACAGTAAACATGGTAATACTTCAATCACACAATAAAGTGTATTTCTCATACACTTTGCATTCGTATTATTATTTAATCTATGCATTGAACATGTTTACTATTTCTACCATGCCACGTCACGTCCACGATAGAGGATAAAACATACATTCTTCATTTTGGAAAATGTAATGATAATCTTCATCATAGGTTAATTTAGTTTCATTATACAAATGTAACAATAATCTCAGTATGAAATTTAGATCGAATCTAAGTACTATTTGCAAAAACTACTACTTCGAGAACAACAATCGACACGCGAAGCGCGTGACTTGATCACGCGCGAAGCGCGTGCCATCATCACGCGCAAAGCGCGTGCGATTACGCTCGTTTACCTATAAGAAGCATATGAAAACATACAAGCATATAGAAATGTGTGTTATTACATGCAACACATTGGTGTCCATAAATTATTATGTCATGTCCCACACACATGTACATGTCTAAGTTATAGTTCACATACGCATAAAATCAGCTTTTTTATGCATATGTCTTATATGTGTGGTTTTCACTCTTCATTCATTCATTTTTTGAAAGGTGGAATATATATATATATATATATATGGGATCGATATTGACCCCTCACTTATGCATTTTTGTGGTTTTTGAGCCGATAAAGGGTTTTCTTTGTACCCAATACATAAATAAGTTGTAACACCCCTAAAATATATCCTAAATACACATAGATAATTAATCTAAATATACACAATAATAAATTAATAAAATATTAAGGGCTGAAATGTGAATTTTGTATAATTGATAATTGGACCATGAAAATATTACTATTGTATTCGTTGCGAAATTCTAATCCATTTTCATATTTTATTTATCAAAACAGGATCTATATGAAGTAGTTATTAATAAAATAAGTGATACATAATATTATACACACAAAATTTGAAATTCAAACTGAACAAATATAAACCAGAAATGTAATTATATTCTAAGTAACATAAATGAATATTTCTTAAAGACTTGAATTTGTGCATGTGTGTGTGTGTGTGTTTATATATATATATATATATATATATATATATATATATATATGCAAGAAGGGGACAAGAATAAATAGACATGAGAAGAATCTATGTAATTAACAACATAATAAATATAAATAGAAACATTCAAGGGAATTAAATTCCCTATGCCTTTGCCTTAAGGTGGTAGACTACCTCCTTTAAGAGGGGTCGACACCCTCATAGGGAGGGTGCCGACCACCCTTAAAGGAAAATGGTGCAGGTGACTTGTTTTGGTTGGGCTTTTGTATACTATTTGTTGAAATGAACAGTTGTGATTTTATAAATGAATCTGACAGTCCACACACACTTCAACAAGTATAAATAATGCTCTAGCCTCTCTCCCAAATCCTGCCTTCTATCTTTTCTAATCTAAATTCTTATATATAGATTCTGGAATTAAATATAATATATATATATATGGGATTCTAAATTCAATTCTTATATATATATTTTAAGAGAATTTGGAGTACGCTGATTTGAAGGTTCAATCCAAATTGTTAGACTCTGCACTGAATTTACTATTCTTCTCTGACTATCTTCATACATCAGATTTCTATTCTTTATATGATGTTAGTGTAGATTTGGATTGTTATTCCTAAAGTGATTCAGATTTATACGAAAACAAAACATTAACAAATTTCTTATAATTTGCAAAAATAGTCAATCAATTGTTGTTTATTAGGTTTTGAGTATTAATGTAATAAAAGATAGACTTTTGGGTATTGTACAATTTGTAATAATGATCTGATTCACTTTCTTGTAAATACTGTAAATTTCATATAGATGTGTCCAAACGGACTGGAGTATTGTAAATCTAATAGGTTTAAGCATTTATTTCTAATATAGATAGTTTGAACGAATTATATACAAATCGCTAAAGTCCTAAGTTTTTGTATATATATGTTTTTTTGGGCAAGGCCGACCGATTTTTAAAGTGGTTTGTAACACTTTTTATTATAACAAATAATAAGTACAAAAATACAAGAGCTAAACATGTTATCTGACTACTATCGGTTTTAAGGTGGACCGTCCACCCCCATACGGTTTTTAAGGTGGAGCATCCGCCATTACCTATTTAGATTATAGCACTGGAGCTAGACTTAAAGGCTAGACTACAAGTTTTCTTCTCCACGCAAGGAGGTAATTACAGACACTGTTACAAAAATAAAACGAAGTTTACAATTACATCAATGACATGCTACACTAGAGATATCCATTACAGCAAACATTTCCATGTTTCACTTCCTTAGCACCTGTTGTATTAGACAGCTACTCGTGATAGGACTACACAATGTACACATAGCATAGGCCAGTAATCTCGAGCACTACAACAAAGCATCTCCACTGCAAAAGGACATGCTTAGTAGACCTCACAGTACTACCTGGGTTGGAAGTGTCAAGTACATCCCTACCTAAGGTCAAAAGGGTTATGACAAGGTAAAATAATCAATAAGACAAGCTTGGGAAAGGGTTGGAATGGAAGGAAAAGAAAACCACTTTCCGGTAAGAAACTTCGAAAGCAGAAGCTTCACTAGTGTTGCCAAACAGAGCCAGTGATGCAGATGACCAGAACACCAAAATAGAACCCAACAAAGCCAACATCTTACATAGATAACCAGAAAGAAATTTCCTAGCAGCTAGCCGATCACCAAACATCTAATAAATGATCCAAAGTCACACACAACTAAACAGACTACTATCTAAACGTGCTTACAAATTGATTTAACAAGACGAAATCCACAAAATCATTGAATATCTAGCTCCACCATTGATACCAACACCACCAAAGCAGTACACCAGTAAGTAAAACAAATCCAAAATTACCTCACCGTGCTAGAGACCAAGAATTGCTTCCCCTAAGAAAATATGGTTAATAAGGAAAACAAGGCACACCAGAATGTAGTTCTGTGAGTTATGAAACCAACAAGCAGAGTCAGAAGTTGCTGCGCACGCAGACATTTTGTATTAGACCAAACAATTACGACCCAGACAATCCAAAACCACTACCAAATCACTCCAAACCCTAATGTCAAGACCAAATAAGGAGACCTAACTATCACCAACCATCTATATTCCTCCTGGCTTGGCCAGACAATGTTGGACATAAGTTAACTTAACAATGTTTTGCACGGACTCGCTAGGTCACCTGATGTTGTACACTACAGAATATCGTACAATAGATGGTCGCAAAATCATCACCGAGCTTAACGACATAAGGCAAAAAAATACTAGAAGGGTCGCCGCGTCTTAAAAAGGACAGGTAGACAAGGTGGTAGTAACAGGCAGTTGTGGTGTGGACCGAATGGAGAAAGGGGATACTAAGGATCTAGGGTTTAGATCAGAATCAATTATAAATGGGTTTTGATTTGCACCAACGCAGACGAAAGCAAGATGTAGGAAGGAGAGGTGACGAGATAGCTTTATTAGTTTAGAAGGAAGAGGGAGAGAATTGAAGGTGAGAATGCGAAGAAGAAGTGAAGAAGTACAAAAAGAAGATTTTACATATATAATTGAATTATCGCACATTGTCTTTCTTCTGTTATTGAAATAATTATTTAAACCTTAGTTACAAGTTTTATATATGTGTTGTTATTTCCTTGTTGTTGATTATGACACACATGTTTATGCCATATTAAGGAAGTTTGAGAAATAAACTTGTAAACCTTATTTTGATGTTAGGTTTGGCATTTCAAATGAATTAGGACTTTTGTTCATGTGCACTTGATTAACAATTGTCCATACAACAATAATGTATATTAGGAATATATCCTTCCTTCTAATAGATGATAATCTCTTCTACTCTAGTTGGTGCAACAAATTTCATACTTTAATTGATTTAACAATTATTTTATGGTTCGCGCTCACCATGTGATATTTACTTGTTTGAAGCACCCCAGGAATTAATAATTAAGGAAATAGTCCATAGTAATAGCCCAGCGGTTAAAGACTTTACGTCATGGTAACAATGGAGTGAGTTCGAAATTTGGAATGACGTGCTAAGAGGTTACCTTGTGTATACGCTAAGATTAGCCTCTTACGTGATGCTCGCGGACCAGGCTAGGTTCACTAGGGAGGGTTTTACGAATACGGTCTGTTTCCCTCCTGAACAAATTCAAAAAAAAAAAAAAAAACAATAAAATGCACTTAGCTAAAATGAAGGCGTCGAGGGTGATAAAGTTCCCTTCAGTCTTATAGAATAATCTTACTATGACATTCTAGCCTATTTGAATTTTAAACTGCTGAACAAGATGTTTTGTTTTGCTATATATTAGCAGGTGCTGATAATCTTGTTCATGTAGAACTTGCCCTCAAGATAGCTAGCAAAGTTAGAGTAGTTTCAACTGCCAAAACAAAACATATTTCCTAGCCTTAGGTGTACTGCCATTGTCTTAATAACTGGTTTCTGCAAATATGTTTATGTCAATAAAATGTTTGTTATCCAAAATATATTGATATTCAGATTCCACCATCAAAAATGAAATATCTGAAATTGAAATGATTAAAATTAAGGGAATATGTCAGAGTACTACCATAAAAAACAGTCGTACTACGAGTGAATCTAAGATTTCATCCTAGAATGTGTATAATTATTACTTTCAAATCTAAATTCATTTGGTTTTTACATTTTCAGGGAACATCCTAATTATATGTATTGTTGCAATCTAAATTTTAAGCCGAAATGGTTGAGAGTACTAAATATAGTGCCATTGTCTATAAGAAGGTAAGAACTTGATGATTTGATTGAAACATTCTGTAACACCCCGTAATTCTAAAATATTAAAATTTACAAATTAAAGAATACTTAATTTTTAGAAGAAGAATTAAGGGAAACGGGCTATGCCATTGCGTTCATCTCGAAATTCTACTTGGGGTAGAGTCCGGGTTGCGTAAATCGAATATCGTATGGAGAAGTTATAAGCCTTAGAAGTTTGTATATGCATAAGGAAGAATATACATATAAAATAATTCCAAAACCTTCAGAATCGTTCAAAATTCAAAATCCGACAAAAGCGGGCTGAGCGAGAAAATTCCCGCTCGTGGGTGTCGACCCCCCAGGAGGTATTGACGTGGGTGTCGACCCCCCCAGGGGGTGTCGACTGGGGAGTCGACCCCCTATAGGGGTGTCGACCGGGGTGTCGACCCCCCCGGGCAGATCTGGACAGATCTTGTTTTATGTACATGGACTTGATTCTGGGTTTGATTCATTGGTTCTAGGCTATAGATATGGTCCCCTATTCTCCTATTTTCTTCATTGGAGATCATGGAGGCCATATGCTGATGGGTTGCAAACTGAAATAGAGTCAAATTCTACAACAACGGTTTAGCTAATCAAATTCAGTATTCAGATCTATTCTCTCTCAATTCTCTAAACCTAACGCTGTGAGTTTCTACTCACTTTTAGGTTTAAATAAATAACAGTGAATTATGAAAGACAATGAATTGGATATGTTGTAAAGTATGAATCTATGACAGTATTAAATCTTATACTATATAGATCTTGATAGATCTATTTCTCTAGTTCTGATATAACTGTGGTTATTCTATGATGTTGCCTATGTAGACCTTTAGATCTGACATAATTGTGGTTACTCTATAATGTTGTCTATGTAGACCTTGACATGTAATTGTATTATGGGAAAGGTGAATACGTTAATTTGGGACAAGTTATGACATTGATTAGATCTGGTTCTCTATGTAAATCACCTTTCACCTGTCATATTGTGATAAATTTGGATATGTTATAAATTGGACATGTGAATTTATCCTTAGATCTAAACATGCTACTAGGTCACCCTTACTATGCTAGATCTGAATTGCTGGATATTTAAATGATTAGTTTAGATCTCATTTTTGTTCACTTTGACATCATAGAAATTGTCACAAGTTCATATGACAATCTTATGACTATTTTAATCTATGTTATGCCAAATCATATTCAATGATCACTTGTGTTACATTCCTATCAGCTTTCCTTTTCATCGCTTATGGCTAGGCTAATTATTTAGCCTAGGCATGCCGTCAATTTTGTAAGGACGTTAGTTAGAAATGGGGAAAAAAGTAAATATTAGCATAATTGGGAAATAAACATTTTTGGACTAGTAATTCAAATTGTGGATAGAATGGGCAATAACACCCAAGAAGGTAAGATTAATTAATTGGTAAATTAATTAATAAATGGAATGTTTAGTAATTGCAATTAGGAATTGTAATTGTATACATGACACGAGTTTAGGTTACATTAGTGGTGGAAGTCTGCCCGGACCCGACCGACATATCTAGCAGCCACTGATGTTGAACCTAATCTGGGAGGTCTAAGTATGTAAATATGAATCAGGCTAAGACACGAGGTTAGGCCCAACTGTGGAAAAAGACTGCCCAGACTCGACCGGCATATCCAGCATCCACATATTGTAGGCCGAATGTGGGATGTCTAGCCAATTATAACCATAAATGGACATGGTAATGAATTGGACTACTTAACCTAAGTTAATCCATTGGGATTGTATAAACTTAAATTTAAGTTGCGGGGTTAAGTAAACTTGGCCGAATAAAAGGGGAGGGTTAAGTAAATCTTCGGTAGGCAGGTAATATTAGTATATATAGGCCCACAAAACTTAACCGTTAAATAAACATGCTTGAATCAGTGGGAGGGTTAAGTAAATCTTGGGTAGGTGGGTAATATTAGTTTGTATAAGCCCATAAACTTACCCTGATAAGGTTATGTAATTAAAGACACCTTTTAGGTAAACATAACTAGTTGAAAACCTTGTAGTGAGGATGCAAGACAAAGGGGAGAGCTTCCATCATCTTGTATGGGGCCCATTTCAGTCAGTAACCCTTAAATAGGCATCAAACTGGTACACCGAATTGGGTCGGAGTAGGGCACGTTTACTGAGCTGATTGGAAGAGATCCAAACGTGGAGGCGGTGTTGACGGCACGTTCCAACAGGGTTATGTGTGTGCATGACTCCGCCTGTTGGAGAAGATAAGATGCTGTGACATCAATAGATATGGTTGTGCGCATCCGGAAAATAAAGGGTTGCCACTTTAGGGAGTGATACACCCTACTATGGGCCAGCACAGGGTATCTACGGAATAGAAGCCGATCGATTGAGGGTAGTAAATAAGGTACATCTAGTCATGTCTGTTTCTGTAGGATACCTGTGTTTCTGTCTGGGCTAACACCCGTTATTTCTGTTTGGGTTAACACCCGTTACTAGAGTACACCTAAAACTACCATTATGTTTATGTTGGGACCATCCTGTTTTTGTTAAGATATTGGGGAGTATGTAATCCTATTACATATCTGTTATACTAGTATTGGTGCAGAGCAAGGCTATCTATTCTATCCTGTTGTCTTATTTACCTTGTCATACCTGCCATTTATGTAGTGATCTCTCTTATCCATTTTGTATGCCTATCATGATTACCTTTATTTATTTACTGGCTAAAAGTAACTAGACTCGCCAGACTTTATGTCTGACTCTTTTTATGTTTCCCCTTCTTTCTTCCGTTCCCCCCAGGTCCTCAGGGCGGAAACACTCAGGCTTGACCGTGGTTTTGCTTGACTACTGGAGCTACTGATATGCATGGAACAAGCTCCTATTCTCGTTGCAATGGCTATATTTTGTTATTGGGTAATTTTCTTTCTTTTATGTACTCTGATATTTCCGAAGTACAAGATTGTAACACCCCACCTCTGCCAGGGTGGCTCTTGCAAGCACTCTGACTTTGGAGGGGCGTTTGAATCAGGTAAACATGCATAATGATATATCAAGGCAGAACAAGAACATATGTATATATGTAAACAGAGTAAATAACATAGATAAAACAACGGAAGATATCAAACCATTTCAAAACAAGTCTGGTACAACATAATGTCAACTTTCCCAAATACACAAGTCTAGATAAAAACAACATTACTGAAAAACTGAAATACATAAGTACTATCCCCAAAATAAGTGACAACCATAGCTAGCTTCATGTCAAGACCGTACATGAGCTAAAATCCCACAAGCAAGCGATCAGGAATCCAAGCTAAGCTCCAACGTTCCCACCCTGAGAACCTGGGGGGGGGGGGGGGGGAAACGGAAGAAAAGAGGCGAAAGAAAACAGGTCAGTCAAAAAGACTGAGTAAGCCCTACTACAATCAATGTAAACTGATAAAGTTTACTGTCATGAGCAGCAGGGATGAACATAAGGATAACAACATACTAGCATGATGATTAACTAACAAGGTAGATAAAGGTGTCATCGCATAATTAGGTTTAAGGTTTTGCACCACAGGTGTACTAGCAAACTAACATGACTTGAATAAACAAGTATTGATCCCTTGGCCCAAGATTTGGCCCAATAACATGAAGTGACCCTAACATGAGGTCCAATAACATGAAGTGACCCTAACACAAGGTCCAATAACATGAAGTGACCCTAACACAAGGTCCAATAACATGAAGTGACCCTAACACAAGGTCCAATAACATGAAGTGACCCTAACACAAGGTCCAATGACATGAAGTGACCCTAACACAAGGTCCAACCAAACGGTCTAGTCGATCGGCTCCCTATAAGCCTAACTCGTCACGTGTTGTTGTCCATACGGCCCAAACATAATTGTAGTCAGACTGTGCCGGGTCTCCCGTCGGGTGTATCAAGCCCTAGGGTGTCAACCCCTGGACACCATAAACATGCGTGCACGGTCTCGATCTACTGGTACCCGTGCATGATTTCCCCGGCTCCGGACTACGTGCACGACCATAGTCCGTCCGGAACTACACCGGCGTACCACTCTGCCGTCGCTTTTGGTCGCTTACCTCCAGTTAGTAATCGTGCCCTCTCCCTAGCCTAGTCCCTAGGGTCTTAATGATACAAACTTGGGATTACTGCTGAAGTGGACCCCCATTGCTCGGATTTTCTAGTGGGTTAAGTACGGTTTAACCCTCTTGCTAATCATGGATTAACTTGGTTAAGTGTAACGATGAGTTCACGACTTAACCCTGATTAATCTACCAAGCCCAAATTGGTTAAGTATTAAGTGGTCTATGACTTAACCCTAATCACGAGGCATTAATTAATTAATGGGCCTTAACCTCTCACATTAGACTTTGTTGTGGTTACTAGTTAAGCCGGGCGGGTCCGGGTAGCTTTACACCACAACTTGGTCTAACCTCGGGTTCAAGGTACAACATGGCCAACTTCTCACATTGGGTCCTATTGTTTGTAGCAACTAGTTAGGCCGGTCGGTTCCGGGTAGGTTTACGCTACAAACTCAACCCAACCTCGAGTTGGTCACACTTATCTTTTCTAAGTGTCATGTCCATCATGTTCACAAAACATATTACAAGTTTTCAAGCAATTGGGTAGACCAAACTTAATAGGTAAATTCCCAATGGGTAGACCTAACTTAATAGGTAAATTCCCAAGCTTATGTTTTTATGTCTTTAAGTTTACCCAACCCCAAACGCAATCCCATCGCTTACATATCGCAGTAGCGCATAAAGGATAGAAAGAGGGAACTTGACATAATCATGACATAAAGGTGTTGAAGCCACAAGTTCAACATGGTGGCATATGAAATGTACATATGTTCATATACTTGCATTAGGCCTCAAAAGCATGCATAAAACCAAACTTAGCATATTGGTGATACATGGTGATAAATGACATGTAGAGATGGCCATAAGTTCGCATTTAGCCTCACATGCAAGTTATCATAAGGGAGATGATAACTTACATGTTGCCAAAATGCAACCTTTAGCATAAAGCTTGAAGCTTTATGTTCATATACTCAAGATAAGCTTGCATAACATGATAACATGAACAAAAGGATCAACCCAAACTTGCATAACATACATGGCAAACTTGCATATAAACTTGCATATCATAACTTGATAAACTTGCATATCATAACATAGCAAACTTGCATAACATAACATGATTAACTTGCATATCATAACATAGCAAACTTGCATAACATAACATGGCAAACTTGCATATAAACTTGCATATCATAACATGATAAACTTGCATATCATAACATGACATACTTGCATAACATAACATGCATATCATAACATATCAAACTTGCATAGCATAACATAGTAAACTTGCATATCATGGCAAACTTGCATATCATACATTTAACTTTAGAGTTTAAGTATGAAAGTAGAATAGGGCTTACAATGCTTATGAAATCACAAAAATATGACAAAGCCCTTATGCAACCAATTAAACCCAAAATGCAAGCTTCAATAGAAAAACCCTAAAGCAAAATTGATCAAAACTCTTTCTTTATGATGCAAATATAGAGACTTGACTTGTATGCAAGCTAATGATGATCATACAAGCTTGAAAACACTTGTATGCATGGAAAATCTCTCATAGAAATTTATTTAGGAATTTATGAAGAGAGTGGAGGTCATGAGAGGATTGATTTTGCCATAGTTTAGTTGCTAGAATGAATAATGATGATTTAGGGTTAGGTTAGGGCCTTATTTATAGAGATTAGGATTAGTTCTAGCCTTAGGATTAAACCCTAGTTCCAATCTCAGCCCTTAAAACCGAATCTGGCCCCCAAGCTCAACACAATCTCAAAATGGTGCACCAGGCTAAACAGCCCGGCTGGACCAAGTCGACAGCCAAGTCGACAGGGCTGTCGACCTGGGTCCAACCATGTCGACTCCCAAGTCGACAGGGCTGTCGACTTGGGTGCTCTGGCGGGAATTTTCCCGCCTCGCCCAATATGACCTAATTTTCAATTTCAAACTTGAATTTGAAATCTGTTTTTACTTTGAAATTTTCTGAAAACTTCGTTGGGCCTTAATCGGGTCATACGAACTCCGATTTTCGAAAACTCGGACTCTATTTCGCGTATTTTTCCGAGACGAACACAACGGCATAGCCCGTTTCCCTTGATTCAGATTTATAAATTAAATTCTGCCTCGATTTACGCTATAACAGGTTATTGAATATACGGGTTGTTACATTCTCCCCTCCTTAAAGGATTTCGTCCCCGAAATCTTCAAGTTAGGAAGAACGTATCCTACCATCCAATCATCCATCTACTCAAAACATCATCCACGAGCAATCATTGTCCTTACAAGATTCTAAATGTTGTATGAACATATGCAAAGGTGTGTGTATATGTACTTATCTAATGCAAATATCATCAATGCAAATTATGTTAGTGAAATGAATCCATATGTATGCAATTCCTAACATAATGTATAACATCTATATGTGTGCACATAACATACATCCATATGCAACATCCATGTGATAACACAAAAATTTTCATCCATGAAAAAGCATAAACACTCATGCATATGCAATATGAGGAGTGTGTGAGCCGATCTAGTGCCTAACGTGTATAATGCATCCACGAGTAACCACTTGCAAACACTTGCAACCACTTGCAACCATCAAGCATAACATGTTTCAAACACATGTTTCATCCAAAGGGTTTCTACCTAAGGTTCTCATGATGAGATTAGCACGATAAACTAGATAATCATGGATAGCAAAAGATATACTACAAAGAGGTCGGGAAGATAAGCAGGATATACTCCTTTTGGATTACAAGAAATCCCTTCCTAACCCAACCCATATTCTATAAAAGCCCAAAAGGTTTAGTCAACCTAACGGACCCCTTCAAACCCTGACATGTGCTACTAACCGATGAGTCATACCCCCTTATGGAGTTTACAACAGAAATGGGATCGAGGACGGGACCAAGAGGATATATGAAAAAGGTAACATGCGAGTAAGTTCCACAGGAAAACAAGGATCAAGGATATACTCTTAGAAAGAGATATGATGCGCGTATCTAGCTTTCAGTCTTCTAAGTCACGTTTCCTTGAGCTTAACTCCACTGTACTTTGACCATCTTTTACTTCATGATTTCTTAGCCTCTTAACTCTTATTTCCAAATATGAGTTGGAACCCATTTCATTGTCGCCTCTCGTATTCCTTTTTCACTTACTCCTCTATCATTCTTGGCTTAAACATAACCATGACCTCATGGTTTCTTGCAAGCTCTCCAAAATTCACTAGTGAATCCTGGATCTCGTTTACTTACTATAAAGTATTCCACGCAACAGAACTTTTCTTGGAAATACCAAGCCACGTTGCTAATTGCTCTTACTAACGTGATTTTCTATAACTCATGCTTGAACGAAATGAACCATCCGCCTGCGAATGATAGGCCGTGCTTAGATTCAGTTGCTTGCCCATGACTCCCCGTAGACTATCCCCAAAACTGGCTAGTGAAGATTAAGTCATGGTTACTAACTATCCTTTAGGGAACCTCGTGCAACCGCTTTATTTCTTGAAAGTAAACTGTCGCTAGTTATGATGCAGTCCTTTCGCTCTTTACCGGAGTGAAATGAGCACTCTTCGTGAGTCTACCTACTATGACCCACATGCTCGTATTCTTTTTCCTTGATCTAGGCAGTCCATCCACGAAATCCTTCGTGACGCTTTACTACTTCCATTGCGGGGATCTCCAATGGATGTAATAGCCCACCGGGCTTTTATGACTCGGCCTTTAACCTGTTGGCACAACATGCACCTTGGGTCAAACTCGTCACCTCCTCGAGTGATGTGCACCTTCAAGAGCCTTCTTTCTCTCATTGCGTCTTAGCCATCCCTTGTCATCTATAGCGAGGTGACTTACCATCTCGCCTCGAATCAACTTGTCCATGATCTCGGCTAACTGCGGGTCTTCCTTCTGTGAAGTCCCTACTTGATCCAGAAGGGTAGGTCTAAACTCAAGGGATGCTAAATAACTAATTAAACTGAGAGAACTTCTTACTTCAATTGTCCTCGTCGGGGCTTTCCGGTCTTGAACCGCGACCACTTTAGCAGGATCCACCACTAAGCCTTGCTTAGAAACTATGTGCCCAAGAAGTCTAACTTCTTTTTCTCCAAAATGACATTTGGAGGACTTGGCCTTCAACTGATGCGCTCTAAGCGTATCCATCACCTCCTTGAGATGTATAGCATGTTCTTCCTCATTCTTTGAGAAGATCAGAATATCATCTACGAAGACTACCACAAACTCGTTCAGGAACTCCCTAGACACCCTACTTATCAAGTCCACGAAGTAGGCGGGTGCATTAGTCAAACCGAATGGCATGACCAGCCATTCTAAGAATCCATCTGGAGTTCTAAACGCAGTTTTGTCTATACTATCTTCAGCTACCCTGAGCTGATGGAATCCAGTAGCAAGATTAAGCAAAGAGAAAACAGAAGCACCGATAAGCTGATCAAAGATATCATCAATTCCCGGTAATGGTTGTCTATTCCTCTTGTTCTACTCACGATAATCAACACACGGGCGAAGCGTACTGTCCACATTAGTAGCGAATACTACTAGAGCACCTTCCTCGGAAATGCTTCATCGAATGGAGTTCTTCTCAAGCAACTCCTTCACTTGCTTACTTAGCTCCCGCCTTTCACGCGGGGCCATGTGCCGAACGGGCAAAGAAACCAGTTTTGCATTATCCACCAGATAAATGCAGAAATCTATCTCTCGTTTAGGGGTAACCCCTTTTTACTTCACCCAAGATATCAGGATATTCTCGGACCGCCCTCACCAATTGCAAACTATCGATAGACGAGTTGAGGGATTCAAGATAACACACAACATGACGAGACTCATAGGGTTATTAGAAATTTTTAGGGTATTACCGAGGCGAGTCATGAGCCTCACAAACCTATGCTCAAAAAATCAAGAATGGCTCCAAAACTGGACAACCAATCCATGCCCAAAATCAACCCATACCCCATGAAACCGAGAATATAAGCATCACACGAGAACTCTATACCCAAGATAGAGATTTTCAAATCCACGTAGATAATAGACAAATGGGCGGAAACCCCAATTGGATTTGAAACACACACGGGATCATTAACTAGACTAGTACTTAGGTGCAAACTTTCAACTAGATTAGATGAAATAAACTATGCGATGCACCAGAATCAAACAAGGTACGAACAGGAAAATCAGAAATGTATACAAGGCTCTCAACAGAAATACTACCTCGATCGGGAACTGGAGCGGCATTGAGAGCATGAACTTGCCCTCCTGAAGGTCCAGCACGTTGAGTCTGACCCTGGCCTTGCCCTTGCTTCTTCGGGCAATCCCTAGTGAAGTGTCCCACTTCTCCACAGTTAAAGCAAGTGCCCTTCCTTTTCCTGCAATCCTTGTTTAGATGAGTCGAGCTTCCACAAGTAAAGCACTACCTCTTGTCGTTATTTCCCTTGTTGTTGTTCCCCTTGTTGCCTTGACTCTTGTTCTTGTTCTTATTGCCTTGACTGCTCTGACCGCTTGGATTACCCTGATTTCCTTTCCACTGGGAATCAGTCTTCTTGGCTTGAGTATCATTCATCTTGATCTCCTTCTTGTCACTCCTATTCTCTTCATTGAGTAGGGCCATATTCACCAAGCTCTCGAAAGTTGCCCCCAAGGGTATATGAGTCATGGCTAAACCATGTAATGGCTCGTTTAATCCTAGAGCAAAGTATAGGGCCTTCTCTTGAGCTGTGTTAACCAAGTCTAAACCGACCCGAGCCAGTTGATTAAACTTATCTATGTATTCCCTAATAGTCATGTCCCCTTGCTTCAGTGATAGGAACCTCAGTCCAAACTTTCCCCGAAAGTCATCCCAAGTCTCAATTGGCCTAGTAGAGGTGGTGACCACCCACCAACTTGCAGCTTCTTCCTTTAGCAACCACACTGCTAATTAAACCTTCCTCCGGTCATCTATATCAAAGAAGGCGAAAAGATCTTCGGTTTCTTTCAACCAATTCCTTGCCTCTACATAAGTCTCGGTTCCAAAGAAATTCTGGCAACCCATCGCCTTAAAGTTCTTACAAGTTTCCGCAAAATCCGCTTGTGGATGCCGAGGGGGAGGAGGAAGAGGAACCTCAGCGACAGGAGGAGGAGGAACATCTGCGGGGCCGGCTTCGGTCGCCCTAGCCTCCAAAAGTCTCTTATACCAAACAGGTACGTGTACTCCCTCCGGAATGGCAAAGTTATTGGCCATACTGAAAACGAAGAAAAAGATAGATTCAGAATGGAGAAAAACGAAGGAACTTTGCTAATGGCTTTTTGGGGAATAGCCTTTAAAATAAGCTAGACTTTTCTTTGGAAAATACTTTATACTTGGTTTTGAAAATAGTTTTCCAAAAGTTTTCTAAAAACCTTTTTGTTCCTTCTCGTAAACCATATGCTCTGATACCAAATGTAACACCCCACCTCTGCCAGGGTGGCTCTTGCAAGCACTCTGACTTTGGAAGGGCGTTTGAATCAGGTAAACATGCATAATGATATATCAAGGCAGAACAAGAACATATGTATATATGTAAACAGAGTAAATAACATAGATAAAACAGCGGAAGATTTCAAACCATTTCAAAACAAGTCTGGTATAACATAATGTCAACTTTCCCAAATACACAAGTCTAGATAAAAACAACATTACTGAAAAACTGAAATACATAAGTACTATCCCCAAAATAAGTGACAACCATAGCTAGCTTCATGTCAAGACCATACATGAGCTAAAATCCCACAAGCAAGCGATCAGGAATCCAAGCTAAGCTCCAACGTTCCCACCCTGAGAACCTGGGGGGGGGGGGGAACGGAAGAAAAGAGGCGAAATAAAACAGGTCAGTCAAAAAGACTGAGTAAGCCCTACTGCAATCAATGTAAATTGATAAAGTTAACTGTCATGAGCAGCAGGGATGAACATAAGGATAACAACATACTAGCATGATGATTAACTAACAAGGTAGATAAAGGTGTCATCGCATAATCAGGTTTAAGGTTTTGCACCACAGGTGTACTAGCAAACTAACATGACTTGAATAAACAAGTATTGATCCCTTGGCCCAAGCTTTGGCCCAATAACATGAAGTGACACTAACACGAGGTCCAATAACATGAAGTGACCCTAACACAAGGTCCAATAACATGAAGTGACCCTAACACAAGGTCCAATAACATGAAGTGACCCTAACACAAGGTCCAATAACATGAAGTGACCCTAACACAAGGTCCAATAACATGAAGTGACCCTAACACAAGGTCCAATAACATGAAGTGACCCTAACACAAGGTCCAACCAAACGGTCTAGTCGATCGGCTCCCTATAAGCCTAACTCGTCACATGTTGGTGTCCATACGACCCAAACATAATCGTAGTCAGACTGTGCCGGGTCTCCCGTCGGGTGTATCAAGCCCTAGGATGTCAACCCCTGGACACCATAAACATGCGTGCACAGTCTCGATCTACTGGTACCCGTGCATGATTTCCCCGGCTCCGGACTACGTGCACGACCATAGTCCGTCCGGAACTACACCGGCGTACCACTCTACCGTCGCTTTTGGTCGCTTACCTCTAGTTAGTAATCGTGCCGCCTCCCTAGCCTAGTCCCTAGGGTCTTAATGATACAAACTTAGGATTACTGCTGGAGTGGACCCCCATTGCTAGGATTTTCTAGTGGGTTAAGTACGGTTTAACCCTCTTGCTAATCATGGATTAACTTGGTTAAGTGTAACGATGAGTTCACGACTTAACCCTGATTAATCTACCAAGCCCAAATTGGTTGAGTATTAAGTGGTCCATGACTTAACCCTAATCACGAGGCATTAATTAATTAATGCGCCTTAACCTCTCACATTAGACTTTGTTGTGGTTACTAGTTAAGCCGGGCGGGTCCGGGTAGCTTTACACCACAACTTGGTCAAACCTCGGGTTCAAGGTACAACATGGCCAACTTCTCACATTGGGTCCTATTGTTTGTAGCAACTAGTTAGGCCCGTCGGTTCCGGGTAGGTTTACGCTACAAACTCAACCC
Organism: Allium sativum; assembly: GCA_030737875.1. Classification (NCBI taxonomy): domain Eukaryota; kingdom Viridiplantae; phylum Streptophyta; class Magnoliopsida; order Asparagales; family Amaryllidaceae; genus Allium; species Allium sativum. Next base: position 319,949,722 of record CM060923.1, on the reverse strand, counting down.
AACCTCGAGTTGGTCACGCTTATCTTTTCTAAGTGTCATGTCCATCATGTTCACAAAACATATTACAAGTTTTCAAGCAATTGGGTAGACCTAACTTAATAGGTAAATACCCAATGGGTAGACCTAACTTAATAGGTAAATTCCCAAGCTTATGTTTTTATGTCTTTAAGTTTACCCAACCCAAACGCAATCCCATCGCTTACATATCGCAATAGCGCATAAAGGATAGAAAGAGGGAACTTGGCATAATCATGACATAAAGGTGTTGAAGCCACAAGTTCAACATGGTGGCATATGAAATGTACATATGTTCATATACTTGCATTAGGCCTCAAAAGCATGCATAAAACCAAACTTAGCATATTGGTGATACATGGTGATAAATGACATGTAGAGATGGCCATAAGTTCGCATTTAGCCTCACATGCAAGTTATCATAAGGGAGATGATAACTTACATGTTGCCAAAATGCAACCTTTAGCATAAAGCTTGAAGCTTTATGTTCATATACTCAAGATAAGCTTGCATAACATGATAACATGAACAAAAGGATAAACCCAAACTTGCATAACATACATGGCAAACTTGCATATAAACTTGCATATCATAACATGATAAACTTGCATATCATAACATAGCAAACTTGCATAACATAACATGATTAACTTGCATATCATAACATAGTAAACTTGCATAACATAACATGGCAAACTTGCATATAAACTTGCATATCATAACATGATAAACTTGCATATCATAACATGACATACTTGCATAACATAACATGCATATCATAACATATCAAACTTGCATAGCATAACATAGTAAACTTGCATATCATGGCAAACTTGCATATCATACATTTAACTTTAGAGTTTAAGTATGAAAGTAGAATAGGGCTTACAATGCTTATGAAGTCACAAAAATATGACAAAGCCCTTATGCAACCAATTAAACCCAAAATGCAAGCTTCAATAGAAAAACCCTTAAGCAAAATTGATCAAAACTCTTTATTTATGATGGAGACTTGACTCGTATGCAAGCTAATGATGATCATACAAGCTTGAAAACACTTGTATGCATGGAAAATCTCTCATAGAAATTTATTTAGGAATTTATGAAGAGAGTGGAGGCCATGAGAGGATTGATTTTGCCATAGTTTAGTTGCTAGAATGAATAATGATGATTTAGGGTTAGGTTAGGGCCTTATTTATAGAGATTAGGATTAGTTCTAGCCTTAGGATTAAACCCTAGTTCCAATCTCAGCCCTTAAAACCGAATCTGGCCCCCAAGCTCAACACAATCTCAAAATGGTGCACCAGGCTAAACAGCCCGGCTGGACCAAGTCGACAGCCAAGTCGACAGGGCTGTCGACCTGGGTCCAACCATGTCGACTCCCAAGTCGACAGGGCTGTCGACTTGGGTGCTCTGGCGGGAATTTTCCCGCCTAGCCCAATATGACCTAATTTTCAATTTCAAACTTGAATTTGAAATCTGTTTTTACTTTGAAATTTTCTGAAAACTTCGTTGGGCCTTAATCGGGTCATACGGACTCCGATTTTCGAAAACTCGGACTCTATTTCGCGTATTTTTCCGAGACGAACGCAATGGCGTAGCCCGTTTCCCTTGATTCAGATTTATAAATTAAATTCTGCCTCGATTTACGCTATAACAGGTTGTTGAATATACGGGTTGTTACAAAGATAGTGATTTTTATGTTGTAATGGGTTTTTATATTTTAGACAAACGATGCTTTGGACCATGGTATTTTGATGATTAATAAAGTTGTTTATTTCCGCTGTAAATTTTTATATATCTGTCTTGTAATGTTCTGTGTCTGTTTACCTAAAAGCTTCACGAAACTTAATGCATTCCCTTTGTAAGTGACATTAACGGACGTGGCGTGTCACACTTGGTATCAGAGCTGAAGGTTACTAGATTAGATAAAAGTTTTTGTAAATTATTTTTCAAAAAGGTATTAAAAGAAATTATTTTCAAAAAGAAAAGTCTGTTTTGAAAATATTTCCCCAAGAAACCAAATGTAATATCCTTTGGTCCATTATCTAAATTTCTTCCTTTTCCTTTTTCAGTATGTCTGGGGAACAAAACATTCCTAATATCCCATAGGGCATCAAAATACCCAGACGGTTCCGTAGGTATTTGGAGGTCACGACGCCTACCGAAGGCCAAAGAAACATTCCTCCCCCAGCTGCGCCAATCGTTCCTCCTCCTCCCCCTCCAAGAGTAGATAACTTCGCCAAGATCTGCAAAGACTTCCGTGTCATAGGAGAGAAACCATTCCATGGGAATAAGACATTCATTGAAGCTCAAAATTGGCTCAAGGAAACCGAGGACTTGTTCGTTATCTTTGAAGTAGACGATAGAAGGAAGGTTCAATTAGTCGCCTGGCTACCGAAGGACGAATTCTTTTTTTGGTGGGAAATTACCCAAGCTGGACGACCGGTAGAAACTTGGGGAGATTTTAGGTAGAGGTTCGAAATGAAGTTTCTTTCCTATGTCGAGAGAAGCATACAGATGTAGAGGTCTTAGAACTCAAACAAGGAAACTTGACGGTGAAAGAATATGTGAACAAATTCAACCAGCTAGCAAGGTTCGGATTAGAATTGGTGGATATATCGCACAAAAAGGCTTTGTAGTTTTCTAAAGTGCTGAATGAACCCTTTCATGGGTTAGCCATGTCCCATATCCCAATGGGAGCCACTTTTGAAAAACTTGTTGATATGGCCCTAATGCATGAGGAAGACATGGGAGAAAAGAAGGAAGTAAAGGCTAAGGAAGCAACGCAAAATGAGAAGTTGTGGCCTAAGAAGGGACAACAACAGAAGGAAGGCGAAAACAACGACAAGGTTAAAGATAAGAGGAAGTGCCACAGTTATGGGCGAGAGGGTCACTTAGCCAAGGACTGTATGAAAAGGAAGAATGCTTGCTTCACTTGTAGAGAGAACGACCATTTTATTAAGGATTGCCCGAAGAAACAGGGACAAGGTTAAAGGGCAGGAACTTCTGGAGGGTAGGTTCGTGCTCTCGCGATCAGTGCTTCTGAAAGAGGTAGAAAAATTTCCGTAAAAAGTTTAGTTTCTCTTTCAAATCATCCAGTTAGAACACATTTTAATTCTGGCGCTTCACACTCATTTATATCTAGTTTTGTTGTTGAATCTCTGCACTTAGTTACTAATATGGTAGTGGGTCCCGTAGTTGTCTCAAACCCCATTGGTGGTTCGGCTCATTTATCTATGATTTGTAGGGATTTGAGAATATATGTGTTAGGCGCCAAATTTGAATGCGATGCATATGTGCTCGGGTTTATGGGCTATGGGTTGATTCTAGGGATGGGTTGGCTTACCATATATGGTGCCATTCTGGGTGGTGAGAGGAGGGTCGTTAAGCTTCTAACTTGTTATGGGAGGGCCCTCGGAATTTCATGTGACCCACAAGGGTCTGTCATGCTTAGTTTCCTAGAGTCTCTTGAGGCGTCTATTGATGATCTGCGATCGGCACCAGTAGTCCGTGAGTATACGGATGTCTTAGATGAGGTTCGGGGTTTACCCCAGAGGCGTGAGATTGATTTCCTTATATACCTGGTGGACAATGCAAAGCTAGTTGCATTACCTGGGCGCCATATGGCTCCTAAAAGAAAAGAGGGTACTTGATAAGCAAGTGGCGGGGCTACTTGAGAAGAGGTTTGATAGGTGAATCATATCAGGATGGGAAACCTATTGAAGACAGTCCTTGAGAAAGCCCATCATTCCAAGGTGACTATTCATCCAAGTGGCAATAAAATGTATAGAGTTCGAGGTAGTGGGGACAAACTTGTGAAAAGGAGGTAAAAATAAAGAAGGAAGCAATGATTTGATGAGTTCCGACTTGCATACTTGGATCGGAGGTTAAGAAGCTATGCAAACGAGAGGTCAAGTTGGTGAAGATCCAGTGGGGAGACAACCAAGAAGATGCAACTTGAGAGACCAAAGACAAGATTTTTACGCTTCGTACCCTTTCCTTTTCAAGGGAATGTTCTTAACTTCTCTTTTAAAAGCTTTTATTCGCATTTTCTTCTATCATCTGAGTATATCCTATCGATCGAATCTTCCACCTTTAGATAGGAAATCCCATGATTCTAAACATGTGTTTGAGACATGTTATGTTTGATGGATGCAAGTGGATGCAAGTGTTTGCTAGTGGTTGCCTGTGGATGCATATACACACACACATTAGGCACTAGATCGGCTCAATCACTCTCTCATACTGCATATGGATGCGTGTGCATTTTCTTTTCTTTTATGGATGAAAATGGATGAGTTAGAATATGGATGTTGCACTTGGACGAATGGACGAGCATACATTTAGAACTTACATGTTATAATAGGATTATTTGCATACATATTGGATTTAGGGCACTAATCATAAATCACATTAAGGAGGTCAAATAAATCAGTAGACCACCTGATTTTCGCATTAGTATTGGGACATATACACACGACTCTGCATATATTCATATAAGCATTAGAAATCTTTTAAGGAAAATGGATGCTTGTGGATGATGGATGAGTAGATGGATGATTGATGGTAGGATACATTCTTCTTAACTTGAAGATTTCAGGGACGAAAACTTCTAAGGAGGGGAGAATGTAACACCCCGTAATTCTAAAATATTAAAATTTACAAATTAAAGAATACTTAATTTTTAAAAGAAGAATTAAGGGAGACGGGCTACGCCATTGCGTTCGTCTTGGAATTCTGCTTGGGATAGAGTATGGGTTTGCGTAAATTGAATATCGTATAGAGAAGTTACAAGCCTAAAAAGTTTGTTTATGCATAAGGAAGAATATATATATAATAATTCTAGAACCTTCAAAACAGTTAAAAATTCAAAATCCGACTGAAGCGGGCTGAGCGGGAAAATTCCCGCTTTTGGGTGTCAAGTGTTGACCCCTCCAAGGGGTGTCGATATAGACGTCGACCCCCTGGCCAGATCTGGGCAGAATTCATTTTATGTACCTGGACTTGATTCTGGGTCTGATTCATTAGTTCTAGACTATAAATATGGTCCCCTATTCTCCTATTTTCTTCACTGGAGATCATGGAGGCCATATGCTGACGGGTTGCAAACTGAAACAGAATCAAATTCTACAACAACGGTTTAGCTAATCAATTAAGAATTCAGATCTATCCTCTCTTATACTATGTAGATCTTGATAGATCTATTTCTCTAGATCTGATATAATTGTGATTATTCTATGATGTTTCCTATGTAGATCTTTATAGATCTATTTCTCTAGATCTGATATGATTGTGGTTATTCTATGATGTTGCCTATGTAGATCTTGACTTGTAATTGTATTATGGAAAGGTGAATACGTTAATTTGGGACAAGTTATAACATTGATTAGATATGGCTCTCTATGTAAATCCTTTTCACCTGTCATATTGTGATAAATTTGGATATGTTATAAATTGGACATGTGAATTTACCCTTAGATCTAAACATGCTACTATGTCACACTTACTATGCTAGATCTGAATTGCTGAATATTTAAATGATTAGTTTAGAACTCATTTTTGTTCACTTTGACATCATAAAAATTGTCACAAGTTCATATGACAACCTTATGACTATGTTAATCTATGTTATGACAAATCATATTCAATGATCACTTGTGTTACGTTCCTATTAGCTTTCCTTTTCATCGCTTATGGCTAGGCTAATTATTTAGCCTAGGCTAATTATTTAGCCTAGGCATGCCGTCAATTTGTAAGGACGTTAGTTAGAAACGGGGAAAAAAGTAAATATTCACATAATTGGGAAATAAAATAAACATTTTTGGACTAGTAATTCAAATTGTGGATAGAATGGGCAATAACACCCAAGAAGGTAAGATTAATTAATTGGTAAATTAATTAATAAATTGAATATTTAGTAATTACAATTAGGAATTGTAATTGTACTTATGACACGAGGTTAGGTTACATTAGTGGTGGAAGTCTGCCCGGACCCAACTGGCATATCCAGCAGCCACTAATGTTGAACCTAATGTGGGAGGTCTAAGTACGTAAATACGAATCAGGCTAAGACACGAGGTTAGACCCAACTATGGAATAAGACTGCCCGGACCCGACCGACATATCCAGCATCCCCATGTTGTAGGCCTAATGTGGGAGGTCTAGCCCATTATAACCATAAATGGACATGGTAATGAATTGGACTACTTAACCTAAGTTAATCCATAGGGGTTGTATGAACTTAAATTTAAGTTGGGGGGGTTAAGTAAACTTGGCTGAATAAAAGGGAAGGGTTAAGTAAATCTTGGGTAGTGGGTAATATTAGTATATATAGCCCGCAAAACTTAACCGTTAAATAAGCATGCTTGAATCAGTGGGAGGGTTAAGTAAGTCTTGGGTAGGTGGGTAATATTAGTATGTATAGGCCCACAAACTTAACCTGATAAGGTTATGTAATTAAAGACACCTTTTAGGTAAACATAACCAGTTGAAAAACTCGTAGTGGGGATGCAAGACAAAGGGGAGAGCTTGCATCATCTTGTGTGGGACCCATTTCAGTCAGTAACCCCTAAATATGTATCAAATGGGTACTCCGAACTAGGTCGGAGTGGGGCACACTTACTGAGCTGATAGTAAGAGATCCAAACGTGGAGGCAGTGTTGACGGCGCGTTCCAATAGGGTCATGTGCGTGCATGACTCCACCCGCTGGGGAAGATAAGACGCTGTGACATCAGTAGATATGGTTGTGCGCATCCGGAAAATAAAGGGTTGCCCCTTTAAGGAGTGATACACCCTACCGTGGGCCAGCACAGGGTATGTGCGGAATAGGAGCCGATCGATTAAGGGTAGTAAATAGGGTACATCTAGTCCTGTCTGTTTTTGTGGAGTACCTGTGTTTCTGTCTGGGCTAACACCCATTATTTTTGTTTAGGTACCAGTTCTGTTTGGGTTAAAACTCGTTACCAGAGTACAACTAAAACTACCATTATGTTTCTGTTGGGACCGTCCTGTTTTTGTTAAGCAATTGGGAAGTATGTAATCCTATTACATATCTGTTATACTAGTATTGGTGCAGAGCAAGGAAAGTATTAAGAAGCGCCATCTATTCTATCATGTTGTCTTGTTTACCTTGTCATACCTGCCATTTATGTAGTGATCTCTCTTATCCACTTTGTATGCCTATCATGATTACCTTTATTTATTTACTGGCTAAAAGTAACTAGACTTGCCAGACTTTATGTCTGACCCTTTTTTGTTTCACCTTCTTTCTTCCATTCCCCCCAGGTCCTCAGGGAGGAAACACTCAGGCTTGACCGTGATTTTGCTTGACTACTGGAGCTGCTGATATGTATGGATCAAGCTCCTATTCTCGTTGCAATAGCTATATTTTGTTATTGGGGAATTTTCTTTCTTTTATGTACTCTGATATTTCTAAAGTACAAGAAAGTGGTTTTTATGTTGTAATGGTTTTTATATTTCAGACAAATGATGCTTTAGACCATGGTATTTTGATGATTAATAAAGTTGTTTATTTCCGCTGCAATTTTTTTATATATGTCTTGTTATATTCTGTGTCTGTTTACCTAAATGTTTCACGAAACTTAATGCATTCCCTTTGTGAGTGACATTAACGAATGTGGGGTGTCACACACTCTAATTTGATGCTAACATATATATATATGTATGTATGTATATGTATACATATATAGGTTTTGGAAGGTAATTTGTAGCTTCATTTAGTGAGGATGGAAGTATCTAAGACTAAACTTGCTTGAATGCATGTAGGTTATAGCGGAATTTCTTCAAGGAATTACATTGGTTGATTATTGTAGGAGGTAACATAAAATAATACTATAATGATAGAAGTTGTCATAAATATATTGGAGATTAAACTTCGTGCCATTGTAATATTGCTAGTGGTGGATATGATATAGTATGAGCATTATAACATCATGATCAGAATATTATATGTGAAATGAATATAGTACTGTGTGTAAAGTGTTATTGTTTGAATCGACGAATTTTATGCATTTTAGATTCTGAAATTTTAGCTCTATAACAGTATTTAGGATAACGTGTGTTTTATTTCTTTGGAAAGTTGTATATTGCTTGCAACAGTTAAAAAAAGTAAAGAATGTTTAATGTATTCTTGTAGAATTAAATCATTTTTTGTTAGTTGTAAAGGAGTATTACTACTTGTAGATACACTTGTAGTTTAGTATATTACAACTATTTTCAACATGCGTGATAAATTCCTTTACAACTTAGTCTAGAAGTTTTATAAAGAATATTTGAAGGTATGTAAACGAATTACAATAGTTCTACAACATTGAAAAATTCTTATGATAACGTTTTACCTTGAAATTTTTGATAAGCTGTAATAGAGAGACCTTATTACTACTGTTAGACGATATCCGGAAAAACATAGTAAAGTACTTATTGTAACTTTTTTTGAAAGTTGTAAATGACATTTTTCTGTTATTGCCAAATGCAACGTCATTTATAATTAAGCAGTGTAATATATATATATATATATATATATATATATATATAAAGAGAGAGGGACACATGCACAAACAGTTACTGGAACACAAAATTTAACAAAAAATCAAATACACAAACTCTGAAAAATTGGATTTGTTTGATTTTATATAGAAGGTGGAATTCAGAAGAAGCACCAACGGTTGTGATTGTTTCAGTCTAAATAGATTTTACATATATGTATATACGTATATATATATATATATATATGCACATGAAAATTTTTGAAAAAAATACATACGTGGGAAAAATATTCATTTTAGGGCTATTCTAATTCGGCCTAGTGGGCCAAGGTTCAAATTTCCTAAATATGATGTATGCATATCCCCACGCGTGACTGCTCCTTCTCTCTGAACATTACCTCCAATATCATTATCAACAATCAATTATGGATTTTGGTACTACATACTACTTATGCAGTGCTACCTGTAATCGAGTTTTCTCAGTAATTTCTTCAAACTTCCATATGTTTTTCAGAGGATTGACTACTTATCCCCTCTTCCTTCAAGTGATAAACTATCAACTTACATCTTCCACTTTCTCCACAATGTTAGCACCATTCTGTTTGGAGAATTTGTTACTGAGGTGATTCTTTTTATTTCCTTGAAAAAAAAACTTGGGCAGTGCCATATAAGAACCCAATAAAACTACTAGGAACAATATGAACATGTTTATCTGGGTTTCATATGAAATTAGAATCCACCATAAATCCATCAGAACGTGAAATCTTAATAACAGGAGTTGGAATATTTGCATAATTTCCACATTTTTTGTGATGTATCAGAATTAATATGCCGAAGGAGTAGATGCCATCAAAGACAGTTTTGAATCGACAACTGAGTAAAACTTTAATCTTACTAGTTCTGGTTAATCAGTAACAACACAAAATTTTCCAACAATTTCCTAGTACCTCATTTAAGCTTTGTTGTAAACATAGACACCCATAACAACTCTGTCAAAAATATTAAACATATAATAAAAAATTATCTTTGGTTTAAATATTTCTTCAGAAATTTATCTACATAGATGAATAGTTGAATCAACAAAACAAAATACGACAACCTAATTGGAAAATCTTGGAAACCATGCCATTTTGAGTAATCCATAACTCATGTATAAACTGATAACAGTTTGCATCCATCACCCATTTGTAGACATATTCCTAAATCTACTACTCATTGCCATAATTTGATACACATGAGGGTGAAGTAGTTGTGAATAATGACCCAAGCAGTAGGGAAATTCTGAGTTGAGATCTGTAACACCCCATGGCCATTAACGTCACTCACGGAGGGAATGCATTAATGTCATGAAGCGTTATAGTAGTATAGAACAGATAAATTACAAGAATAAATAAATAAAACACAACGGAAGATAAAACTTATTTCATAGCATCATAACTTCAAAACAAGCTTACATAAGTAGTCTCCAAAAAGCATTACAACAGGATCAATTGTCTTTTCCAAAAATTTCAAAGTACATAAAGAAGCAAATACTTAAATAACATAAATGCATAAATCCCCACTGAGCATAAGCAAAGCCATAAAGATGAGAGAGTCCAAAGCGATACATCTACTCTTTTCAAGCAACTGAAAGAAATCGGCACTAAGCTGTAGTGTTCCCTCCTTGCAAACCTGAGCGCGGGGGGGGGGGGGGGGGGAGGGGAGGAGGAGGAAAGAAAAGAGGTGGAAACAAAACGGGTCAGACATAAAGTCTGGCGAGTCCAGTAATTTTAACAAATAATAGGTAAGGTAAATGATCAAGACATAAATAGGCATCATGATATGGCTGTAACATAGATAAGGTAGATAAAAAGGATGGACAAGATGATTCCATTCCTAAGTACTTAGACAATCCTACACCTTGGCTAAGCGAACAACCCTCCAAGTGCTAACCCCGAAGACCGAAGTCAACATCAGACTAGCACCCAAAGGACTATCCAACTCAACCAACATGTATTTCGTTACAGCACACTTTTGCTAGGTTACACCACATTACTTAATTACACCGCACATCTATTAGTCTCTATTTAATAAAGGTTGATCCCTTCTCACTAACTGTACCCACATGACAAACTTGGTAGTTACTTGTACCTTGCTGCTATCGTAGGCGCCGGCTTGCTCCTACCACCGCTAAGGTACCCTTACCCTGCCCATTCGATCGGCTCCGTAAACCTCGTAGGCACCTGTGCTGGCCCCATAGTGGGGTGTATCACTCCCCAAAGTGGCAACCCCGATACCAACATAAAATGCACGGCCAAACCTACACGATGCAACGTCTTACCTACCAGCCCAGACCCATGCACGCACATGAACCCGTTGGACTCGCGTTGCCACCGCTATTCACGTTTTGACCTCTTACATTCGAGTCCAGTAAGCGTGCTCCAACCCCGGCCTAGTACCGAGCCCAATTAGATTCTCAAACGGGTTACTGGTTGAAACGGGTCCTCCACCCAACACAAGCCTCCCACCTATGCTTGGTCCCCACTAGGTTTTTCTCCCACTTAACCATTTTAATTTAAATGTCCATGTCTTACACATGCTATGGTTAAGTCCATACTCATATGTCATAATTTACATGTCTTATCTTATTTCGGTTAAGTACATATTTACATGTCATAATTAACATGTCACCCCACTTAACACTCTAACCATACCCATGTCTTATTATGGTTAGTATTCCTTAATTCATTCCTTATGACAAATGGTGCATGACCTCCCACATAAGACCGAACGCTTTGTGGCCACTGGATTTGCCGGGCGGTTCCGGGCAGTCTTATGCCACAAACCGGGTCTAATCTCGTGTTATTAACCGTTGCGCCTACAATTCATTCCTTTGACCTCTCACATTCGACGTCCAATTGTGGCAGCTGGATTTGTCGGGCGGTTCCGGGTGGTTCCGGGCAGTCTTACGCCACAATTGCGCCTAACCTCGTGTCAAAGGTTTATTAATAATTGTATTTCACCCATACCCAATTTTCATGTCATGTATATCCAATTAAACATATAATCATGTTTATAATATTGCCTATTCCAAATTGTCACTAATTACATATTAATTAGCCTCATTTACAAATTTACAATTATAGGCAATTTCATCAATTCCATGTAATTCATACCCAAATATGCCAATTTCACATATTATCCAATTATCCAAAATATCCAATAATATCCAATTTTCCATATTTCACATATTCCCATCGTTCCCATGTATTTGCATTCACACGTATTTTTAACATAGGCTTGAAGGTAGCCTAGATCCAAAAATAAAAGGAATAGGGATAAGAAGAGAGAATCAAATCACAGAAAATTAGAATTAACACAACATCATGAAATAAAGGGGCATGTAAACTGGCATAGAGGCATAATGATATATTCAACATGAATAAACTGATAAAGGTAAGAACTTTACATAGAAACATAGGCATATGATGACATGAATCAAAAAGGTGAAGACTTGGATGAGATTTAAATTACATACATACATATGAATCCTCTTTACAACTTCATCATGTAACTTTTAATCCCATTATACTGTGAAAATCACCGTACTCACCTTTCGTGGTTAAAGAAAAGAATTATGCACTGAAATTGGTGTAGAAACCTTGCGGTGTTGCTGATTTATCTTCTTGAATTGTTGTAGAAGCTATAATCTTTAATTTGAGTTGAAGTTGAACACTTGAGATTTGATTTAGAGGCGACGGCTAGGGTTTAAGAGAGAATTTGACCGCATAATGGTGTCATAAATAATATTTATGAATTAGGGTTAGGTCTTACGGTGTATATATAGGTGTAGGAAGTTATTTAGGCCTTAGGATTAACCCTAGAACTGATCTGGACCACTCAGATGCCATATTAGCCCTTAGGGCGAATCGGGCCACGGGTTGGCAGCCAAACACCCTGCATTGACCTCTAGTCGACCCAGCAGGGCTCGGGTCGACTCCAAAATTGTGTGGTTCGGCTATTCCCCTTCCCGATTCGCTGTTTTGAACTTTTTTTGAATATTTATTTATTTAATTTATATCTATATATATATTTCTCTCATATGCATACAAACTTCATGGCTTAATAACTTCTTCATAATTAACCATTTTCACACTAAACCACTTTTTGAACTGCGTTCACACTAAGCCACTTTTTAGCCACTCCCCTAAAACAAAAATATGGCGCTGGCGGGGATCGAACTTTGTGCTTCTTGTATGCAAGTCACATGTTCTAACCAAATGAGCTACTATCTTTTGCTTATAAACCATAGAACAATGCTAAACATCATTCTTTTCTCATTCCTCTTTTTCAAATAAATTATTCTTTAATTTATTATTTTAATATTCACCGAAAATACGGGGTGTTAAAGTTTCCCCTACTTAAAGGATTTCGTCCTCGAAATCTCTAAGTCAAGAAGAACGTATCCTACCATCCAATCATCCATCTACTCAACCATCAACCACTAGCAACCATGGTCCTTAAAAGATTTCTAATGCTTTTCATGTATATATGCATAGTGTGTGTATATGTCCGTATACTTATGCAAAATCAGGCGGTCCACTAGTTCAGTCGACCTTCTTAATGCAAATAATGATAGTGCCATGTATCCATAATGTATGCAAAGAACCCTATACATATCATTACTACATGTGTGTACAACCATTCATTTAAATGCAACATCCATATGATACACACATTCAATGTACATTCATTTTACTAAATACATCCATTTATATGCAATATGAAAATGACTGAGCCGATCTAGTGAATAAAGTGTGTGTATATGCATCCACGAGCAACCACTAGCAAACACTTGCATCCACATGCATCCACCTTACATAACATGTCTCAAATGCTTGTTTCAACCATAGGACTACCCTGTCTAAAGGTCAAAGATACTAGTAAGAGGACATACTAAAGATAGAACAAGCACAAGCTAAGCGATAAAGGAGAAATTAGAAGACATACCCTCGAAAAGAAAAGGGTACAATGAACGCATCTTCTCTTCCGTCTCCCAAGTAGCGTCGCAATCATCATCTCCCCATTGCACTTTACTAGCTTGACCTCTCGATTCCTCAACTTCTTAATCTCCGACCCAAGAATGCATGTAGGAGCTCGTCGAGTCGTCGCATAATGCTCTATTTCCACCTCTCTAAGAAAGCTCTTCCAAAACCGCTAGTGAAGATAGGATCGCGATCGCTCAGAAGGAACACCGTGCAAACGAACTATCTCTTAAATGTATACAGAGGCTAACCATGTAGCAGTCCTCTTACTCTTCACGGGAATGAAATGGGCGCTCTTAGTAAGTCTGTCTACCACGACCCAAATCCCCGTATTACCCTTCCTCGATCTCGGTAACCCATCAACAAAGTCCATCGAGACGCTCTCCTACTTTCATTGTGGGACCTCCAATGGGTGAAGCAACCCACCGGGCTTCTTTTGCTCTGCTTTTACTTGTTGGCACACCAAGCATCTAGCGACAAACTCAGCCACATCCCTCTTCATATCGGCCCAAAAGTAAACTCGTCTCATGTCCATGTACATCTTGTCCCCGCCGGGATGAATGGTCATCTTCGAACGATGTGCATCATCAAGAATGGTCTTCCTCAAGTTCTCGTCTCGTGGTACACAAAGTCTACCGTCCCTACGTAACCAACCCTTATCATCTAGGGTATACCTACTGAGATGGCTCGATGACTCCCCCCTTATGAGCTTCTCTACTAACTCAACCATCTCGCTGTGCCTCACCAATTCGTTCCTAAAGCGTAGGTCTAACCTTTAAGGATGCAAGCAGACCAGGTACAAAGTCAATGGAAGGAGATAAACTCTAAGCTTCACCGCTCAACGAACAACGGACTCAAGGACAACCTTTTCCTACTTAAGTCGTCTGCCACCACGTTACCCTTGCCATGGGTATATGCTATCTCGAAATCGTAGGACGCTAAGAATTCCATCCACCTTTGCTGCCTTAAGTTCAAGTCCTTCTGAGAGAACAAGTATTTTAGTGATTTGTGGTCTGTAAACAATTCGAGTTTCTCGCCAAGAAGATAATGGCGCCAAGACTTAAGCGCGAAAATAATAGCGGCCAACTCTAGGTCATATGTAGGGTAATTTCTCTCATGCACTCTCAGCCCATAGGCTATTACCCTCCCCTCTTGCATTAAGACTGCGCCTAGTCCTGTCCTATAAGCATCGGTATAAACGGTAAATGGCTTACTCCCATCTGGCAACACTAAGACTGGGGATGTGGTCAAAGCACTCTTTAAACGTTGGAACGCATCATCACAATTTATGTCCCACGTGAAAACTAGGTTCTTCTTCGTCAAGCGTTTCAATGGGGCTGATATCTTTGCGAAGTCCTTAATAAATTTCCTATAGTAGCCAGCCAACTCCAAGAAACTCCTCACCTCGGTAGCATTTTTAGGGACCTTCCAATCTTGGATGGCCACCACCTTCGCAGGATCCACAGCTACCCTTCTTTGGAAATCACTTGCCCTAAGAATCGCACTTCCTTCCTCCAAAAGTGACATTTAGAATATTTAGCTTTAAGATTATGCGCTCGAAGGGTCTCCAACACTTCCCTAAGATGTAGGGCATTCTCTTCCTTGCTCTTAGAAAAGATCAAGATGTCATCCACAAAAACCACCACGAATTTATTAAAGTACTCCCTAAACACCCTAGTCATCAAGTCAACAAAGTATGCAGGGGCGTTTTTCAAACCGAAGGGCATCACAATCCACTCATAGAAACCGTCCGGAGTCCTAAAGGCAATCTTGTCTATGCTATCCTCAGCCACTCTCAACTGATGGAAACCAGTAGCTAAGTCCAACCGTGAAAACACTGAGGCACCAACTAACTGATCGAAGATATCGTCAATCCTCGGCAGTGGGTGCCTATTCTTCTTAGTAATCTTATTAATTTCTCTATAGTCCACACAATGTCTAAGGAACCCATCCGCCTTCGTGGAAAATACTACTAGAGCACCCCCACTCCAATATACTACGTCTTATGAACCCCTTCTCAAGCAACTTCCCTACTTGCTTATTGAGTTCCCTCCTCTCACGAGGAGCCATGTGGCGTACTGGCAGAGATACGGGTTTTGCATTGTCTATAAGATAAATACGAAAATCTATCTCATGTTTTTGGGGTAGACCCCTCACCTCATCAAAGACATCAACATATTCATGGACTATACGAGCAGAATGTAAATCATCATTGGATGCGTCAAGTGACTCAAGATAACTAAGCATCACTGATCCTCTAGGTTCACAAGAAATATCAAGGGTCTTTCCACTACGAGTCAACAATTTTACTACCCTTCGTTCATTATCTATGATGGCACCATGTCTGGCTAGCCAATCCATCCCTAGAGTCAACCCATAGCCCATGAAACCAAGCACAAAAGCATTACATTCAAAACCAACGCCTAAGATAGACAATCTCAAACCCCTACAAACCAAGGATAAATGAGCCGACCCACAAATAGGATTTGAGACTACAATAGGATCCACAACGAGACTAGTATTTAAGTGCAGTGTTTCAACTAATGATGTAGAGATTAACGAATGTGATGCGCTAGAATCGAATAAAGTATAGACAGGATGATCAAACAAGAAAATCAAACTTTCGACAAAAATTTTTCTACCTCCTTCCTGTCCCGGAGCCATGAGAGCGTGAACCTACCGTCCCGAAGTAGAACCTACCCTCTGCTCTTGCTTCTTTGGATAGTCCTTGATAGCATGACCTGGATCACCACAATGATAACTAGCGAACTTCTTCTTCTTCCTACAGTCTTTCTTCAAATGGCCGGGTATCCCACAGATTTGACACTTCCTCTTTTCTTTACCACCTTTCTTTTGTTGTTGGGCTTTCTTTGGATCCTCCTTCTTAACTTGCGGCATAAAAGTACTTACACCCTTCTCTTCTTCATGCATGTATGCCATATAAACAAGCTTTTCATACGTAGCCCCCATTGGATTGTGGGACATAGCCAAACTGTGAAGCGGTTCATTTAGGCCCTTTGAAAATATCAAGGCCTTCTTGTGAGGCGTATTCACCAACTCTAGTCCAAATCTCGCCAACTTATTAAATTCGATCACATACACCTTCACGGTCAAGTTTTTATGCTTCAATGTCAAGAACCCCACCATGTACATACTCTTCTCATCTTGAGAAAGGAATTTCAACTCAAACCTTCCCCTAAAATCTGCCCACGTCTCTACAACACATTCTCTATTAGTAACCTCCCACCAAAACGAAGCTTCGTCCTTCATCAACCAAGCAGCCAATTGGACCTTCCTACAATCGTCCAAATCGAAAATGCCAAACAGACCCTCCACTTCTTTCAACCAACTTCTAGCTTCAACGAACGTTTCAGACCCACTAAAAGGTTTTCCACCCATCGAACGAAAGTATTTACATATCTTGGAGAAAGCATCTCCACGCGGAGGAATGACTGGACCTGGGGGAGGAGGAGGAGGAACGTCGGCCGGACCCGCGACAGCGGCCCTAGCCTCGAGATATTGACGAAACCAACCGGGTACATGAACACCCTCTGGTATCTCATATGCTTTAGACATGCTGAAAAGAAAACGAAAGGGTTTCAAAACAAGCGAAGCGAAAGAGAGATGTATGGCTTGCGGGGATTATGCTCTTTAAAGTAAACTTTCCTTGAAAATAGCTTCTTTAAAACAAGTTTTTGAAAATACTTTCTATGAAAATAATACTTTTGAAAACACTTTTCAAAACTTTTTATCTGTTCTTGTAACTATAGCTCTGATACCACGTGTAACACCCCATGGCTATTAATGTCACTCACAAAGGGAATGCATTAATGTCATGAAGCGTTATAGTAGTATAGAACAGATAAATTACAAGAATAAATAAATAAAACACAGTGAAAGATAAAACTTATTTCATAGCATCATAACTTCAAAACAAGCTTACATAAGTAGTCTCCAAAAACCATTACAACAGGATCAATTGTCTTTTCTAAAAACTTCAAAGTACATAAAGAAGCAAATACTTAAATAACATAAATGCATAAATCCCCACTGAGCATAAGCAAAGCCATAAAGATGAGAGAGTCCAAAGTGATACATCTACACTTTTCAAGCAACTGAAAGAAATCGACACTAAGCTATAGTATTCCCTCCTTGTAAACCTGAGGGGGGGGGGGGGAAGGAAAGAAAAGAGGTGGAAACAAAAAGGGTCAGATAAAGTCTGGCGCGTCCAGTTATTTTAACAAATAATAGGTAAGGTAAATGATCAAGACATACATAGGCATCATGATATGGCTATAATATAGATAAGGTAGATAAAAAGGATGGACAAGATGATTCCGTTCCTAAGTACTAAGACAATCCTACACCTTGGCTAAGCGAACAACCCTCCAAGTGCTAACCCTGAAGACCGAAGTCAACATCAGACTAGCACCCAAAGGACTATCCAACTCAACCAACATGTATTTCGTTACACCACACTTATGATAAGTTACACCACATTACTTAATTACACCGCACATCTACTAGTCTCTATTTACTAAAGGTTGATCCCTTCCCGCTAACTGTACCCACATGACAAACTTGGTAGTTACTTGTACCTAGCTGCTATCCTAGGTGCCGGCTTGCTCCTACCACCGCTAAGGTACCCTTACCCTACCCATTCGATCGGCTCCCTAAACCCCGTAGGCACCCGTGATGGCCCCACAGTGGGGTGTATCACTCCCCAAAGAGGCTACCCTGATACCAACATAAAATGCACGACCATACCTACACGATGCAACAACGTATTACCTACC
Source organism: Allium sativum (assembly GCA_030737875.1). Taxonomy (NCBI): domain Eukaryota; kingdom Viridiplantae; phylum Streptophyta; class Magnoliopsida; order Asparagales; family Amaryllidaceae; genus Allium; species Allium sativum. Next base: position 319,931,379 of record CM060923.1, on the reverse strand, counting down.
AGCCCGGACCCATGCACGCACATGAACCCGTTGGACTCGCGTTGCCACCGCTATTCACGTTTTGACCTCTTTCATTCGAGTCCAGTAAGCGTGCCTCAACCCCGGCCTAGTACCGGCCCCAATCAGATACTCAAACGGGTTACTGGTTGAAACGGGTCCCCCATCCGACACAAGCCTCCCACCTATGCTTGTCCCCACTAGGTTTTTCTCCCACTTAACCATTTTAATTTAAATGTCCATGTCTTACACATGCTATGTTTAAGTCTATACTTACATATCATAATTTACATGTCTTATATTATTCCGGTTAAGTCCATATTTACATGTCATAATTTACGTGTCACCCCGCTTAACCCTCTAACCATACCCATGTCTTATTATGGTTAGTATTCCTTAATTCATTCCTTATGACGAATGGTGCATGACCTCCCACATAAGACCAAACGCTTTGTGGCCGCTGGATTTGTCGGGCGGTCCCGGGCAGTCTTACGCCACAAACCGGGTCTAACCTCATGTCATTAACCGTTGCACCTACAATTCATTCCTTTGACCTCTCACGTTAGATGTCCAATTATGGCAGCTGGATTTGCCGGGCGGTTCCTGGAAGTCTTACGCCACAATTGCGCCTAACCTCGTGTCAAAGGTTTATTAATAATTGTATTTCACCCATACCCAATTTTCATGTCATGGATATCCAATTAAACATATAATCATGTTTATAATATTGCCTATTCCAAATTGTCACTAATTACATATTAATTAGCCTCAATTACAAATTTACAATTATAGGCAATTTCATCAATTCCATGTAATTCATACTCAAATATGCCAATTTCACATATTATCCAATTATCCAAAATATCCAATAATATACAATTTTCCATATTTCACATATTCCCATCATTCCCATGTATTTGCATTCGCGCGTATTTTTAACTTAGGCTCGAAGGTAGCCTAGATCAAAAAATAAAAGGAATAAGGATAAGAAGAGAGAATCAAATCACAGAAAATTGGAATTAACACAACATCATGAAATAAAGGGGCATGTTAACTGGCATAGAGGCATAATGACATATTCAACATTAATAAACTGATAAAGGTACGAACTTTACATAGAAACATAGGCATATGATGACATGAATCAAAAAGGTGAAGACTTGGATGAGATTTAAATTACATACATACATATGAATCCTCTTTACAACTTCATCATGTTACTTTTAATCCCATTATATTGTGAAAATCACTGTCCTCACCTTTCGTGGTTAAAGAATAGAATTATGCACTGAAATTGGTGTAGAAACGTTGCGGTGTTGCTGATTTATCTTCTTCAATTGTTGTAGAAGCTCTAATGTTTAATTTGAGTTGAAGTTGAACACTTGAGATTTGATTTAGAGGCGGCGGCTAGGGTTTAAGAGAGAATTTGACAGCATAATGGTGTCATAGATAATATTTATGAATTAGGGTTAGGTCTTAGGGTGTATATACAGGTGTAGGAAGTCATTTAGGCCTTAGAATTAACCCTAGAACTGATCTGGACCACTCAGATGCCATATCAGCCCTTAGGGCGAATCGGGCCATGGGTTGGCAGCCAAACACCCTGGATTGACTCTAGTCGACCCAGCAGGGTCGGGTCGACTCTAATATTGTGCGATTCTGCTATTCCCCCTCCCGATTTGCTGTTTTGAACTTTTTTTGACTATTTATTTATTTAATTTATATATATATTTCTCTCATATGCATACAAACTTCATGGCTTAATAACTTCTTCATAATTAACAATTTTCACACTAAACCACTTTTTGAACTATGTTCACACTAAGCCACTTTTTAGCCATTCCCCTAAAACAAAAATATGGCGCTGGCGGGGATCGAACTTTGTGCCTCTTGTATGCAAGTCACATGTTCTAACCAAATGAGCTACTAAGTCTTTTGCTTACAAACCATAGAACAATGCTAAACATCACTCTTTTCTCATTCCTCTTTTTCAAATAAGTTATTCATTAATTTGTTATTTTAATATTCTCAGAAAATACGGGGTGTTACAAGATCACTTAATAGATCTTAAACCAAAATTATGCAATTTGTTTAACAAAGAAGAACAGATCACTAGTAATATCTGAAGTAGTTCATAAAAAAAAAATTACACCCATATATCCAAATGTGTAAATCAGGTTAAATAATAAAATAAAACAATGGATCGTTTTACACCTTAAAGTGTAAAACAATTTTCTTGTGGAAAATCTCCATATCATAAGTCTTCAATTAACACCCGTCCGAAGGTGCAAATCATATTAGATGAAGGAATATAGGAAGATGATTATGCCTCAAAAATAGATGGCTAGTTTTACATCTTAAAGAGTAAAAAAAAATTTCATACTTACTATTCTGATAACTAAATAGATTTGAGTTTCCAGTAAAGATGAATCCAACCCAAAATTTTGTTAATCACTCCAAATCGCAAACTTTGTTACAAATAAATCATTTGTGTCTTGGACAGATCAAATTTAAATCGAACAATAATCCAGACTGAAGAAGATTGGTTGGAGGTTGAAGGGGATGTGGTAGTGAATGTCGCATGTAGAACAATTTCACCAAATCTCACTTTGTTCACTTTTGGCTTGATCATCAGTGAGACGACTTGAAAATTCGATTTTAAGATAATTGTTTCGATGTTTATGAGCGGAGTTTTGAACTACTCAGATTCAGAAGTTCGAGTCGATTTGGTGTTCATTTCGCTCATATTTTGTACTGGAGAATTAAATCTATCAAGATGTTCTTAAACGTAATGTGAATCGCCATTCCTGTAGTAACCCGAAAATCCGGTCCAATTTGAGCTGACTAAATAACACAACTCCAACCCCAAATTGCACTAGAAATTCAAGAAACTAATAGAAAGAAGATAGAGGGTGAGGATAGATAAGATAGAAACTTAGAATAGAAGAAGAAAAAGAACATCATCATCAGAGTAAACACGAATCTCACAGCGGAATGAATAAAATATAATATAACTTTTGAAATACAAAACTGAATCTTGCATACAATAACACTTACAACACAGCGGAAATAATAATAGCTATAATCCTGAAGCCTCCTGCTCCAAGCTCTTCTTGTATCTGTAAAATCCCGACTACTTGACTGCCCGTACAAATTTAGGCACCCAAGAGTTTAGGGAAAACAAAACAAAATAAACTCCGGGTCAGTCATGTGACTGGTGTGAGTAAACTCAAATCATTTAAACAGGTATATGATATCTCATAAGACCACGCCGTGAATACGGAACGGGTTTTTCCCTTATGAGAATCCAAACATCTTTGAAAAACAATATCATTCTGATATTACGATAATGTCTAAATACAAATAGATATCAGTCTAGTAGAAACGCTTGCATCTCACGTTCTACATATATAGTATACAATCGAAACCGCAGGTGCGTATTGGGTAATGGGTTTCCAACTATGACAAGGTATGGATCCACCTTCCGATCAGTGTACTCTAGGAACGATACACTGGAGTTCAACAAGAACATCTTGCAACTCAGCCACACATGACCGACCACTCATTTCGCTTGAGTGTATCGAATGTACATCACCAACGGTTGGGATCAGCAACCGTTTCCCGTATATATATGGGACAACATTGATAGATTAAAAGAAGCAAATGAATATTCTCCAGATAGGTGATAATACACCCTTCTTCGGTGCAACCGACTTAGCCATGCTGCCTGCCCGATTTTTGTCATTTACCAGATGTGAGGCTAGAAGCTACGCTTACTTTCCATTCATTGATAACACGATCACTTTGAATGCCACATTATCAGATCCGTAAATCATTAGTTGGTTTATACAAATATCTTGGATGTTATGCTAAGGGATAAATCCGTTGCAACCATATATATTTATACAGACCCACCATTCGATCATTGGAAATACTCTGTCAGACACTCGTCCATATACGTTCGTTCTGGGACTGAACGAAACCGAAGGCACTGTTCTGTAAATAGGACAGCCCTTGCACTTTACTCCATCTTCAATATATTCAGCATATATGATTCGCAACGCTTATGCCAATACAGAGTGGTTCTTTGGATAATAATCCAACCGGTCTCTCCATATTAACAACGTTAAAATGGTCAAAACATTGATAGTCTGTGATTTAACTATCAAAGAAAAACTCGTGTGCAAACAACGATATTATTCCCAGATGGAAATTATATCAACCAATCATCATTCACTATCAAACCTTACCATTCCTTACTTAAGAAGGAAGTCAATCAAGTTGGGGTATAATTACCTCTCAGACCTTAACTGAACAACGTTATAACTTCGAAATAGTAATAGTTTATCTTTTGAACCTTTAACAACTTCTTTACGTAGCTCTCGGATTCAATTTACGAATCCACTTCTTTATTGAAAACATTGATTATAACGATAACGCTATAATTCCTACTTTCGAAATATCTAACTTCAATTATAACCTTTATTCTTTAATTCGAATAATTAACCTAACCCTAATTTATTAGTGTATACTCTTGATTTAAAAACCGGAAAGTAAATATTACTTTCCCGAATTCGATATAATTGAATTCGATGTATAATTCTCTTTCGAGTAGTCTCTATTTGATTAACTCTTCTTCGAATATCCTATATTCGATTATCTCTCTTTGAATAACTTATATTCGAAATCTCTCTCTTTCGAATAAACTATATTCGATCTCTTCCTTTCGAATACGCTATATTCGATAATCTCCTTTCGATTAAACTAATCGAGAACTCCTTTCCTTTAACTATTCGACTAACTCTATTTAACTTCGTTTAACTCTATTCGAATAACTAATATTCGATAACTCTATTTAACTCTGTTTAACTCTATTCGAATACTAATATTCGACTAACTCCTTTGGATTAACTCATCTTGACTAACTTAACTTAATTAACTCAACTCGATAACTTAACTCGATTATCTTAACTCCATTATCTTAACTCCTATCGAATAACTAATATTCGATTAACTCCATTCGCTTGACTCTAGATCGCAGCGATCACAATGGTTACGCCTGATTCCCTCAGGAAACATCCGAACGCCTTAGGCTATCTGCAGCCCTGCGAATTACGCTAGCAGTCGTGCTAGATGGCATATTATTTGGATTAACTCTAACTGATTAACTCTATTGGTTTAACTCTAGCTGATTTATTCTAATTGGTTAACTCTAACTGATTACTCTAACTAGTTAACTCAAATCGATTTACTCTATTTGACTAACTCAACTCGACTAACCCCTTTCGAATAACATATTCGATTAACTAACTTCGAATACCATATTTGATTTACTAACTTCGAATACCATATTCGATTAACTAACACCGAATACCATATTCGATTAACTAACATCGAACACCATATTCGATTAACTAACATCGAACACCATATTCGATTAACTAACATCGAACACCATATTCGATTAACTAACATCGAACACCATATTCGATTAACTAACATCGAACACCATATTCGATTAACTAACATCGAACACCATATTCGATTAACTAACATCGAACACCATATTCGATTAACTCCTTCGAATACCATATTCGATTTACTAACATCGAATACCTTATTCGATTAACTAATCTTCGACTAACTAATAGTCGATTTACTCTTATTTGCTTAACTAACATTTGACTAACTAATAGTCGATTATCTTACTTCTACTAATTCGATTAACTTCTATTTGATTATCTTTAATCGATTAACTTTATTTGATTATCTCTAATTGAATAACTAATATTCAATTAACTCTTTTCAAATAACTAAATTCGCTTAGCTCCTTCGAATACTAAATTCGATTTAACTCTATTCGATTATCTCTTTTATATCTCGTCAATTTCCTTTTTATAACGTTTATTTTCCGTTACAACTATTCCCTTTTTTATAACTTCTAATTACCGTTACAAATATTTCCTATTTATAACTTCTATTTACCGTTACAAATATTTCCTATTTATAACTTCTATTTACCGTTACAAATATTCCTATTTATATTGGTTTATTTGTTTTCTAAATAAATATCCCTTTATTCTATTTATTTTCTAAATAAATATCCCTTTTATATAAATACTTTCCTTTTATAAAACCGTGTTCGTTTTATAAAAAATTCCCTTTTAATAAAATCCTGTGATTTTATAAAATTCCTTTATTTCAATATACATTGAAATATTCCTTTTTACATCCCAGGGTTTCTTATGATATTTAAAATATCAAACAACGATGATCAATATTGTTCTAACATACATAATCAATAACAGATTATAAATCACAACATATATCACAATATATGAAAACAGTAAAACAATCGTTGAGGAACCCAGTCGGATTCCTCCAACCTGTCTCCCTGCATCCACAGATGTTACACAGTATAATATATATCATATTTCATTTCAATATGAAATATTCTACTGGACAGAATCAATATTTGATTTACCATATAATATACGACTATATCTACGTTTTCAATCAAATCTATTTAACAGTCCAGTTTAACAATCAATATACAGCAGTCAACAAAATAAAGTACAATTTATATTAAAATATAAATTGAGGAGAGTTAGTGAGTTTTACTCACTTTTGCAGTTCATCGTTAAAGAACGATAAACTGTTGTTTGATTTGAATCAAACAATTTATTTCGCCATAAATTCAAACGATCTCCGATCCACTTCCAGTCAGCTTCATTGTGAAGCTCTCGTCCATACGGTCCCAACGCAACTCACAGTTCGTCAATCTAATATCGGATGGTCAAGTTATGATTTTACGAAGTTATACACTATTTAAATAAAAAGTAAGACTTAATTATAATTAAACGGGCTTAACCTCTTTGACCCGGCCCATTCACTTATGGCCCACGCTCCTTTGTAAATAACCAGGACCCGCGTTTCAACTTTCAATCTTAACACCATTTCTTAAACAAGATTAGGCCACCTTAAACACATTCCTCATTACCCTTCTTCACGTCCCTTCTCTCTCCAATTTCCACAAACTAAAATCACACTATTTCATCTCTTAACTCGTCCCACTCCTTCCCTTATTTTCCCGGTCAAAGAATATATAAACCGATCCCTGTAGCTCCTCTTAACATGGCAGGACTTATCATCACCGTAACGTCTTCATTTCACCTCGGGGACCCATGAAACCACAACCAATCAACCCTTCGTGAGTTCCCTTTTAGTCTTGTTGACTTCATCCCCTTTCAAGAAGGCTTCCTTTGTTTCTGAAATGCACCCAGTACGTTCCCTTTTTGTTTTGAGGTGGAACCTTCCCATCAGTTCCTCGTTATACCATTTTCACGCATGCTACGCCTCCATTAAGTTGCCACAGCTCCTCCTTTCGTCCATCGGAGGCTCATCGCAGACCACCGGAAGGAGCGCCACCGTCTGTTGAATGTCCGCCTCGAGTACCATTCCATTCGACCAACCAAGTCGGCCTCAGCAGCTCCATGAACAGGCGCTGTTTCGAATCGATTTGCGGCTACTTCGAGCTCTGAAATTGATCGCCACAGTCTGGACCAAGGAGGTCGAAGAGCCGAACGCATCTCTCCTTGGAAACTTTTTCATAGAAATGGACGAATAAGGGTAATTAGTGAAAGGAGAATTGAAGTTGCGGTTCGTTGATTTGTTTTCCTTGCGGCGTGATTATTTCGTTGACTTTGGAAATTGTATACTTAGGGTTATAGACCTTGAGGCCTTTATATAGGGTTAGGTATGAATTAAATAATATAAATTAATACTTCACTTTGAAGTAACGTTCTAAAATAACCACAAACGAGCTTCGATTGCGATGAAAGACGTAAATTTTAACGTAGAAAAATATTCCGGTCTCAATGGAACAGGTTTCGTCGAATTCCGACACCGTTTGCGAAAATCCTTTAGAAAATATCGATGAAAAACACCGAGCAATAATTCCTAACAATTCCAGAAAAAATCCTAAAAATATAAGGCCTTGATGTTTCACTAGACCTCTCCCTAAGTTTTCGTATGAAACTTGTTTCGTTGAATTCTGAGTTCGTTTGACCAGTTAACCATTCAGTTTAGTTTGTTTTAAGTTAAAAACATAGCGTGCCCCACTATGAAATATTCTGTTCATGTAGGGACAGTTATGGACAGAAACAAAAATACCATTTAAATGAGTGATGTGCTCTGGTCCCAAAAATGTAATAATATCGTTAAATGAACTCATATTGTGGAACCCCGAAATGTCGATACAAGGTGCCAAATACTCCGAATAAAAATTTGCTTATGTAATTAATTAAAATTTACAGTAAAATTCTAAAAATTAAATTATCACTACTTCCCAAAAGAACCTTGTCTAAATTCGAACCCGATCTCTAGTTATATCGAATAAACCGTTACGGTCGATAAACGATTCTATAGCGACTATTTTAAAATTTGATTTGGCCATAAAACAAAATCTACACGACGAAATCTCGATTTTTCTCTTCCACTAGAAAGATGTACCCCACCAGCTCCACACGTTTCTTGTTTCACAGAAATCCGACTTATAACGGATTCTGTATATTCAGTTGAAGTTCAAATCGTCAAATAGCGAACTGCAGCGCCATTTCGAGCTCGATTATAATTATTATTAAAATTTATACATTCAACTATCGTATATTTAAATGTATTCGTTATTTAAATAATTAAATAACTCCATTATTCGACCATTCAAAATACGGGTCACTACATTCTTCCCCCCTTATAATAATTTCGTCCTCGAAATTGCTAAGTTAGAGGACGACCCTATCTATTGGAATTCCTAAGATTGGTTTACCCCTTATTTCTGATTTCAACTGAACCACTTAAATTCCGATTAAAATATTAATTCATTCCGACTTACTAAATTTTCAAAAATTTTGAAAAATTTCTAATACTTTAAATTTTCGGAAAATTTCGCCATAACCTCCTTTGTACAGCCCTATCGGTAAAACTCCAACTCGCCTCTCTAGGCCTTCTCCAACCCAAAATAAAATCAAACAGCCAAGCGGCTTGCCAATTCGGCTCCTCAAAATCTCAAACTCATATGAAATATAAACTTGTACCTTTTTGTCGGGCCTACCATTATATCGTTTCCATCGATTAACACCCTGCATATACCAATGTCATACTAATCTAACTTCGATTAGTTTATATCCTCAACTCAAACCATTCGCTTATACTTAAGTCGAATTTCATTTAAACTCCAATATCAAATTTCAACTCTTGGTTTATCAACTTAATTTCATTCAGATTATTCTATAATCCAATCCAGTTTTAATTTAACTTAGTTCAAGTTAAATTCAAATTTATTATTCACTTTCACTATTTTAACCCATTTAACTTCATAAGTTAAATTTAGATTTCGAATTTCAAATCCTTGTGTTTATTCAAATCACTTGAAATCATAATAATAATTCAAAATCCTTCGAATTCCTGAATAACTTGTTTTTGCAAAACAATTTCAAAACAAAATCTTTGGTAGTAATCCATCACTTTAGAAACTCGAAAATGAACACCGATGATGTATCGATCCATCATCGGAATCTATTTCCCAGCAATCCAGGTGAGTTCAATACTATATCACTTTCTGTTTGAATTTTTTTTTCAAAATCTCCCAGGATTTTAAAATTCTCATATATTCAATTCGATTCCATTTACAAACACTTCTCCAAATTTCTAGTGTTTTAATTTCAATTCAAATTCAAATTCAAATTCAATTCATCTTGATTTCATATATTATACTTATATGAATTCTGATTAGTTATTTATAACCATTTCACGTTTATAATCTTATTCGATTATACTAACAACCAATTATCAAAACATACCATGTTGGTTCATCGTATTCGAGTGTTTAGAAACCCCTATCGATATTGTGGTGCTCCACTATCGACCAGAATTCATAAGCCACTCAACCAATAAAGCTCCACAATATAAAACAAATTTTTATATCAAATAACAAATAGTTCACTCGTATATATACACTCAACTCAATCTAGGATATTACTAATCCCATCTCTACTGAGTTACGCCACAGAGCCAAGGTAATACTTAACCTAAGCTCTGATACCAACTGTAGTAACCCGAAAATCCGGTCCAATTTGAGCTGACTAAATAACACAACTCCAACCCCAAATTGCACTAGAAATTCAAGAAACTAATAGAAAGAAGATAGAGGGTGAGGATAGATAAGATAGAAACTTAGAATAGAAGAAGAAAAAGAACATCATCATCAGAGTAAACACGAATCTCACAGCGGAATGAATAAAATATAATATAACTTTTGAAATACAAAACTGAATCTTGCATAAAATAACACTTACAACACAGCGGAAATAATAATAGCTATAATCCTGAAGCCTCCTGCTCCAAGCTCTTCTTGTATCTGTAAAATCCCGACTACTTGACTGCCCGTACAAATTTAGGCACTCAAGAGTTTAGGGAAAACAAAACAAAATAAACTCCGGGTCAGTCATGTGACTGGTGTGAGTAAACTCAAATCATTTAAACAGGTATATGATATCTCATAAGACCACGCCGTGAATACGGAACGGGTTTTTCCCTTATGAGAATCCAAACATCTTTGAAAAACAATATCATTCTGATATTATGATAATGTCTAAATACAAATAGATATCAGTCTAGTAGAAACGCTTGCATCTCACGTTCTACATATATAGTATACAATCAAAACCGCAGGTGCGTATTGGGTAATGGGTTTCCAACTATGACAAGGTATGGATCCACCTTCCGATCAGTGTACTCTAGGAACGATACACTGGAGTTCAACAAGAACATCTTGCAACTCAGCCACACATGACCGACCACTCATTTCGCTTGAGTGTATCGAATGTACATCACCAACGGTTGGGATCAGCAACCGTTTCCCGTATATATATGGGACAACATTGATAGATTAAAAGAAGCAAATGAATATTCTCCAGATAGGTGATAATACACCCTACTTCGGTGCGACCGACTTAGCCATGCTGCCTGCCCGATTTTTGTCATTTACCAGATGTGAGGCTAGAAGCTACGCTTACTTTCCATTCATTGATAACACGATCACTTTGAATGCCACATTATCAGATCCGTAAATCATTAGTTGGTTTATACAAATATCTTGGATGTTATGCTAAGGGATAAATCCGTTGCAACCATATATATTTATACAGACCCACCATTCGATCATTGGAAATACTCTGTCAGACACTCGTCCATATACGTTCGTTCTGGGACTGAACGAAACCGAAGGCACTGTTCTGTAAATAGGACAGCCCTTGCAATTTACTCCGTCTTCAATATATTCAGCATATATGATTCGCAACGCTTATGCCAATACAGAGTGGTTCTTTGGATAATAATCCAACCGGTCTCTCCATATTAACAACGTTAAAATGGTCAAAACATTGATAGTCTGTGATTTAACTATCAAAGAAAAACTCGTATGCAAACAACGATATTATTCCCAGATGGAAATTAAATCAACCAATCATCATTCACTATCAAACCTTACCATTCCTTAGTTAAGAAGGAAGTCAATCAAGTTGGGGTATAATTACCTCTCAGACCTTAACTGAACAACGTTATAACTTCGAAATAGTAACAGTTTATCTTTTGAACCTTTAACAACTTCTTTACGTAGCTCTCGGATTCAATTTACGAATCCACTTCTTTATTGAAAACATTGATTATAACGATAACGCTATAATTCCTACTTTCGAAATATCTAACTTCAATTATAACCTTTATTCTTTAATTCGAATAATTAACCTAACCCTAATTTATTAGTGTATACTCTTGATTTAAAAACCGGAAAGTAAATATTACTTTCCCGAATTCGATATAATTGAATTCGATGTATAATTCTCTTTCGAGTAGTTTCTATTTGATTAACTCTTCTTCGAATATCCTATATTCGATTATCTCTCTTTGAATAACTTATATTCGAAATCTCTCTCTTTCGAATAAACTATATTCGATCTCTTCCTTTCGAATACGCTATATTCGATAATCTCCTTTCGATTAAACTAATTGAGAACTCCTTTCCTTTAACTCTATTCGAATAAACTATATTCGACTAACTCTATTTAACTTCGTTTAACTCTATTCGAATAACTAATATTCGATAACTCTATTTAACTCTGTTTAACTCTATTCGAATACTAATATTCGACTAACTCCTTTGGATTAACTCATCTTGACTAACTTAACTTAATTAACTCAACTCGATAACTTAACTCGATTATCTTAACTCCATTATCTTAACTCCTATCGAATAACTAATATTCGATTAACTCCATTCGCTTGACTCTAGATCGCAGCGATCACAATGGTTACGCCTGATTCCCTCAGGAAACATCCGACCGCCTTAGGCTATCTGCAGCCCTGCGAATTACGCTAGCAGTCGTGCAAGATGGCATATTATTTTGATTAACTCTAACTGATTAACTCTATTTGTTTAACTCTAGCTGATTTATTCTAATTGGTTAACTCTAACTGATTACTCTAACTAGTTAACTCAAATCGATTTACTCTATTTGACTAACTCAACTCGACTAACCCCTTTCGAATAACATATTCGATTAACTAACTTCGAATACCATATTTGATTTACTAACTTCGAATACCATATTCGATTAACTAACACCGAATACCATATTCGATTAACTAACATCGAACACCATATTCGATTAACTAACATCGAACACCATATTTGTAACACCCCGTATTTCAGTTAATAATAAAATTCACTAATTGCAGAATAAATAATCTCAGATGCGAGAACTGGGGGAAACGGGCTGCGTCATTGCGTTCGTCTCGGAAAAATACGCAGAATAGAGTCCGAAATTTTGTAAATCGGAGTCCGTATGGCCCAGTTATGGCCCAATGAAGTTGGCAGAAAAATCAAGTTAAAAACAGATTTAGAAATGCAAAACCAGATTTTGAAATTGGAGCCAGTGGGGCCAGGCGGGAAAGTTCCCGCCCTAGCCATGTCGACAGGGCTGTCGACAGGCCTGTCGACTTGCCTGTCGACACGGCGTGTCGAGCCAGAGGGCCTGGGTGCACCAGGTCTGGTTCTCTGGCTAGGGCTGGGCTGGGTTCTAGAGATTTCCTAAATCTGACAGACCTAATCTAACCTAGGGCTAATCCTATGGTCTAAAACACACCCTAATCCTATAAATACACCCTAATGCAAGCCTAATCCATACTAAAAATAGAAATGATGGCCTCATGCCGCCAAAATCAAACTTAAGAGGAGCCTCCACTAGTTTACGAAGGAAGTTGCAAGCTAATCAACCTCTAATCATCATCTTCTTCATATTTAGCAACTAGTTCTACTTCATAAGTTTGCTAATCTTGGTTTTGGTGAGTTTCTATCACTTTAACATCAATTGCTAAAGTAAGTAGATTAGGTGTAATGAGACTTATGGTCTTGAATGCGGATTAGTGAGTTTGAATCATTTGTAATGATATGCTACTCTATGTTTTCCTATGTTTATGCATGTTTAATAAGTTGGTTTATGCATGTTTAACAAGTGGGTTTATGCATGTTTAATAAGTGGGTTTATGCAAGTTATGTATATGCTTAAATGCAAGTTTAACATGATATGCAAGTTATGCATGCTTATGCAAGTATGTGAATGCTTATGCAAGTATGTGAATGCTTATGCAAGTATGTGAATGCTTATGCAAGAATGTGAATGCTTATGCAAGTTATGTGTATGCTTAAATGCATGTTTAACATGTTATGCAAGTTATGAGAATGCTTATATGCAAGTTCAACATGTTATGCAAGATATGTGTATGATAATATGCAAGTTCATGTGCAACATGTTATGCAAGTCATATGTAGGATAATATGCAAGTTCATATGCAACATGTTATGCAAGTCATTTGTATGATAATATGCAAGTTTGGGTTAAATGTAGTTGGGTTAATATATGCTCATATATGCAAGTTGACATCCTCTTAAACCATGACAAAGTTATATGCTAAGATTTGGTTAAACCCATGATATTTGTGATGGATCTTCCCTTCATTATGCCATGAAATGACAACGATTTACGTGGGGAACGATGGGGTTAATAAATATGTTAATAAAAGTATGATTGGGTATGATTAAGCATACCATAAAAATAAATTAACATAAGTGGGAATTTACCTATTGAGTTAGGTCTACCCCATGGGAATTTACCTATTGAGTTAGGTCTACCCATGTTATGAAAAACTTGATATTAATTAGGGATAATTAATATGGGGGTGATTAATTAGGTGTAATTAATCGACTAAGTCACGAGGTTGGACTCATTTGTAGTGTAAAACTGCCCGGACCCTACCGGCTTAACCAGTTGCTACAAATGTCAGCCCAATGTGAGAGGTCTTAGCCATAAATTAAATACGTGATTAAAGTAAAGACACGAGGTTAGACTCTGTTATGACGTAAGACTGCCCGGACCCTACCGGCTTAACCAGGCGGTCATAACAGCCAGTCTAATGTGGGAGGTCTTTATGGGAGATCACGGTCTTAATTAATTAAGAAACACTTAACCATATTAGCATGTAGTGGGACATGAGGGGTTAAGTGGGTGCCTTGGGTGGCATGTGGAAATTTAGTGGTTGCCTTGTGTGGCAATAGAAAATACGATTAGAATACTTAACCAAGTGGAAACATGTAATTAAACATGATTAAAGGGTTAAGTGGGATACACTAGAAAAAAAAGGACAAGCTTAGGTGGGTAGCTTGTGGGGGCCCATTTCAACCAGTAACCCATATGTATCTTATTGGGCTCGACCCACGTCGAGGACGGGACACGCGTACTGGGCTTGACTATAAGAGGCCAAAACGGGTTAGCGGTGGCAACGCAAGTCCAACGGGTTTCATATGCGTGTGTGGACCCGGGCTGGTAGGTAAGACGTTGTTGCATCGTGTAGATATAAGCCGTGCACCGTTAATTATATCGGGTTGCCACTTTGGGGAGTGATACACCCCACTGTGGGGCCGGCACGGGTATCTATGGTAGGGAGCCGATCACTTGGGAGTAGTGGGTACACCTAGTGGAGATAGGGGCAGACGGCACCTATGTAGTCAGCTAGGTGTACGCGAAACTACTGGGTAAAATTACTAAGTACACTTAGTGGGATCAACCTTTAAGTAGGAATTGCCCTTGGGTGGGTAGAACTGGTGTGTTGCAGTGTAGGAATTACCCTTGGAAGGGTAGATCTGGGGTGGTGCAGTGTAGTAATTATCCTTGGGTGGGTAAATGCGTCTTTACAGTTATCTTAGTTTATCCTAAGTCTACCAAGCTACTTAGTGTAGCCATTCATCCCCAGACATTACCGTATGTCAAGTTTATGTCTTCTCTGGTTACTTTAATGATTGTATTGTTAAAGTTATAGGACTCGCTCAGACTTATGTCTGATCCCGTTGTTTTTATCTTTTTCCCAACCCTCAGGTTCTCAGAGTGGGCCCAGTACGAGTGGGCTTTGATCAGGCTGCTTTTATTACTCTCTTGGAGCTTGGACCCTAGATGTAGAGCTCAGCTTACCTTTTTTTTTTCTTTCATGGCTATCAGTTCATGTATTGGGATTATGTATTTTTATTTAGCAAGAATGGATATTTGTACTTAACTCTTATTATGGTTTTGTGATGTAACCAGACATGTTTTACTTTCCGCTGCATTGAAATGTTGTTTTAAAGTTTCAAGTATTACTTATATCTGTCTTGCTGTAATTTCTTTGTTCTATATTCACTAAAATACTCCGCCGATGTTATGGCATTCCCTTAGAGAGTGACCGTAGCGGGTGTGGGGTGTTACACGTGGTATCAGAGCAAAGGTTACCGGAACAGATAAAATTTTTAGAAAACTATTTTTTTTTTAAAAAAACATTTTTGGAAGGGATATTTTCAAAAACATGTCTTTAAAGAGAAAAGTTTTTGAAAGAAAAGCATAATCCCCAATAGCCATATCTCTGTCTTTCGAATTCTCCATTTTGAATCTTTCCTTTTTCATTTCAGCATGGCCGAGGATCTTAACTTTCCGGAGGGTGTGACGATACCAGTATGGTATAGGAGATTGATGGAGGCTAGGGCCACCACTGCGGGTCCAGCAAATGTTCCTCCACCAACCGTAGCACCCGATCTTCCTCCTCCCCCTCCTCCTCGCACGGATACTTTTGCTAAGACTTGCAAGGAATTTAAAGCTATGGGAGGGAAACCTTTTCAAGGATCTGAAACTTTTGTGGAGGCTAGAGATTGGCTTAAGGAGGTGGAAGAGTTGATAGATATCTTTGAGATGGAAGAAGGAAAGAAAGTCAAGTTAGCTGCTTGGTTAATGAAGGGAGAGGCCTCATTCTGGTGGGAGGTCACTAATGGAGAACGCCCCGTTGACTCTTGGGCGGATTTTAGGCAAAGATTTGTGGCAAAGTTTCTCTCAAGGGCGGAGGAAAACTTGTATATGGAAAGATTCTTGACCCTAAAGCAAGGAAGTCTCTCAGTGAAGGAATATGTCAACAAGTTTAATCAATTGGCAAGGTTTGGCCTAGACATGGTGAATACACCGGAGAAGAAGGCTTTGAGGTTCGTGAAAGGCTTGAATGAACCGATGCATGGGTTGGCTATGACTCATATCCCTATGGGGGCCACCTTTGAGAGGCTAGTTGACATGGCACTCATGCATGAAGAAGAGAAGGGTCCCAATGCTAATAAGGCACCCGAGAAGAAGGGAGATCAAAAGAGACCTCAGCAACAACAGCAAAACAAAGGTGGGAAAGGCAACGGTGGCAAGGGGAAGAAGAAGTGCTTCAATTGTGGGATACCCGGCCACATAAGCAAAGATTGTAGAAAGAAGAAGAAGACTGGTTGCTTTCACTGTGGCGAAGCAGGGCATTTAGTGAAGGATTGCCCTAAGAAGGGGCAAAGGACGGGATCTACCTCAGGAGGACAGGTGCAAGCTCTTATGGCACTGGGTCAGGCTAGGGGGCAAGTACAGGCTCTCGCGGTTCCACCGATTCAGGAAAGAGGTAGAACTATTTCCGTTGAAAGTCTGGTTTTTCTATTTGATCATCCTGTCCGAACATTGTTTGATTCTGGCGCATCGCATTCGTTTATCTCATCATCATTAGTTGAGTCACTGCACTTAGACACCAGTCTGGTAGATGATCCCTTGGTTGTTTCAAACCCAATTGGGGGCTCCACTTATTTGTCCATGATATGTTTGGGTTTGAAGATTTCTATACTTAGCATTGAGTTTAGATGTGATGCTTTTCTTTTGGGCTTCACGGGCTATGGGTTGATTTTGGGCATGGACTGGTTATCCAGTAATGGTGCCGTTCTTGATTGCGAAAGGAGAGTTGTTAGGCTCATGACCCGCTTGGGTAACACTCTCGAGATTTCTTGTAATCCCATGGATTCTGTTATGCTAAGTTATCTTGAATCGCTTGACGCTTCGGTCGAGAGTTTGCAATCTGTTAGAGTGGTCCGGGAATATTCGGATGTGTTTGAGGAGGTGAAGGGCTTACCTCCGAAGCGGGAGATTGACTTCCGAATATATCTGGTGGATAATGCTAAACCTGTATCTTTACCAGTGCGCCACATGGCTCCTCGTGAGAGGAGGGAAATCCATAAGCAAGTAGGGGAGTTGCTTGAGAAGGGGTTCATAAGACGAAGTATATCGGAGTGGGGTGCTCCAGTAGTTTTTGCTACGAAGGCGGATGGGTCCCTCAGACTTTGTGTGGACTATAGAGAACTCAATAAGCTCACAAAGAAGAATAGACACCCATTGCCGAGGATTGATGATCTTTTCGATCAGTTGGTTGGCGCTTCAGTATTTTCTCAGTTGGACTTAGCCACGGGGTTTCATCAGTTGAGGGTGGCTGAGGATAGCATAGACAAGACTGCCTTTAGGACTCCGGATGGTTTCTATGAGTGGCTGGTGATGCCATTTGGGTTGACGAACGCCCCTGCATACTTTGTGGATTTGATGAGTAGGGAGTTCAGGGAGTTCCTTAATAAATTCGTGGTGGTCTTTGTGGATGATATCTTAGTATTTTCTAAGAGTGAAGAAGAGCATGCCCTACATCTTGGGGAGGTATTGAAGACTCTTCGAGCACATAGCCTTAAGGCTAAATTCTCTAAATGTCACTTCTGGAGGAAGGAGGTGCGTTTCTTGGGGCACGTGGTCTCCAAGGAAGGGATAGCTGTGGATCCCGCGAAGGTAGTATCAATTCAGGATTGGAAGGTTCCGAAGAATGCTACCGAAGTAAGAAGTTTCTTGGGGTTGGCGGGTTATTATAGGAAGTTTATTAAAGACTTCGCGAAGATATCAGCCCCATTAACCCGCTTAACGAAGAAGAATCTTGTTTTCGCATGGGACGTAGATTGTGATGATGCGTTCCGACGGTTAAAGAGAGCTTTAACCACTGCTCCAGTTTTAGTATTGCCAGATGGGAGCAAGCCATTTGTTGTCTATACCGATGCTTGTGGGATAGGACTTGGCGCAGTCTTAATGTAAGAGGGAAGGGTAATAGCCTATGGTGGAAGGCAGTTGAGAGTGCATGAGAAAAATTACCCTACCCATGATTTAGAGTTGGCCGCTATTGTTTTTGCGCTTAAGATTTGGCGCCATTATCTTCTTGGTGAGAGATTCGAATTGTTCACTGACCACAAATCATTGAAGTACTTGTTTTCTCAGAAGGATTTGAATTTGAGACAACAGAGGTGGATGGAGTTCTTAGCATCCTATGATTTCGAGATAGCTTATACCCCTGGCAAGGGTAACGTGGTGGCGGACGCCTTGAGCAGAAAGAGGTTGTCCTTGAGTCCATTGTTCGTGGAACAACGAAGCTTGGAATTTATCTCGATGTTTGATTTCAGACCTTCCATTGATTATGTACCCGGTTTGCTAGCATCCTTGGAGGTCAGACCTACTCTTCTGGGGCGGATTGGAGAAGCACAGAGGGACGACCCACAGTTGGTTGAGTTGGTGGAGAAGCTCATAAGGGGGGAGTCGTCCAGCCATTTGAGTAGGTACACCCTAGACGATAAGGGGTGCTTGCGTAGAGACGGTAGACTTTGTGTACCGCAAGACGAGGGTTTGAGGAAGGTTATTCTTGATGATGCACACCGTTCTAGGATGACCATTCATCCCGGTGGGGACAAGATGTACCAAGACATGAAGAGGGTTTTCTTCTGGGCCGGTATGAAGAAAGATGTGGCCGAGTATGTCGCTCGATGCTTGGTGTGCCAACAGGTGAAAGCGGAGCAAAGGAAACCTGGTGGGTTGCTTCACCCATTGGAAGTTCCGCAATGGAAGTGGGATAGCGTCTCAATGGATTTTATTGACGGGTTACCCAGATCAAGAAAGGGTAATACGGGAATTTGGGTTGTGGTAGACAGGCTTACTAAAAGCGCTCATTTCATACCTGTGAAGAGCAAGAGGACCGCTCCATGGCTAGCTTCAGTATATCTTCGAGAGATAGTTCGATTGCATGGGGTACCCTCTAGCATAGTGAGTGATCGAGATCCTATCTTCACTAGCGAGTTCTGGAAAAGTTTGCAAGAAGCAGTGGGGACTCAATTATGTCCGAGCACCGCATATCACCCTCAGACAGACGGCCAGACTGAGAGGGTGAATCGTGTCCTGGAAGACCTTTTGAGGCTTTGTATCTTAGATTTTGGAGGTACATGGGAGGAGCATCTTCCATTGGTGGAGTTCGCATATAATAACAGCTTTCAGTCCAGTATTGGTATGGCTCCTTTCGAAGCTCTTTATGGAAGGCCCTGTCGATCACCTACATGTTGGTGGGAATCCACGGATAAGATCTTACTTGGGCCTGATATGGTTTGGGAGACTTCTGAGAAGATTGACTTGATTCGAAGAAGGATGAAAGCAGCGCAGGATAGGCAAAAATCTTATGTGGACAAGAGAAGGACGGATCTTGAGTTTGAAGTTGGGGACATGGTCTTTGTCAAAGTGTCTCCGTTACGAAATGTGGTTCGCTTTGGATCTATTGGGAAGTTAGCACCAAGGTTCGTAGGGCCATTTCCCATTAAGGAAAGGATTGGACGGATGGCATATAGAGTGGAGTTGCCCGACAGACTTAGTGGGGTACATGATGTATTCCATGTGTCGCATTTGAGGAAGTGCTTACATAAGACGGCAGAGGTGGTAGAGCCGAGCTTGCTTAAAGAAGTGGAAGTAGAGCGTGATGCGACTATTCGACGAGCTCCTACCCGCATCCTTGGGTCAGAGACTAGGAAATTGAGGAATCGAGAGGTTCAACTAGTCAAAGTACAATGGGGAGAAGACGAGAGCAACGCAACTTGGGAAACGGAAGCGAAGATGCGTTCATTGTACCCATTTCTTTTTGAGGGTATGTCTTTAATTTCTCCTCTACTGTTGTCCAGTACTTATCTTATCTTTAGTATGTCCTCTCGTTAGTACTGTTGGACCTTTAGATAGGGTAAACCTGTGGTTGAAACATGTGTTTGAGACATGTTATGGTTGATGGATGCAAGTGGATGCAAGTGTTTGCTAGTGGTTGCTCATGGATGCATATACACACACTCTAGGCACTAGATCGGCTCAATCACTTCATATTGCATATTGCATAAAATTATGTGTAGGAAGCTATATTTATGGATGTATAATGATTGTGTTATCATATGGATGATGCATTTTGGTGAACGATTGTGCACTCATGTAGATATTGTATGTGTCGATAGGATTCTCTCGCATACATAATGGATGCATGGCACTATCATGGTTTGCATATGTTCATACATTAGATAGGGAACATATACACACACTTTTTGCATATGCTCATACATCATTAGAAATTGTTTTAAGGACAATGGATGCCCGTGTTTGATGGATTGAGTAGATGGTTGTTTGGATGGTAGGATATGCATTCTCCTTAGCTTAGAGATTTCGGGGACGAAATCCTTTAAGAAGGGGAGAATGTAACACCCCGTATTTCAGTTAATGCTAAAATTCACTAATTGCAGAATAAATAATCTCAGATGCAAGAACTGGGGGAAACGGGCTGCGTCATTGCGTTCGTCTCAGAAAAATACGCAGAATAGAGTCCGAAATTTTGTAAATCGGAGTCCGTATGGCCCAGTTATGGCCCAATGAAGTTGGCAGAAAAATCAAGTTAAAAACAGATTTAGAAATGCAAAACCAGATTTTGAAATTGGAGCCAGCGGGGCCAGGCGGGAAAGTTCCCGCCCTAGCCATGTCGACAGGGCTGTCGACAGGCCTGTCGACTGGGGGGTCGACTTGCCTGTCGACACGGCGTGTCGAGCCAGAGGGCCTGGGTGCACCAGGTCTGGTTCTCTGGCTAGGGCTGGGCTGGGTTCTAGAGATTTCCTAAATCTGACGGACCTAATCTAACCTAGGGCTAATCCTATGGTCTAAAACACACCCTAATCCTATAAATACACCCTAATGCAAGCCTAATCCATACTAAAAATAGAAATGATGGCCTCATGCCGCCAAAATCAAACTTAAGAGGAGCCTCCACTAGTTTATGAAGGAAGTTGCAAGCTAATCAACCTCTAGTCATCATCTTCTTCATATTAACAACTAGTTCTACTTCATAAGTTTGCTAATCTTGGTTTTGGTGAGTTTCTATCACTTTAACATCAATTTCTAAAGTAAGTAGATTAGGTGTAATGAGACTTATGGTCTTGAATGCGGATTAGTGAGTTTGAATCATTTGTATTGATATGCTACTCTATGTTTTCCTATGTTTATGCATGTTTAATAAGTTGGTTTATGCATGTTTAACAAGTGGATTTATGCATGTTTAATAAGTGGGTTTATGCAAGTTATGTATATGCTTAAATGCAAGTTTAACATGATATGCAAGTTATGCATGCTTATGCAAGTATGTGAATGCTTATGCAAGTATGTGAATGCTTATGCAAGAATGTGAATGCTTATGCAAGTTATGTGTATGCTTAAATGCATGTTTAACATGTTATGCAAGTTATGAGAATGCTTATATGCAAGTTCAACATGTTATGCAAGATATGTGTATGATAATATGCAAGTTCATATGCAACATGTTATGCAAGTCATATGTAGGATAATATGCAAGTTCATATGCAACATGTTATGCAAGTCATTTGTATGATAATATGCAAGTTTGGGTTAAATGTAGTTGGGTTAATATATGCTCATATATGCAAGTTGACATCCTCTTAACCCATGACAAAGTTATATGCTAAGATTTGGTTAAACCCATGATATTTGTAATGGATCTTCCCTTCATTATGCCATGAAATGACAACGATTTACGTGGGGAACGATGGGGTTAATAAATATGTTAATAAAAGTATGATTGGGTATGATTAAGCATACCATAAAAATAAATTAACATAAGTGGGAATTTACCTATTGAGTTAGGTCTACCCTATGGGAATTTACCTATTGAGTTAGGTCTACCCATGTTATGAAAAACTTGATATTAATTAGGGATAATTAATATGGGGGTGATTAATTAGGTGTAATTAATCGACTAAGACACGAGATTGGACTCATTTGTAGTGTAAAACTGCCCGGACCCTACCGGCTTAACCAGTTGCTACAAATGTCAGCCCAATGTGAGAGGTCTTAGCCATAAATTAAATACGTGATTAAAGTAAAGACACGAGGTTAGACTCTGTTATGATGTAAGACTGCCCGGACCCTACCGGCTTAACCAGGCGGTCATAACAGCCAGTCTAATGTGGGAGGTCTTTATGGGAGATCACGGTCTTAATTAATTAAGAAACACTTAACCATATTAGCATGTAGTGGGACATGAGGAGTTAAGTGGGTGCCTTGGGTGGCATGTGGAAATTTAGTGGTTGCCTTGTGTGGCAATAGAAAATACGATTAGAATACTTAACCAAGTGGAAACATGTAATTAAACATGATTAAAGGGTTAAGTGGGATACACTAGAAAAAAAAAGGACAAGCTTAGGTGGGTAGCTTGTGGGGGCCCATTTCAACCAGTAACCCATATGTATCTTATTGGGCTCGACCCATGTCGAGGACGGGACACGCGGACTGGGCTTGACTATAAGAGGCCAAAACGGGTTAGCGGTGGCAACGCAAGTCCAACGGGTTTCATATGCGTGTGTGGACCCGGGCTGGTAGGTAAGACGTTGTTGCATCGTGTAGATATAAGCCGTGCACCGTTAATTATATCGGGTTGCCACTTTGGGGAGTGATACACCCCACTGTGGGGCCGGCACGGGTATCTACGGTAGGGAGCCGATCACTTGGGAGTAGTGGGTACACCTAGTGGAGATAGGGGCAGACGGCACCTATGTAGTCAGCTAGGTGTACGCGAAACTACTGGGTAAAATTACTAAGTACACTTAGTGGGATCAACCTTTAAGTAGGAATTGCCCTTGGGTGGGTAGAACTGGTGTGGTGCAGTGTAGGAATTACCCTTGGAAGGGTAGATCTGGGGTGGTGCAGTGTAGTAATTATCCTTGGGTGGGTAAATGCGTCT
This sequence comes from Allium sativum, assembly GCA_030737875.1. Taxonomy (NCBI): domain Eukaryota; kingdom Viridiplantae; phylum Streptophyta; class Magnoliopsida; order Asparagales; family Amaryllidaceae; genus Allium; species Allium sativum. Next base: position 319,907,844 of record CM060923.1, on the reverse strand, counting down.
TTACAGTTATCTTAGTTTATCCTAAGTCTACCAAGCTACTTAGTGTAGCCATTCATCCCCAGACATTACCGTATGTCAAGTTTATGTCTTCTCTGGTTACTTTAATGATTGTGTTGTTAAAGTTATAGGACTCGCTCAGACTTATGTCTGACCCCGTTGTTTTTATCTTTTTCCCAACCCTCAGGTTCTCAGAGTGGGCCCAGTACGAGTGGGCTTTGATCAGGCTGCTTTAATTACTCTCTTGGAGCTTGGACCCTAGATGTAGAGCTCAGCTTACCTTTTTTTTCTTTCATGGCTATCAGTTCATGTATTGGGATTATGTATTTTTATTTAGCAAGAATGGATATTTGTACTTAACTCTTATTATGGTTTTGTGATGTAACCAGACATGTTTTACTTTCCGCTGCATTGAAATGTTGTTTTAAACTTTCAAGTATTAATTATATCTGTCTTGCTGTAATTTCTCTGTTCTATATTCACTAAAATACCCCGCCGATGTTATGGCATTCCCTTAGAGAGTGAGCGTAGCGAGTGTGGGGTGTTACAATATTCGATTAACTAACATCGAACACCATATTCGATTAACTAACATCGAACACCATATTCGATTAACTAACATCAAACACCATATTCGATTAACTAACATCGAACACCATATTCGATTAACTAACATCGAATACCATATTCGATTAACTCCTTCGAATACCATATTCGATTTACTAACATCGAATACCATATTCGATTAACAAATCTTCGACTAACTAATAGTCGATTTACTCTTATTTGCTTAACTAACATTTGACTAACTAATAGTCGATTATCTTACTTCGACTAATTCGATTAACTTTTATTTGATTATCTTTAATCGATTAACTTTATTTGATTATCTCTAATTGAATAACTAATATTCAATTAACTCTTTTCAAATAACTAAATTCGCTTAGCTCCTTCGAATACTAAATTCGATTTAACTCTATTCGATTATCTCTTTTATATCTCGTCAATTTCCTTTTTATAAAGTTTATTTTCTGTTACAACTATTCCCTTTTTTATAACTTCTAATTACCGTTACAAATATTTCCTATTTATAACTTCTATTTACCGTTACAAATATTTCCTATTTATAACTTCTATTTACCGTTACAAATATTCCTATTTATATTGGTTTATTTGTTTTCTAAATAAATATCCCTTTATTCTATTTATTTTCTAAATAAATATCCCTTTTATATAAATACTTTCCTTTTATAAAACCGTGTTCGTTTTATAAAAAATTCCCTTTTAATAAAATCCTGTGATTTTATAAAATTCCTTTATTTCAATATACATTGAAATATTCCTTTTTACATCCCAGGGTTTCTTATGATATTTAAAATATCAAACAACGATGATCAATATTGTTCTAACATACATAATCAATAACAGATTATAAATCACAACATATATCACAATATATGAAAACAGTAAAATAATCGTTGAGGAACCCAGTCGGATTCCTCCAACCTGTCTCCCTGCATCCACAGATGTTACACAGTATAATATATATCATATTTCATTTCAATATGAAATATTCTACTGGACAGAATCAATATTTGATTTACCATATAATATACGACTATATCTACGTTTTCAATCAAATCTATTTAACAGTCCAGTTTAACAATCAATATACAGCAGTCAACAAAATAAAGTACAATTTATATTAAAATATAAATTGAGGAGAGTTAGTGAGTTTTACTCACTTTTGCAGTTCATCGTTAAAGAACGATAAACTGTTGTTTGATTTGAATCAAACAATTTATTTCGCCATAAATTCAAACGATCTCCGATCCACTTCCAGTCAGCTTCATTGTGAAGCTCTCGTCCATACGGTCCCAACGCAACTCACAGTTCGTCAATCTAATATCGGATGGTCAAGTTATGATTTTACGAAGTTATACACTATTTAAATAAAAAGTAAGACTTAATTATAATTAAACGGGCTTAACCTCTTTGACCCGGCCCATTCACTTATGGCCCACGCTCCTTTGTAAATAACCAGGACCCGCGTTTCAACTTTCAATCTTAACACCATTTCTTAAACAAGATTAGGCCACCTTAAACACATTCCTCATTACCCTTCTTCACGTCCCTTCTCTCTCCAATTTCCACAAACTAAAATCACACTATTTCATCTCTTAACTCGTCCCACTCCTTCCCTTATTTTCCCGGTCAAAGAATATATAAACCGATCCCTGTAGCTCCTCTTAACATGGCAGGACTTATCATCACCGTAACGTCTTCATTTCACCTCGGGGACCCATGAAACCACAACCAATCAACCCTTCGTGAGTTCCCTTTTAGTCTTGTTGACTTCATCCCCTTTCAAGAAGGCTTCCTTTGTTTCTGAAATGCACCCAGTACGTTCTCTTTTTGTTTTGAGGTGGAACCTTCCCATCAGTTCCTCGTTATACCATTTTCACGCATGCTACGCCTCCATTAAGTTGCCACAGCTCCTCCTTTCGTCCATCGGAGGCTCATCGCAGACCACCGGAAGGAGGGCCACCATCTGTTGAGTGTCCGCCTCGAGTACCATTCCATTCGACCAACCAAGTCGGCCTCAGCAGCTCCATGAACAGGCGCTGTTTCGAATCGATTTGCGGCTACTTCGAGCTCTGAAATTGATCGCCATAGTCTGGACCAAGGAGGTCGAAGAGCCGAACGCATCTCTCCTTGGAAACTTTTTCATAGAAATGGACGAATAAGGAGTAATTAGTGAAAGGAGAATTGAAGTTGCAGTTCGTTGATTTGTTTTCCTTGCGGCGTGATTATTTCGTTGACTTTGGAAATTGTATACTTAGGGTTACAGACCTTGAGGCCTTTATATAGGGTTAGGTATGAATTAAATAATATAAATTAATACTTCACTTTGAAGTAACGTTCTAAAATAACCACAAACGAGCTTCGATTGCGATGAAAGACGTAAATTTTAACGTAGAAAAATATTCCGGTCTCAATGGAACAGGTTTCGTCGAATTCCGACACCGTTTGCGAAAATCCTTTAGAAAATATCAATGAAAAACACCGAGCAATAATTCCTAACAATTCCAGAAAAAATCCTAAAAATATGAGGCCTTGACGTTTCACTAGACCTCTCCCTAAGTTTTCGTATGAAACTTGTTTCGTTGAATTCTGAGTTCGTTTGACTAGTTAACCATTCAGTTTAGTTTGTTTTAAGTTAAAAACATAGCGTACCCCACTATGAAATATTCTGTTCATGTAGGGACAGTTATGGACAGAAACAAAAATACCATTTAAATGAGTGATGTGCTCTGGTCCCAAAAATGTAATAATACCGGTAAATGAACTCATATTGTGGAACCCCGAAATGTCGATACAAGGTGCCAAATACTCCGAATAAAAAGTTGCTTATTTAATTAATTAAAAATTACAGTAAAATTCTAAAAATTAAATTATCACTACTTCCCAAAAGAACCTTGTCTAAATTCGAACCCGATCTTTAGTTATATCGAATAAACCGTTACAGTCGATAAACGATTCTATAGCGACTATTTTAAAATTTGATTTGGCCATAAAACAAAATCTACACGACGAAATCTCGATTTTTCTCTTCCACTAGAAAGATGTACCCCACCAGCTCCACACGTTTCTTGTTTCACAGAAATCCGACTTATAACGGATTCTGTATATTCAGTTGAAGTTCAAATCGTCAAATAGCGAACTACAGCGCCATTTCGAGCTCGATTATAATTATTATTAAAATTTATACGTTCAACTATCGTATATTTAAATGTATTCATTATTTAAATAATTAAATAACTTCATTATTCGACCGTTCAAAATACGGGTCACTACAATTCCTCTCCCCAAGGGAGAGGTGTGTGCATATATAAGGGGGGAGAGAATGAATGGAAAGGAAGAGAAACATGTGGTTGAAATCATAAGGCATGCTACACTATTTGGAATGCAACCGAATGATGAGTATTTATGTGCCTGTGTATGTATATGTGTGTATGCATACCACATCCTCGTGGGCCTAGGTCTAGGATCAACCATGGTTCCTATTTAAGGTGCAATCGTTTACTCCCCATGTGTGTATGTGCGTGTACACAAACACATGCAAACGCCTGGAGTAATCTATGTGTATGTGTGTGCATGCTCTATAGCACCCTAAACAGTGGATCATACCACAAGTATTTTGATTTTCTCCATAGACTCTCATTCAATTTCTCTCTCCTTCAATTTTCTGGTTATTCTATTATAAATGGATGGTGAAATTTTGGAGATATTAGTAGTGTTGCCTTGTGTAGGGTACAATAGAATGCTTTTCAGATATATTTATGTACAGACACATACATGGTCGGCCCTTGGTAATATAAGCAATGTTGTTGAAACTTGTAAGAATCAGACTGGGTTTGGTTTTAGGGCACATATTTCGCTGTCTTAAAGTAATATCTATCCCACTCTTTCAGAATTTGCTAAAGGGTTCGAAGGTAGATTGATTCTCATGAAACAACAAAAGCAGAACCCAGAGACATAGCAACGTCTGCAGGTTCAATGCGATTTTTTTATTGGAAGAAGATAAAACTAGAATATATATACAGAAGGAGAGATGTTTGATTGTAGATTTGGACTGGGTAGGAACGAGGAGTATATGTAGAAGCATGATAGACATGACCGTTAGGAGTGGTTGCATGCAAACAAACACGCCCGTCTGTTTTAATCAAAATTCAAAAAAACATGACTGTTGCCTATAGTCAAATCTTTTCTGTACGGCCACGCACACGCCCACCTTCCCCAAGTGCCCAAGTGTTAATATTTGACCCATAACAATATTGTATGGGATCACGCCTATATGCATTCATATTAAAGCCCAGGTCATTTTAATTCACAACACCCTAAGAAAACCGTTCTTATATATATAGGATTAGTCCACAATACTTGGTAATGTGTGACTTTATATAATTGCTCCCTCTTTAAAACAATCTTCCTGGACAATCCCTCACAAGATTGTCTTATTGATGATGATAAGTTTTATCTTAGTTAGAAATTACATATCATATGTCGTATCTATTCAATTAAACCACGTATTAGTGTAAATATCTAAGGACTTTAAAGAAGGTATGGGTGGCCTTAACTTATACCGAGTCTCCATTGGGTTATAAAGTCAAAAATTTGCACAAAATTTTCCTACCTGTGAGCACCATTATGCCTAGTACTTCATCCTATCTTAGTGAAGTTTTACAAGAGCAAACCCTATAAACTCTTACTTAGAAGTGGCACCACTTCCAAGTTTATTAAGAGCAAACCCTATAGACTATCCAGAACTTTATTAAGAGTTATTCAACTCATCCTCTTCATACCTATAATAGTTCACACTTATTTGATTTAGTGCTTTTCCAATCATATGATAATTTGTTATTACCCATTCAACCTTAAATTTAAGCTAGTTAATATTAAGGTTGGGTTCCTACTATCATTGATTAATTGTTACTACAAGGTTTAAGTCCTATTCCGACCGACGTTGACCTCACCATTTCTCGTGTTAAAGCTTTTGTGAATGGATCTATCACATTATCACTTGATTTTGTATAAAGAGTAGTAATTATTCAATCATTAATTATTTGTCTAACATATTCATGTTTGAGCTTATATGCCTTAATTTCTCTTGCATACATTTCTAGTAACATTCCACACTTTTCTGGGCCTAAATTTCGACAAAAATCGAAACTTGAACACATCCAAGCATAGAACTTGTAAATCTGGTACCTGCAAATAAATGAGCATGAGCATAATCAAAATATGATAAAATAATTCATAGCAGAAACAAATAAGATAGACTAATATTAACTCAAGTAAATACCTTTTTAAAAGTAAGTCACTTCGATAATACCAAGCATGAGAGAGAACGAGAACTAAAAGCCAAACTTAGACACATGTGAGAACCCAGCCATTTCAAGAAAAACCTGGGGGGTTGCAATGAGGAGGGGGTCAAAACAACAAGTTCTGGTGAACAAGAAAAGTACAACACAAATTACAATACATAGATGTATCTCGTTTAGTTCAACCTAAGATATATGCTTACCAAGGCTAGTAATTCTAACCTAACCTTGTAAACCATTATGCCCGGCTCTACCCACCCTTCCAAGGTAGTATTCCCAATGATTTCGATACCGAGATAGAACTTTTACGTATATATCTATGAAGTCTTTAAACTATTTATTATATCGGGAAGTGAACTCCCAACTATGGAGTTTATTTATTCACAAGTGTATACACAACCACCTAATGCCTCACTATCGAATAATAGATAGGGTGGATTCCTCCGATCGCTTAAGACCCTAGGCAGACATACTGGTAATCTAATACTTCTCAATGATTTACTTAACATTATTATAAACTAGAGGACACTAACTACATTGCCTTACTAGTTAAGGCTTCCGTCATTTACGCATATAAACCCCTGCATCGCATAAGGTGGAAGATGACAGCTCATCACTTAAGACCAATAGTTCCTTTTGGTGGAATATCATTGTACCATCTAGCTAACCTTATTGGATAATTTTCTTAGATGCTTAATACTTCTTGTAGGATAGGTAGCCCTATGGAATGACCATACCTGAGGTTTTTGAATCTAGGTTTAGGTAGGATCCACACGCCATTTAAAACCCCTAACTGAGTGACCTATTCCCAGGTGGACTCCTCGACCCAAGCCACTTAAGACCTAAGGAAGCGAACTGTTCGTGAAGGTTACCAAGTTCGCACCCAATTAGCTTTTAATGATTCTATTTATGGGAGGTGGGCTACACGGTCACTTAATACCTTTTTATAGGTGGATCTAACCACTTTAGACTTTAATCCCAAAGCAGGCTACGTTATTGAGTTATTCCTGTTTAGTTTCTCTTTACGGAAATACCACACGCACACGATTAATTATCGTCATAGATTCCTATGATTAATGATATTTCACATCATTAACCTACCAAGTTCAATTCTCACTTTTTAATTATAATTTCTATATTAACTTGTGTATGTGTATATATATATAAGGAAAGTTATATCCATTATAACCTAGGATATTTGTTTAATTAATTTCCTTATTAGACTTAATATTCAAGACGGCAGTCAATAACCATAAATCCCCTTTTTATTTCATTTATTTCTTTTCATAGGGTTATTTCCATTTATAACCATAACAGTCATATTTTCCTAAGGCAACAAATTTATTTTCAATTACCTTTTATTCCCCTTGATTGTAATTAAGGTCATTTATGTAACGGTCATAATTTCCTAAGGCATTAATTAACAATGAAATATCCTAATTTCATCAGTCTCGAAATATCTATTTGTTGTACCCCTACAAACATTACTAATTTTATTTCTTTTTTAATTGTCTGCTATATATACATATATATATATACATAATTTATATAGTGAAAATTAGGCTCACTTCCCTAATAAATTTCGAAATTATGCTTACGTTCCTGTGTTATTTTGATATAAATTGGGTCCCTGTTTTTCGAAAATTCATCAAAAAATAAAAAAAATCACGTAAATTTGAAATTAAATAAAATACGTAAACATCATCAAATTCAGGCATTAAAACCACTAAAAATCACTTAAAAAAACATAAAAACAACGAATCTCAGGTTTACTGCATCAAATGATGCACATATTTGCAAATGTTGCATACATGTATGCAACTATTGCAGCTATGCATCTTTCTTAACTTTTATGCATACATTTCTGCAACAATTCAAGTCCATGCATATAATGAAATAAAACTCAATAATTGCATACACGTAGGCAATAATTCATGCAGATTTTTCAACATAAACATTGCATGAATCGTTGCATACATGTATGAAATAAAACTCAATAATTGTATGCAATAATTCATGTAGATTTTAGAAACACTGCTTGAACTGTTGTATACATGTATGCAACAATCCAGTTTTATTGCACTGATGTATGCAGTTCTTTTTTCAAATTTCTTCTCAGAATGTTTGCGATTTTTTTTATAGTGCAACGCATTTTTCTCTTTGAAAAACACGTAACTACCAAAAAAGGGACCCACATTGTAATGAAAGTTTGGGGAGGACGTCGTTTGCATTTGCAAACTTTTCAGGGACGTGAGCCAAACGCACACATTTATATATTTATGCTCCATACCTCTCACATTAAGCTGACCACTTGTGGATGCTGGATTTGCTAAGCAGTTCTGGGCATACTAGTACTACCTCTTGAACTTAACCTCATGTCCTAGTGCAGTTATATTTTAAATTCCCTAATTGATGTTTGTAACATTAATCCTAGCTAATTTAAAAACTGTAATCATTAGGCTTAACTGCTTAATTAAATTTTTCTTTCCCAAATCGATATAGGTAACAATAGCTATTTATTTATTCATAGCGCTATTTATAGCAATCAATTACGCTAATTGCTACAACGGTCACCACAAATATATTCATTTAATATGGATTACATTTACATGTATAATTCCATAAAATGAACACCATTCAAAAGTTCAAACATTCATTATAATGTATATATCGTTGTTTGCGTAGATTCAGACGGATAATGTACATATTTTTTTATTTTTATTTTTGTGCAGTTAACGTTGTTATTTTTATATTATTATTATTGTTAAGTTTAATATTTTGGTTCAATAAACAACCAAACATCCCTTTGTGTATTTAATCTTGCAGCAAGGTTATAAATCTTACAAAAAGGCTGCCAACTACAATTATTGTAAACTATGCCTGAATATTAGAATAAACATGCTTCAAACCACAAGAAATATATATTTATGTATATTTTGGAATAATTGATGTAAACTACACATAAATATATCTATTAATATTTATTCGTGAATTTGCACAACTTTCCCCTTTTTCAATATGTGGCGTATTTCTTACTGGTTTCAAATGATGTATTTTATTTAAAAAGAGCAAAAAGACATATTTCACCGTTTAATACTGAAACCAGAGATCTGTAATATCTTAACAATGGTTTATGAGACTGATTTCCAGTTCATCAGTGTTTTGTAATAACCACAATATAATTTCAAACACAATTGTAGGTAATATGTAAAAAAAAATTTAGTAAACATATAAATAATATTATTTAGACCACAAATCTTTATTTTAGGTTTTGACAACATTCATAAGAAGATCTCTGATAGGCATCATTTCAGATTTAACAATATTATGAACAAATCTGATAAATATTAGGCATATATTTAAGAAATAATTTAAACGAGATAAATAAGTTATTATAACTTTGTATATAAATTTCCCGCTCACCTGAAAGCATCCAAATCTGAAATCTGATTGATCTTTTAAGCCTACAATCAGCAAATTCTTACAGATATACAATTATTCTGAAAAGAGGATACTTTCAGATCCGTAGATTTGCAAGAAAATAAGTAAAGAGGGGAGTATCTAATAAATAATAGCTTAGTCATCAATTCACACACTTTTCCATTCGAATCTGATTATCCCTTTCCCATCTGAATGATTTATATTTGATTTATTGTATATGAATATATTTTTAGTTCAGAAATTGATTTGAAGAGAAAGGGAAATGGCAGAGCTTCGTTGCTGCCTACAGATTTGTGTGGAAAAGAATGAGGTCTTACCCCTTTATTTATAGGAGTGAAATGCGTCATGAACCATTCGATTTATTTAAATAAACATCCGTCTATTTACATTAAAATATATAACGAAATTACCCTTCAAAACCTAGCTGTCACAAGGTGTTTCAGGCCCGAAGCAGTCGACACCCCTATGTTAGTCAGTCGACCGCCCTTTGGCCAATTCGCCCAGTGAGGGCTGGTTATAAATGGGAAGATATATTACATTCAAAATGTTTATTTATTTCCGTCCATTTTTCGTATTTCGTCCGTAACTTTTTCATATAGACTCCGTTCGTGAAACTCCAAACATGAAAGTTGACTAGAATTCTGAGACGAACGCAATAGTTAGTGTTTCGTGCTTAAATTCCATTGTTTACATAAATTCCTATTTTTTAAGGATTCTAATTAAATAACTAATATATTATCAAAATTCTGGGTTGTTACATTCTTCACCCTTGAAAGGAAATTCATTACGAAATTCTGACACCTACTTATCTTATCCTACACAACTAGTTTATGTACATCCACCTTGCAACCATGTGCGCATGTGCACATTGTACATAATACATTTCAACCACAAAACATGTATGAACAGTGATTCTAAATTGGATCCTCCAACTTATATGCATTAAATTTTAAATTACTCTTGAAAACATGATGCAAAACATCATAGGCAGTTTTATATGAATGCAAATTTCAAAAATTATTTTTGTCCATAAACCGCACATGATTATGAATAAAAGTGTGAAGCAACCCATTTTTCATCCAAGTCCTACCATCCAAAACGTCAACGCATCTAATCGCTTCCTATCTTATTTCTCCCAAACCGAAAAAAGGAAATCAAAGTCGAGAAATTGTGATAATCCGTATTTTTGGAACCAATGTAAAATTTAATTTTAATTAGTTTTCATAGAAATTAAATATTTCATATGAATTATTTTTATAATAAACAAATTAAGATTTATTTTAATCGAAGTTAGAAAGTATAAATTTAAAATTTAATTAAAATGACCTTGAAATGGCGAGGTAGTTTGAAAATTTGATTTTAAACTTTGAATGAATGTATAGAATTCAATATCACTACAACAATATGGGTTTTTCATAGCGTTTGAAAAACGCTATTGTATCCTAATATAGCGTTTCAGAGAACGCCATATAACGACATGCTATGTTAGACCTTCAACTTTAAATAGCAGAAATAAAAATGCTATAAAAATTAAATTTTCCATAGAGTTTTATGTTTGGTATCCAACAAAAGGCTATATAATACACCGTCCGATATTTTCTTTCTGTAGCGTTTTTTATTTGTTTTTATAGCGTTTGTTATAACATTCCCAATATGTGTTTCTGCATCGTTTTTGAAACGCTATTATTTATAAGAGAAATTTATAGATTTTATTTGTGATCATTTTGCATTTTTCACACACATGCACGCATGAGCGTGCACACACACACACATACATATACACACACACGTGTGTGTGTATGTGCACACAACATATTTCCAAACAATAAATTACAACACAATATTTCTTAATATCATTCAAATAACATTTTATATATCAAAAATTAGTATCACATTATTCAAATAACTCTTCACATACTCAAACTTGAAAATTTATACATTGTTTCACTAACTTTTCCATGTTAATATATCATACAATATTTGCATCAGCAAGTTACTTACAAAATTGACAAATAGTAGATTTAATCTTGCTTTGCTTTTGATATTTTCTTCTAAGCATCGACAATTGTGGTCCTGCTAATGTCAAATAAACGGAGAAGGTGTTAGTAATTGTTATATCATATATTCTCAAAGTAAAAAAACTTAAAAGAGAAGAAAAAAGTATGACTATAACATAAAATATGATGCAATTATACAAGGGACTACAACTAATTTTCATCCTTTTCAATTTTATTTTATATGATATATCCTTAACTTATAATAAATAAAAGATGTAATTTGGAAAAGCGTTTGATTAAATTTACATACATAACTCATAATCGCCTATAATACACGTCTTGACAATGACTTCTAAATTAGGAATAGGAGATGTAAGAAAACAAAAACTGATGATGTATGAAAAATAGCTTAAAAAGAAGAGATTCAAAGACGTATAGGTTTCAAAAATAAAAATGTGTCACTAATTTCCACTTTTAATATCCTCTTTAGGCCCTAAAGAGCTTTTCGCAAAACATCAAAGCACTAAATAGTTTTTAAAAAAAATCGGTGTATCTTAAACCTAAAAATTGAGAATTTTTTTTCGCTTAAGAGCTAAATGGTTACAACTTTCTTCAACGATTTCGGCTTATTTATAAAACCATTTTTCTTTTAAAAAACAACCACTTACCATGTTCACAAAATAAAAGTAATACGGACTGGCATGGAGAAGTTTAAGCATAGTTCATCATCCACCTTTTAATTTCCTCTTTGCAACTCATGTAATACAACCAACGAAGGAACTCTGTCTACCGTAAGAAATAACCAAAAATAGAATAACTTCTTGTACTTGTCTCAGTTATCAATCGAACGACATCGGGTAAGTGAAAGAAAATGAATACCTTAAATTCCAGCCCATGCCCATGCCCTCACATCTGGACAGAACACCCCCTGTCAACAAAGCCTACAATTCCAGCTAGCCTACACCCAATTGCACCAGAGATAACCTACAGGTAGCCTATCAAATAAATATGGCTCTTCCTATGCCCGTTGCTTAATTTAAGTAGACATCTAGTGCTATTTCTGTGTCAGTGCAAAGAATAATTGTCCCATAGATAACCTCTAATGTAGATATTTTGTTTCCTCAAACAAATTCTCATAGATACAACTACTTAAATCTTCCATATAATTAGAAAGAGATACAAAAGAACAAATATAATAATTTTATGTACATATATTTATGGCATATGAGCACTGTAAGACAAAAATCAATTCTGCACATCCATCAATGAAGATGTATGTGCATTTTCAATGGGGCCAGATTAACTTCAACAAATTACTCATTGTGGAAAACATATTTCTAATACTTCATTTTTTACTTAGAAAAAGTGAAGAAAATAACCTGTCGAGCCCTGGCTGCAGCCCTTTCTTTCATATTTTCCTCCAGTAGTTCTCATTCTTATCACGCTTCATAGCCTCCTCTGACTGAAGCAAAATGAATTTGAAATCAATAGACACGTATATTCGGTCTCATAAAATATAATAGTGCACAAAACTAGATACACAGGTTGATAATATATTAACCAAGCAGAGTAAGCCTTGAATTATTTATGCCTCTCCCTTATGCTGCTGCAGTTGGTTCTTGGGATGTATTCGTATGAGTTATAATCACGGAAGCTGCATTTGAGACACAAAACAAAACACAAAGGGCGTGTTAGCAGTAGATGGGAGCAGGGTATTTGAGTGCGGCAGAGTGATGAGTGGGATATGCATTTGCAGGCACGAACCAGTAATGCTCGATAAAAGATTTGGCCTCAACAAGTGTATTCTCTCCTGGAAAAGAAAGTTGGGAGAACTGGATCAAACTGGACATGTCTGAAATGCCTTTATGTATTTCCCATGAAAAATACAAGTTTCCATTTTTGTCCTTGAAGTGCTTGAGGATATCTATTTTCATTTACTTGTGGGTACAAAAATTCCGTGCAATGTCATCAGATGAATGGCCATGCATGTATCATCAATATCAGGGATAAGATTGTGTTTTTTCTAGGATACTCCATTTTGCTTCAAATATGTAAACATAGAATAGAAATTTTCTTCAAGAAAGGAATGTGGTAAGGGCCATGCATGTATCATTTAGCAATGAGGAGAAAATTAATTAAAACCCAACTGTCTTTTGTTTTCTTTCCCCACCCTTACAATACGAGTCTGCAAGAATTTGAGCCCTGAAAAAATGTTTTACCGAGATGGAATCTTTTGCATATGCTCTGGCAACTCCAATTGAAGGATACGTTCCTGTAGTGAAATAAACAAAATATAACAGTGAGAGGAGTACCTGGAAGTCCAAGGCTGAATATGGAAATGTTTTGGCTGCAATATTTCGTTTACCTGTTGCGTTTTTTGGTTTCATGTCCAAATGACAACTTATAAGGGCTTAAAAACAAAAATTTCGAAGATGGAAATGATGTAATCTCCATCAGATAAAATTGGTTTATATCTGTTCTACTGTGTTGCTAGTGTTGGTATGTGTGTACATATAGGACTAAAATTGTATCAATTCTTTAGTATCATTTTCAAACATATTTTTATACCCACCGCAAAGCTATATGCAAGCACTAAAAAAAACCAAGCAAGCATGTGTGCATTCATCTATGTATATGTTTGTGTAATCCAACTTTTGCAACATGCTTAGCTGACATTATTACCATTTACATTTTTGAGTTCAAAATCACAAACTACTATCACAAAAAAATTATTACACTATAAAAAATACCGAAGTTCTCCCAGTTTCCACGTGCTTGACTTTTCCCTATCGATTTTTGATATAGACCAGTTGAAGTATATTTGTACAAGCAAAATGAATATACCCATTTCCGGTTAGCTAGTACTAATTTGTGCTAATGCTAGTGGGCTTGATGAACAAAAGCCATCAGTGCAATGTCAATTTAATGGTGCAAAAATGATATACAATATGCACTGGCCTAAAAAGCTAAATGTATACCATAACAGTGTTCCTCTACTCTACATCATCTTCTTCTTTATTGGAATCATAACTTCTTACATTCCGACCATAAAAAAACTCCATCATCTAGTCGGCTTACAAATTGGATCAAATTCAATGTTGATATATTATAGGAAAATAACCGAAAACATTGGTTAAGCAACAAACGTGAGTACGTACACGTGCATGATCTCTAATTTTATATGAACAAGAAAAGCGCGAATTTTAAAATAATTCTGCAAGCGCACAGATCATGTAATTTTCAGGTCGAATCACAGGGAGGCAAATTAAAAATTATTATTTATAGAATTTCGTGGGCGAGTTAGACGACTTTTGAGATTTGGTTGAAAATAGAACAATTGAAATTGCAATAATTAGGATTATCGTTGAAGCTAATCAAACGATTAATCACTGATGAAAGTAAATTGCAAAACAAGAATAGAAACACAGAAAATAAAAATGTAGAATAGAAATAACAACAGAAATAAAATTAGGATTATAGTTGAAACTAATCAAATGATTAATCATTAATGAAAATAAATGTAAAATACAACTAGTACTCTTCCAAATCTAATTGTGTAGATGACACTAGTTGTTAAGAAATAGAAAAATGCAGAAAATAAAAAGAAGAAGAACTTTCTTAATGGAGAAGAAGATAGAAAATGGGATGGTGGCTACAATGAGATTACATGGGTATTTATAGGAGATAGCCAACCTAAACCCTAATTACAAATGAGCCTTAGTTATTTCAAGTAAGTTCTAGGCCTTTTTTAAATCAAGTGAGTTTTAGGCCTTTCCTCCTTTCCTCTTGCAAGTCTCCTTTGATTTGTAATGTGCATGGCCTTTCTACTAATTATTTTCTTGTCCAACAACAACTAGTTGTGAGATCTTCATCTGCAAATCTACAAATGTAATTATACAAAGGTTTTATCTCAATTTCTCCACTTTTCTGACTGCATGCGGCTAGGTTGGAGTATCTGTAAAAGTGACATAACAATATCCCAGTAATATTTATTTATATTCAAAATATAAGATATAAGAGCATAAAATAAACACATTTCTTTGTTAATCAAATACCCCCACACTTATCTTTTACTCATCCTCGAGTAAAACAAAAATTAAAAATTAACAAGATATGTCACACTTTCGTAGGAAACACGATTGCATTGCGTATGAAACAAGCCGTTAAACCTCTAGGTGTCCCTAGTAGGACGAGTGGTGTCTCATTAGGGTTTTCAGCGGATACTACCCCACAAAATCCAAATGCAATATGCTATGACTCTAATGTAACTACATGAATGCAGAGGACTTATGCAATTGGAAACAAAAATTGAAAACACGACTTGTTTCAGGAAAGTGATACAACAAATTAAGTTAACAATTTCTAGTCAGTTGATTTTATTTTAGATATCTCAACTTGCCACAAATTTTCAATATAGTTATGTTCTAGTTTGGCCAGTTAGTTCAGTTGATAACATAGTGCAGCTATGAAATAAACGATTGCATTGAGCGTATGCAACAAGCTGTTAAACCTCTATGTGTCCCTAGTAGGACGAGTGGTGTCTGGTGAGGGTTTTCAGCGGATACTACCCACAAAATCCAAATGCATTATGCTATGACTCTAATGTAACTACATGAATGCAGAGGACTTACGAAATTGAAAACAAAAATTGAAAACACGACTTGTTTCAGGAAAGTGGTATAACAAATTAAGTTAACAATTTCTAGTTAGTTGATTTTATTTTGGATATCTCAACTTGTCACAAATTTTCAATATAAATCAAGTTTTCAAATGTTATGTTCTAGTTTGGCCGGTTACTTCAGTTGATAACATAGTGTAGCGATGAAATAAATTCTTAGTTTGCTTATCACAGTTTATAAAGTGGTTTCTAATTTCCTTGTGTATGGCTAGTCAAATCAATAAGGTCAAGAAGTGCTTGGGCTTCATCGCTTATTCTCTATCTCTATAAAAATTGAAATTTATGATTAATTACATACACCTAACTTAAAAGACCAAGGTATACCACCCATACACTGCCTTGCAGACTGACGAAGTGTTGGGACAGTGCTTGGCAGACTGTGCAGACCGACGCTGACTTTGTCAACAACATGTCGGTAATCCTTAGGTGTCCAACTCATAAAATGAGAACAAGATATACCAACGCTGACTTTGTCAACAATATGTCGGATAGAGCTTGGCGGGTTTGCATACCAACGCTAGATATACAAGCAATGTTGGATACCCTTGGATTGCTATTATTATTATTATTATTATTATTATTATTATTGAAAATATAAGAACAGGAAAGAGTTACGTGAATTCTGCTTAACACAACTTAGTTTTAAAGATTTGCAAAGCCAATATAAGTATTTTTAAGTCCTCCACTAATTAAACAAAGACTACAATTTAAAATAAACTTCATGGCCATCACCTAAGAATCTCCCTATATACCAGTTACACTAATATCTCTCAAAATACAACTTTTCATTATATTTCTTATTCGATCTTAGTCGAGAGAAAAAAATACTATCAACTGACTAATAATTTTTAACTTATTCTATTGTACAAATCTAAAATGAGTCATGTTTCAAAGAAAAAAAATTGGTATGTTACTACGATCTAAAATGCATGATGGTCCTATATGAAGAGAAAGAAAAAAAATAAAAATAAAAAGGATGTAATGCAGACTTCCCCCTCACACTAGAACTAAATAGTGTCCACACCGTAAACACATTTACTAAATGTGAAAGATAGAACCCAGGGATGGATTAAATGTAAAATGATTTGTAAAATAATATGCAATTTAACAACTATATGCGTGTGCAAACCAAATGCAGAATGAAATCTATGACGATGATGAATGTTTGGCGAAGAATGATGTTTCCTTTTCCCTCCACACTTGCCTTTACCAAAAATGATGTATGATGATTTTGTATTTGATTTTCAAGGTACAAATGGCATGTCAATAAAGTCTAAAATCAAAATCTTCTCTATGAAAAGTTTATAGTGACAAGGATTTGTGTCATTCAGTAGAAGATTATCAAAACCCCTTAAATTTGAGTGTTTAACCACACTTTCTTTTGATGATATCGAAGTACGATTATCTCTGAGACATTTCATATATTCATTCTCGTCATTTAAAAATTTAAGCTCATCTTCGAACAATTCTTCAAAAGACATAGTGGACACGTCTACTGAAGAAATTGATGTTTTCTGAGGAGATAAATCAGACGTGGCATCTAAAACTGTTTCTATTATGTCAACTTCTCCTATTTCGATCTCTTTAGGTTGATGGAAAATATTCAATTCAATGGTTAAGTGCTCAAACGATATTCGAAGTTGACCGCTCCTATAATTTATGATAGCATTCGTGGTGGCTAAGAAGGGACGACCCAAAATCAGTGGAATTTGACTATCACATTTCGAAACAGGCTTGGTTTCTAGGACTATGAAGTCCACGGGAAAATAGAATTGTTCAAATTGAATCAAGACATCTTCAATTATACCCAATATCTTTTTGACAGATCGATCGGCTAGTCAAATAGTTATGTTCGTGGGTTTCAATTCTCCTAGTCCTAGTTGATGACAAATAGTGTAGGGAAGAAGATTGACACTTGCACCAAGATCAAGTAGGGCATGATTGATGTGAGTATTTCCTATTTTACAACCGATTGTAGGGCAACCGGGGTCCTTATACTTGATTGGTGAAGAATTTGAGAAAACAGGCTAGTGTTCGCCATCAAGAAGGCAGTTTTTGGAACATTAGTTGCTCGTTTTCAAGTGCACAGATCCTTGAGACACTTTGCGTATTGAAGAATTTGTTCGATGGCATCTAGAAGTGGAATATTGACACGAACTTATTTGAAAATTTCAAGATTTTTTTTGAAATTTGCATCCTTCTTGTTATTGTTAAGTCTGCGAGGATATGGATCTACTGGTTTATAGAATCTTTCAGAATTTTAGTCTTTCGATGAAGAAGGTTTCGATATAGTAAGTGAAGGAGGCAAGGGTGTAGAAGAGGGGGATGTTGGGATTGCCAACATTAGAAGATGATATATTATCGGGGTTGCCGACATTAGAAGAAAGGATGTTGGATTGCCAACATTGGAAGTAGATGGAGATTTGGAAGGTTCAGAAGAATTGGCCTTAGTTGCCAACAGAAGAGTGTCAAGCTTTTTTATTGAGGTCGAAATCGAATAATTATCGGGATTTCCAACATTGTTATCAATCATTTTTCTCGATCCAAGGGTGGTGACAACGTTAATCGAATTAAAATTTCGGTCCTCACAAGAATTTACAGTACGAGAATTATATTTTGGATTCACCTCGGGTTGATTGGGAAACTTTCCTTTCTCGTTACTTTTCACTAGTTCCTTTATCATATTCATCATTTGTTCAAGTTTAACATCTTTATTATTTATTTGTTTCTCTAATCGAAAAATATCTTGTGGCGACTGAGAAGATTGAGAGGATTGGTTTGATGATTGAAAGTTGGGGTGCCTATAAGGTTGTTTGGATTAAGGTGGAGTTTGAGAAATTTGAGGACTAGAAAATGGAGCTTGATAATTTGAATTCGAAATCATGTGAGATGGATTTGCAACATTATTAGGATTAGGCCACGAGAGATTTTGATGATTTCTCCAACTAGGGTTATACGGGGATGAGTACTAACTATTTTGAGTGATGGCATTGACTTGGTCTTGAGGGTAATACTGGAATTGCCCTTCGAATTGAGGATTTTGAGTTTCTAAGGGAAATTGATTTGGATCAACGACATGCACCCCTCTAGTAGAAGCACGATGGGAACACGAATTGATTCCCATTGCATGTCCTTTTCAGAATAATTTTCTAAGAATTCCCAAACTTCATCGACTATTTTAGACATAAATTCTCCTCCATACGTTGATTCTATTTGTATTCGGGTCTGATAGTTTAGCCCTTCATGTGCAAGTTGAGACAAATAATATTTTGGAATTGCATGATGAGGACAACTATACAGAAGTTGGTTGAATCTCTCAAAATATTTTGAAAATTTTCCCCCTCGTTTTGAGAAAACTGATTTATTTCAGAACGGATTTTTAGAGTTTTATGGAAAGGGAAAAACTTCTTCAAGAATACACTGACAAATTCATCCCAACTTCTTACGGATTGTCTTGGAAAAGAATTTAGTCATCTTTTAGCGCTTTCAAGTAATGCAAAATGTAACACCCCACAACCGCTACGGTCACTCTCTAAGGGAATGCCATAACATCGGTGGAGTATTTTAAGTGAATATAGAACAGAAAAATTACAAGAAGATAGATATAAGTAATACTTGAGAATTTAAAACATCATTTCATTGCAGCGGAAAGTTAAACATGTTTGGTTACACCAAAACCATAAACAAGAGTCAAGTACATAATATCCATCCTGATAAAACAAAAGTACATAATCCCACTACATAACTTAATAGCCATAATAGAAAAGATAAACTGAGCTTTACATCCACGGTCCAAGCTCCAAAAGATAGATAAAGCAGTCTGACCACAGCCCACTAATGGTAGGCCCACTCTGATAACCTGAGGGTTGGAAAATGATAAAAACAACGGGGTCAGACATAAGTCTGAGTGAGTCCTATAACCCTAACAATACAATCATTAAAGTAATTAGGGTATGATATAAACAAGGTACGGTACCTCTGGGGATAATGACTACACTAAGTAGCCAACTAAACACAGGATAAACTAAGATAACCGAAAAAACGCATTTATCCACCCAAGGATAATTACTACATTGCACCACCCCAGATCTACCCACCCAAGGGTAATTCCTACACTGCACCACACCAGTTCTACCCACCCAAGGGTAATTCCTACTTAAAGGTTGATCCCACTAAGTGTACTTAGTAATTTTTACCCAGTAGTTTCACGTACCCCTACATAGGTGCCATCTGCCCCTATCTTTACTAGGTGTACCCACTACTCCCAAGCGATCGGCTCCCTACCGTAGATACCCGTGCTGGCCCCACAGTGGGGTGTATCACTCCCCAAAGTGACAACCCGATAATCAATGGTGCACGACTTATACCTACACGATGCAACAACGTCTTACCTACCAACCCGGGTCCACACATGCATATGAAACCCGTTGGACTCGCGTTGCCACCGCTACCCAGTTTTGGCCTCTTATAGTCAAGCCCAATATGCGTGTCCCGTCCTCGATTTGAGTCGAGCCCACTAAGATACGTTTGGGATATTGGTTGAAATGGGCCCCCACAAGCTACCCACCTAAGCTTGTCATTTTATCTAGTGCATCCCACTTAACCTCTTTTTATAATCATGCCCCCTTACATGTTAAGGTTTGGTTAAGTCATCTAATTATGTTTCAATTGCCCCTTAAGGCCCCCACAAGCTACTACTTAAGCTTGTCGTTTAATTATATTTCAATAGCCACTCAAGGCCCCCACAAGCTACTACTTAAGCTTGTCATTTAATTATATTTCAATTCCCACAAGCTACTACTTAAGCTTGTCATTTAATTATATTTCAATTGCCACTTAACGCCCCCACTAGATTTCCACATGCCACCCAAGGCACTTACTTGATTCCACCATGCCACCCAAGGCACTTACTTAACCCCTTAATCATGTTTAATTACATGTTCCACTTTGGTTAAGTATTCTAATCGTATTTTATATTGCCACCCAAGGCAATCCCACTAGTTTCCTTATGCCACCCAAGGCACCCCCACTAGTTACTACATGCCACCCAAGGCACCCACTTAACCCCTCATGCCCCTCTACATGCTAATTTGGTTAAGTGTTTCTTAATTAATTAAGATCGTAACCTTTGTAAAGACCTCTCACATTAGACTGTCTTTTATGGTAGCTGGATATGCCGGTCGGTTCCGGGCAGCCTTACACCATAACCGAGTCTAACCTCGTGTCTTTACACTTGTCACGTATTTAGTTTATGACTAAGACCTCTCACATTGGGCCAATCATTTGTAGCCGCTGGATTTGCCGGTCGGTTCCGGGCAGTCTTATGCTACAAAAGGGTCCAACCTCGTGTCTTAGTGGATTAATTACACCTAATTAATCACCCCTATAATTTGTATTAATTATCCCTAATTAATTACAAATATTTAAGAATATGGGTAGACCTAACTCAATAGGTAAATTCCCAATTCCATAATATGGGTAGACCTAACTTAATAGGTAAATTCCCAATTATGTCCATCCACTTTACGGTATGTTTAATTATACCCACTTCACACAATTTTATGTGTTCATTAATTTCTTTACCCCATCGTCCCCACGTAAATACGTTAACATGACATACTTCAAAAGAGAAGATTCATCATACACACAATGGGTTCAACTTAGCATATCATTAACATTACCATGGGTTTAAAAGGTGTCAACTTGTATATATGACCACAACACCAACTTGCATAAATAACCAACCCAAACTTGCATGAATCACATATGTCATGAAGATGGTAACTTGCTTAAATGTTCATGTTATAGACCTATCATAAAGGTGTCAACTTGCATACAAGTCATAGGTTTAAAAGGGACGAACTTGCACATGTACTTATGTCATACATAATGGCCAACTTGCATATGAACTTGCATCATAACTTGCATATGAACTTGCATCACAACTTTGCATATAAACTTGCATCATAACTTGCATATGAACTTGCATCACAACTTGCATATGAACTTGCATCATAACTTGCATATGAACTTGCATCATAACTTGCATATGAACTTGCATCACAACTTGCATATGAACTTGCATCACAACTTGCATATGACCAAACACTTAGCATGCATAAACCAAAATACTTAGCATGCATAAACAAAGTACTTAGCATGCATAAAACCAAATACATAGCATGCATAAAACCAAATACATAACTTGCATATCATGTTACATATAACTTGCATATACTCTCACATATAGTTTGCATAACATGTTACATATGCATAAATGTTCAACATAGTGTTTTGCATCATAAAACATGGCATTAAACTTGCATATAGCATAAATCTTGCAAAACACATAACATACACTATACTAAACTTGCATAAACACATTTATCCACAAACATAGCCATCTCTTATCATATCCTACCATAATCAATTTAACAATTGATTATTAAAGCTATAGGAACTCACCACTAAGCTCCCATAAGCAAACCCTTGCCACAAATTACCCAAAAACTCTAGGCTTGGACATAAAGCTTGCAACTTGATGATGAATGCAAGCTAATGATTGCTTAAACAACTCAAAGATGCTTGTATGAACATGAAAGCCTTCATAGAAATAGTTTCATAAGAGGATGGAGGCTAGGGTTTTGGGTGAAGGCCATGATCATAGAAAATTTTGGCATAGTTTAGTTAGGAGATAGAATTATGATCATTTAGGGCTAGCTTAGGGTCTTATTTATAGGATTAGGAAAGTGTTTTAGGCCCTTAGATCAACCATAGGTTAGATTAGGACCATCAGATCCCAGAAGCTTCTAGAGAACAGCCCAAAACATAGCCAATCCCTAAAATGGTGCACCAGGTTAAACCTGTCGAGCAACCCCTGTCGACACCCAAGTCGACAGGGCTGTCGACTTGGTCCTAGCCAAGTCGACTGCCCAGTCGACAGGGCTGTCGACTTGGTTGGCTTGGCGGGATTTTTCCCGCTTGGCCCCAATGGCCCCAATTTTTGAAATTTAAATCTGAATTTTAAATCTGTTTTGAACTTTGAATTTTCTGTAAACTTCATTGGGCCATAACCGGGCCATACGGACTCCGATTCTCGAAAACTTGGACTCTATTTCGCGTATTTTTCCGAGACGAACGTAATGACGCAGCCCGTTTCCCCCAATTCTCACATCTGAGATTATTTATTCTGTAATTAGTGAATTTTAGCATTAACCGAAATTCGGGGTGTTACATTCTCCCCTCCTTAAAGGATTTCGTCCCCGAAATCTCTAAGCTAAGGAGAATGCATATCCTACCATCCAAACAACCATCTACTCAATCCATCAAACACGGGCATCCATTGTCCTTAAAACAATTTCTAATGATGTATGAGCATATGCAAAAAGTGTGTGTATATGTTCCCTATCTAATGTATGAACATATGCAAACCATGATAGTGCCATGCATCCAATTTGTATGCGAGATAACCCTATCGACACATACAGTATCTATATGAGTGCACAATCATTCACCAAAATGCATCATCCATATGATAACACAATCATTATACATCCATAAATATAGCTATCTACACACAATTATATGCAATATGCAATATGAAGTGATTGAGCCGATCTAGTGCCTAGAGTGTGTATATATGCATCCACGAGCAACCACTAGCAACCACTTGCATCCACATGCGTCCATCAAACATAACATGTCTTAAACACATGTTTCAACCATAGGTTTACCCTATCTAAAGGTCAAAGGTACTAATGAGAGGACATACTAAAGATAAGATAAGCACTAGACAAACGATAAAGGAGACGTTTAATGGACATACCCTCAAAAAGGAATGGGTATTACGAACGCATCTTTGCTTCTGTCTCCCAAGTAGCACTGCTCTCACCTTCTCCCCTTTTTACTTTGACTAGTCGAACCTGTCTATTTCTCAACTTCCTAATCTCTGACCCAAGGATGCGGGTAGGAGCTCGTCGAATAATCACATCACGCTCTACCTTTACTTCTTTAAGTAAGCTCGGCTCTACCGCCTCTGCGGTCTCATGTAGGCACTTCCTCACATGGAACACATCGTGTACACCACTAAGTCTGTCGGGCAACTCCTCCAATGGAAGATGCTCTTCCCATGTACCTCCAAAATCCAAGATACATAGCCTCAAAAGGTCTTCTAAAATACGATTCACCTTCTCGGTCTGGCCGTCCGTCTGAGGATGATATGCGGTACTCAAACACAACTGAGTCCCTACCGCCTCTTGCAAGCTTTTCCAAAATTCTCTAGTGAAGATAGGATCTCGATCGCTCACTATACTGGAAGGTATACCATGCAATCTAATAATCTCTTGAATGTAAACTGAAGCTAGCCATAGAGTAGTTCTCTTACTCTACACGGGTATACAGTGGGCGCTCTTAGTAAGTCTGTCTACTACCACCCAAATTCCCGTATTACCCTTCCTCGATCTTGGTAATCCATCGAGACACCATCCCACTTCCTTAGCGGAACCTCCAATGGGTGAAGCAACCCACCGGGTTTCTTCTGCTCCGCTTTCATTTGCTAGCACACCAAGCATTTAGCGACATACTCGGCCACATCTTTCTTCATACCGACCAAAAGAAAACTCGCTTCATGTCTTGGTACATCTTGTCCCCACCGGGATGAATGGTCATCTTCGACCGATGTGCATCATCAAGTCTAGCCTTCCTCAAACCCTCGTCTTGCGGTACACAAGGTCTACCGTCTCTACGTAACCACCCCTTACCATCTAGGGTGTACCTACTCAAATGGCTGGACGACCCCCTCCTCATGAGCTTCTCTACTAACTCATCCAACTGTGGGTCGTCTCGCTGTGTCTCGCCAATTTGTCCCAAAAGAGTAGGCCTAACCTCCAAGGAGGCTAGCAAACTGGGTACAAAGTCAACGGAAGGTCTAAAGTCAAACATAGGAATAAACTCTCAGCTCCGTCGTTCAACGAACAATGGACTCAAGGACAACCCTTTTTTTTTCTACTTAGGGCATTCATCACCACGTTACCCTTGCCATGGGTATACGCTATCTCAAACTCATAGAATGCTAAGACTCCCATCCAAAATCATCACAACTGTCCATCTCTCACGCAGACCACCCTAGTCGAACTCGACATCCCCCAAATGCAAGCCCCAAAGGCCTAAACCAATATCAGACAAACACCCAAGGGATACCGCCTTCGAATTCAGACGACCTACGTGAGATGATACTAGTAAAAACGACAAAATGATTAAGCCCTTGTCCAACTCTGGATGTCCTTGCCAGTTCTGCTCCAAAACCACCGTTTTATTCCATAACTGGCTTTGCTCAACCTATTGAGCACATACGAAAACTTATTTCGTTCCTAGAAAAGACCAAGATGTCATTTACAAAGACCATCACGAACTTATTTAGGTACTCCCTGAACACCCTTCTCATCACTATAGTATGCGGGTGCGTTCGTCAAACCAAATGGCATCACCAGCCACTCATAAAAACCATCCGGAGTCCTAAAGGTAGTCTTCTCTATACTATCCTCAGCCACTCTCAACTGATGGAACTCCGTGGCTGAGTCCACTGCGAAAACACTGAGGCGCCAACCAACTGATCAAAAAGATCTTTAATCCTCGGCAATGGGTGTTTGTTCTTCTTTGTTATCTTGTTAAACTCCCTATAACCTACACAAAGTCTGAGGGACCCATCCACCTTCATAGCAAAAACTACTGGAGCACCCCACTCCGATATACTTCGTCTTATGAACCCCTTCTCAAGCAAACCGCCTACTTGCTTATGGAGTTCCCTCCTCTCACGAGGAGCCATGTGGCACACTGGCCAATATACTGGTTTGGCATTGTCTACCAGATATATTCGGAAGTCATTCTCCCGCTCCGGAGGTAAACCCTTTTACCTCCCCCAACACATCCGAGTATTCCCGGACCACTCTAACAGATCACAAACTCTTGATCAACGTGTCAAGCGATAACTTAGCATAACAGATTCCATGGGATTACAAGAGATCTCGAGAGTGTTACCCAAGCGGGTCATAAGCCTAACAACTCTCCCCTCACAATCAAGAACGGCACCCCTACTGGATAACCAGTCCATGCCCAAAACTAACCCATAGGCCATGAAGCCCAAAAAGCATCACATCGAAGCTCATTGCTAAGTATGGCAACTTTCAAACCCAAACACATCACGGAGTCCCTATTGGGTTTGAAACAACTAAAGGATCATCTACTAACTGGTGTCTAAGTGCAGTGACTCAACTAACAATGATGAGGTAAACGAACTTGATGCGTCAGGATCAAATAAAGTCCGAATCGTATACTAAAGAAATCCAAATTCCAACCTAGACGGTCCTATCCCCATCTGGTACCCTAGTCGTGAGGGAATACAACCACCCTCCAGGAGATTCCGTACCTTGCCCTTGCCTCTTTGGACAATCCTAATAAGATGTCCTATTCCTCCAAAAGGATAATTACTAGCCCTCTTCTTCCCATTCTCCACTCGTAGCCTCCCACCAAAATGAGGTTTCGTCCTTCATTAAACATCAACCATTTGAGCCTTCCTCCCATCGTCTATCCAATAGGTACCTACCAGTTCTCCTCCTAACCAACTTCTAATCCGACTAACGTCTAAGTCCCTTGAAGTGGGTTTCCATTCTTATCTATCTCAGAAAGGTCATCTATACACGGAGGGGAAACTCAAAATGAGAGAGGAAGAGATTCGAAACGGAGAATTCGAAAGATAAAGATATGGCTATCGGGGATTATGCTTTTCTTTCAAAAACCTTTCTCTTAAAAGACATGTTTTTGAAAATACTCCTTTCAAAAATATTCTTAGAAAATGGTTTTTCTAAAAATTTTATCTGTTCTGGTAACCTTAAGCTCTGATACCACGTGTAACACCCCACAACCGCTACGGTCACTCTCTAAGGGAATGCCATAACATCGGTGGAGTATTTTAAGTGAATATAGAACAGAAAAATTACAAGAAGACAGATATAAGTAATACTTGAGAATTTAAAACATCATTTCATTGCAGCGGAAAGTTAAACATGTTTGGTTACACCAAAACCATAAACAAGAGTCAAGTACATAATATCCATCCTGATAAAACAAAAGTACATAATCCCACTACATAACTTAATAGCCATAATAGAAAAGATAAACTGAGCTTTACATCCACGGTCCAAGCTCCAAAAGATAGATAAAGCAGTCTGACCACAGCCCACTAATGGTAGGCCCACTCTGATAACCTGAGGGTTGGAAAATGATAAAAACAACGGGGTCAGACATAAGTCTGAGTGAGTCCTATAGCCCTAACAATACAATCATTAAAGTAATTAGGGTATGATATAAACAAGGTACGGTACCTCTGGGGATAATGACTACACTAAGTAGCCAACTAAACACAGGATAAACTAAGATAACCGAAAAAACGCATTTATCCACCCAAGGATAATTACTAGATTGCACCACCCCAGATCTACCCACCCAAGGGTAATTCCTACACTACACCACACCAGTTCTACCCACCCAAGGGTAATTCCTACTTAAAGGTTGATCCCGCTAAGTGTACTTAGTAATTTTTACCCAGTAGTTTCACGTACCCCTACATAGGTGCCATCTGCCCCTATCTTTACTAGGTGTACCCACTACTCCCAAGCGATCGGCTCCCTACCGTAGATACCCGTGCTGGCCCCACAGTGGGGTGTATCACTCCCCAAAGTGGCAACCCGATAATCAATGGTGCACGACTTATACCTACACGATGCAACAACGTCTTACCTACCAGCCCGGGTCCACACACGCATATGAAACCCGTTGGACTCGCGTTGCCACCGCTACCCCGTTTTGGCCTCTTATAGTCAAGCCCAATATGCGTGTCCCGTCCTCGACTTGAGTCGAGCCCACTAAGATACGTTTGGGATATTGGTTGAAATGGGCCCCCACAAGCTACCCACCTAAGCTTGTCATTTTATCTAGTGCATCCCACTTAACCTCTTTTTATAATCATGCCCCCTTACATGTTAAGGTTTGGTTAAGTCATCTAATTATGTTTCAATTGCCCCTTAAGGCCCCCACAAGCTACTACTTAAGCTTGTCGTTTAATTATATTTCAATAGCCACTCAAGGCCCCCACAAGCTACTACTTAAGCTTGTCATTTAATTATATTTCAATTCCCACAAGCTACTACTTAAGCTTGTCATTTAATTATATTTCAATTGCCACTTAAGGCCCCCACTAGATTTCCACATGCCACCCAAGGCACTTACTTGATTCCCCCATGCCACCCAAGGCACTTACTTAACCCCTTAATCATGTTTAATTACATGTTCCACTTTGGTTAAGTATTCTAATCGTATTTTATATTGCCACCCAAGGCAATCCCACTAGTTTCCTTATGCCACCCAAGGCACCCACACTAGTTACTACATGCCACCCAAGGCACCCACTTAACCCCTCATGCCCCTCTACATGCTAATTTGGTTAAGTGTTTCTTAATTAATTAAGATCGTAACCTTTGTAAAGACCTCTCACATTAGACTGTCTTTTATGGCCGCTGGATATGCCGGTCGGTTCCGGGCAGCCTTACACCATAACCGAGTCTAACCTCGTGTCTTTACACTTGTCACGTATTTAGTTTATGACTAAGACCTCTCACATTGGGCCAATCATTTGTAGCCGCTGGATTTGCCGGTCGGTTCCGGGCAGTCTTATGCTACAAAAGGGTCCAACCTCGTGTCTTAGTGGATTAATTACACCTAATTAATCACCCCCATAATTTGTATTAATTATCCCTAATTAATTACAAATATTTAAGAATATGGGTAGACCTAACTCAATAGGTAAATTCCCAATTCCATAATACGGGTAGACCTAACTTAATAGGTAAATTCCCAATTATGTCCATCCACTTTACGGTATGTTTAATTATACCCACTTCACACAATTTTATGTGTTCATTAATTTCTTTACCCCATCGTCCCCACGTAAATACGTTAACATGACATACTTCAAAAGAGAAGATTCATCATACACACAATGGGTTCAACTTAGCATATCATTAACATTACCATGGGTTTAAAAGGTGTCAACTTGTATATATGACCACAACCCCAACTTGCATAAATAACCAACCCAAACTTGCATGAATCACATATGTCATGAAGATGGTAACTTGCTTAAATGTTCATGTTATAGATCTATCATAAAGGTGTCAACTTGCATACAAGTCATAGGTTTAAAAGGGACGAACTCGCACATGTACTTATGTCATACATAATGGCCAACTTGCATATGAACTTGCATCATAACTTGCATCACAACTTTGCATATAAACTTGCATCATTACTTGCATATGAACTTGCATCACAACTTGCATATGAACTTGCATCACAACATTGCATATGAACTTGCATCATAACTTGCATATGAACTTGCATCACAACTTGCATATGAACTTGCATCACAACTTGCATATGACCAAACACTTAGCATGCATAAACCAAAATACTTAGCATGCATAAACAAAGTACTTAGCATGCATAAAACCAAATACATAGCATGCATAAAACCAAATACATAGCATGCATAAAACCAAATGCATAACTTGCATATCATGTTACATATAACTTGCATATACTCTCACATTTAGTTTGCATAACATGTTACATATGCCTAAATGTTCAACATAGTGTTTTGCATCATAAAACATGGCATTAAACTTGCATATAGCATAAATCTTGCAAAACACATAACATACACTATACTAAACTTGCATAAACACATTTATCCACAAACATAGCCATCTCTTATCATATCCTACCATAATCAATTTAACAATTGATTATTAAAGCTATAGGAACTCACCACTAAGCTCCCATAAGCAAACCCTTGCCACAAATTACCCAAAAACTCTAGCCTTGGACATAAAGCTTGCAACTTGATGATGAATGCAAGCTAATGATTGCTTAAACAACTCAAAGATGCTTGTATGAACATGAAAGCCTTCATAGAAATAGTTTCATAAGAGGATGGAGGCTAGGGTTTTGGGTGAAGGCCTTGATCATAGAAAATTTTGGCATAGTTTAGTTAGGAGATAGAATTATGATCATTTAGGGCTAGCTTAGGGTTTTATTTATAGGATTAGACAAGTGTTTTAGGCCCTTAGATCAACCCTAGGTTAGATTAGGACCATCAGATCCCAGAAGCTTCTAGAGAACAGCCCAAAACATAGCCAATCCCTAAAATGGTGCACCAGGTTAAACCTGTCGAGCAACCCCTGTCGACACCCAAGTCGACAGGGCTGTCGACTTGGTCCTAGCCAAGTCGACTGCCCAGTCGACAGGGCTGTCGACTTGGTTGGCTTGGCGGGATTTTTCCCGCCTGGCCCCAATGGCCCCAATTTTTGAAATTTAAATCTGAATTTTAAATCTGTTTTGAACTTTGAATTTTCTGTAAACTTCATTGGGCCATAACCGGGCCATACGGACTCCGATTCTCGAAAACTTGGACTCTATTTCGCGTATTTTTCCGAGACGAACGTAATGACGCAGCCCGTTTCCCCCAATTCTCACATCTGAGATTATTTATTCTGTAATTAGTGAATTTTAGCATTAACCGAAATTCGGGGTGTTACACAAAAGGAATTAGCCTTAGCTTGATTGATTCATTAGACAATTGTTGTAATTCACCTAGAAATTCATAGGCATTTTCAGAACCAGTAAGTTTTAGCTCTCCTTGAATCAAAGAATGTTTAAGCTCAAACTTTCCTTCAACTGGTGGATATACGATGACAAAAGGTTGGACAGTCCTAGTGGGGTAACATTGTTCTCGAAGAGACAAGAGCCTATCCAATCCGACATTGAGATTTTGAAAATTTTGATTTATCCGATTGTAATCCATACCGTTATAAAAAATCTGATTTATTTGACACAAAAGCTGTTTATTACAAAATAAATAACGTACTCAAGTATATCTTATTAGTTGATAATCTCAATTTGAAGGAGGAAGAGGGTCTTATGGCCATTCATGTATAGTACAAATACTAAGGGATAAGACCAATGTTTTACGGGTAGTATGCAACCTCTTTTGCTAGAAGTTCAATAAATTGAACTAATATATATCCGCGATCAAACCGTTGAGAGAATCAATTTCACAAAATACACTCTTGTAGTTAAACATGTTGCAAATCGACGAGAGTGATATTTTTACAATCAATTTTATGATTGAAAATTGACGAGAGTGATGATCTTAATTATGGAATTTCGTTCCTCACAAACAGATTCAGAAATTTCAGCCACACAACAGTCAGAAAATAGTAACTGTAGAAAATAAAAAAATTTGTACAAGCAAGCCGCTGCCCCTGCAGAAGATTTTTACAAGCAATTTCTATATTTTTTTCTTTGCAACAGAGCACCTGTAGAGTTCAGAAAATATTACAGTGAGGTATGGATGTCCTTTCCGAGAATTTGAGTAGTGTCAATGATTGAAATCCCACTGTATGCAACTGATTGACCTCTGAATTTCTTGTTCTTTTGTTGCTTGAACACTTTGGTCTTTGATTTGAATTCCTTCTTTATAGCTTAAACTCCGAACCTATTTGTTGCTTTTACTTCAATCTTTGATTTCTTTTTTTTCTTTTTAAAAAGCAAATAAATGAGGTTGCAAATTAAAACAAAACTAACTTTTGAGAAAAATCAAACAAAAACAAAACAAAGAATAAGCAAAACAAACTAACTAGACTTAACAAAACCAGACTCAAAAAGATCAAAAACAAACTAGTCAGAAACCACAAATAAAAAAAATAGAAAAGGAAAGAAAAGAAAATTAAAGAAAACAAGCATACCCAACAAGGAAAACAAGCACGCTCAAAATCCAATAGCTGGTTTAACCAGAAACAATGTCGCCCCTCCACGAGTAAATACAGCAGTTAACCCAATTTCATATGCCCTAGAAAGAAAGAAAAAAAACCTGCCACTTTTCTTAATACCACACAAACAAGACCCAAATTGAACCACACGTTTACTCACAAACAAACTATTTCAGGAAACCGCAGACTACTCATCAATGTAACAAACCCACTCAATAAATTCACGGCAAATTCTATTTGAACACGGAAAATTACTTAGTAGTCCCCTCTGTAGAAAAAAAAAGGTATACCCATTTATGTACTGAGTAGCCCCCCTCCATAATATTACTTTTCCATTCGTGCCCTTTATCTTACAAAACCTAATTTTACGATCTCGCTCTCAACGATCTTCGATCTTCTATTCTCACGCGATTTCTTCAATCTGGAATTCAAGCGAACATCCTCAGGCTCTCAACGATCTCAGAAACCCTAGGTTGAAGAAAACATAAGTTTTTTTATTTTTCTTCTGCTGGAATCGGTTTTTTATTGTCAATTTGAGTCTAGTGTGGTTTACAATTGGAAGAAGAAGTAAGATTGTGGCAAGAGAGATCGATTTTTGATGGATTTGGAGGTGAACTTTCAAGGACCGACTGAGAAATGGGTTAACGAGAAAACAGGTTACCACGTATAAGAAGTACGTGGAAAAAATGGTAACCACGAAAAGAGAGTACGTGGAACAAATGGAAACCACGTAAAGAAAATACGTGGTTTACATTTTTCCACGTACTCTCTTTACGTGGTTACCATTTTTTCCACGTACTTCTTATACGTGGTAACCTGAAACTTCAAAAAAATTAACTTGTTTTACTTTGATTTAGTTGAATCATTTTCGTGCCTCATTCCACTATATGCTTTGAATCATTTTGTCGATTGTCTGATTGTTGTAATTAAACCATTTGTCTCGAGTGTTACATGTAGCATGATGTTGTCATGTAGTAATTTGAAGTGTAATATGAATTCTGATTTTTATTTGTTAATTTTAGATGGGTCCTCGAAAAGCAATGACAGCTTCGGAAAGAAAACGGAGAGCGGAGGAAAGAGCAAGGCAGGGTGTGGGTTCCTCTGGTGGAAACGAGGATTATGTAATTGCTCCGCATAATCCATCTCAAGATGACGAAGATCATGGAAGTCAGCAAGAGGAAGAAGCTGATGATGTGTCAAAATCAATGGAGAAAGAAGGAGACGGATCACAATCATCAAATGAGGAGGGAGAAGAGTCCGACGCGGAGGGAGAAGAGGGCGAGGAGGAGGGAGAAGAGGGCGACGAGGAGGGAGAAGAGGGCGACGAGGAGGGAGAAGAGTCGGACGATGAGGGGGAAGAAGAGGAAGAGGAAGAGGAAGAGGGTGTAGAGGAAGAAGGTAGGCCAAAAGTTTTGGATGTCATTAAGGAATTCGATAGTCATGTTGCATATGATATATGGAAGGGCCAGGTAATTTATTTTTTAATTTTGCTTTTTTGAAGTTTCTTAGAGCTACTATGTTGTAATATTTTTTAGAGTTACTATCCTGTAATGTTGTAATTATTTTAGAGTTACTATCCTGTAATGTGTAATTTTTTGTCTTATCATATTTGTAGGAACGATCACCGCTCACATGCGTCAATCATGCACACAAGATAGCGGAATGGTCGATTCCAAATAATGCCACCAGATTTAGAAACATCGTAGAAGCGTCTGGATTGTTTCCTATTATTAGCTGCTGTTATAGGAGTGTGAACAAGAATTTGATATCTGCTTTTGTCGAACGATGGTATCCACAGACTAATACATTTCATTTGCCATTTGGTGAGATGACGATTACTCTTGATGACATAGCTTCTCTATTGCATATTCTAGTGGAAGGTACACCTATACAGAGCATGACTTTCGATATAGAAGAAGCGGTTACGTTTGTTTACAAATATACAGGCATAAGTAGGGAAGAGGCACGGATGGAAATGAATGATAGGGTGGGATACAAAATTAGTTTGTCGAAATTGGTCGAGCAGTTTCAGAACGTAAGTGATGATTGGACTGATCGGGCCATTAGACGTGCAACTCGTTGTTATCTTCTGTTTTTGATTGGTAGCACGTTGTTTGCGGACAAAAGTAAGACTCATGTTCACATATCATTGTTGAATCCATTAAAAAAATTAGGCAACATCAGTAATTACTCTTGGGGTTCAGCGACGCTTGCGTTTCTATATAGACAGCTAGGCTTAGCGACTCGTAGTGGTGTGAAACAGATTGCAGGGTTTCTGTGTTTATTAGAAGCGTGGATATTCGAGCATTTCCCTTGCTTCCATCCCTCGAAAAATCTATACTATGTGAATTTTCCTCGTGCTGCTAGATGGAATCCTTCTACCGATAGTTCTTCGTCGGTCTTAGAGCTACGCATATTCCTTGATAACATACAAATTGGACATGTAATTCTCCTTCTTTTTTTTAAATAGAAAACATTTGAGTGGTCAAAAAAGATTACATTTGTCGTTACACACACAAACATATGATGAACGCACGTAGACACAATAAAATATCTACATAAAAGCACGCATATTTACACACACAAACGTATTAATATATTTTTGAATATGAAAAAATTAATTTGATTATAGGTTATATTTGATCCTTACATCTTCGCACGTCACTATCATCCTTTTCATGAGATATCTTGGTATAGCGGTTGTATCCTCTGCCTTAATGTTGTAGAGCCGTATCATCCAGACAGAGTTATGAGGCAATTTGGTAGAGTACAAAAAATACCAATGGCTCCTATTCCTCCAGTTAGTACCCATACAAAACGAGGAAAAACTTCAACTACGTATACTCGTGTTCGGTATCATTTTTTAGAAAGCATATGGCAGAATTGGATTCATCATGTCATTGCAGAGGGACATCGCTCAATACCACTGAGTCAGTCTTTACTTAGTTGCACGGATGATTATGTTGATTGGTACAGAGATCACTGCGTTTTACGAGTTCAAAATCCTGCCAACTTGCCTGCTAATATAGTGGTTGGAGCGTCTCATTTTCAACCTACTTACGATCAATTGTATTCTGTAAGTCTATTTTTTAAACCTATTATTCGCTTCAAAAATTTCAGTGATTTTTCCATTACATTCCTTACATTTTCCATATACTTTGTTTTTTGTTGACATGTACTTTTGATTAAAGACTCTGCATGATGTACATGGACTGCTCGACGAAGCTAACACTCAAGTTGCTGCTGCTAGGATTGCTAGTGGACGCTTTATATACCATCCTTAACTTGGAATATGTATTTTATGTGAACTTATGTATTTTGCTCTAGATGTTAAGCTTATGTATTGTATGTGAACTTGGATGTCACGCCGTTGTATTTTGGGGCAGCGCTTGTTATTTTTTGCGTGCCATGGGTATGTGGTTGTATGTTGATTTGGTCTGTTAACTCATGACGCTAATGTACTGGTTTGTTTTGGTAATGATATGGTGATGGTTTCATGTACTGGTATGTTGTTGTGTGCTAAACTCATGAAGTTTTGGTCTGTGTTTTGGTCTGAGAATTGGTTTGTGGGTCTGTGAATTGGTTTGTTAACTCATGAAGTTTTGAATATTTTTTTTTCAATTTTTACAGTTACCACGTAGACGACCAACGTGAGTTAGAAAGTAATCACGTAGAGACGCTCCGTGTATTATATACTAATCACGAAGTGATAAAACGTGGATAGTGTATTTACCACGTAGTCTATCGACGTTGTAAATAATTTTTCCACGTACTGTCAGTGCGTAACAGGGTTGATACTAAATAAACTGCAGTAGCGTATAAGACATACGTGTATTATATATTTTCCACGGAAATCTCATTCGTGAATTTTATTTTTTCCTCGTTTAGGCTTTACGTGATTACTCCTTTTTCCTCGTATACGCAGTACGTGGTGACCTGAAATTTCAAAAAAATGCATACTTGTTTTCAAGAATCTGAAGTATGAAAATTGAACTATGAAATATGAAGTATGAAAATTGAATATGATGCACCATATAACAAGTAATAGTAGAGACAACACCAACATGCAAATCAATACGAAAGTGCCAATCCATTTTTCCATTCAACACCAACATACAAGCAATACAAGGATTTAATGTCATTCAAGCAAACAATAATAATTCAAATAAAGAAACAAACAAGCAACTAATTCCATTCGGCAATTTGGTTTCTTTCATCCCAAGCTTGTCTCCGGTCATTGAAAATAGATTCCCATTTACATGCGTCGCCAACACAACACTTGAACCATTTTGTATAAATAGGTGGCACCGGGTGTTTTGGCTCTAGTTTAACCTACATATAATACAGACATTACTATATGATGGAAAACTAAAATAAATAATTGTCGGTACTAAATGCACAAACCTGAACAAAATGACTTTTGTCCACAAAAGCTATACCAATTTCAGTTCGATGAATTGGTGGTGGCACTGCTCCTCTAAGTGGAGGTATGGTCAATGTAAGTCTCTCACTAATACTAAATACCACCACGTTGTATCTAGTTGCAATAATAAAACAAATTTCTGGCATTGTCATCCACTTGTCAAAAGGTGCGAATTCGTCTCCTTCGTAGTCTAGGCTGTTAAGGAGAATTGCACTTCTACCATGTTCTACGAGTACACGGTCATATAAATCTTGATGTTCATACAATTCGTCACGCAATTCTCTTCGAACTTGAGACCGGTTCGATTCTCCAAAACCAAGCAATGCCGCCACACATCTATATCCGCAGTTACCATCCGGTTTTACATCAATAATATCTCTAACAAATGGCTGCACGTCCTCCGGTATTTGATGTAAATAATTTCTCATACCAACACTTAGTTGATCCACCTATGAATAAATTGCAACAAAAATTACTTGCTTTGCTACTAGTATTTATTGAAACACAAATTCAACAACACGTACCTTGATTGGTTTTCGGATTGGAAGTTTATCGATGCGACGTTTTTTTCCATTAACACTTTCTTCCATAGACGGACTTTGTGATGCTAAACTTGGAACTAACTCAAGTGATGAAAGCATTCGTTTTGTGGACGACTGAGCACTTCGTTTACTTTCTCTTCCGCGAGTTTTGGTTTTGCATTTTGGAGAAGCCAAGTTTGATGTTTGTGGCTGAACAACTTCCAACATTTTTTTATAAATTTGCAATTGGTATGGTGTATCCATTTTTCTGACATCATTCAAAAGCAATTCCATTTTTTCAAGTACCCTGGTTCGTTTTTCTTTTCATCCTTTCTTTCAATGAGATGAAGACGTGTCCAGTGAACATCAACCATTGCAAGAGGTATTAGCAAATTGGAACCAAGACATGCTAACTCATGAGCGCACGGAAGTCCATGTGTTTTACAGATCACACATCCGCATAGCGCTTCATCATCTCTAACGGCTTGTATTCGAACAATTTCAGAATGAATCAAATCTAGTGCTTTCGTAGAAACAACTCCCCGCAAATTTTTGAACTCTTTTATGTGAAATACATGCTTCACTTTTGTTAAACTTTGTTCAAAAGATGCTTTAAGCTCCGTAAATGAGAGCTCCAATAAAGAATGCATTTTAAACCAAGCTTGCTCAAAATTACACAGCGAACTATCCAAATGCTTCTTCAACTTCGAATGTGCAGACTCGGCTCTGCGATTAAAATGCATACGTCAACAGTTAAGAAAAAAATTGAAAGAAATAAAATATTTTTGCAAAAATAAAATACATACCTATTCGAAGTGTAGTTTCCAAAGTGCATATACTCATTGGTCCATGCATGCACAAATCTATCCTTATATACATCCAACCATTGTTCTTGAACATACTTCAACAATGATGTATTCTTCGCGTATCTTTCATGCAAAACTTGCAAATTTTCACGATATGTTATTTCATTTGAAGAACATATAAGTTCATTCCAATCACTTAAAAATGCTTTCTTCTCTTCAACTTCCATTCCTTTGACTTTTCTTTGCATATACGTGAGAATGTTATTTTTATATGCCATGTACATAACATATGTGCAGCTTGTGGAAAAACAAACCCGATAGCATTAACCAATGCTAACTCCCTATCAGTAATAAATACTTTAGGAAACTCAACTCCACAATCATCCAATATCGACTTCAAACGTTCTAAAACCCATGTATAGTTTTCTTCGTTTTCTGCAACCAAGTATGCAATACCCACACAAAAAGTAAGGTCCGTACATGTGACACCCACAATCTCAAGCAAAGGCATCCGATATCTATTAGTCTTGTACGTGCAATCCAATATGAGGACGCGAGGAAATGTCCGTAAGAAATCAAGACTAGTGGGATGAACCCAAAATATATCTTTAATAATGTCTGTTCCATCTAAAGTTTTTCGATGCCATTCATAATAACCAAATTCTTTCAATTTGCTAAGCAAGTATTGCACTTGAGATCTACCCGCCCGCTCGATTGAATTTTGGGCTTGTATAACGTTGTATATAGTTTTGATAGTGGTACTATTTGTAGAATCTTGTCTCTTAAGCGTATGCAAAATTTCCTTGGCTTTAACCATATTTCTATGCATCTCAATCACTAACTTTGTTTCTTCTTTACTTAGTCGTCCTACATATGAATGACCTTCGCTATTTTTTAACTCCGAATGATTATGAACTCCATTCACTACATGCAAACGCCAATCATCTAACGTAGCAAGCTTTTCACCCTTTAATCTAAATGGACAATTGCATTTTTTTGTACCTGTCATTCGGGGGTTCGTCGGATTTTTTCCTTTTTTCTTTTTATATGCACCACTTCTTTCGCAACCAAACGTAATTCTAGGTTTTTTGGTAGAAGCAACAGTATCTGACTTTAATATTATAATTACAAACCCAAGCCTTTTTCCCGTGCTTCGAACCCAATCTACCAGTTTTTCTCTAGAAGGGTATATCTGCAACATAAAATTACCAAAAATTAAAAAAAAAATTGTCAATATGATGAATCATTATAATACACTTACATCGTATGTCGTAAACTCGTTTGAGTAGTCTAACACGACTTCATTTCCAATTTCTTCATCATTGGAATACGGCGCAATCTGCATTTATAAATAGAAAAAAAAAACAGATTAATGTACTATCATCGGAGGTGCAATACGTGGATTATATCTTATCCACGCACTGATGGCTCGACAATTTTAGCAAACCACGTATAACCAGTTCGTGATTCTGTAACTTTTCGAGTGTTCGTGTTTCTGTATTTTTGCTAAATCAAGTAGAGTCCCTCCGTGGTTCGTATCAAATTACCCCAATTTCTGCTCCGCGAGTAGAATATTGAAATCTAAAAAAAAAAAATTATAAAAAAAAACATTATACCTCAAGGGATCGTGTTAGGAACTCATTCTCCTCTTCAGAATCCATTGGATTGAAATTAAATTTTGAAATTTTCCTTAAAGTAATTGAAATTAGGGTTTGAGGTATGAGCTGCTGAATGGTAGAGAAAAACAACGTAGAAAGAGAAGCTTTTTTGTCTGAAAGATAGTACATTAACCTCTAAGGGCATTTTGGTCTATAAAATTTCATTAATTTTAGGAGGATTCTGGGCGGGGCTACTAAGTAATTATTAGGGTTTAAATTTCAGGTCACCACGTACTTCCACAGATTCGAAACTTCCGCTTGGAACCCAAAACCCATTTGAACCTGTACGGTAAAGCAGTACGTGGTGACCTGAAATCCCAAATCGAATTGGGTTTTAAGGCAAGGTTGGCAATGCTGTCTTGTGTTTTCCAGCTCACGTGATGATCTGTGGAAGTGCTCTGATATTGATTTAGTGAAGAATTTCTATGGAGTGGTTTGTGGAATGGAGATTGAGCGGTTTGCGACTTTAGAGATGATAGGGTTTTTCGGTAGGTATGTAGATGGAAGAAGATAATCAGCAAGGAAAGAAATCAACAGAAGAAAAAAATGCGAAACAAATATGTTTTTGTTTTTAAAGACTGAGGAAGAGGAAAAGAGAGTAAATGTATTGAAAGCAAAAAGGTAACAAAAAATGGAAAGAAATTAAAGAAAATTTGGCAACATTTCTTTTTTTAGATGATTACAGTATCAGCAATTAATACCAAATCAACTAATTAAGATTTTTTTCTATATATACAAGATAATAAAAGGAAAAAAAGTTAAAACTAACACGAATCGGAAATTTAATAAATAATAAAATTTAATTGTTGCCTCCCCGGCAATGACGCCAAAAACTTGATCGCTACTTTTCTATGAAATAGAAAAACACGAATTTTAAAATAAATTTTGCATGCACACAGATCGTGTAATATGCAGGTTGAATCACAAGGAGGCAAATTAAAAATTATTATTTATAGAATTTCGTGGGCGAGTTAGACGACTTTTGAGATTTGGTTGAAAATAGAACAATTGAAATTGCAACAATTAGGATTATGTTGAAACTAATCAAATGATCAATCACTAATGAAACTAAATTGCAAAACAAGAAAAAAATGCAGAATAGAAATAACAACAGAAATAAAATTAGGATTATCGTTGAAACTAATCGAACGATTAATCACTAATGAAAATAAATGTAAAATACAGCTAGTACTCTACCAAATCTAATTGTGTAGATGACACTAGTTGCTAAGAAATGGAAAAATGCAGAAAATAAAAAGATGAAGAAGAACTTTGTTAATGGAGAAGAAGATAGAAAATGGGATGGTGGCTACAATGAGATTACATGGGTATTTATAGGAGATAGCCAACCTAAACCCTAATTATAAATGGACCGTAGTTATTTCTAGTAAGTTTTAGGCCTTTGTTAAATCAAGTGAGTTTAGGCCTTTCCTCCTTTCCTCTTGCAAGCCTCCCTTGATGTGTAATGTTCATGGCCTTTCTACTAATTATTTTCTTGTCCAACAGCAACTAGATGTGTGATCTTCGTCTGTAAATCTTCAAATGTAAATATGCAACAGTATGATCTCAATTTCTCTACTTTTCTGTCTACATGCGACTTGGTTGGAATATCTGTAAAAGTGACATAACAATACCCAAGTAATATTTATTTTTATTCAAAAGAAAAGATATAAAAGCATAAAATAAACACATTTCTATGTTAATGAGTGCACACCTGCATACATATATGTACACACACACCCACACACAGATATATATATATATACACACACACTGGGGAAGGGGGCCTTATAGTTTATATATTTGTGTACACATACAGGGTCATGAGTATATTCAACTTTGTTAAGGCTGCTGAGAAATAAATTATTATTTGGAGCCAAGAATAAATTTTTTTGATGTAAGCAATAAAAGATATTCATATTTTTTGAGGTTTGCAACAGAATTGTGAATATTCATTTGTAATCTGTTGATTTACTTGATATAATGGTGGATTCTGTCATTTCGAAAATAAAAGTCTAATTGATTATATCACATATTAATATTACAGAGATAGAAAGAACAATGTTATAAACAGTAAATTAGTTAATAATGACAATAAAATCTGAATGCAAATGATGATCAATCCTCAAATATACGATTGAAAACTGAATATACTAAAGCACAGACCCATACAAACGTAGGAAACATACTGTCTAGGGCAGAAAAGAATAGTTATGCACAGTCCAAGTTTAAACAGTCAAATATCAATTAGTCCAACAAACACAGAAGTTATAATAATAAGCTAATACTGTGAAGCAAAAAGCTTAGACAAGATGAATGTTATAGTAGCTATCACAACAACTAATAGAAAGCTCAAGATTCGCTATAGTGTATTGCTTACATAATGCTTTCTCTCAAGTGAGATAATAATGACTAGAATATAACATTCTTCCTACTCATCAAAGCATACATGTTTCTATAATTTGTGGTAGAAAAGATGCATTCTTGCAACATACCATGTGAAAACAAAAGCAATTTCTTGCCTAAAGATTCCTTCAGATAGGTTCGAATAACATATACTAATCTCAGCGTAACACATGGAATGATAAAAACTATATACAAAACAAAAATTGTTTTTCTAAAGGAATACACAACCCACAGCTCACGTTAGTTTCCAAGATCTTATCTGATAAGTAACTTACAAGCTAAAACATAATCCATTTTAATCGTACAGTGAGCTCATTATGTACAAAATTGCAGCAATTTGAACAAAACAAGAAAAACGTGAACATTCAAAGTAAAAGGAAGAGAAAAGGATTCATCTTTTTTTTTTTTTTTTTTTTTTTTTTTTTAACCATTTCATCTACCATCAGAGCTAGTGAATGAATTGGCCAACCCAACTGCTCTTGAAGGAATACTTCCCTTGCTATCATCAAGATTTAAACTACAAGAATTTTTACCATCTGCATCTTGCCAACCTTTTACCAATTCCAAAAGAGGCTGCCCTAGATCAATGCCTACGAAATCATCTAAATCATTGATGACAGGCTTCCATTTTCGGCCAAGTGGAGCAAGAACATTGACTACATGACCTATGTTGGGTCTTTGGTTAGCCTCTCTTGATATGCAATGGCCAGCTATTTGTCTGACTATGTACATCTCTTCGAATGTTTCATATGATTTAATTAAGAGATTTGTCGAT
Source organism: Allium sativum (assembly GCA_030737875.1). Classification (NCBI taxonomy): domain Eukaryota; kingdom Viridiplantae; phylum Streptophyta; class Magnoliopsida; order Asparagales; family Amaryllidaceae; genus Allium; species Allium sativum. The sequence goes on along the minus strand of CM060923.1, from coordinate 319,865,376 downwards.
GTGGTTTCTGAGTTAGTCTTTGTCGGGCTTTATGGGGTAGAACCACGAGGCTAGATGGCGGATTTCTTCATCCAATGCTGTCATCATGCCCGTTGCTAATTCAATTAGTCGTACTCCATAACTAAACACGTCAACCTTCGTTGTTGCTTTTCATGTCACTGAGAATTCATTGACATTAAATAGTTTATGATGGATTTTTTTTTGGAAAAACAGAAATAAACAATAACACAAAAAGAGCTATCGGGTCAAGGTAATAACAAAGAGAAAATGAAAAAAAGGAAAAAACAAAAGGAAAGTAGAACAGCAAAAGATAGATGACCATCCAAAACGGTCCTATAACAAGATGCAAGACCCAGTTAGTAGCCATCTACGAAGGACCGATCTAGTACTGATCAAGGGAGATCCGACGCACCGAACACCCATATCTACGGTGATGACGATTCATTACCACAAAGAATTCAAAAGCCCCTAGTTTAGAATTAAGGATGTGGATAATAGATTGCAAATCAAGTTCCCACGAATGACGACGGTCCGCACCATAGTTCCAGGTGACTGAGCCATATTTGGAGTCCAAGACAAGATCAATTTTGGCAAGCATATCCTGGTTAGAATGGCAGTCGACAAATGAGACACGAGAGAACCTAGCTGGAACCGGAGATTCAACAATCTGGATGGAATTCGGAATCCCTACAGACTCGGCCTTCCCATCGAGCAAAAGAGCATCAATATGGTCCACTGTGACCGCACCAGAAATAGCAACATCAAGGGTGGCAGAGTTCTCGGTTGGAAAATCATGCATGATAGAAGAAATGGAAGAAGCATGCGCAACAATTTCAGAAGGTTGAAGCCTAGATAATTCTTGAGAGACCAGTGGAATAGTAGAGGCCGAAGCATCAAATGTGTAGCCATCTGATCATGAGCATTTGACAACATGCTAGAGGGACACAAAAGAGAAGCATTTAGATCCACATCCACATCACTAAGATGAAGTAAAGCCTGGGCATGGTCAACATTGAGGGAAACAACATCACAAGCAAAGACTGGCGCAGCAATTGAAAGCGCAGAAGATAGGTCAGCTATCAGACTCAGTGGACCACCAACGGGCACCACGGTTGCAGCCACATGATCAAAGGAGGCTCCAGGCACCTGAGCAGGAAAGGGAGCAACAGTACAAGCAGTTGAACCGGAAGAACCGTCGGTAGAAGTGCCAACTGCAATAGCATGCACGATCGGAAAAGTAGGCCGAAGCTGCTCAGCTGGCACTTTAGGAACCCAAACTTCATTGCAGGACAAGCCGCACTGCGATTGTAAATGACCAAATACGTTGCATGAAACACAGCATGGGGGTTTATATTCATAGACAACCGCAAGGGCCAATGTCCCCCCATCGAAAAAATCAACATGAACAACTTCCAGAAAAGCGAAGAGGGACCTGATCTCGATAAGAAAAGGTGCCAAACCAATCTTAGAGGCAGATTCTATGAATTTATCCATACCCAGTGGGGTTCCAAGGACACTAGCGATGGCACAAATAATGTAAAATTCCCATATCTCCATCGCAATGTCAAACCGAACCTAGATTGGTAACTTAGGCAATATACCCCTTGTATAATCAATGCCCGAATATCATTTTTTTATCAGGATCACGAATCGAAAAATTAAGAGTCACCATTCCTTATTCGTTCGAGGTCATCCACCCTATCAAATTTAACAAGAAAAAACCCATTTTTTCTAGCAAACAACTCAACACCATCCACTGGTTTCCATATAGGATCAATATAGTCTTTAATATGAATGTAGTATGGGCACGACCCAATCGTGTACAGCACCAGAGAGTTGCCACCATTTACCTTTTGCTTTGAGGCATAGGTTCAAATACCAAGGCCCGCTTCTTGTTGGCAACGATCTGCAGCTCGATGAATTTAAAACTGAGGGCGCCAGAGGCTGTTGAGAGCTTCCAACCAAGTAGAACATCGTTCCGGCAATTGCTAATCCCCCCAGCATTAGAACGAGCATTCAATAAGGGGTTGAGGCTGGATCCCGCGCCAACGTTGTAATAACCCGGAAATCTGAGCCAATTTAAAAATTTTATTTTGGCGATTGAAATGAATTTTGAATATTCAAAATGAATTATTTTAAATAATAACGACAGAAAATATATTTTTGACGAAGTTAAAACGAATAAATTTATTTTAATTATATAACGAGCCTAAAATGGCGCGGTAGTTTGAAAATTTGATTTCATATTTCAAATGAATATGCAGAATTCGTTTTAAGACGGAATTGAACAAAACCAGAATATTTGAATCTTTTTAATCATATCTTTCTAACAGATGTAAGAAACTGAGATTTCATTTTATAGAGTGTAAGATATGTCCACTTTAAAATTCAGAAAAGTCGCTGTGGAATATATATATATATATATATATATATATATATATATATATATTTCAATATATATATATATAAAGGCTCTTAAAAATGGAAATTTTGCAAACGACCTCTGTTTTCGACGAAACCACTTTTGTTGAATCCAGAATGTCAAGTTATTGCTAGATTCCAAAAATCGTAATTTTCTGAATCAATATGTGAGCGTGGTGAAGTAAAACGTGTTTTGACAGTTTCAGTCAATTTCGATCGACCAGAAGATGCTCATTTTTCAAACGGTCTCAGAATTTGAAGAAATTAGTTTTATTAGGACCGTTTCGTCAATACAAAGCTAGAAAATATTTTTCTAGAATTTTTAGAGTCCGTATGTGACCCCAGTAAATTGAAATGTGCGTTTAAATTAAATATGTATTGATTTATATTCTAATTTAAACGAAAACTGATCAAACAGTCGAATTGGCTTGCAAAACATATCCCATTGTGTTTGGAATGAGGGTAATTGGCCAGGGGGACAGTCGGTGGGTTCGATTTAAGGTTCATTCGGAGCTCGAAGAATAAGTAAGAAAATCTAAATAAAATATTATTAAAATAATTATATAACTCCAAACCCCCTCCCTCTTCTCTCTCTTCAGTCAACCAACGATAATATTGTTGAGTCAAAGGTTTCATAGCATATTTTGATTATTGACAAGAAGGAGCTTCATGATCGACAAAAAGAAGAATCGATGTTTTCGTAAGTTAGAGGTTGATTATTTGGAGTTATAAATGTTAAAATTTATCCTCAAATAATCATACTCCTCATTATTTTTGAATATATACATAAATACACATTTTCTGTGCAAATTGACAAAAACCTGTCGACCTACAAAAAAATCCTGTTAACCTTTTTCAAGACAGAGACAAAACCTGTCGACCTACAAAAAAATCCTGTCGACCTACAAAACCTGTCGACCTACAAAAAAATCCTGTTGACCTACAAAACCTGTCGACCTACAAAAAAAATCCTGTCGACCTACAAAAAAATCCTGTCGACCTACAAAACCTGTCGACCTCTTTCGGGAAAAATGCACAGCAAATGTCCATTCATGAATATAACGTATATATATATATATATTCAAATACCTGTCTACCTATCTTTTTCGACCTGTCAACAACTTTTCAAACAGCAAGCAACCTTTCAAAAAGTCATCTTCTTTCATCAAGAGATTTATCCATTTCCCTTCATCAAAAATCATCATTATTCATTGCAACTCTTCATCAATGATTACAACTCCTCATTCATTATAAATACATCTTGAATCATCATCCAAATAACTGATTCTTGCTCTAATTTCTGATCTTACTTTCTAAATTCTCTTGCATTCTAAAAGCTCCCAAATTCAAGTTACTTATTGAATCCTTGATAATACTTCTCATATTTTGATTCAACAAGCAACTAACATCCTTCAAATCTTCCCATCCAATCCATATACTTGAGGATAAGATTATAGGAAGGGTGTACTTAATCGTTGGCAAATCAGTGTTGAAAGAAGAACACAATCAGAAGTCAAACTCTTGTAATTGTCCTGTGTGGGTAAGCTTGTAGCCCGTGAAATCAAGTGGGTAAGCTTGTAGCCCGTGAAATCAAGCGGGTAAACTTGTAGCCCGTAAATCAAGTAGTGTTGTGAACCTGTTTCTCCGGGTGAAGAGAGGGTGTTGTTTAGTGAAAAGCCGAAGAGGAGCTTCGGGACTGGACGTAGGACGGGAAGTCCGAACCAGTATAAAAATCCTGGTGTCGTTACTCTACTTTACTTTATTTATAGCATTTATATTTGTTAGTGATATATTCCTTGTTTTGCGAATATTTATTTGCATAACTATTGAATAGTTTAAATTATTATATCATATTCTGCATAGCCATATTAAAGATCCTGCACAAGTCGTACACACCGACTTTTCAATTGGTATCAGAGCCTGGTGTTCTATAGATCGTACAACATCTTAGAACAAATGGCGATAAAGAAATATAGTCAAGGTATTAGAAAATGGAAGAGGAACAAAGCAGAATCAAGAGAGCAAGGAAACAAATGTTTCATGGCTGCAGACGATGAGGTACAAATTCCTACATTTGATGAAGTACTTGATATTAATGCTGAATTGATAGTTAGATTTAAAAACATGAAACGAAAATTAAAAGAAGCCAAAAATGATTTGAGTAGAGCAGAGTTTGAACGAGATATGTTAAAAGACGAAAAGAAAATATTAGAAGAAGAACTTGAAAAACTTCAGGAATCATCATCTAATGTTAATTCTCAATTAACTCTTTTGAGTCAAGAAATTGAAACTCAAAAAGAGAAAAATGATGCTCTTACTGCTGAAAATCACGAGCTTAAGGAAAAAGTCAAAATTCTAGACCTAGAAAAAGCTAGCTTACAAACTAAGTTAGATGACATTACTCAAAATGTTTCTAACTTCAACAAAGGTCGAGAAAATTTGATAAAGATTATTGAAAGTTCACAATCTGCTACAAATAAACATGGTTTGGGGTATAAGAAACAAGACACCAAGAAACATCTTGGTAATAAAAGAAAGAAAATGGTGCAAGAAACTAAAGCTAAGAAAAATCATAGTTTGTTATATTCCAAGCCGAAACCAGTTGTGAATTTCAATAGAAAAACGTCAAGACTATCAAAATATGGGTTCCTAAAACAAATAACAACTTGATTAGGAACAATTATATTCAGCAGTTCATGAATATAGTGCATCATAATTATAATTATATTTATAAAGGGGATACCGGACCCGTATGGGTTTGGACTCCTAAGACCTGACTCTTAGGACCCTATAAAAAGGTGGGTACCATGGACTTAATCTTATTTTTGCAGGTCCCACTTAAGAAAAGAGAAAAGTGGATTTTGGTTCCATATTCTCGTATTTTTTTCATAGGGAGAAAATGCTTCTAATAGTGTATATATAGGAAAATTAGTTCATATACTCAAGAGGGAGAAAATCACATGATTCAATATCTCTTAAAGGTGCTAAAATTATTTCTCTACTACTCTCGATTACTGTTCTTATTATGGTATTTATTATTTTTAATCGATGAGAAAGGGGGAGAAATATTTTCTCTTATGATTATTCATATCATTCATGGTACATATACTATCATTTAAAATTATGTGGTTAACATAGTAATAGTATATGTGTGTTAACATTTGTTAATGCAGGAATCAAAAGGTAAGATTATTTATATTATGAACTAACAAATGTTGCAGAAATTCAGGGGGAGCTTTATATTTGGAGAGAGAAAATCCAAGGTGTTGTCATCAATCAAAAAGGGGGAGAATGTTGAGACACGAGAATTTCGACTGATAACAACAAAATGAAGATCAATGGAAATCATGACATGGAGCTAAGATTATAGATATGTAGATGTTTAAAGGGGAGCATATATACAGGGGGAGATAACGATTGCAATATTAAGCTATGTTGTCATCAATCAAAAAGGGGGAAAATGTTGAGTCAAAGGTTTCATAGCATATTTTGATTAATGACAAGAAGGAGCTTCATGATCGACAAAAAGAAGAATCGATGTTTTCGTTAGTTAGAGGTTGATTATTTAGAGTTATAAATGTTAAAATCTATCCTCAAATAATCATACTCCTCATCATTTTTGAATATATACATAAATACACATTTTCTGTGCAAATTGACAAAAACCTGTCGACCTACAAAAAATCCTGCTGACGTTTTTCAAGACAGAGACAAAACCTGTCGACCTACAAAAAAATCCTGTCGACCTACAAAACCTGTCAACCTACAAAAAAATCCTGTCGACCTACAAAACCTGTCAACCTACAAAAAAAATCCTGTCGACCTACAAAACCTGTCGACCTACAAAAAAATCCTGTCGACCTACAAAACCTGTCGACCTCTTTCGTGAAAAATGCACAGCAAATGTCCATTCACGAATATAACTTATATATATATTCAAATACCTGTCTACCTATCTTTTTCGACCTGTCAACAAATTTTCAAACAGCAAGCAACCTTTTGAAAAATCATCTTCTTTCATCAAGAGATTTATCCATTTCTCTTCATCAAAAATCATCATTATTCATTGCAACTCTTCATCAATGATTACAACTCCTCATTCACTATAAATACATCTTGAATCATCATCCAAATAACCGATTCTTGCTCTAATTTTTGATCTTACTTTCTAAATACTCTTGCATTCTAAAAGCTCCCAAATTCAAGTTACTTATTGAATCCTTGATAATACTTCTCATATTTTGATTCAACAAGCAACTAACTTCCTTCAAATCTTCGCATTCAATCCATATACTTGAGGATAAGATTATAGGAAGAGTGTACTCAATCGTTGGCAAATCAGTGTTGAAAGAAGAACACAATCAAAAGTCAAACTCTTGTAATTGTCCTGTGTGGGTAAGCTTGTAGCCCGTGAAATCAAGTGGGTAAGCTTGTAGCCCGTGAAATCAAGTGGGTAAACTTGTAGCCCGTAAATCAAGTAGTGTTGTGAACCTGTTCCTCCGGGTGAAGAGAGGGTGTTGTTTAGTGAAAAGACGAAGAGGAGCTTCGGGACTGGACGTAGGACGGGAAGTCCGAACCAGTATAAAAATCCTGGTGTCGTTACTCTACTTTACTTTATTTACAGCATTTATATTTGTTAGTGATATATTCCTTGTTTTGCGAATATTTATTTGCATAACTATTGAATAGTTTAAATTATTATATATAAAAAGAGGGAAATTGCCCCGTCGCTCCCCCTTGACGATCAATCGCCCCCCCAAGCGGTGGAGCAGCTGCCTCCATCTCCCTCATCCACGTCCTCCACTCGAGAAACACCCCTTTCGCCCAGTTCAAGGACCGCACCCCCCTTTTTCTCCGGATCAACGTGCCGCCGGCCGGCTACTGCCACCTTCGCGACGCCGTTGGAGGCGCCCACCACTACGATGACAACTGCCCCCTCCTTCCACCTTGCCGCCAGCCTTTCCCCCATTTTTCCGATTCAATCAGCAAACTTTTCTCTCCCCCTCCTTCAATTGCTAAGGTGAAAGTTATATTTTGATTATAGGCAAGTTTATATTTTTATTTAGGAAAAATTAGATTTTTGGTTACCAAAATGATTATATTTTTAGCACAGAGAAAGGTTAGATTTTTATACATAAAAGGATTTGATTTTCTTTATAAAAAGATTAGATTTTTAAGAATAAAAATATGATTTTTATACTATAGAAAGAATAAAAATATGATTTTTATATACTAGAAAATATAAAAATGTGATTTTTATATGAGTGGCGAGATAAAAATATAATCTTTATTAGAAGAAGAGCGATATAAAAATATAATTTTTATTATGAAGTTAGCGTGATAAAAGTATGATCTTTATTATATGAACAATGTTATAAAAATAGATTTTTTATCTATATAGTAGCGATATAAAAATAGAACTTTTATCTATATAGTAGCGGTATAAAAATAGAATTTTTATTTATATAGTAGCGGTATAAAAATAGAATTTTTATCTATATAGTAGCGGTATAAAAATGTGATTTTTATCCATATAGTGTAGTTATAAAAATGGGATTTTTATATACATGAAAACAATATAAAAATGCGATATATATATATTAGTCGATACGGTGGACGAAAGTGACAAAAGGTGTAACGACCCGAACTTCCCCGGTCTCCGAAGAGAAGAGGAAGAACGAATTGTTTTGAGAACACGACACAGCTGAACGTAGACGGAAGAACATTTCATTGTATATTACAACAATGCATCAGATTACAAGAATATACAGAGTAAAAATGAATTTACATTACACAGAAATATCAGAGATTTAAATTACATTTAAATACATCGCAGCGGAAAATAATACAATACACAACTAGAAGAGATATACAGATACAAAGCTTTCCGGATATCGTTCCAGCTGTAAACCAGGATCCTGTGAATATAAATCTGCAAAACCAAAACTACTAGCTGCCCGTGTCAAAATAGGGGCACCCAGAGTTTAGGTTAAAACAATAAACTCCAGGTCAGTCATGTGACTGGTGTGAGAACTAAAACAGTTATTAATCTTTGTTTTTAAAGTTAGGTAAATCAAGGGACCACGTCATATAACACGGAACGGGTTTCCTCCCAAGAATACCAGTGCCTAAAACAAACAACACAATGCTAAATAAAGACAAATGAAGCTGTTATAAGACCCAGGTCCTATCACACAATGCAACGCAAGCCGGGGGATAGGGTTTTCCCTTATAACAGCCAAAAAATGCTTGATACGTTTTAAAACAAATCATTTGATACTGTTATAAGTGCATAGTGTATAAAACAACTTCAAATCATAAGTATCAATCATAGGCGACATGGGTACCATATATCATGTCGTCATACTAGTTCTACAATTAAAACCGCAAATGTCACTTATTTGGAAATTGGGTTTCCATCTATGAACCGAGGCTAGGGATCGTCCTCTACCGATTCGAGACAATCTAGCCCATGTCTCAGGCAAGTACTCAGTCAAGCCTTGGAGCGACAGGGCCGGTCCACCGATGTGGATTAAAATGCCTGAACACTACGTTTCCCCGCGCTTTGGGGCGTAAATGAGCCAACGAATGGCTCCATCGGACCCGGATCGTCCGATCTAACCGAGGCGCCTCGCAACAGCAACAACCACACAGGTGAAAAGTATATAAATGTCAGGGCTGGAAGGTCACTGACACCACCCTAGCTAGAAAGAAACGCATGCCCTCCCTGAGGTCCTCTCCCGTTTTTGGTTCACAACCGGGGTGCGAAACTCGCGAAGTAAACGTTACACAAAGCTACGCCACAAAGGCCGTGCTTTGATCATCACCTCAAGACTTTGCTTTTCAACAGAAGCCTCGATCAATTGCCACTTAGGCATGCCACACAGGCAATTCACTTCATGCGTTTGATATCCATCAATATATAACCCCTGAGCTCGTACGTCTCAGAGAAGGGCGTTAAGCAAGAGAATAAATTCTCCGCCGCCAAACAGATATATATTTAATAGAGATCAATCACACAGACTAAAATCCAATGTCAGACACACAGTCCATTTACAAGTCCGCTCTGGGTCTGAACGAAACCGGAGGCACCTAGTACCCCGCATATCCATCGATCTCCAAGTACGTTTGGACGATCACCAACTGTTTCCATCTTGGGTGTACAGCCCAATCAAGATCATCAGTAATCACCCAAACGACGTGAAGATTTCCGGTCTTCGACCACCGTCTTCATCTTCGACTAATCGTCGTATCAGTTATTCAGAATGGGATAAACCCGGTCTTTCCGAATAACTCGCGTATATTTTAAATAAGTGTTACACAAACACAACATACGCCTCATTCCAATTCATCAGTCACTAACCGTAAATTAATCAAGAGAATAATTCCCCAAATATTAACCCCGAAGGCCGAAACCAACATCAGATCAATATCCAGAAAATCATTCTGCTTGGCTAACCGACAGCTAGTTTCTAAATTTCACATTCATAGGGAAAGGTTCCCATTAATTTTATCAAAGATAAATCCCTTGAATTTATTCTCTAATCTATCCTTTTGAATTTTGATTCAACTAGTCGAGATTAACGAACCTTACCGAAGTAATCATTTGTTTTAATTTCCCAATCCCAACTTATTCATCCCATGAAGTAAAACTGGTCATACTTCATATCTAACACCACGGTGTTATCGGTAAATTCAATTACCATTTCACGTTCAAATCTAATTAAAGATTTAACTATCGCCTGGAGCAAAACTGGTGGTACTCCATTTTCAATCTTTTCAATCTAATTAAAGATTCATTAAAACTCCACTTAGTTTTAATCGTTAACTGGGTTAAAGAACCTATATCATTTAAAACACGGCCCACAATAAACCCAAAATCACATTCATTGATTATCGGGTTAAGGAACAAGTGTTATTTAAAACACTGTTCACGATAAACCCAAAAATCAATATCAATTCAATTCCAATTAAATATTATTTAATTGGTACACTTCATTAAATCTAAATAAAAAGATTTAATCTTTTCTCAACTGGGTTCAAGAACAGTGTTAGTCAAGACACCATTCACGACAAACCCAAATCACATTTGATATTAAATACAAGGCTCTGAATAGAAAATATCCCGGCTTATATTCAATATCAAATTCTACGACCAACAAATATCGTATTGGAAATGACGATATATATATCTATATCTTTCAAATTTCCATAACAACATCTGTATAATCATGAAATCCAACATCGAAATATTCCGAAGACAATTTCGATTCAAATCCATTCCAATGCAATCATTGGAAATTCTGGTTATTTTCAAAACCATTCAAATTCAATTTATTTATTTAAAAATAAATAGAATTATAATTCTAGTTCAAAACTAGTTCATTTCGATAAAAATTTATTTTTATCTTTTCAAATATGGAGTTTTTCATCCCAATTCTTTCTAAATCATTTCTTATGATTTTACACAAATTATTACTATTTTTAATAATTTTATCAAGGCCCGTACAATCGATTTCCACCAACAGCCATCAACTGCACTTACAGCGACCTTTTCCCAATTTGATTTGGACATAATTCCAAATCCAACCGTTAGATTTCTAATTTTTAATATTCGTTAGAAAGCTCTTTTCGATATGAACCCAACGGTTCCGGTTTTAGGAGAATCCGACGGTCGGATCTCCCGTAATATCCGTTCGAAGTCAATGGTCGAAATTCGCTAATTGCCGCGGTGCGGCGCGTTCTATTCAGGCCATTATGTTATATATATATAATATATAATATATACTTCGTCGATTTCAATTCAAAACGTGCTTTGTAAATCGTTTTTAAACTCATTTTCAAAACGGTTTCAACTTCATATTCAATTTCAAATCAAAATTGAATATTCCAATCTAAATTCATTTTAAATTCATTTCAAATTGATTTCAATTCAAATTGATTTCTAATTCAATTTCAGTTTGTTTTCAATTCAATTCAATTCAATTTCAATTCGAGTTCATTTCTATTCCATTTCAATTCGAATTCATTTATATTCAATTTCAATTCGAATTCATTTATATTCAATTTAAATTCGAATTCATTTCTATTCAATTTCAATTCGAATTCGTTTATATTCAATTTCAATTCAAATTTATTTATATTCAATTTCAATTCGAATTCATTTATATTCAAAAAAAAATCAGATTTTGAAATCACTTTCGATATTAATTATAAAATGAATAAAATCGATATAAATATCGTTCACGTCAAAATGGCGTCAATCTAACCAACACGGCTTCATATGTTTCTATTTTAAAATATTCTATTTCGAATATTTCTATCTCAAATATTTCTTTTCAAATATTTCCTTTTTCAAATATTCTATTTTCAAATATTTCTATTTCAAAGGTTTTTATTTTAAATATTTCTTTTTCGAAACTGGAATGAGGCCCAATCAATTACCATATAATGTTAATTATATGGATTTTCTACAACATATGTACATATCAACAACGATGAATAATCAACCATAATCCAAAGTGCATTCTACACTGTATAAGCATCAAATATAAATATTCAACGCTTATAACAGTCTGTCAATCAATCGATCGACATACAACTAAATAATCGGGATTAGTGTACGTCAAATATCATCCCAATACCCGTGTGGGGTTTCAAACAATCGAACACAGATTTTATTTGTGCAGTTGGGCGATGTGTAAAATTTATCGTCCCAATCAATGTCCTTCAAATAGATGTACATAAACAAACCGTCCGGTTTGTAAATGAATATTTATTTATTCACATTCACGTTAAAAATTATATTTTTAACGATCAAATTATTTTATTCAACCTATGAATATTCTATTCGGTTCATTTATTAAATAAAATGTTATCTTTATTTTTCTAACTTATTTTTAGAAAATTTCAGCGGCATAATGGCACGATACTAGGAACGGGACGAGGCCTAGCCTTATCCCCGATCTAGTGAAGGCCCACGCCATTCACACATTAATCAAATCAATTTCCGTTAAATTTACATTTAAATCACTATATTGAATTTTAAACGTACATTTCAAATTACCGGGGTCACATACTAACTAGAAAAATTCCAGAAAAATATTTTCTAGCTTCGTATTGACGATACGGTCCTAACAAAACTAGTTTCGTCGAATTCTGAGACCGTTTGAATAATGGCCAATTTCCAGTCGATTAAAATCAACTGAAACTGGTCAAACGCGTTTTCCTTTGCCACTCTCACATATTGATTCAAAAAATTATGAAATTTGAAACCTAGCAATAATTTGACACTGCGGATCCAACAAAAGTTGTTTCGTCAAAATCCGAGGTCGCTTGCAAAAATTCCATTTTTAAGGGCCTGAATTCCATAGCGACTATTCAGAATTTTCAACTGGACATATCTTTTGATTCCCATTATGAAATTTTGGTTTTTCGGATTCGTTGGAAAGATATTATCAATTAGATCCTATTATTTTTGGTTTTACTAAAATCAGGATTGTTTTGCACCCGGTACATCCAATTGAAGTTTGAAATCGAATTATCGAACTACCGCGCCATTTTCAATTCCTTTTATAATTAAAATAAATATTTATATTCTAATGACGACGTATATAATATATACGTTCGAATTCCATTCAAAATAAATTTCTCGTCGATATTATTTAAAATAATTCATTTTAAATATTCAAAATTCGCCAGAATTGCCAAAATAAAATTTTTAAACTGGCTTAGAACTTCCGGGTTGTTACAAAAGGCGAGCACGGCGAAGATTTCTACATATGAAGAGTCGCAATGTTTGGTTTAGCTTCTCCGTGAGAACTCCTCACTTTTATTTATTTTCTAGTTGAAATATATACTAGGATGCAGACGGTGTTAGCAGCACCCGACACCCATTGTCCACAGACCATGGACGACTTGTGTGATTGTTTGTGTTGTGAAATTTGACTGTTGATTGTGATGTAAATAATATATATATATATATATATATTCATGTGTTGAAATAATATATATATATATAATCATGTGTTGAAATAAAATATATATTCATGTGTTGAAACAAAATATATATATATATATATATTCATGTGTTGAAATAAAATATATATTCATGTGTTGAAATAATATATATATATATATATTCATGTGTTGAAATAAAATATATATATTCATGTGTTGAAATAATATATATATTCATGTGTTGAAATAAAATATATATTCATGTGTTGAAGTAAAATATATATTCATGTGTTGAAGTAAAATAAGTATTCATTTACAAATCGAAAGATTTGTTTATGTACACCGATTTGACTGATATTGATTGGGACGATAAATTTAACACATCGCTCAACTGCACAAATAAAATAAGATTTTGATTGATTGAAACCCCACACGGGTGTTGGGATGATATTGACGTACACTAATCCCAGTTGTTTAGTTGTATGTCAATCGATGGGTTGGCAGACTATTTAAGCGTAAATTATTTATATTTAATGCTTATGAAGTTGTGTGGTGCACTCTGGATGATGGTTGATGATTTATCGTTGCTATTATATACATGTGTTGTAGGGAATCCATATAATCAATGTTATAGGGTAATTGATTGGGCCTCATTCCAATTTGGAAAATAAGAAATATTATAAAAGAAAAATTCATGTGTCGAATAGAATAAAAATTCGTGTGTTGAATAGAATAAAAATTCATGTGTTGAATAGGATAAAAATTCATGTGTCGAATAGAAGAAAATATTCATTTTTTGAATAGAATAAAAATTCATGTGTTGAATAGAAGAAAATATTCATTTATTGAATAAAATAATGAAGTTATTGAAATATATAAAGCCGGGTTGGTTAGATATGCACCATTTTGACGCGAATGATATTTATATCGATTATATACGTTTTTATAATGATTATAGGAAAGGAAGTGATTTCAAAATATAATGTTTTGAAAATATTATCATTTGTATATCGATGATGTGGAATATTCAATTTTAATTCGAAATTGAATATGATGTTGAAATCGTTTCGAAAACGAATTTAAAACGATTTATAAAATACGTTTTAAAAGGAATCGACGAAATATATATAATATATATAATATATTTATATAATGACCTGAATAGAACGCGCCGCACCGCGACAGTTCGCGAATTTCGACCATTGACTTCGAATGGATATTACGGGAGATCTGACCGTCAGATTCTCCTAAAACCGGAACCGTTGGGTTCGTTTCGAAAAGTGCTTTCCAACGAATATTAGAGATTTGAAATCTAACAGTTGGATTTGGAATTATGTCCAAATCAAATTTGGAAAAGGCCGCTGTAAGGGTAGTTCGATGACCGTTGATGGAATTCGACTGTATGGGCCTTGATAAAATTATTAAAAATAGTGATAATTTATGTAAAATCAAAAGCAATGATTTGTGAAGAATTTAGATGAAAAATTCCAAATTTGAAAAGATAAAAATAGATTTTTATCGAAATGAACTAGTTTTGAACTAGAATTATAATCCCATTTATTTTTAAAATAAATAAAGTGGATTTGAAATGGGTTTGAAAGTAACCAGAATTTCCAATATATAAAGTGGAAATGGATTTGAATCAAAATTGTCTTCGGAATATTTCGATGTTGGATTTCGTGATTATACAGATATTGTTATGGAAATTTGAAAGATATATTTATATCGTTATTTCCAATACGATATTTGTTGGTCGTAGAATTTGATATTGAATATAAGCCAATATATTTTCGATTCAGAGCCTTGTATTTAATATCAAATGGGATTTGGGTTTGTCGTGAATGGTGTCTTCATTAACACTGTTCTAAAACCCAATTAAGAAAAAGATTGAATCTTTTTATTTAGATTTAATGAAGTATACCAATTAAATGATATTTAATTGGAATTGAATTTGGATTGATTTTTGGGTTTATCGCGAACTGTGTTTTAAATGACATTGGTTCTTTAACCCAGTTAAAGACAGGATATGATTTCCCAAGTTAAGCAATCATTAGTATTGATTTTTGGGAAGATTAAAACCAAGTGGAGTTTTAATGAATCTTTAATTAGATTGAAATGATCGAGGATGGAGTATCACCAGTTTTGCTCCAGACGATAGTTAAATCTTTAATTAGATTTGAACGTGAAATGGTAATTGAATATACCGATAACACCGTGGTGTTAGATATGAAGTATGACCAGTTTTACTTCATGGGATGAATAGGTTGGGATTGGGAAATTAAAACAAATGATTACTTCGGTAAGGTTCGTTAATCCCGACTAGTTTGGATAAACCATAATTTGGTTTGAATTGATATTCAATGGAAGATTAAAGAATAAATTTAAAGAATTTATCTTTGATAAAATTAATGGGAACCTTTCCCAAAGAATAAGAATATTTGAATAAAAGAATATTCTGAATTGGAATGAGGCGTATGTTGTGTTTGTGTAACACTTGCTTATCATATATGCGGGTTATTCAGAAATACTGGGTTTTTCCCATTGTGAATAACTGATTCGACGATGTGTCGAGGATGAAGACGGTGGTCGAAGACCTGAGGTCTTCATGTCGTTTGGATAGTTACTGATGATCTTGATTGGGCTGTACACCCAAGAGGAGGGAATCAGTTGGTGATCGTCTCGGCGTACTTGGAGATCGATTGATATGCGAGGTACAAGGTGCCTCCGGTTTCGTTCAGACCCAGAATGAACCTGTAAATGGACTGTGTGTCTGACATTGGATTTTATTCTGTATGATTTATTTCTATTAAATATATATCTTTTTGGCGGCGGAGAGTTTATTCTCTTGCTTAATGCCCTTCTCTGAGACGTAAGAGCTCAGAGGTTATATATTGATGGATGTCAATCGCATGGGGGTGAACTTCCTGTGTGGCATGCCTAAGTGGCAAATGATCAAGGCTTTTGTTGAAAAGAAGAGTCTTGTCGTTGATGATCAATGCATGGCTTGTGTGGCATAGCTTTGTGTAGCATTGATTCGCGAGCCTCACACACCAGTGTGAACTAGAAACGGGAGAAGGATCCAGGGAGAACGTGCGTCTCTTTCTTGCTAGAAGTGGCATCAGTGGTTTTATATGTCCTGACGAGTTTGACTTATGTGGTTGTTCGAATGTGAGGCGCCTTAGATATATCGGTCGATCCGGGACCGATGGAGTCATTGGACTCTTTTACGCCCCATAGGGCGGGGAGACGTAGTTTTCAGGGTTTTTTTTAATCCACATCGAGTGGACCTGCCCTATGGCTCCTAAAGGATGATGCGTTCTGGTCCTGAGACACGGGCTAGAGCGTCTCGAATTCGGTAAGGACGATCCCTTGCCTTGGTTCACAGATGGAAATCCCACTTCTAATATGTGACTTTGCGGTTTTGATTGTAGAGCCTAGTATGGCGACATAGTGGTATGAGGCACTTATGCCATCTATGATTGATACTTATGATTGAAATTGTTTTGACACTATACACTTATAGTAATAATAAAACATGAAATTTAGCGTATCAAGCATGCTTTGGCTATTATAAGGTAAAACCCTATCCTCCGTCTTGTGTTGCATTATGTGATGGGACCTGAGTCTTATAATAGCTTCATTGTTCTTTATTTAGCATTGCGCTGTAGTTTATGCACTGGTACTCTTTGGAGGAAACCCGTTCCGTGTTATACGGCGTGGTCCCTTGATTTACTTAACTTTAAAATAAAGACTAATAATTGTTTTAGTTCTCACACTAGTCACATGACTGACCTGGAGTTTATTGTTTTAACCTAAACTTTGGGTGCCCTTATTTTCGACACGGGCAGCTAATAGTTTTGGTTTTCCAGATTTATATTCACAGGATCCTGATTTACAGCTGAAGCGGTATTCAGAAAGCTCTGAATCCGTGTATCTTTTTTCAGTTGTGCTTTGTATTGTTTTTCCGCTGCGATGTATTTAAATGTAGTATAAATCTCTGATATTTTTCTGATGTATAATATTTATTCATAATCTTTATATTCTTGTATTCTGATGGAATTGTTGTAATAAGAAATGAAATGTTCTTCTGTCTGCGCTTTGATGTGGCTTGTTCTCAAAGCAATCCATGCTTTCCTTAGCGGGGAAGTTACGGGCTCTCACAGTTGGTATCAGAGCTTTGGTTTACAGAGATCGAAGAACAAGACACGTTAGAACCAAATGAAAGGATTCATCAGAAATTGGATTAGTAGAATCCAATGAGAATGACTCGTTGGAGATGGGATCAGTAGTATCCTAGAACGAGTGTGAAGAGTATATTTTTAAAATGAAAACAAAGTTTGTTTTGAAAATTTAAATTAATTATACGTATTTGCATATTTAGTTGTATTGATTTGGAACATCAAGTATATAAAGATTTTGTATATACGTCTGATCCATGTGTATTCGAAGATTTAATTTACTGGATAGATATAGAATCACAATCTAGTCGCCCAGAGATGATTTTGATGATGGAGCTCCTTCATTTGGATATATGTTCGTGTTTCGAAAGTGAGATATCTATATATTTCCAATTGACTGGTGTGAGAACCAAAGCTAGATAGGGCTTATTGTTGTGATTTGGCATCAAAAATTTGATTTTTGGACTATATATCAAAGTTTTGAATTTGAAAACCTAATCAACAAATTGATTGCGGATTGTGTTGTTTGATTAATTAAAATGTTGAACCTTTAGCCAAATTGAACCAAATAGTGAGTTGTGTTGAAAATTTGTCGCATTTGCATGCATATACATGTACTTACATTGAATAGGTCATAACAAGGAGGCTAGAGAAGAGGAATAAAATTGTTTGCCCGGCAAATAGGTACATGTTTATTGTATTTCTTTGGGTTTTGATGATTTTATGAGCCGATTGGCTAGCCACATGGCTAGCCGCTTGGCTGTTTCTTTTTATTTTTGGATTGGTGAGGGCCATGGGAGGCTATTTGAAATATCCCGAAGCTCCCGGTGTAGGGGAGGTTCTGGCGAAATTTTTCGAAAATTTAGGGTGCAAGCCAAATTTTTGAAAAATTTGAAAATTTCTTAGAAACTGAAAAGTTGAAGAACTTAAACCATAATGAAAATAATGAAAGTTGAGTTGGTTTGTAAAACAACTTTCGGCTTCGTTCCTATTCGGGGAAGAAAAGTTTAAGTAGGGGAGATTGAAATAACCCGGAAATCTGAGCCAATTTAAATTTTTTATTTTGGCGATTTTAATGAATTTTGAATATTTAAAATGAATTATTTTAAATAATAATGACGGAAAATATATTTTCGACGAAGTTGAAACGAATAAATTTATTTTAATTATATAATGAGCCTGAAATGCCGAGGTAGTTTGAAAATTTGATTTCAAATTTCAAATGAATATACAGAATTCGTTTTAAGTCGGAAATGAACGAAACCAGAAATATTTGAATCTGTTTAATCATATCTTTCTAACGGTTGTAAGAAACTGAGATTTCACTTTATAGAGTGTAAGATATGTCCAGTTTAAAATTCAGAATAGTCACTGTTGAATTTTTATATATTTTAATATATATAAAGGTCCTTGAAAATGGAAATTTTGCAAACGACCTCTGTTTTCGATGAAACCACTTTTGTTGGATCCGGAATGTCAAGTTATTGCTTGATTCCAAAATTCCTAATTTTCTGAATCAATATATGAGTGTGGGGAAGTAAAACGTGTTTTGACAGTTTTAGTCAATTTCGATCGACCAGAAAATGGTCATTTTTCAAACGGTCGCAGAATTTGACGAAATTAGTTTTGTTAGGACCGTATCGTCAGTACAAAGCTAGAAAATATTTTTCTGGAATTTTTAGAGCCCGTATGTGACCCCAGTAAATTGAAATGTGCATTTAAATTAAATATGTATTGATTTATATTCTAATTTAAACGAAAACTGACCGAAACAGTCGAATTGGCTTGCGAAACATATCCCATTGTGTTCGGAACGGGGGTAATTGGCTGGGGGCAACCGTCGGTGGGTTCGACTTAAGGTTCATTTGGAGATCGAAGAATAATAAGAAAATCTAAATAAAATATTATAAAAATAATTATATAACTCCAAACCCCCTCCCTCTTCTCTATCTTCAGTCAACCAACGACAATATATAAAAAAGAAAAAAAAAGAGGGAAATTGCGATTTACTCCCCGTCGCGCCCCTTTGACGATCGATCGCCCCCACCCCCCAAGTGGCGGTTGCCTCCTTCTCCCTCATCCACGTCCTCCACTCGAGAAACCCCCCCTCGCCCAGTTCAAGGACCGCACCCCCTTTTTCTCCGGATCGATACGCCACCGCCCGAATATTGCCACCATCGTGATGCCATTGGAGGCGCCCACCACCGCGATGACAACTGCCCCCTCCTTCCGCCTTGCCGTCAGCCTTTCCCCCCCTTTTTCGATTCAGTCAGCAAAGTTTTCTCCCCTCTCCTTCAATTGCTAAGGTGAAAGTTATATTTTGATTACAGGCAAGTTTATATTTTTATTTAGTAAAAATTAGATTTTTGGTTACCAAAAAGATTATATTTTTAACACAGAGAAAGGTTAGATTTTTATACATAAAAGGATTTTGTTTTCTTTATAAAAAGATTAGATTTTTAAGAATAAAAATATGATTTTTATATTATAAAAAGAATAAAAATATGATTTTCATATTATAGAAAGAATAAAAATATGATTTTTATATACTAGAAAATATAAAAATGTGATTTTTATATGAGTGGCGATATAAAAATATAATCTTTATTAGAAGAAGAGTGACATAAAATATAATTTTTATTATGAAGTTAGCGTGATAAAAGTATGATCTTTATTATATGAACACCGTTATAAAAGTAGAATTTTTATTTATATAGTAGCGGTATAAAAATAGAATTTTTATCTATATAGTAGCGGTATAAAAATAGAATTTTTATCTATATAGTAGCGGTATAAAAATGTGATTTTTATCCATATAGCGTAGTTATAAAAATGGGATTTTTATATACATGACAACAATATAAAAATGCGAATTTTATATATGTAGTGGATACGGTGGACGAAAGTGACAAAAGGCGAGCACGGCGAAGATTTCCACATATGAAGAGTCATGACATTTGGTTTAGCATCTCGGTGAGAACTCCTCACTTTTATTTATTTTCTAGTTGAAATATATACTAGGATGCAGACGGTGCTTAGCAGCACCCGACACCCGTTGTCCACAGACCAAGGACGACTTGTGTGATTGTTTGTGTTGTGAAATTTGACTGTTGATTGTGATGTGAATAATATATACATTCATGTGTTGAAATAATATATATATATATATATATTCATGTGTTGAAATAAAATATATATATATTCACGTGTTGAAATAAAATATATATTCATATGTTGAAATAATATAGATATATATATATATATATTCATGTGTTGAAATAAAATATATATTCATGTGTTGAAATAATATATATATATATATGTATTCATGTGTTGAAATAAAATATATATTCATGTGTTGAAATAAAATATATATTAATGTGTTGAAGTAAAATATATATTCATGTGTTGAAGTAAAATAAATATTCATTTACAAATCGAAAGATTTGTTTATGTACACACCGATTTGACTGATATTGATTGGGACGATAAATTTTATACGTCGCCCAACTGCACAAATAAAATAAGTGTTTGATTGATTGAAAACCCACACGGGTGTTGGGATGATATTGACGTACACTAATCCCGATTGTTTAGTTGAATGTCAATCGATGGGTTGACAGACTGTTTAAGTGTAAATTATTTATATTTAATTCTTATGCAGTTGTGTGGTGCACTCTGGATGATGGTTGACGATTTATCGTTGCTATTATATACATGTGTTGTAGGGAATCCATATAATTAACGTTATATGGTAATTGATTGGGCCTCATTCCAATTTGGAAAATAAGGAATATTATAAAAGAAAAATTCATGTGTTGAGTAGAATAAAAATTCATGTTTTGAATAGAATAAAAATTCATGTGTCGAATAGAAGAAAATATTCATTCGTTGAATAGAATAAAAATTCATGTGTTGAATAGAAGAAAATATTCATTTGTTGAATAGAATAACAAAGTTATTGAAATATATAAAGCCATGTTGGTTAGATATGCGCCATTTTGATGCGAACGATATTTATATCGATTATATTCGTTATTATAATGATTATAGGAAAGGAAGTGATTTCAAAATATAACGTTTTGAAAATATTATCATTTGTATATCGATGATGTGGAATATTCAATTTTGATTCGAAATTGAATATGAAGTTGAAATTGTTTCGAAAACGAATTTAAAACGATTTATAAAATACGTTTTAAAAGGAAATCGACGAAATATATATAATATATATTATATATATATATATATAATTGCCTGAATAGAACGCGCCGCGCCGCGGCAGTTCGCGAATTTTCACTATTGACTTCGAATGGATATTACGGGAGATCCAGCCATCGGATTCTCCTATAACCAGAACCGTTGGGTTTGTATCAAAAAGAGATTTCTAACGAATATCAAAGATTCGAAATCTAACGGTTGGATTTGGAATTATGTCCAAATCAAATTTGGAAAAGGTCTGTGTAAGTGCAGTTCAATGGCCGTTGATGGAAATCGACTGTACGGGCCTTGATAAAATTATTAAAAATAGTAATAATTTGTGTAAAATCATAAGAAATGGTTTGGAAACACGAATAATTTATATAGTCTATATATGTGATAAAAATTTTATTTTTACCTTATGTATGAACTATATAAAATAATCGTGTTTTAGAATAAATTGTTTTACAACAAAATCACATTTTTATTATATATATGAATTGTTAAAAATAGTGATGTGTGGAAATAAATATCTGTTGGATAAAAATATCATTTTTTTAAATATATGAAGTGGATAGGGTTTTGAAATCGAAGATTGAATTATATTTATTTATATATATAAATATAATTAAATTAAATCGAATAACGACGCTGCAGTTCGTATTTTGAAATCGTAACTTCAAACGATTATACCGGGAGATCCGACCGTCGGATTTTCCCAAAACTGAAATCTTTGGATTCGTTTTGAAAAGATCTTTCCAATGATATAAAATTTGTGAAGATCTAGCGGTTAGATTTTCAGATATATGTAAATCAAATCTGAAGAAAAATAGCGCCACGACCGAGTTATGGCCTGAAGCGTTGTTTGAATGAATTGGCTATTTAAAAAAAATAGCGATAAATCGTGATAAAATATTATAAACGATATGGAATGGAAATAAACTGAATTTGCTCGGTTTATTTGAGATTTGATTGTGGAATGTGTTTGGAGTGAGAATTACATTAAAGAATAGAACTATTGATGTCGAATAATTTAACCATTGAAATGCATTGATTTGAAATTCTAAATATACATGAATTATTTGAAAAGGCTGAGTTAATTCTCATTTCAAATAATTGGTCGATGGTTAGAAGTCGAAGACATGAAGACTGTGCAAGACCGATGATCTTCACGTTGAATGGAGGGGTGCTACTGATGCTCATGATAGGAGTAGCTACCTTTAAGGGGCTGAAGTGGTAGCCGTCCGGACGTACTTGTTGATTGTACGGATATGCAAGGTATAAGGTGCCTCTGGTTTCGTTCACACCCAGAACGAACTTGTAAATGGACTGTGTGTTTGACATTGGATTTTGTTCTGTGTTGATTGATCTCTATTAAATATGTATCTGTTTGGCGGCGGAGAATTTATTCTCTTGCTTAACGCCCTTCTCTGAGACGTACGAGCTCAGAGGTTATATATCAATAGAAATCGGTCGCATGGAGTGAATTGACTATGTGGCATGCCTAAATGGCAGATGATCAAGGCTTCTGAAAAGCGAAGTCTTGTGGTTGATGATCAAAGCACGGCCTGTGTGACATAGCTTTGTGTATAACGTGAATTCGCGAGCCTCACACCCCGGTATGAACCAGAAACGGGAGAGGACGACAGGGAGGATATACGTCTCTTTCTAGCTAGAGGTGGTATTAGTGACCACCAACCCTGACATTTATATTATTTTCACCTGTGTGGTTATTGGAATGCGAGGTACCTCGGAAATGGAGTCATTGGGCTCATTTACGCCCCATAGGGTAGGTAGACGTATGGTCCAGGGTTTAAATTTAATCCACATCGGTGGACCGACCCTGTTGTTCCAAGCTGTGCAGTTAAAGCGCTTAGCGGTTCTATAGCGGCGGAGGTGCAAAAAGGTGTAGCAGGGATAAAGCGAGGAAATAGCGGGGCTATAGCGGAGGCACAAAAAGGTTCATTATATGTAAAACCAAATATTTGAAAGTTAATTAATTATCATTTTACATTATATGTGTATAAGAAACTAATATAAATTAATCTTATATAACTAAATCAAGGAATATCATAGTTATGCATACAAAATTTAATGAGGGTAATTGATTGTTAGCATATGTTAGGCACATATGCCTTAAATTTAGCCCTTTACGCTAAATTTACTGAATTTTTAAAAAAGAGAACTAGTCAAATCACACTCTATATATTAATACTGCTAAAGAAGACGCTAAAATGTGTTGATTTAGCGGATGCAGCGGAAAATAGCGGGGCTAGAAGCGGATCTATTGTTCATCAGCGCTAAATTGAAATAGCGTAGCGGTTAAAGAGCGCTATGGGCTATAGCGGGGATATTGCGGGGCTTTAGCGGGGCTTTAGTGGGGCTTTAACTGCATAGGTTCCAAGGGCCCACCTGTGTCTAGGTCCTGAGACATGGGCTAGATTGTCTCTAATTCGGTAAGGACGATCCCTTGCCTTGGTTCATGACGGAAATCCAATTTCCAAATATGACATTGTGCGGTTTTGATTGTATACCTATATATGGCTACAAAGTGGTATGGGGCATTAATGCGTCTATGATTGATACTTATGATAGAAATTGTTTTGAAACATATAAACACTAGCAATAATATCAAATGATTTGTTTTGTTCGTATCAAGCATGTTTTGGCCATTATAAGGTAAAACTCTATCCTCCGGTTTGTGTTGCATTGTGTGATGGGAATTGTGTCTTATAATGGCATCATTTTTATAAAAAGCATTGCGATATTTAAAAGATTTACTTGTTTTAAAGCACTGGCAATCCAATGGAGTAAACCCGTTCCGCGAAAGTGGCGTGGTCCTGTGATTGGCCATATATTAAAGTAAGTTAGTAGATTTCTCATACCAGTCCCA
The DNA here is from genome assembly GCA_030737875.1 of Allium sativum. Taxonomy (NCBI): domain Eukaryota; kingdom Viridiplantae; phylum Streptophyta; class Magnoliopsida; order Asparagales; family Amaryllidaceae; genus Allium; species Allium sativum. The sequence goes on along the minus strand of CM060923.1, from coordinate 319,840,725 downwards.
TGACTGACTCGTAGTTTGTTTCAGTTGCAAACTCGGGTGCCCTTTTTCTACACGGGCAGCCTTGTATTCAGGTTTTAGCAGGCTCTTTATGGATAGTTGGAGCTGAAGATGGATTCTATCATTTATCTCTTTTTATGCTGTTCAGCTCCTATTGTACATATTATGTTTTGTTTTTCTGTTGTAGACATTTATGTATAGCTGAACTGTATTTTGTATAAGTATGATCCTGTATACTGTGTAACTCTGATGATTATGTTTATCCATTGTATTCTATTGTACATTATCTGGTGTATTTATTTATTTCTGTTCTGCTGTTATCTGTTTATGTGTTATATTACAAGGATTACCCTTGCCACCGTGGAATGGGGTTTGGGGTCATCACAAACGTGGTATCAGATCTTGGTTTCAACATTTCTCGAAATCCGTGCAGCGATTCGTCGATCGATCTTCACCGCGAGGAAGAGGGAGGAGAGGCGCCTGAACGGAGGGTGGAGGCGGCCAGTTCGAACCCCCAGGCGAAGCACGGCGGCGGTTCGAAGTTCCGGTCTTTGAGAGGCTGGATCTCGACGATGGAGCAACGATACGAGGCGCTCCTTATATGGATTTGAAGCTCTCGTGATGCTCTTCAAAATCTTCAACTGGATCGAAGGCTATCGGTGCGTGGATTGATCGGAAAGTGGCCGGGAAGGGGTGAATAGTTTCCATCGTCGATCGTGTTAACGGGGGGGGGGGGGGTTAGATTTTTTTATTTATATTTTTAACTTATGAAAGAATTTATTTGATTAGCCCGTGATCTATATATTTCAAAAATTAGGGTATTCTCCAAACGAACTCCAATCCAAACCCAACGACTCTCATCCCAAGCTAAATACCCCCATTCCGAACACAATGGGATATGTTTCGTAGGCCCTTTTGACTATTCCAGTTAGTTTTCCTTCAAATTAAAATATAAAAATTCAATATTTGATTTGAACGTACATTTCAATTTTCCAGGGACAAATACTGATCCCAAAAACTCCAGAAAAATAAATCTAGCTATGTTTTGATGCTACGGTCCCAAAAAAACTAGTTTCATCGAATTGTGAGACCGTTTGAAAAATGGTCATTTTCTGGTCGATCCAATTTAACTTAAATCAACCAAACACATTTTCATTCGCCACGCTCACATATCAACTTTAAAATTTATGGAATTTGAAACCTAGCAATATTTTGACATCCCGAATCCAACAAAAGTGGTTTCGTCGAATTCTGAGGTCGTTTGCAAAATGTCTATTTTTGAGGGCTATATATTTTCTATAGCGACCTTTCTGAAAATTCATTTGGCCATAACTTTTGATTCCCGCTACAAAACTTTGATTTTTCAGATTCGTTAGAAAGATATTCATAAACAAATTTAAATATTTTTGGTTTCACTAAAATCCGTTTTATTTTGCACCTAGTACAGTCCGTCAAAGTTCGAATTCAAAATTTGAAATTGTCGCTACATTTCAGACCTTGTTTATAATTTAAAATAAATATATTTATTTTCAAACATCGATTCAAACATACTTTTCGTTGTTATTATTTAAAATAATTTATTTTAAATATTTAAAATCCATTAAAATAGCCAAATTAAAATTTTCAAACTGGTTCAGATTTTCCGGGTTGTTACAATCTCCCCCACTTAAAACTTTTCGTCCCCGAAAAGGAACGAAGTCGAAAGTTGTTTAATTAACCAACTCAACTTTCCTTTTGGCTTTCATTCTTCAACTTTTCAGCTTCTAAGAATTTTCAAATTCTTCAAAAATTTGGCTAACACCCTAAATTTTCGAAAAATTTCGCCATAACCTCCTTTGCACGGGGAGGGGTTTGGAAATTTATTGGGTCGTATCCGGTACCCAATAAATCCTAATAAGAGTGCACATATTTATAGTGATATATTCCAGAGTCCACAGGGGAGTGTGTATAGATCATAACTGCAGAGAATAAATTCTCATCACCCTATAAATGGTTTTGTGCCTTAATGGCCAGAGAGACGTGTTTATTGTCATCTCCAGACCCGCGTGGGGGTTTTATTAATCTGGAAATTCACCGTTATATTTTATATGGCCCATATCAGTCATCAGTTCAACCTATAATATATAGTCATCGCCATACAACCCTCTCGCTCATATGGTAAATCTTCAACCTTGTCACACAAGCTCCAAACGCTTATGTGGTATATGATGAAGTATGCCTATCTTCAAGAAGTATGCCATGTAGTGTAGTTCAAAATTAATTCTTACTATCCTATGGCGACGTTTATTATTACACACAGAACAAACAACACTCCGCATCCAATGGCATTCACAGGAGTTGATACAATAATAAAATGGCGCATCCAACTCATTAAGGTTTACCTATTTGTCGGGCGCGCAAATAAATTCTTTACTCAACAACTAATCCATTACCTGTTCAAACATATATAATGCACGTGTATATATTTCTATCTATTTTTAAATCAGTTCAATATGTGATTTAATTACATAGATTTACCATTCATTCATTGATTAAATTAGCCATCATTCTAATAATTTGGTTAATCAAATTAACAATCACACAACACAAACAACAATTAATTTGTTTTTAACTTTTCACAAAAATACTAATTAATTCATATACTCTTTTGAAAACATTCAGACTATATAATTAAAAATTTTACATTGTTGAACTATAGAATTTCTTCCTCTGTTTCTACCACTCATTTTTTCAATGTCTGCAAATAGCAGACAAAGTGTCAGGTCAACAGAAAAGATAGTATAAGACATAGAGATATATACTTGAATGTAAATGTGTCTATTGGGGTGTATTTCATTCCGCTATACTCATACTAGGATATTATTGATCCTATCTGTAATGAGTTATTCATCCTAGAACACTACTGGTTCTACCTCTGACCAGTTCGTTAATATGTTATATTCCAGAACTAAGCTTAAACAAAGCTCTGAAACCAACTATGAGAGCCCGTAACTTCCCCGGTAAGGAAAGCACGGATTGCTTTCAGAACAAGCCACATTAAAATGCAGACAGAAAACATTTCATTGCTTATTACAACAATTCCATCAGAATACAAGAATATACAGAGTACGAATAAATATTATACATCAAAAAAATATCAGAGATCTAAATTACATTTAAATACATCGCAGCGGAAAAACAATACAAAGCACAACTGAAAAAAGATACACGGATACAGAGCTTTCCGAATACCGCTTCAGCTGTAAATCAGGATCCTGTGAATATAAATCTGCAAAACCAAAACTACTAGCTGCCCGTGTCGAAAATAAGGGCACCCAGAGTTTAGGTTAAAACAATAAACTCCAGGTCAGTCATGTGACTGGTGTGAGAACTAAAACAGCTATTAATCTTTATTTTAAAGTTAGGTAAATCAAGGGACCATGCCGTATAATACGGAACGGGTTTCCTCCTAAGAGTACGAGTGCATAAACAACATCGAAATGCTAAATAAAGAACAATGAAGCTATTATAAGACCCAGGTCCCATCACACAATGCAACACAAGCTGGAGGATAGGGTTTTACCGTAAAATAGCAAAAGCATGCTTGACACGCTAAATTTCATGTTTTATTATTACTATTAGTGTATAGTGTCAAAACAATTTCAATCATAAGTATCAATCATAGACGGCATAAGTGCCCCATGCCACTATGTCACCATACTAGGCTCTACAATCAAAACCACAAAGTCACGTATTGGAAGTTAGATTTCCATCTGTGAACCAAGGCAAGGGATCGTCCTTACTGAATTCAAGACGCTCTAGCTCATGTCTCAGGAATAGAACGCATCGTCCCTTAGGAGCCACAGGGTCGGTCCACTCGATGTGGATTAAACAAAACCCTGAACACTACGTCCCCCCGCCTTATGGGGCGTAAATGAGTCCAATGACTCCAACGGTCCCGGATCGACCGATATATCCAAGGCGCCTCATATTCCAACAACCACATAAGTCAAACTTGCCAGGGCGTGTAAAACCACTGACGCCACTTCTAGCTAGAAAGAGACGCACATTCTCCCTGGATCCTTCTCCCGTTTCTGGTTCACACCGGTGTGTGAGGCTCGCGAATCAACGCTACACAAAGCTATGCCACACAGGCCTTGCTTTGATCATCAACCACAAGACTCTACTTTTCAACAAAAGCCTTGATCATTTGCCACTTAGGAATGCCACACAGGCAGTTCACCCCATGCGATTGATATCCATCAATATATAACCTCTGAGGTCGTATGTCTCAGAGAAGGGCATTAAGCAAGAGAATAAATTCTCCGCCGCCAAACAGATATATATTTAATAGAAATCAATCACACAGAATAAAATCCAATGTCAGACACACAGTCCATTTACAAGTTCGTTCTGGGTCTGAACGAAATCGGAGGCACCTTGTACCTCGCATATCCATCGATCTCCAAGTATGCCTGGACGATCACCAACTGATTCCCTCCTCTTGGGTGTACAGCCCAATCAAGATCATCAGTAATTATCCAAACGACGTGAAGACCTCTGGTCTTCGACCACCTTCTTCATCCTCGACACATCGTCGAATCAGTTATTCAGAATGGGATAAACCCAGTCTTTCTGAATAACCCGCGTATATGATAAACAAGTGTTACACAAACACAACATACGCCTCATTCCAATTCAGAATATTCTTTTATTCAAATATTCTTAATCTTTGGTAAAGGTTCACATTAATTTTATCAAAGATAAATTCTTTAAATTTATTCTTTAATCTTCCTTTGAATATCAATTGAAACCAAATTATGGCTTATCCAAACTAGTCGGGATTATCGAAGCTTACCGAAGTAATCATTTGTTTTTATTTCCCAATCCCAACCTATTCATCCCATGAAGTAAAACTGGTCATACTTCATATTTAACACCACGATGTTATCGACAAATTCAATTACCATTTCATGTTCAAATCTAATTAAAGATTTAACTATCGCCTGGAGCAAAACTGGTGATACTCCATCCTCGATCATTTCAATCTAATTAAACATTCATTAAAACTCCACTTGGTTTTAATCTTCTCAAAAATCAATACTAATGATTGCTTAACTTGGGAAATCATATCCTATCTTTAACTGGGTTAAAGAACCAATGTCATTTAAAACACAGTTCACGATAAACCTAAAAATCAATCCAAATTCAATTCCAATTAAATATCATTTAATTGGTATACTTCATTAAATCTAAATATAAAGATTTATTCTTTTTTTCAACTTGGTTTAAGAACAGTGTTAATGAAGACACCATTCATGACAAACCTAAATCCCATTTGATATTAAATACAAGGCTCTGAATAGAAAATATGTCGGTTTATATTCAATATCAAATTCTACGACCAATAAATATCTTATTGGAAATAACGATATAAATATATCTTTCAAATTTCCATAACAATATCTGTATAATCACGAAATCCAACATTGAAATATCTTGAAGCTCCCAGTGTAGGGGAGGTTACGGCGAAGATTTCTACATATGAAGAGTCGCGGCGTTTGGTTTAGCTTCTCGGTGAGAACTCCTCACTTTTTTTTATTTTCTTGTTGAAATATAAACTAGGATGCAGACGGTGCTTAGCAGCACCCGACACCCATTGTCCACAGACCATGGACGACTTGTGTGATTGTTTATGTTGTGAAATTTGACTGTTGATTGTGATGTGAATAATATATATATTCATGTGTTGAAATAATATATATATTCATGTGTTGAAAAAGAATAAAAATTCATGTGTTGAATAGAATAAAAATTCATCTGTTGAATAGAAGAAAATACTCATTTGTTGAATAGAATAAAAATTCATGTGTTAAGTAGAAGAAAATATTCATTTGTTGCATAGAATAACGAAGTTATTGAAATATATAGAGCCGTGTTGGTTAGATATGCGCCACTTTGACGCGAACGATATTTATATCGATTATATTCGTTTTTATAATGATTATAGGAAAGGAAGTGATTTCAAAATATAACGTTTTGAAAATATTATCATTTGTATATCGATGATGTGGAATATTCAATTTTGATTCGAAATTGAATATGAAGTTGAAATCGTTTCGAAAACGAATTTAAAACGATTTTTAAAATACGTTTTAAAAGGAAATCGACGAAATATGTATAATATATATATTATATATAATGGCTTGAATAGAACGCGTTGCGCCGGAATAGTTCTCGAATTTCGACCATTGACTTCGAATGGATATTACGGGAGATCCGACTGTCAGATTCTCCTAAAACTGGAACCTTGGGTTCGTATCGAAAAGAGCTTTCCAACGAATATTAGAGATTTGAAATCTAACGGTTGGATTTGGAATTATGTCCAAATCAAATTTGGAAAAGGTCGTAGTAAGGGCAGTTCGATGACCGTTGATGGAATTCGACTGTACGGTCCTTGATAAAATTATTTAAAATAGTAATAATTTGTGTAAAATCATAAGAAATGATTTGTGAAGAATTTAGATGAAAAATTCCAGATTTGAAAAGATAAAAATAGATTTTTATCGAAATGAACTAGTTTTGAACTAGAGTTATAATACCATTTATTTTTAAAATAAATAAAGTGGATTTGAAATGGTTTTAAAAGTAACCAGAATTTCCAATGTATAAAGTGGAAATGGATTTGAATCGAAATTATCTTCAGAATATTTTGATGTTGGATTTCATGATTATACAGACATTGTTATGGTAATTTGAAAGATATATTTATATCGTTATTTCAAATACGATATTTGTTGGTCGTAGAATTTGATATTGAATATAAACCGATATATTTTCTATATAGAGCCTTGTATTTAATATCAAATGGGATTTGGGATTGTCGTGAATGGTGTCTTCATTAACACTGTTCTTAAACCCAGTTGAGAAAAAGATTAAATATCTTTATTTAGATTTAATGAAGTATACCAATTAAATGATATTTAATTGGAATTGAATTTGGAATGATGTTTGGGTTTATCGTGAACTGTGTTTAAAATGACATTAGTTCTTTAACTCAGTTAAAGACAGGATATGATTTCCCAAGTTAAGCAATCATTAGTATTTATTTTGGGAAGATTAAAACCAATTGGAGTTTTAATGAATCTTTAATTAGATTGAAATGATCGAGGATGGAGTATCACTAATTTTGCTCCAGGCGATAGTTAAATCTTTAATTAGATTTGAACGTGAAATGGTAATTGAATTTACCAATAACACCGTGGTGTTAGATATGAAGTATGACCAGTTTTACTTCATGGGATGAATAGGTTGGGATTGAGAAATTAAAACAAATGATTACTTCGGTAAGGTTCGTTTATCCCGACTAGTTTGGATAAACCATAATTTGGTTTGAATTGATATTCAAAGGAAGATTAAAGAATAAATTTAAAAAATTTATCTTTGATAAAATTAATGGGAACCTTTCCCAAATAATAAGAATATTTAAATAAAAGAATATTCTGAATTGGAATGAGGCGTATGTTGTGTTTGTGTAACACTTGTTTATCATATACGCGGGTTATTCAGAAAGACCAGGTTTATCCCATTCTGAATAACTGATTCGACGATGTGTCCAGGATGAAGACGGTGGTCGAAGACCAGAGGTCTTCAGGTCATTTGGATAATTACAGGTGATCTTGATTGGGTTGTACACACAAGAGGAGGGAATCAGTTGGTGATCGTCCAGGCGTACTTGGAGATCGATGGATATGTGAGGTACAACGTGCCTCCGGTTTCGTTCAGACCCAGAATGAACTTGTAAATGGACTATGTGTCTGACATTGGATTTTATTCTGTGTGATTGATTTCTATTAAATATATATCTGTTTGGCGGCGGAGAATTTATTCTCTTTCTTAACGCCCTTCTCTGAGACGTACGAGCTCAGAGGTTATATATTGATGGATATCAATCGCATGGGGTGAACTGCCTGTGTGGCATGCCTAAGTGGCAAATGATCAAGGCTTTTGTTGAAAAGCAGAGTCTTGTGGTTGATGATCAAAGCACGGCCTATGTGGAATAGCTTTGTGTAGCGTTGATTCGCGAGCCTCACACGCCGGTGTGAACCAGAAACGGGAGAAGGATCCAGGGAGAACGTGCGTCTCTTTTCTAGCTAGAAGTGGTATTAGTGGTTTTACACGCCCTGGCAAGTTTGACTTATGTGGTTATTGGAATCGAGGAGCCTCGGATATATCGGTCGATCCGGGACTGATGGAGTCATTGAACTCATTTACGCCCTATAGTGCGCGGAGACGTAGTGTTCAGGGTTTTGTTTAATCCACATCGAGTGGACCGGTCCTGTGGCTCCTAAGGGATGATGCGTTCTGTTCCAAAGACATGGGCTAGAGCGTCTCGAATTCAGCAAGGACGATCCCTTCCTTGGTTCACAGATGGAAATCCAACTTCCAATATATGACTTTGCGGTTTTGATTGTAGAGCCTAGTATGGTGACATAGTGGTATGGGGCACTTATGCCATCTATGATTGATACTTATGATTGAAATTGTTTTGACACTATACACTTATAGTAATAATAAAACATGAAATTTAGCGTATCAAGCAAGCTTTGGCTATTATAAGGTAAAACCCTATCCTCTGGCTTGTGTTGCATTGTGTGATGGGACCTGGGTCTTATAATAGCTTCATTGTTCTTTATTTAGCATTGCGTTATTGTTTATGCACTGGTACTCTTGGGAGGAAACCCGTTCCTTGTTATACGGCGTAGTCCCTTTATTTTCCTAACTTTAAAATAAAGATTAATAAATGTTTTAGTTCTCACACCACTCACATGATTGACCTGGAGTTTATTGTTTTAACCTAAACTCTGGGTGCCATTATTTTCGACACGGGCAGCTAGTAGTTTTGGTTTTGCATATTTATATTCACATGATCCTGATTTACAGCTAAAGCAGTTGTAACACCCCACCTCCGTTAAGGTCACTCACAAAGGGAATACCTTAACTTTGATGGAGCGTTTAGTAGACAGAACAGAAATTTACAAGACAGATAAAACAGTACTTGAAAATTTTATAACTTTATTACAACAGAAACCGAAATAAGTTTGGTTACATCTTTTCAAATCACAATATCAGAATTCAAGTACAAAATATCGGTCTTGTACAAAAGCCTTCAGAATGCATAGTTTTTAAAGTCGTAATCCCCAACATAAACTGCCATGGAAAGATAGAGCCAAGGCCAAGCGATACTTCAAGCAGAGAAAATCCGAATCAAGCTCCTATATTTCCACCCTAAAAACCTGGGGGGGGGGGGGCAAATGAAAGAAAAGGGGCGAAAACAAGCAAGGTCAGACATAAAGTCTGGCAAGTCCAGTGACTTTCAGCATATGAACAGATAATAATATCATGATATGAAAATAAAGCTGGATAAGAGACAACAGCAACATGAGTAACTTGTATACTTAAGTTAAATAGAAGAAACATAATGATATAGCCCAAGTTATGTTTCTTACTTCTATGCACTAATACTAGTATAACAGGATTAGGTGTTACCCTAATGTCTAAACTGAAACAGAAACGGAGCATAATAATCTATACAGAAACAGAATGCCATTAATGGGCCTTTACCACCCCAACAGACAGAAGGTGCATAAACGGAATCAGAGACGGAAGCAGAATAATCCCTACGGAAACAGAATGTTAGAATTAGGTGTACACTAGTAAATGGGCCTTTACCACCCCAACAGACGGTACCACGCAAAAACAGACAGGTGTTACCACCCAACAAAAACAGATGGCACCCCAATGGAAATAGACAGAACTAAGTGTAACTGAGATCTACCCCAAGCGATCAACTCCCTAAGGCATAAATACCCTGTGCCAGCCCTACAGAAGGGTGTATCACTCCCTAAAGTGGCAACCTTTGAATGACACAGACCTATTTATAGATGTCACGGCGTCTTACATCCTCAGAGGTAGACCGGGATCCATGTACGCACATGACCCGGTTGGAACGCACTATCAACACCCCTCGCCATTATCAGAATGAACCGCTTATAATTAGTTCAGTAAGCGTGCCCGGACCCTACCTACTGTTGGGTCATAGTTTTGATACCAGAAAGGGTTACTGACTAATATGTGTCCCAAACAACAGATGACACAAGTATTTTCCCACCTAACCTTGTGTCCCCAGACTAATGGGTTTCATATTAACTTGTTTACAAGTTTTTAGACCTATAGAGTTCAGATCAACTAGTTCACAGATCAGAAAATCAAGTCAATAGGTTTTCAGACTAACGGATCAGATGTACAGTTTCAACAGACTTACAGATTGTCTAACTTTGTATTGGGCCTACAGATTCACGAAACCGGTTTATTAATTCATCAGTCCAGTTGGTTTAGCCCTATCCACCCAATACATTTTAGACATCATATTTATCTCAAATTTGCATTAATTAAATATTAATGCGCAGACCTCTCACATTAGGTCGGCAGCTTGTGGCCGCTGGATAAGCTGGGCGTTTCCGGGCAGAATTCTGCCACAAGCCAGACCTAACCTCGTGTCCAAGCATATTTAGTTATGCCTACGACCTCTCACATTAGACTAGCAGTTTGCGGTTGTTGGTTAAACCGGTTGGGTCCGGGCAGGCTTCTACCGCAAACATGAGTCTAACCTCGTGTCACAGCATTTTTATTATAACCGGTTTATTCCATTACAAACTATACAAATATCAGACTAATTATGTCAATTTAACAGATTTGACTTCTTTTCAAGTCGCAGCAGATTAATCAAATTAACATGTTTTACTCAATCTTAGATCAGTCTACGGATTTTCATACACGAATTACAATCATTCAGCTTTCCAACAGATTTAACAGATTTAGCAGCTCAGACGGTTCAACAGATTTAGCAGATTAAGCAACCCAACAGATTTAGCAGATTAGGCATAATTAGTAAATTAAGCGATTCAACATATTTAACAGTTTAGGAAATTCAACAGATTAAAGAGGTAACAGATTTAGCGGACTAGGAATATTTAACATATTAAGCAGATAACAGTTTTAGCTGATTTAAACATTCCTTAAAGTCCTATTCACATATCTTGCCTAATTCATAAAGTAAGCCTAAACTTATATGCCCAAATTATGGTCATAATCCACCGTATAATATATGTCCCAACTTTTAGTTAAACTTGCATAGTTCAGAATATTCTCCAATAACCCTAATCGTGATTCACATATAAATTATGCCAAATATAGCCATTGATTATAATGCATGTCACATATCCAAAAACCCCTCCTTACTTAGGTGTATTCATACTTAATAATCATCAAATCTTAATATAGGTTTTTACACCTAAGTCATATGCAAATTAATTCTCCTACTTCCAAATGACAAACTATCAGATTTAATATGCCCAGATCCAGATCTTAAATTATGAAATATGTTCTTTATGTTCTAAGTCACTATAATCCTCTTCTTCCAAGTCATAGATCATCTTATGCAATATGTCTCAAATTTATGTCCAGAATTACAACATGCGTTGTGTCCTCAAATTAGTTACAAATCTATTTTCCAAATATGCCTCATTCAATATTTTTCCAAATTTAGCATTTATGCATTTATCTCTTATGAAACTTGGCTCTGGCTCGTGGTAGCCTGGCAATCAAACAAAACAAAGAAAGGAGGAAGAAATATAGAACAAACAGAAAAATAAAACAGAGGAACATATCTGATAAATAGAAAAAGGGCCTAGTCTCATATTCAGATTTATAATTATGTCAGGATCATGATTAAATTTCATATCGGAAAATAACTGCACTTGCCTTGGTTGGATTATAGAAGAAGAGTTGTAGTTGTTCTCTTTTAATCTTATTCAGTTTTGGAAGAAGATGCACTAGTTCTTGTTTTGATCCCAACAGAGTAGCGACGCCATTATTTTATTTATTTATTTCTATTATTTCAGAGGCAGCATAAGGAGAGAAGAATGGTGTAAAGAGAATGGGGCTAGGGGGCTGTTTATATAGGATTAGGTGGGCGAATCTAGACTGAAAACGAGAGCAGATACATCCGAATGAACGCAGTCTCAAAACTGGGTTTTGGCACCAGGTCGACCTGGCCCCTGGGAGGTCGACCATAGTTTCGACCCCCGGGTCGACCTGGTCCCGGGCGGGAAAATTCCCGTCCAGTCTGTGCTGGGGTTTGAATTCAAATTTCGAATTCGAATTCGAGCTATCTTTCGGTTTTGATAATCCTTGAAACTTCGGAGGGTCATATATCCCTAACACGGACTCCATTTCTCGAAAACTCGGACTCATTTTCAAGAAGAATTTCGAGTCGAACGCAATGGCGCAACTCATTTCCCTTGATTCTTATTTTAAAAAATAATTCTGTCTTGATATATGGTTTTAACATGCTATTAAAATTCGGGTTGTTACATTCTCCCCACCTTAAAGGATTTCTCCCCGAAATCTTCAAGTTAAGAAGAATGCATCCTATCATGTGCACAACCGTTCATTCATATGCAACATCCATGTGCTGAGTCAACCATTTTGCATTCATAAAATTTTTAAAAAAATGCACATACATCCATATGCAGTATAAGAGTGTTTTTGAGCCAATCTAGTGCCTAGTGTGTGTATATGCTTCCACGAGCAATCACTAGCAACCACTTGCAACCATCAAACATAACATGTCTCAAACACATGTTTACACCCATTACTGTCTACCTTAAGGTCGAAGGATAAAGTCAAGTGATAGAAGCAAGTATAATTAAAACTAAAGCTAGGTTCCCATTGGACATCGGTTTAAGAGAATAACTCCCTAAGTATCAACCCCGAAGACCGAAATCAACATCAGATTAATACTCAGAGAATCACTCCCATTAAACAAATGCCCAACTGGAAATCTATTTCCCATTTGAGTAAAAACTCCTATCCTTTTCAGAAACTACAGACTACTGATAAATATCAGATTACCAAATGATTCTTAGGAAACTAAGCATGATAAAAACTCAGAATGTATTCGTCATGGTCAACTTAACGCCCAACACAGATGCCCTCAAACCCTAATTTATCACAAACAGATGAGTTGTAACCCTCATGGGGTCTGATACTATAATGGAACCAGAAATAAGACTAGTATTAAAGTGCGGAGTTTCAATTAGAGAATTAAAATGCCAGAATCAGAAAGAGTTTTTAACTCCTCAATCAGATAAGGAAATTAAACCTTCTACATAAATTTTCTTATTTCTACCCTATTTACCAGTCACTTGAGCATTCGCCTGTCCTCCAGAAGTGAGTTCTGCCCTCTGCCCTTGCCCCTGTTTCTTTGGGCAGTCCCTTGTGAAGTGCCCCATTTCTCCACAGTTGAAGCATGTGCCCTTCCTTTCCCTGCAATCCTTGTTCAGATGGGTCGAGCTTCCACAAGTAAAGCACTTCTTCTCTTTCTTATCTTCAGTCCCCTCGTCCTTCTTTTGTGTTTCCTTTTTGGGCCTCGCCTTCTTGTTCTGTGGTCCTTCAAGCTTTTCCTCTTTCTTTTTACTTTCGGCTTCCTCTTCATGCATTAACGCCATGTCCACCAATTTTTTGAAGGTTGCCCCCATAGGAATGTGGGACATCACCAATCCGTGTGGCGGCTCATTCAAACCTTTAGCAAAACTTTGTGCCTTCTTATGTAGTGTATTTACCAATTCTAAGCTGAATCTTGCCAATTGATTAAACTTGTTGACGTACTCTCTCACTGATAAATTCCCCTGCTTCAACGCCAAGAACCTTTCTACGTATAGACTCTCTTCCGCACGTGAGAGAAATTTCATCTCGAACCTATGCCTGAAATCCATCCATATCTCTACCGGATGCTCTCCATTTGTGACCTCCCACAAAAAAGAAGCTTCGTCCTTAAACAACCATACTGCCAACTATATCTTCTGCCTATCGTCCACCTCGAAGATAACGAACAAATCCTTAGTTTCTTTGAGCCAGTTCCTTGCTTCCACGAAGGATTCAGTTTCATTAAAGTTCTTCTCACTCATGGCTCGAAAGTCTCTACATATCTTCGGGAAAGTATTCACATGCGGAGGAGGAGGTGGAACCGTTGCAGCTGGGGGAGGAGGTACATTTGTTGGGCCCGCATCATTAGCCCTAGCTTTTTGGTACCACCTGAACCAGCCAGGTATCGGTACGCCCTCCGGAAGGTTAAGGTCCCTAGGCATGCTGAAACGAAAGAAAAAGGAAAGATTCAAAACAAAGGATAGAAAGATAGGCTATGGCTTTGGGGATTATATTTCTCAAAATAAACTCTACTTTTGAAAATACTTCCTTTTTAAAAACCTTTTTGAAAATAGTTTTCCAAAACTTTTTATCAAATCTGGTAACCTTCAGCTCTGATACCAAGTGTAACACCCCACCTCCGTTAAGGTCACTCACAAAGGGAATGCCTTAACTTTAATGGAGTGTTTTAGTAGACAGAACAAAAATTTACAAGACAGATAAAACAGTACTTGAAAAATTTATAACTTTATTATAACAGAAACCGAAATAAGTTTGGTTACATCTTTTCAAATCACAATATCAGAATTAAAGTACAAAATATCGGTCTTGTACAAAAGCCTTCAGAATGCATAGTTTAAAGTCATAATCCCCAACATAAACTACCATGGAAAGATAGAGCCAAGGTCAAGTGATACTTCAAGCAGAGAAAATCCGAATCAAGCTCCTATATTTCCACCCTAAAAACCTGGGGGGAGGGGGGACGAAAGAAAAGGGGAGAAAACAAGCAAGGTCAGACAAAAAATCTGGCAAGTCGAGTGACTTTCAGCATATGAACAGATAATAATATCATGACATGAAAATAAAGTTGAATAAGAGACAACAACAACAGGAGTAAATGGTATACTTAAGTTAAACAGAAGAAACAGAATGATATAGCCCAAGTTATGCTTCTTACTTATATCTTACTTCTCTGCACTAATACTAGTATAACAGGATTAGGTGTTACCCTAATGTATAAAATGAAACAGAAACGGAATAGAATAATCTATACAGAAACAGAATGCCAGTAATGGGCCTTTACCACCCCAACAGACAGAAGGTACATAAACGGAATCAGAGACGAAAACAGAATAATCCCTACGGAAACAGAATGTTAGAATTAGGTGTACACTAGTAAATGGGCCTTTACCACCCCAACAGACGGTACCACGCAGAAACAGACAGGTGTTACCACCCAACAAAAACAGATGGCAGCCCAACGGAAATAGACAGAACTAAGTGTAACTGAGATCTACCCCAAGCGATCAGCTCCCTAAGGCATAAATACCCTGTGCCAACCCCATAGAAGGGTGTATCACTCCCTAAAGTGGCAACCTTTGAATGAAACATACCTATTTACAGATGTCACGGCGTCTTACATCCTCAGAGGCAGACCGGGTTCCATGCAAGCACGTGACCCGGTTGGAACGCACCATCAACACCCCTTGCCATTATCAGAATGAACCGCTTATAATTAGTTCAGTAAGCCTGCTCGGACCTTACCTACTGTTGGGTCATAGTTTTGATACTAGAAAGGGTTACGGACTAATATAGGTCCCAAACAACAAATGACACAAGTACTTTCCCTCCTAACCTTGTGTCCCCAGACTAATGGGTTTCAGATTAACTTGTTTACAAGTTTTCGGACCTACAGAGTTCATATCAACTAGTTCACAGATCAGAAAACCAAGTCAACAGGTTTTCAGACTAACGGATCAGATGTACAGTATTAACAGACTTACAGATTGTCTAACTTTGTATTGAGCCTACAGATTCACGAAACAGGTTTATTAATTCATCAGTCCAATTGGTTTAGCCCTATACACCTAACACATTTTAGACATCATATTTATCTCAAATTTGCATTAATTAAATATTAATGCGCAAACCTCTCACATTAGGTCGGTTGCTAGTGGCCCCCTGGATAAGCCGGGCGGTTCCGGGCAGACTTCTGCCACAAGCCAGACCTAACCTCGTGTCTAAACATATTTAGTTATGCCTATGACCTCTCACATTAGACTAGCAGTTTGCGGTTGTTGATTAAGCCGGTTAGGTCCGGGTAGACTTCTACCGCAAACATGAGTCTAACCTCATGTCTCAGCATTTTTATTATAACAAGTTTATTCCATTACAGACTATACAAATATCAGACTAATTATGTCAATTTAACAGATTTGACTTCTTTTCAAGTCGCAGCAGATTAATCAAATTAACATGTTTTACTCAATCTTAGATCGAGCCTACGGATTTTCATACACAAATTACAATCATTCAGCTTTTCAACAGATTTAACAGATTTAGCAGCTCAGGCGGTTCAACAGATTTAGCAGACTAGGCAACTCAACAGACTTAGCAGATTATGCATAATTAGCAGATTAGGCGATTCAACATATTTAACAGTTTAGGCAATTCAACAGATTAAACAGGTAACAAATTTAGTGGATTAGGCAAATTTAACATATTAAGCAGATAACAGTTTTAGCCAATTTAAACATTCCTTAAAGTCCTATTCACATATCTTGCCTAATTCATAAAGTAAGCCTAAACTTATATGCCTAAATTATGGTCATAATCCACCATATAACATATGTCCCAAATTTTAGTTAAACTTGCATAGTTCAGAATATTCTCCAATAACCCTAATCGTGATTCACGTATAAATTATGCCAAATATAGCCATTGATTACAATGCATGTCACATATCCAAAAACCCCTCCTTACTTAGGTGTATTCACAATTAATAGTCATCAAATCTTAATAAAGGTTTTACACCTAAGTCATATGCAAATTAATTCTCCTACTTCCAAATGACAAACTATCAGATTTAATATGCCCGGATCTAGATCATAAATTATGAAATATGTTATTTATGTTCTAAGTCACTATAATCCTCTTCTTCCAAGTCATAGATCATCTTATGCAATATGTCTCAAATTTATGTCCAGAATTACAACATGCGTTGTGTCCTCAAATTAGTTACAAATCGATTTTGCCAAATATGCCTCATTCAATATTCTTCCCAAATTTAACGTTTATGCGTTCATCTCTTATGAGACTTGGCTCATGCTCGTGGTAGCCTGGCTATCAAGCAAAAACAAAGAAATGAGGGCGAAATACAGAACAAACGGAATAATAAAACAGAGGAACAGATCTGATAAATAGAAAAAGGGCCTAGTCTCATATTCAAATTTATAATTATGTCAAGATTATGATTAAATTTCATATCGAAAAATAACTGCACTTGCCTTGGTTGGATTATAGAAGAAGAGTTACAGTTGTTCTCTTTTAATCTTATTCAGATTTGGAAGAATATGCACTAGTTCTAGTTTTGATCCCAGCAGAGTAGTGACACCATTATTTTATTTATTTATTTCTATTATTTCAGAGGCAGCATAAGGAGAGAAGAATGGCATAAAGAGAATGGGGCTAGGGGGCTATTTATATACGATTAGGCGGGCGAATCTAGACTGAAAACAAGACCAGATACATCAGAATGAACCCAGGCTCAAAACTGGGTCTTGGCACCAGGTCGACCCCTAGGTCGACCATAGGGTTGAACTAGCCCCTAGGAGGTCGACCGTAGTGTCGACCCCTAGGTTGACCTGGTCCTAGGCGGGAAATTCCCTCCCAGTCTGCGCTAGGGTTTGAATTCGAACTTCGAATTTGAATTCGAGCTGTCTTTCGGTTCTGATAATCCTTGAAACTTCGGAGGATCATATCTCCCTCATACGGACTCCGTTTCTCGAAAACTCGGATCGTTTCCAAGCAGAATTTCGAGACGAACACAATGGAGCAACCCGTTTCCCTTGATTCTTATTTTAAAAATTAATTCTGCATTGATTTATTGTCTAACATGTTATTAAAATTCGGGTTGTTACAGTGGTAATCGGAAAGCTCTGTATCCATGTATCTGTTTTCAGTTGTGCTTTGTATTGTTTTTCCATTGCGATGTTTTTAAATGTAATTTAAATCTCCGATATTTTTCTGATGTATAATATTTATTCATACTCTGTATATTCTTGTATTCTGATGGATTCGTTGTAATAAGCAATGAAATGTTCTTCTGTCTGCGTTTTGATGTGGCTTGTTCTCAAAGCAATCTGTGTTTTCCTTATCGGGGAAGTTACGCGCTCTCACAAACGTCAGGTGACGAGGAGGCACCAGGGTTCCGCATCAGATTTGCTTATCTAGACTCGCCATAAAACAAAGTAGATGCTTGGGCAAGATCAGAGCTAGCCACAGACGAAGGAGATGCGAAGGAGCGCACCACGCCAACATTAGAAGGGGCCTAACCCAAGAAAGCACGGATATCCTTGACCGACCTGAACTCGCGTTGGCCATAGTCGGAGACCCATGAGGTGCCTTGCGAGGTTAAGCGCAATGAAATCGCTTAAACCCTAGTTGGAGCGCCGCTATTTATAATTTGTTTAAATTTGTGTCGGAGTACATGTACATGCACATTTGTGTCTCAGTACACATACACAAGTGGAAAGAGTTCAACTAAATCCCACTTTTCCCATAGGAGTTAATATAATGAAAGAAAGCATGGTAGAACGTTCAATCTACATATGTCATCTCCACAAAAAATGCGACTGTAATTTCTATTACATTCAAAATATATTCAAAATGTTAAGTCAATATTGGTCACTAAATATTTATTTCTGAATAGCGATTTAAAATACATCTGAATTATTCAAACAAACCAAATTTCCATGAAGAAGGTTGTGAGTTACAGAAAAACGCATTTATAAACTAGGATTCATCTTGAGTCGAATAGTTTTAAGAAGTGCAAAGAAATTATGCTATGTTATCCCCCTACTTCCCCTCCGCCCACTTCAAAAAAAAAAACCACAACTTGATAAATAAAGGGCACATGATTAAAATACATGTCAGTTTCTTAAATTAATAAAATAAAAGTAACTCACCGAGCTTCCAGCTGGGGTAATATTTTGTTTGCTAGCAAAAAGTCAGAAAACCACTATGTACTTCAACTGATATAATTCATTATAACCATGAAAACTAAATGGATTCTGTTAGAACAAAAAATGGTCCTAACACCCAAATCGTCGTATTTTGAGCATAGGATATGAAGAAATAACTGAAAAAATATAGAAAAAGTGAGACAACAGGATTTTTATAGTGGTTCGGCGTTAACGAGCCTACGTCCACTTCATATTTTCTCATTTCACTCATAGATTACAATTACAATGAATATTATCTTTCAATCACTTGAATTCAATGAATAATTCTCTCCGAATCCATTGAATTTATTGAGGAAGATGGTGGTTATTCACGGAGAAGTGTTGGCCATGGCAGCCATGGAAGTTGAGATGCCAAAAGTCCCTTGAAAATGCCCTCTGAAGGTGTATTTATAGCTGTAGGAAAGCTCCTGGGAGGACTGGTTCGTGATGGGGTACGTGGCAGGCGATTCAGAAAAATAGGAGAGCCAGTAGCCTTGAGAATAGGTCAAAACAAGATGCGTTTGAACAGGTCCGAAGTTCGGATCGTGGTCATAGGTCGGATCACGGTCATGGGTCGGATCGCGTAGGCAAGGGCGGAACGGATCGCGTAGGCAAGGGCGGATCGGATCGCGTATGCAAGGGCGGATCGGATCGTGTAGGGCGGATCGGATCGCGTAGGCAAGGGCGGATCGGATCGCGGTCATATGCCAGCTTACACTCGTTCACGGAAATGGGCGTAACTTTCAAACCGTAAGTCCGATTGAGCCAAACCAAAGCTCAAACTGAAGCTAATTCAAAGGGCTACGAGTATATGAGGTGAATAGATCCAAATGAGGTCATTTGATAGGGGTTTCAGGCCAGTTTATACTGATGTTGTGATTTTGACCAAACTGCCTTGTGTCTTCTGATGATGCTTCCAATGCCAGAGAGCGATGTTATCCAGAGATTCCATATCAGACAGCATTTACCGAGAGGTGTGTCAACATGATCTTTGCTTTGGGTAGCCTGGTCACAAAGCAGGCTAACATATGCAACACCCTGGTGGAAAACCAGAGGAAGGGCACTGTAATTGTGGTCATTGTATTAAAGATTGAATAGGTGCACTTTAGCAATTTTTAGCATTCTACCTTAACTAGTAAGGAAAATTTCAGTGGCTGCTACTTGCTTAACAAAATTCTCTATCAAAAGAGATTAAGGATGAACATACCAGCATATTCAGGAGCTAGGTACCCAAATGTTCCAGCCAGTCTATGTTCACATCTTAGGTCTCTATAATTATTATTTTTGCAGGTAAAAGATTTTTGTCTTAGAAAATGACTTTTTCTCAAAGAAAATGTTTCAAGTTCAAAACAAGCATATCGGAACTGAATTTGATTTATAAAAACAAAAGGTGTTGAAATTGATGTTTCTTGTGTATAGCTAAAGGCTTCACATCAGAATTATTAGATCTTTTGGATATAAGCCTTTTAGTCACTAAAAATGAGGATTTTGGATTATATATACGGTTTCATATACAAACTGGGTTTCAAATCAGCATAGGTTCCCAAATATTTGTATGATGAGATTTTTAAAGGAATTTCTGTTTTTACCAATAATAATATAGATTTGAAATATAGGAAATCCCATATATATATATATACACACACACGCACACAAACATACGTACATACATACGCATACATATGCACACATGTTTGGTTTCGAATGAAAGGAAATTCTGTATCACATGATTTACAATATGTTGTTTTATATACAACTTGATTTCCAAACATACAAGGTTTCCATATATTTTATTTTTTAGAAGAAATAACAAACTGTACTTGATTTTTTATACAAACATAACCATTTAGAGTAAGTCAGGTTTGAATATATGTTCCAAATACATTATCACTGCGATATAATACATTATCATCATCACTGATTGAATCATCATCCTAGCCATTTGCTATATATATTATGAACAAATAAACTAAAATGTACCTATAGCTATTCCTAAAAATAGTTTCCTGACTCCATTATAGAATGTTAAAATTAGATTAATTTAATACATCTTCATGCAGAAATAGTCAATATAGATTTAGAAAATCATTCTACCACAGGGGACTATTGCAGATTTTCTATTCACATTGTTATATCTACCAGGCAAATATTCAAGAGATTTAAAATTTATGTATAAATGTCTGCATGTTCACTGTAGTTTTATCTGAATTTAGTGTCACAAAAATTATAGTACATTGTTAACTGAAGACTAAAAAATAAAATCTAGAATTTGCATTGCAAATGATACACCCTTTGTCTGTTCTGCATATCTAGTTATGAATTTTACGATGATGTAAGGAGTTAACATAAAGCCATGGTTTTGTAGCATAGTTTTGATGTTAACTTTTTTTTCATTTAACATCAATCGCCAAAAATTTACAAATTTGGTTATAACAGCGATGGAACTTGCTAAAATAACACAAAAACAAAATAAATTGTTACTATATGTATCATGGTTCTAAAGTTGTGTTTTAAATTGGCAAAAAATTGCTTTCTTTATCACAATCTGTGGAAGAAAACATACCATATAGGTAGGCTTTAACCTATAAACAAAGAGCCCAGTTAAGTTGAATAACTTCTACCCTCAGTTCCCTAACGCTAATGGACTAATTTATTTTCCATTTCCGTAAAGTCGTTTTAGCTAACAAAAGTCGATCATGTTAAGTGACAGTCAAGGACCAAAATCCTAAATTCACAGATCAAAACAAAGTGACATGCGAACAAATTTCCTCAAGTTATTAAATACAATAACACACAGCGACTTTTTGTTAGCACTGAACCACATCTCCTCAGTTGAATAAAATGACAGTTGAGAATAATAAATAGGGACACGAAAATTCAGAAATCTAGTCTCCACATGGTTGCATACAATTACTCTATGCTATTCTCAACTAAAACATACATATTTTTCTGCAAACCACATTTTAATTTACTAGAAAAACAGACTTGTGACTACTATAAAAAACAGCTACTATAAAAAAATGCACTAAAAGTAACAATTAGACTTTCATTTCATCTTCTACACCTTCATGGTATTTTTATCTATATACGTAACTGAATTTTATTACTTAACTATTCAGGAAATTGAAAAATATATGAAAACATATCTACAATCAAAGCTTAATCATTATGAGGAACTACGAGAAACATAATTGTTGACATAGTAATGATAATTAAAATTATGTGGAAAACCTATAATAATAACTCTCACAGAAATTCAAATCGGAGATGCTTCTCTAGGTCTAGGGATTGGGATTGGCCATCTAAGAGAGATATATGGAGATTAAAGCTTCGATCAACTGGTCGCGGAGGTTAGGGTTACAGCATTGATCAACTAGTGGCGGTGTTTAGGGTTACATGGTTACATCACCGATCACCGGGTGGCGGAAATTAGTGTTTATTGGAGATGATAAAGTAAAAGGAACAAAATTTTCTGGAGGAAGCGTTAAAGAAAACATGCCGCCTTTAGTTCCCGCATAATTTTGGTTTCCGGACCAATTTTTATTAAATATCATTCTAAAAAGAATTTAGTAATCTTCCCTGGCAAATAGTGTTGAAAGCCCTAATTATGTATAGCGTATGGAGGATAAAACATGGGAACGCTGTATGTGAATGCTGTAAAACATTCATTTTGTTGTAGTGTATAAATCAGAATTCGATAAAACAAGAAACGTTGGAATATTTGGAATCATAGTTTTCTAGCGAATGTAAGAAATTGAGATTTCACTTTGTAAATTGTAAGTTATAACTAATTTAAAATTTAGATTAGTCGCTATGGAATTTAAATATATTTTTAAAAGGTATGTATAGCCAGTAGAAAACTCACATTTTGCATAGTGATGAATTTGAACTTAAAACCACTTCCATTGAGTTCAAACTACTGTTTGCGTGTTCGAAAACTATAAGCATCGATACCTTTGGAGTTGGAGAAATTTTGGTCTTTTTCATTAGATATAAGATCAAAATATCACTTTTTGCATATGGATGAATTTGGACTCGAAACCACTTCCATTGAGTTTAAAATGCCGTTCACGTGCTCAAAAACTACAAACATTGATATGTTCCAAGCTTCAAAGTTTTGGCACTTGGGTTCGGTCTTGCTTTGGCTAAACTAGCCCACCATATAGCCCTAAATCAGCCCCTCCTCTTCACTCACTTCCTCACCTCATCAAAATAGAAATGGGGGAAAAAGATGGGAAATTAAAATCCCAAAGCTAGGTTTTGTAATTTGGATCTCAAATCAAAAGGAAATCAAGTGTAGAGACATAGGTAAGCTCCTCCATCTTTGTAACACCCCGTATTTTCTATGAACATCAAAGTAACAAATCAAAGTATATTTAATTTTTAAGAGAAAAAATAAGGGAAACAGATTATTCCATTGCGTTCGTCTCAGAATTCTGCTTGAGATAGAGTCCTAGTTTTCGTAAATCGTACCCTGTATGAAGAAGTTACGACCTTCAGAAGTTTCAGGGGTTTGAATAAAATAAATCAGCTCAGCTCGAAATTCAAATTCGAAATTCAAAACACACACCCGGGCTGGGCGGGAAATTTCCCGTCCAGGACCCAGGTCGACCAGGGGGTCGACCTGGGTCACACAGGTCGATCATGGGGTCGACCTCCCCCCTTTCCAGATCCGAGAAAAGATTCACTTTTCTGTATTTAGACGCCCGTTCTGACCAGATTCGTTGCTCCTAAGCTATTTAAACACCCCCCCAAACCTCACTTTCTCTCCACACAACTTCATTACGCCTATACTCTACCCTAATTCATATCAAAATAAATTAAAGACGGGGTTATGTTGCTCAAGTCCTTCGTGGAAATCAAGTTAGAATTCTAGTAGAGATTCAAAAGCTAATTCAACGACTTCAACAACTATTTCTAAGAATCAAATCAAATAGTTCACTTCAAGGGAGAGCTGTTCAGTTTCAGAATACAGATCCCAGAATCAAGACCCTTAAGTAATTTGTAAGTTCACGTTACTTTCTGAAATAAAAGTTAATTGTTATTCTAACATTGTAATAAATCTGGATTTGAGAGTATGCCTGTCTTTCTATATCCTTTGGATCTATCTCATTGATAATATTATGTCCGTTCTTTGTCTCTTCTTTCCTTCTTCCCTTTTTGTTTTATAGCCAAGCTACTGCGAGCCTAAGCATGATCTCATAAGAGATGAACGTACACTGGAAATAAAAATTGGGCATAATTGAGTTGTCACTGATTTGAGGACATAACACATGTTGTATTCAAAACATAAAGTATTGGACATATGACTTGAGATTTGAGGCATAAAGTATTGGACATATGACTTGAGATTTGAGGCATAAAGTATATTGGACATATAACTTTGGATTTGGGGCGTAAATCAAACTGTAAACATGTAAGTCCAAGTTAATTTCAGATTTGAACACCTAATAGTGATTTTGGCATGTACTGAAATGGATCTAAGTCCATAATACAAATCTTTCAGATTAGTTCCTACCTTTCTATTGAATCAATGATTTACATGCCTAGGAAGTTATTATTCAATAATGCCTAGCTTTGTTGGACATCTGATATATATTCCTTTTTAGGTTCATGATATTATTATATCAGATCTATATGTCTATGAGGTTATTTCTATCAGTTTGTTTTAGATCTATCTTTGTTATACCCCAACTCTAACAGATCTGCAATCCTCTTAGGTCCAAAATATTTGACAGATCTACCGTTTTAATGCCTGTTTAATGCCTACGCTCGTTTATGTTCCTCTTTCTTCCCCTTTTTATTTATGGATCTAGATTAACCCCGAATCTAGACTGAAATTTATTGTACGTGCGATTGGAATGCGGGCGTAATGGGGAATAGTCTATTTGGTAATGGTGGAACATAATTTTGTAACTTATGATTTGGAGCATAATTTGTCTTTGTTGCGAACTTGGGGTAAATTGGAATATTAAATCTATATTTGGCGCAAACTGTAAATTAGGATATTAATCAAGATTGGGCCTAACTATTGGTTGAGACGTCGAAGAATAATGTATATTGGGGTATAGGGGCATGACTATTAGTACAAACTTGGGAAGATTAGGTGTGGCCTATTTTGAGTAATAACTCGAAATTGAATTTGGGGGCCATGACTTGCGACTAGTTTTGTTGGGCATAACTTAAGAATTGAAATATGACTGGTTGGGAAAATTAGCATATAAATCTAGACTTGGACATTTATGGAAAATGTGGCAACATCTGAAATTGACAACAATTGTGAATAATTTACATATAAACTGTAAATATGTAAATACGTGAAAAGATGAATATGCCTAACCCGAGGTTAGATTGAGTTGTGGTGTAAAACCGCCTGAAACCGCCCGAAACCGCCCGGCACATCCAGTAACCACAACAACACGTATCTAATGTGAGAGGTAGTGCATCATACCCAAGAAAAACCAGAGGTTAGATTGAGTTGTGGTGTAAAACTGCCCGGAACCGCCCGGCACATCCAGTAACCGCAACAACACATATCTAATGTGACAGGTTGGTGCATTAAAAAATCAATTAATGCTAATATAACAAGAAGGACAACTAGGGTTAAGTTAATAGGAAACACTTAACCATTATAACTTGATTTGGGGTAAGGTTAAGTTAAAACAAGAGGGCAACACTTAACCAATATAACTTGATTTGTGGTAAGGTTAAGTTAAAACAAGAGGGGAACACTTAACCAATATAACTTGATTTGTGGAAGGGTTAAGTTGACACAAGAAGGCGACAATTAACCAAAGTAACATGACAAGTAGGTGGGTTAAGTTAACTTAAATTGACTGATGACACTTAACCAATACAAAAAGACGAACATGTCGGGTTAAGTAACAAGGTAACACTTGACTAATATTACTTGATGAACGGACGGGGTTAAGTAAATAAGGCACTTAACCAACATGACACGATGAGTGGGTGGGTTATGTTAACATGAATGGACAACACTTAAGCAATATGACATAATGTGTGGGAGGGTTAAGTACATATCGGGTAGGTGGGTAATATTAGTAAATATAGGCCCATAAAACTTAACCGTTTAATAAATAAGCTTGAATCGATGGGAGGGTTAAGTACATCTCGTGTAGGTGGGTAATATTAGTACATATAGGCCCACAAACTTAACCATTAAATAAACACGCTTGAATCAGTGGGAGGGTTAAGTATATATCGGGTTGGTGGGTAATATTAGTAAATATAGGCCCACAAACTTAACCGATAGGAAACCCTAGTACTGGGGACCAGTTTCAGCAGTAACCCTCATAAATGTATCACGGTACCCTGAACTAAGCAGGGTGGGGCACGATTACTGGGCTAATTGTAAGCAATCAAAGCAACAATTGGGGGTACGTCAGTGTAGGTTCCGACGGTTTACGGGCATGCACGTACTCCGGAGTGGGAAAAGCAGGCACTGGATACCAGTTGTTATACACTGTGCAACTTGAATCGTGTCGGGTTGCGATCATAAGGGTTGATACACCTTATGGTGGGACCGACACAGGGTATCTACACGCAAGAGAGGGCCGATTGGCACAGACACATGGAACATTAATACAAGTAAAGAGCCGATCGATGGGGTAGTAAGGGTACATCTAACATGTTCATGGAAATTAGGCTGATTGAGGTGGAATCCCTACGATAGATGTACACCTAAAGGCTTCCACAGTTACGGGGATTGGGATCACGTTATCATTTATACAGATTACTAGTTGGGACACTAGTTAGGTGTGAAGACCCGTAACTTCCCCCTAAAGGAAAGCGTCGGATAGTTCGAGAACACGCCACAACAGAACGCATATAAAAGAACATTTCATTGCATATTACAACAATGCATCAGATTACAAGAATATACAGAGTATAAATAAATATTACACAGAAATATCAGAGATTTAAATTACATTTAAATACATAGCAGCGGAAAATAATACAATACACAACTAGAAGAGATATACGGATACAAAGCTTTCCGGATATCGTTCCAGCTGTAAACCAGGATCCTGTGAATATAAATCTGCAAAACCAAAACTACTAGCTGCCCGTGTCAAAATAAGGGCACCCAGAGTTTAGTTTAAAACAATAAACTCCAGGTCAGTCATGTGACTGGTGTGAGAACTAAAACAGTTATTAATCTTTATTTTAAAGTTAGGTAAATCAAGGGACCACGCCGTATAACACGGAACGGGTTTCCTCCCAAGAATACCAGTGCATAAAACAAACAGCGCAATGCTAAATAAAGAAAATGAAGCTGTTATAAGACCCAGGTCCTATCACACAATGCAACGCAGCCGAGGATAGGGTTTTCCCTTATAACAGCCAAAGGATGCTTGATACGTTTAAAACAAATCGTTTGATACTATTATAAGTGCATAGTGTATAAAACAACTTCAAATCATAAGTATCAATCATAGGCGGCATGGGTACCATATATCATGTCGCCATATATAGGTTTACAAATAAAACCGCAAATGTCACGTATTTGGAAATTGGATTTCCATCTATGAACCGAGGCAAAAGATAGTCCTCAACCGATTCGAGACTGCCTAGCCCGAGTCTCAGGCAAGCGCGCAGGCAAGCCTTGGAGCGACAGGGCCGGTCCACCGATGTGGATTATTATACCTGAGCACTACGTTTCGCCGCCCTTTGGGGCGTAAGCGAGCCAACGAATGACTCCATCGGACCCGGATCGTCCGATCTAACCGAGGCGCCTCGCAACAGCAACAACCACATAAGTCAAACTCGTCAGGGCGTGTAAAACCACTGACGCCACTTCTAGCTAGGAGGAAACGCAGGCCCTCCCCGAGGTCCGTCTCCCGTTTTTGGTTCATACCGGGTGTGAAACACGCGAGGTAAACGTTACACAAAGCTACGCCACAAAGGCCGTGCTTTGATCATCACCACAAGACTTTGCTTTTCAACAGAAGCCTTGATCATTTGCATCTTAGCATGCCACACAGGCAAACCATCCTATGCAACCGATATCAGTCACACAGAATGAAATCCGATGTCAGACACACAGTCCATTTACAAGTCCGTCTTGGGTCTGAACGAAACCGGAGGCACCTAGTACCCCGCATATCCATCGATCTCCAAGTACGTCTGGACGATCACTAACTGTTTCCATCTTCTTGGGTGTACAGCCCAATCAAGATCATCAGTTATCACCCAAACGACGTGAAGACCTCCGGTCTTCGACCATCGTCTTCATCTTCGACTTATCGTCGTATCAGTTATTCAGAATGGGATAAACCCGGCCTTTCCGAATAACTCGCGTATATATTATAAAAGTGTTACACAAACACAACATACGCCTCATTCCAATTCATCAGTCACTAACAGTAAATTAATCAAGAGAATAATTCCCCAAATATTAACCCCGAAGGCCGAAACCAACATCAGATCAATATCCAGAAAACCATTCTGCTTGGCTAACCGACAGTTAGTTTCTAACTTTCACATTCATAGGGAAAGGTCCCCATTTATTTTATCAAAGATAAATTCTTGAATTTATGCTTTAATCTACTTTTGAATATCAATTCAAACTAGTCGGGATTAGCGAACCTTACCGAAGCAATTATTTATTTTAATTTCCCAATCCCAACCTATTCATCCCATGAAGTAAAACTGGTGATACTTCATATCTAACACCACGGTGTTATCGGTAAATTCAATTACCACTTCACGTTCAAATCTAATTAAAGATTTAACTATCGCCTGGAGCAAAACTGGTGTTACTCCATTCTCGATTATTTCAATCTAATTAAAGATTCATTAAAACTCCACTTAGTTTTAATCTTTGACTGGGTTAAAGAATCAGTGTCATTTAAAAACACAGTTCACGATAAACCCAAAATCACATTCATTAATCATCGGGCTAAAGAACGAGTGTTATTTAAAACCCTGTTCACGATAAACCCAAAAATCAATATCCATTCAATTCCAATTAAATATTATTTAATTAGTACACTTCATTAAATCTAAATAAAAAGATTTAATCTTTTCTCGGTTCAAGAACAGTGTTAGTGAAGACACCATTCACGACAAACCCAAATCACATTCGATATTCAATACAAGGCTCTGAATAGAAAATATATCGGCTTATATTCAATATCGAATTCTACGACTAACAAATGTCGTATTGGAAATAACGATATAAATATATATCTTTCAAATTTCCATAACAACACCTGTATAATCACGCATTCCAACATCGAAATATTCCGAAGACAATTTCGATTCAAATCCACTCCAATGCAATCATTGGATATTCTGGTTATTTTCAAAACCCTTTTCAAATTCAATTTATTTATTTAAAAATAAATAGAATTATAATTCTAGTTCAAAACTAGTTCATTTCGATAAAAATCTATTTTTATCTTTTCAAATATGGAGTTTTTCATCCCAAATCTTCACAAATCATTTCTTATGATTTTACACAAATTATTACTATTTTTAATAATTTTATCAAGGCCCGTACAGCCGATTTCCAACAACGGTCATCGAACTGCACTTACAGCGACCTTTTTCCAATTTGATTTGGACATAATTCCAAATCCAACCGTTAGATTTCTAATTTATCACATTCGTTAGAAAGCTCTTTTCGATACGAACCCAACGGTTCCGGTTTTAGGAGAATCCGATGGTCGGATCTCCCGTAATGTCCGTTTGAAATAAATGGTCGAAATTCACGAACTGCCGCGGCGCGGCGCGTTCTATTCAGGCTATTATATTATATATATAATATATATAATATATATTTCGTCGATTTCTATTTAAAACGAATTATATGAATAGTTTTGAATTCGTTTCAAAAGCAATTTCAACTTCCATTTCAATTCAAATCAAAATTGAATTCTTCTTTATAAATTCGTTTTAAAATTCCTTTCTATTCAATTCAAATTTCAATTCAAATTTCGATTCAATTCGAACTCATTTCGATTCGCTTTCAATTCAATTTGAGTTCGTTTTATATTCAATTCATTTCGAAATCGTTTTATATTCAATTCATTTCGAAATCGTTTTCAATTCATTTCATTTCGAAATCGTTTTCAATTCAATTCATTTCGAAATCATTTTCAATTCAATTCATTTCGAAATCGTTTTCAATTCAATTCATTTCGAAATCGTTTTCAATTCAATTTGAATTCGTTTTCAATTCATTTCATTTCGAAATCGTTTTCAATTCAATTCATTTCGAAATCGTTTTCAATTCAATTCATTTCGAAATCGTTTTCAATTCATTTCATTTCGAAATCGTTTTCAATTCAATTTGAATTCGTTATCGTTTACGTCAAAATGGCGTCAATCTACTCAACACGACTTCATAAATTTCTATTTTCAAATATTCTATTTCAAGTATTTCTTTTTCAAAATAGTTGTTATTATCAAAATATTTCGTTCAACACATGACCAATCTCAATGAATGAGTACTGTCAACACATGAACTTTTATTTTATATCGATAAAGATGTAAATTTTAATATTAAAATATTTCGTTCAACACATGACCAATCTCAATGAATGAGTACTGTCAACACATGAACTTTTATTTTATAATATTCTTTATTTTTCAAATTGGAATGAGGCCCAATCAATTACCATATAAAGTTAATTATATGGATTTTCATACAACACATGTATATAATAGCATTGAAAATAATCAACCATCAACCAAAGTGCACTACACTGTATAAGCATCAAATATAGATATTCAACGCTTATAACAGCCTGTCAATCAATCGATCGACATATTTAATCAATCAGGATGAGTGAACTTCAAATTTCATCCTAACACCCGTGTGGGGTTTCAAATAATCAAACACAGATTTTATTTGTGCAGTTGGGCGATGTGTAAAATTTATCGACCCAATCAATATCAGTCAAATAGGTGTACATAAACAAACCGTCCGGTTTATAAATGAATATTTTATTTTATTCACTTTCACGTTAAAAATTATATTTTTAACGATAAAACATTTTATTTCAACCTATGAATTTCTATTCAATTCATTTACACAATAAAATGATATTTTTATTTTTCTAACATATTTTAGAAAATTTCGGCGGCATAACGGCACGATACTAGAAACGGGACAAGGCCTAGCCTTATCCCCGGTCTAGTGAAGGCCCACGCCATTCACACATCAATCAAATCAATTTCGTTATGCAAACCACAAAATTTGGAGTAAGAGTCTAACCTAGCCTTACTCCTTCGCCTTATAACGGCGCACGTCTAATCCTAACCAATTTATCGATTCGATTTTTCACACCACAAACCACATTCAAACCAATATCGCAATCAATAACCAAACAGCCAAACAAACAAGTCCATGGTTTGTGGACGATTGTGTCGGGTGCTACTAAGCACCGTCTGCATCCTAGTATATATATATAACTAGAAAATAAATTGAAAGGTGAGAAATTCTCACATATAGCTATCCTAGCTCCACGGCACTTCATTTGCAGAAGTCTTCGTCGTTTCGCCTTTTTGTCATCTTCGTTGTCCGCTTTCACTACATATGTAAAAATCACATTTTTACCTCGCTATTCAATATATAAGAAATCGAATTTTTATTTCGAAGTTCTATATATAAAAATCATATTTTTAATTATCGAATAATCATTTCCTACATTTTCAAAACCTTGTGATATATACATATTCAAAACTTTGTGATATAGATATATTTTCAACAATGCTAATTTTTATATTTAAAAATCATTTCAAATTTATATTTTCTATTTAAAGTTTTAACCTTTTTCTATTTAAAGTTTTAACCTTTTTCTATTTAAATTTTAACCTTTTTTTCTATTTAAAGTTTTAACCTTTTTCTATTTAAAGTTTTAACCTTTTTTCTATTTAAAGTTTTAACCTTTTAAAAAATCCAGTTTTTAAAATCCTTAATC
The DNA here is from genome assembly GCA_030737875.1 of Allium sativum. Lineage (NCBI taxonomy): Eukaryota > Viridiplantae > Streptophyta > Magnoliopsida > Asparagales > Amaryllidaceae > Allium > Allium sativum. Next base: position 319,808,810 of record CM060923.1, on the reverse strand, counting down.
GTTTAAAAAGAATCAGTTTATAATTCTTTTTAAATCTGTTTATGCAGTTTTTAAAAAAAAACAGCTTTTACATCCCTAAAAAAAAACAGTTTTTATATCATTATCAAATCAGTTTTTAAAACTTTAACAAATCAGTTTTTAAAACTTTAACAAATCAGTTTTTAAAACTTTAACAAATCAGTTTTTTTTTTTCCTAAAAAAAACAGTTTTTATAACTTTAAAAAAAAAATCAGTTTTTAAATTCTAAAACAAAGAAACAGTTTTTAAAATTCTTTACAAATCAGAAGTTAGTTTTTAAATCTAAAAATCAATCAGTTTTTATTTTCTCTTAAAAATTCTGTTTTAAAATTCTTTTTGAAAATTCTGTTTTAAAATTCTTTTTAAAAACAGTTTTTATATCTAAAGAAAATAATACAGTAATTAGTTTTAACAAAACAAAATTAAAAATAAAAATAAACTAACCTAGTTCTTACCGCAGATCTCGAAGTGGAGGAGGGAAGAAGAAGAGGGCGGCTCGGCGATGCAGGGTGGTGGTCGGTGGTTCAGTGGAAAGGGGCGGCGCGGTCCTCGTTGGCGGCTGGAGCGGAGGGGTCTCGTCGCGATGGGGGTCGCGATCGAAGGGGGGAGGCGAAATGGAGAGGGAGGCGGTTGCTGAGGGGGAGGCGCGCCTCGCGCGGCGGCGCGGTGGGCGGTGAACGCCCCTGGGCGGATCGCGATTCCCTCCAGGGTTTTTTTTTTATTTCTTCAGTTTGGAAATGAGATCGGGGGGGGAGGCCTGGTTAAGGGAGAAGGATTTTTTTTTTTATTTATTATTTTATTATTATTAAAAGTTGACTTTTACATACGTCATCAAAACGAGGCCCACCGCCTGTCGTCCATAGCGTTTTACCCCCATTCCGAACACAATGGGATATGTATCGCAAGCTGATTTGATCGTTATAATCAGTTTCCTTTTGAATTTACATTTAAATCGCTATATTGAGTTTTAAACGTACATTTCAAATTACCGGGGTCACATACTAACTAGAAAAATTCCTGAAAAATATTTTCTAGCTTCGTATTGACGATACGGTCCTAACAAAACTAGTTTCGTCGAATTCTGAGACCGTTTGAAAAATGACCAATTTCCAGTCGATTAAAATCAACTAAAACCGGTCAAACGCGTTTTCTTTTGCCACGCTCACATATTGACTCGAAAAATTATGAAATTTGAAACCTAGCAATAACTTTACATCCCGGACCCAACAAAACTGGTTTCGTCGAAATCCGAGGTCGTTTGCAAAATGTCCATTTTTAAGGGCCTGAATTCCATAGCGACTATTCAGAATTTTCAACTGGACATATCTTTTGATTCCCGATATGAAATCTTGATTATTTGGATTCGTTGGAAAGATATTCACTATTAGATTCCATTATTTTTGGTTTCACTAAAATCCGGATTGTTTTGCACCCGGTACATTCAATTGAAGTTTGAAATCGAATTATCGAACTACCGCGCCATTTTCAACTCCTTTTATAATTATATATAATTATTTATATTCTAACGACGACGCGTATAATATATACGTTCTAATTCCATTCAAAATAATTTTCTCGTCGATATTATTTAAAAATAATTCATTTTAAATAATCAAAATTCGCTAAAATTGCCAAAATAAAAATTTCAAACTGGCTCGCATTTTACGGGTTGTTACAATCTCCCCCACTTAAAACTTTTCATCCCCGAAAAGGAACAAAGTCGAAAGTAGTTTGATTAATTAACTCTACGCTCGATCTGGCTTCTATTCTCCAACTCTTTAGTTTCTGAGAATTTTCAAAATTTCAAAAATTTGGCTAACACCCTAAATTTTTGAAAAATTTCGCCATAACCTCCCCTGCAATAGGAGCATCGGGGAATTTCAAATAGCTTCCCCGGTCCTTCAGATCTCAAAAAGAAAAAGAAAAAGCCAAGCGGCTAGCCAATAGGCTCACAAAATCATCATCACCCAAACAAAACAGGAAATTATGTAGTAAACATGTACCTATTTGTCGGGCAAACAAATTTTATTCTCTGCTCTAGCCTCCTTGCTATGACCTGTTCAATATAAGTATATGTATATGCAAACAAATGCGACCAATCTCCAATATAATTCAATATTTGATGCAATTAGGCATAATGGTTCAAAATTATCAAACAATTAAACCAACAACACAAACATCAATCAATTAGTTGATTAGCTTTTCAAATGCATAACTTTGATACATATACAGAAAATCATGTTTTGGTGCCAATTTACAACAATGTGTTCTAACTATATTAGTTTTGGTTCTCACACCAGTCTAATGGAAACATATAGAAATCACACCTTCGAAACACGAAAATAAATACTGGTGATGGCGCGCCATCATCAGAATCATGTCCGGGCGACTAGAGTGTGACTCTATATCTATCCAGTATATTAAAATTTCGAATACACGCGGATCAGACGTATACGCAAAATCTATATATACTGGATTGTCCACATCAATATAAATAGATAATCAACTACGAATAATTGATTTAAATTTTCAAAACAAAAATTGTTTTCATTTTAAAAATATACTCTTCACACTCGTTCTAGGATACTACTGATCCCATCTCTAACGAGTCATTCTAATTGGATATTACTAATCCAATATCTGATGAATTCTTTCGTATGTTTCTAATGTGCCTTGTTCTCTGCTTTGTAAACCAAAGCTCTGATACCAACTGTGAAGACCCGTAACTTCCCCCTAAAGGAAAGCGTCGGATAGTTCGAGAACACGCCACAACAGAACGCATATAAAAGAACATTTCATTGCATATTACAACAATGCATCAGATTACAAGAATATACAGAGTATAAATAAATATTACACAGAAATATCAGAGATTTAAATTACATTTAAATACATAGCAGCGGAAAATAATACAATACACAACTAGAAGAGATATACGTATACAAAGCTTTCCGGATATCGTTCCAGCTGTAAACCAGGATCCTGTGAATATAAATCTGCAAAACCAAAACTACTAGCTGCCCGTGTCAAAATAAGGGCACCCAGAGTTTAGTTTAAAACAATAAACTCCAGGTCAGTCATGTGACTGGTGTGAGAACTAAAACAGTTATTAATCTTTATTTTAAAGTTAGGTAAATCAAGGGACCACGCCGTATAACACGGAACGGGTTTCCTCCCAAGAATACCAGTGCATAAAACAAACAGCGCAATGCTAAATAAAGAAAATGAAGCTGTTATAAGACCCAGGTCCTATCACACAATGCAACGCAGCCGAGGATAGGGTTTTCCCTTATAACAGCCAAAGGATGCTTGATACGTTTAAAACAAATCGTTTGATACTATTATAAGTGCATAGTGTATAAAACAACTTCAAATCATAAGTATCAATCATAGGCGGCATGGGTACCATATATCATGTCGCCATATATAGGTTTACAAATAAAACCGCAAATGTCACGTATTTGGAAATTGGATTTCCATCTATGAACCGAGGCAAAAGATAGTCCTCAACCGATTCGAGACTGCCTAGCCCGAGTCTCAGGCAAGCGCGCAGGCAAGCCTTGGAGCGACAGGGCCGGTCCACCGATGTGGATTATTATACCTGAGCACTACGTTTCGCCGCCCTTTGGGGCGTAAGCGAGCCAACGAATGACTCCATCGGACCCGAATCGTCCGATCTAACCGAGGCGCCTCGCAACAGCAACAACCACATAAGTCAAACTCGTCAGGGCGTGTAAAACCACTGACGCCACTTCTAGCTAGGAGGAAACGCAGGCCCTCCCCGAGGTCCGTCTCCCGTTTTTGGTTCATACCGGGTGTGAAACACGCGAGGTAAACGTTACACAAAGCTACGCCACAAAGGCCGTGCTTTGATCATCACCACAAGACTTTGCTTTTCAACAGAAGCCTTGATCATTTGCATCTTAGCATGCCACACAGGCAAACCATCCTATGCAACCGATATCAGTCACACAGAATGAAATCCGATGTCAGACACACAGTCCATTTACAAGTCCGTCCTAGGTCTGAACGAAACCGGAGGCACCTAGTACCCCGCATATCCATCGATCTCCAAGTACGTCTGGACGATCACTAACTGTTTCCATCTTCTTGGGTGTACAGCCCAATCAAGATCATCAGTTATCACCCAAACGACGTGAAGACCTCCGGTCTTCGACCATCGTCTTCATCTTCGACTTATCGTCGTATCAGTTATTCAGAATGGGATAAACCCGGCCTTTCCGAATAACTCGCGTATATATTATAAAAGTGTTACACAAACACAACATACGCCTCATTCCAATTCATCAGTCACTAACAGTAAATTAATCAAGAGAATAATTCCCCAAATATTAACCCCGAAGGCCGAAACCAACATCAGATCAATATCCAGAAAACCATTCTGCTTGGCTAACCGACAGTTAGTTTCTAACTTTCACATTCATAGGGAAAGGTCCCCATTTATTTTATCAAAGATAAATTCTTGAATTTATGCTTTAATCTACTTTTGAATATCAATTCAAACTAGTCGGGATTAGCGAACCTTACCGAAGCAATTATTTATTTTAATTTCCCAATCCCAACCTATTCATCCCATGAAGTAAAACTGGTGATACTTCATATCTAACACCACGGTGTTATCGGTAAATTCAATTACCACTTCACGTTCAAATCTAATTAAAGATTTAACTATCGCCTGGAGCAAAACTGGTGTTACTCCATTCTCGATTATTTCAATCTAATTAAAGATTCATTAAAACTCCACTTAGTTTTAATCTTTGACTGGGTTAAAGAATCAGTGTCATTTAAAAACACAGTTCACGATAAACCCAAAATCACATTCATTAATCATCGGGCTAAAGAACGAGTGTTATTTAAAACCCTGTTCACGATAAACCCAAAAATCAATATCCATTCAATTCCAATTAAATATTATTTAATTAGTACACTTCATTAAATCTAAATAAAAAGATTTAATCTTTTCTCGGTTCAAGAACAGTGTTAGTGAAGACACCATTCACGACAAACCCAAATCACATTCGATATTCAATACAAGGCTCTGAATAGAAAATATATCGGCTTATATTCAATATCGAATTCTACGACTAACAAATGTCGTATTGGAAATAACGATATAAATATATATCTTTCAAATTTCCATAACAACACCTGTATAATCACGCATTCCAACATCGAAATATTCCGAAGACAATTTCGATTCAAATCCACTCCAATGCAATCATTGGATATTCTGGTTATTTTCAAAACCCTTTTCAAATTCAATTTATTTATTTAAAAATAAATAGAATTATAATTCTAGTTCAAAACTAGTTCATTTCGATAAAAATCTATTTTTATCTTTTCAAATATGGAGTTTTTCATCCCAAATCTTCACAAATCATTTCTTATGATTTTACACAAATTATTACTATTTTTAATAATTTTATCAAGGCCCGTACAGCCGATTTCCAACAACGGTCATCGAACTGCACTTATAGCGACCTTTTTCCAATTTGATTTGGACATAATTCCAAATCCAACCGTTAGATTTCTAATTTATCACATTCGTTAGAAAGCTCTTTTCGATACGAACCCAACGGTTCCGGTTTTAGGAGAATCCGATGGTCGGATCTCCCGTAATGTCCGTTTGAAATAAATGGTCGAAATTCACGAACTGCCGCGGCGCGGCGCGTTCTATTCAGGCTATTATATTATATATATAATATATATAATATATATTTCGTCGATTTCTATTTAAAACGAATTATATGAATAGTTTTGAATTCGTTTCAAAAGCAATTTCAACTTCCATTTCAATTCAAATCAAAATTGAATTCTTCTTTATAAATTCCTTTCTATTCAATTCAAATTTCAATTCAAATTTCGATTCAATTCGAACTCATTTCGATTCGCTTTCAATTCAATTTGAGTTCGTTTTATATTCAATTCATTTCGAAATCGTTTTATATTCAATTCATTTCGAAATCGTTTTCAATTCATTTCATTTCGAAATCGTTTTCAATTCAATTCATTTCGAAATCGTTTTCAATTCAATTCATTTCGAAATCGTTTTCAATTCAATTCATTTCGAAATCGTTTTCAATTCAATTTGAATTCGTTTTCAATTCATTTCATTTCGAAATCGTTTTCAATTCAATTCATTTCGAAATCGTTTTCAATTCAATTCATTTCGAAATCGTTTTCAATTCATTTCATTTCGAAATCGTTTTCAATTCATTTCATTTCGAAATCGTTTTCAATTCAATTTGAATTCGTTATCGTTTACGTCAAAATGGCGTCAATCTACTCAACACGACTTCATAAATTTCTATTTTCAAATATTCTATTTCAAGTATTTCTTTTTCAAAATAGTTGTTATTATCAAAATATTTCGTTCAACACATGACCAATCTCAATGAATGAGTATTGTCAACACATGAACTTTTATTTTATATCGATAAAGATGTAAATTTTAATATTAAAATATTTCGTTCAACACATGACCAATCTCAATGAATGAGTACTGTCAACACATGAACTTTTATTTTATAATATTCTTTATTTTTCAAATTGGAATGAGGCCCAATCAATTACCATATAAAGTTAATTATATGGATTTTCATACAACACATGTATATAATAGCATTGAAAATAATCAACCATCAACCAAAGTGCACTACACTGTATAAGCATCAAATATAGATATTCAACGCTTATAACAGCCTGTCAATCAATCGATCGACATATTTAATCAATCAGGATGAGTGAACTTCAAATTTCATCCTAACACCCGTGTGGGGTTTCAAATAATCAAACACAGATTTTATTTGTGCAGTTGGGCGATGTGTAAAATTTATCGACCCAATCAATATCAGTCAAATAGGTGTACATAAACAAACCGTCCGGTTTATAAATGAATATTTTATTTTATTCACTTTCACGTTAAAAATTATATTTTTAACGATAAAACATTTTATTTCAACCTATGAATTTCTATTCAATTCATTTACACAATAAAATGATATTTTTATTTTTCTAACATATTTTAGAAAATTTCGGCGGCATAACGGCACGATACTAGAAACGGGACAAGGCCTAGCCTTATCCCCGGTCTAGTGAAGGCCCACGCCATTCACACATCAATCAAATCAATTTCGTTATGCAAACCACAAAATTTGGAGTAAGAGTCTAACCTAGCCTTACTCCTTCGCCTTATAACGGCGCACGTCTAATCCTAACCAATTTATCGATTCGATTTTTCATACCACAAACCACATTCAAACCAATATCGCAATCAATAACCAAACAGCCAAACAAACAAGTCCATGGTATGTGGACGATTGTGTCGGGTGCTACTAAGCACCGTCTGCATCCTAGTATATATATATAACTAGAAAATAAATTGAAAGGTGAGAAATTCTCACATATAGCTATCCTAGCTCCACGGCACTTCATTTGCAGAAGTCTTCGTCGTTTCGCCTTTTTGTCATCTTCGTTGTCCGCTTTCACTACATATGTAAAAATCACATTTTTACCTCGCTATTCAATATATAAGAAATCGAATTTTTATTTCGAAGTTCTATATATAAAAATCATATTTTTAATTATCGAATAATCATTTCCTACATTTTCAAAACCTTGTGATATATACATATTCAAAACTTTGTGATATAGATATATTTTCAACAATGCTAATTTTTATATTTAAAAATCATTTCAAATTTATATTTTCTATTTAAAGTTTTAACCTTTTTCTATTTAAAGTTTTAACCTTTTTCTATTTAAAGTTTTAACCTTTTTTCTATTTAAAGTTTTAACCTTTTTCTATTTAAAGTTTTAACCTTTTTTCTATTTAAAGTTTTAACCTTTTAAAAAATCCAGTTTTTAAAATCCTTAATCATTTAAAAAGAATCAGTTTATAATTCTTTTTAAATCTGTTTATGCAGTTTTTAAAAAAAAAACAGCTTTTACATCCCTAAAAAAAACAGTTTTTATATCATTATCAAATCAGTTTTTAAAACTTTAACAAATCAGTTTTTAAAACTTTAACAAATCAGTTTTTAAAACTTTAACAAATCAGTTTTTTTTTCCTAAAAAAAACAGTTTTTATAACTTTAAAAAAAAATTCAGTTTTTAAATTCTAAAAAAAAGAAACAGTTTTTTAAATTCTTTTCAAATCAGAAGTTAGTTTTTAAATCTAAAAATCAATCAGTTTTTATTTTCTCTTAAAAATTCTGTTTTAAAATTCTTTTTGAAAATTCTGTTTTAAAATTCTTTTTAAAAACAGTTTTTATATCTAAAGAAAATAATACAGTAATTAGTTTTAACAAAACAAAATTAAAAATAAAAATAAACTAACCTAGTTCTTACCGCAGATCTCGAAGTGGAGGAGGGAAGAAGAAGAGGGCGGCTCGGCGATGCAGGGTGGTGGTCGGTGGTTCAGTGGAAAGGGGCGGCGCGATCCTCGTTGGCGGCTGGAGCGGAGGGGTCTCGTCGCGATGGGGGTCGCGATCGAAGGGGGGAGGCGAAATGGAGAGGGAGGCGGTTGCTGAGGGGGAGGCGCGCCTCGCGCGGCGGCGCGGTGGGCGGCGAACGCCCCTGGGCGGATCGCGATTCCCTCCAGGGTTTTTTTTTTTATTTCTTCAGTTTGGAAATGAGATCGGGGGGGGGAGGCCTGGTTAAGGGAGAAGGATTTTTTTTTATTATTTTATTATTATTAAAAGTTGACTTTTACATACGTCATCAAAACGAGGCCCACCGCCTGTCGTCCATAGCGTTTTACCCCCATTCCGAACACAATGGGATATGTATCGCAAGCTGATTTGATCGTTACAATCAGTTTCCTTTTGAATTTACATTTAAATCGCTATATTGAATTTTAAACGTACATTTCAAATTACCGGGGTCACATACTAACTAGAAAAATTCCTGAAAAATATTTTCTAGCTTCGTATTGACGATACGGTCCTAACAAAACTAGTTTCGTCGAATTCTGAGACCGTTTGAAAAATGACCAATTTCCAGTCGATTAAAATCAACTGAAACCGGTCAAACGCGTTTTCTTTTGCCACGCTCACATATTGACTCGAAAAATTATGAAATTTGAAACCTAGCAATAACTTTACATCCCGGACCCAACAAAACTGGTTTCGTCGAAATCCGAGGTCGTTTGCAAAATGTCCATTTTTAAGGGCCTGAATTCCATAGCGACTATTCAGAATTTTCAACTGGACATATCTTTTGATTCCCGATATGAAATCTTGATTATTTGGATTCGTTGGAAAGATATTCACTATTAGATTCCATTATTTTTGGTTTCACTAAAATCCGGATTGTTTTGCACCCGGTACATTCAATTGAAGTTTGAAATCGAATTATCGAACTACCGCGCCATTTTCAACTCCTTTTATAATTATATATAATTATTTATATTCTAACGACGACGCGTATAATATATACGTTCTAATTCCATTCAAAATAATTTTCTCGTCGATATTATTTAAAAATAATTCATTTTAAATAATCAAAATTCGCTAAAATTGCCAAAATAAAAATTTCAAACTGGCTCGCATTTTACGGGTTGTTACATTAGGTGGTGCAGAGATAGATATAGAAATCAGAACAACAAAGTAGTAGCGAAGCAAAGAAAGAGTAGAAGCGCACTCAGTTTATCTTGCCTTATCATACCTTATGTTTATCCTATGTTATCTTGTTATCCCTGTTATCATGGTATTGTCTTATATTCAATTTATTCATATCATGATACTTTTGCCTGTTTATATGCTGAAAGTCACTGGACTAACCAGACTTATGTCTGACCTAGTTTTATTTCGCATCTTTTCTTCCGTTTCCCTCCCCCCTAGGTTCACAGGAAGGAAATTTTATCACTTAGCTCAATTTTCTTTCTAAGCTCAAAGATAGTCAATGTATTGCTTTGGACTCTCTCTTCCACTGCTATGGCTGGTTCATGCTTTATTGGGGAATATCATTGTTATTTTTATGCTTCTTTTATACTTGGAAGTTTTTGAATCAAAACAGAATTTCTATTTATTACTTTTAAGTATGATTGAGAAAATTGTTGTAAAAGGTTGACTGAATTAAGTTGTTTATAAAATGACTTTATTTTCCGCTGCTTTACTCGTCTATCTTGTAATTTATCTGCATCTTTTACCTAAAATGCTCCACCAAAGTTAAGACATTCCCTTTGTGAGTGACCTTAACAGAGGTGGGGTGTTTCAATCTTCATCTCCATCTTTTCCAACTAAATTCCTCTTCTATTTTTGAGATTTCCTAAACTAATTCATAGGAAAATTCGTGCATTCATGTGTAGATTGAAGTTAGTGTGCTATATTGGAAGAGTGGTTATTATAGCTTGTCATTGGATCGATTCATTGCTTATATAAACAAAAGTGAGATCTTTGTGAGTTCTTAGTGTCTATGCCACAAGCTTAAAACTTGTAAAGTGTAATTTAGTGTTCATTTGGGTTGCATATGCATATGAATTGGTTTGATAAGTATACACTTAGCCGATTTCATGTGTTTGTGTTTCATTGAATTGAAAAATTATGACTGGAATTTTCCACACAATCTAATTCACGTGCTACTAGTTGTTTTGGTGATATTATGAAGCTTTGTTGTCGCACCTGCAAGTTCTAAGACTTCACAATTCGCTTATATTACATTTGGTTGCTTCGGTTAGATAATTTAGTCAGTTCGGAGTTCATAATCAAAATCATTGCATCTTATGTATATGTGTTTGGTCATGTGTTCATAAGTGGTTTTGGCAAGCCTTGGATATCTCATTTGCACTTAGGAATAATCTTAAACCATCACCATTGATATGGCCTCGTCCGAGGCTGATTGCACACTCACTAGCAATCAAAATGTTTAATTACTTCAGCTCAGACGTCTATCCAAGCTCTCGAGAAAAATAAAAAAACTGCTCAATGTCATGTCAGACGACTGTCCTGGAGGCGTTAGACATCTGATGGCTATTTCCTGATGTTGACCGGTGGAGACCGCGGTCAACAGTTTAAGTCTATCCAGGCTTTTTCCTAGCCGAATTTCGGCCCATTTCGACTTTGTTTGTGACTTGTTAGTTTCCTTGATTCGCAGATTTCAGCAACCCGATTCTTACAATTTTTTTATAAATCATCAACTAAAACATGGTGGAGTGGAAAAAAATGGTGAGAACTCTCTCACTTAAGTACTCTATGCAGTTATTTATTTTTATAACTATATTGTGATTGCAATATTTGTTTGTTGTTTGATGGATGTTTACAGTTTTAATGTTATCATTGTTAAACTGTGAATATAAATGTTTATAAATAAAACGTTTATATTATAAATGATTGGCATGACAATTTACCCAACCGTCTCCCAATGTTAGATAAGTTCATATGGATTGTGATATAAACCCCCATATGGGTATTGGAACGATAATTTTACACATCACCCAAGTGTACAAATAATGATATGTTGTTTGTTGATTGAAAACCCCACACGGGTCTGGGGATGATAATAACTTTACACATCTCCCTTGAGTTTAGTTGTATGTCAATCAATTAATTGACAGACCATGGTAAGCGTTATTTAACTATTTAATGCTTATACAGTTGTAGATAACACTCTGGATGTGAATTGGATGTTTAATGGTCGATTATCACTATTTTGAAGACATGCGATGTATGTAATCCATATAAATAAAATTAAATGGTGATTGATTGTGTCACATTCCGATTCAGAATATGAATGAATATTTCCATATAACATTGAGAGAAGAATCAAAATATGATTTTGATGTCGAATTTTGGATTGACATGAAAATATTGAAAAACTCCAAGTTTGAAAAGATAAAAGATACTTTTATCTGAATGTAGTGGTTAACAACTAGAATAAAGAACTGATATGGTTTTAATATAACCAGAATTTTTCCAGTGTATGAATTGGAATGGATTTGAATGGAAATAATCTTCAGAATATTTCGATAATGGATTCTATGACTAAACAGATATCGTTGAGGAAATTGGAAGATATAGATATCGTTATTCCCAATACGATATCTGTTAGTTTCAGAATTCGATATTAAATATAAGTCGATATGATTTCTATTCAGGGCCTTGTATTTAATATCAAAGTGGTTTTTGGGTTTGTCACGATTGATATCTTTAATAATACTGTTCTTAAACCCAGTTGAGAATAGAATAAATCTTTTCATTAAGATTTAATGAGATTTTCCAATCAGTGAATATAATGGGAAGTTAAACGAAAATTGATTTTGGGTTCTTTGTGATCGGTGTTTTTAAATGACATTAGTTCTTAAACCCAATTAACGGTGAAGTTATGATTTGGAATTTATAATCTTTTAATTAAGATTAATAGAATTTTTTTCCAAAGTAAACTCTCGGGAATATCCTTTCCCTGTTAACAAGCGTCTTTCCGTGGGGGTGTCAAACGTCTGTTCAAGATAAAGAAAGAAAAAGATAATGGTTTCAGCTCAGGCGTCTGAACATATATGGTCTGACGTCTGTACAAACTCTCGGGAATATTTTTCCCTGTAAACAGACGTCTGTCCAAAGGGTGTCAGACATCTGTCAAAACTCTCGGGAAATCTTACCCTGTAAGATCAGACATCTGTGCATTTTATATTATATGTCTGACCTGTGCAGAAATGCACAATTTATCTTGTGCATCTTTTGTTATGATATTGGATTTATAAATCTTTTAACTAAGATTTTTGAGATTATAACTAAGTGGAGTTTTGATGAATACTTGTTTAGACTGAAATGTGACTAAAGTCATTTAATTTACCCAATTCAAGAAATGCTTGAGAAGGGAGTAACACCAGTTTTACTCCATGCGATAGTTAAATCTTTAATTAGATTTGAACGTTAAGTGGTAATTGAGTTTACCGATAACACAATCGGTGTTAGATATGGAGTACAACCAGTTTTGCTCAATGGGATGATAGGTTGGGATTGGGATAATAAAATTATGATCACTTCGGTAACGCTCGTTAATCCCGACTAATTGATAAAGCTTAACTTGGTTTAAGTTGTGAAAAGATACTATAAATTTTAGAAATGATTTAAAAGAATATTCTGGATTGGAATGAGGTGTATGATATGTTTTTATAGCACTTTATTACAAAATATGCGAGTTATTCGGAAAGATCGGGTTTAACCCATTCTAAATAACTGATACGATGACTAAGACGAAGATTTAAAGATGGTGGCGGAAGACCAGAGGTCTTCACATCATTTGTATGATTACTAATGTCTTGATTAGGTTGTACCCCCAAGACAAGGCAATAAGTGGTGATCATCCAGACGTACTTGGAGATCAACCGGATATGCGAGGACCTCTCTCATGTATTGGACATACGGGATGAGGAATAAGGTACCTCTGGTTTTGTTTAGATCTAGAACGAACTTGTAAACGGTTTATGTCTGACATTGCATTTCGTTCTGTATTGATTGATTTCTATTAAATATGTATCTATTTGGTGGAGAAGAATTTATTCTCTTGCTTAACACCTTTCTCTAAGACGTACGAGCTTAGAGGTTATATATTGATATACATCAAATGTATGGCATGAATTGACAATGTGGCATGCTGAGATGCAAATGTTCAAGGATTTTGTTGAAAAGCAGGGCCTTGTGAACGATGATCAAAGCACGGCTTTAAGTAGCATAGTTTTAGGTGTACTGTTAATTTGTGAGTCTCACACCCCCGTATAAGTCAAAAACGGGATAGTGACTATAGGGAGTGCATGCATTTCTTTCTAGCTAGAAGTGGTGTCATGGTATGGAGCCTAGACATTTTTACTTATGTGGTTGTTGGATTGCAAGGTGCCTCGGATATGAATGGTTGCCAATGGCCAAGTAATAGGTCCGATAGGATCGGGAAACATATTGTTCAGGAATAACCAATCCACAAACGTTAAGTGTGGACCGGCCTTGAAGATCTAAGGGATCACCCGAGTTTGAGTCCTGAGCATCCCGCTAAAGATGGCCCAAAACCGATGAGGAGACATCCCTTACCTCGACTCATGGATGGAATCCAATTTCCAATACGCGACTTTCGGTTTTAGTTGTAAACCTATATGGCGACATAGTAGGATGGGGTACTATGCCGTCTATGATTGTTACATTTACATTTGAAGTTGTTTTATATACCATGCACTTATAGAAAATAAAAATGATTTGATTTAAAGAATATCAAGCATGTTTGGCTATTACAAGGTAAAACTTTATCCTCTGGTTTGTGTTTCCATTGTGTGATGGGAATTGGGTCTTATTATAGCTTAATTTTTCGAAAAGCATTGCATTGTTTATAAATTGTTTCATTTCAAAGTATTCATGGGAGTAAACCCGTTCCGTGACATTCAGCGTGGTCCCTTGATGTACTCTATTTTAAAGTAAAAGTTTAATAACTGTTTTGAGTTCTCAGACCAGTCCCATGACTGACTCGTAGTTTATTGTTTCTACCTAAACTCTGAGTGCCCATATTTTTCACATGGGCAACTAGTAGTTTTGGTTTTTCAGATTTCTATTTAATAGGATCCTAGTTTACAGCTGGAGCTATATTCGGAAAACTTTATATCCGTATTTCTTTCATTTGTGGTAGTTGATGTTTTCCACTACACATTATTTTATGTATTTAAATGTAAATTATTAATCTCTATTTTTGTAATTCTGCTGTATATTATTTATTTCATACTCTGATTTCTTGTACACTGATGTAAATTGTTGTAGTAGCAATGCAATGTTCTCATGTTTGTGTTCTGATGCGTCGTGTTCTCATACAATCCACGTTTTCCCGTCTCTTCAGAGGTCAGGCTAATTCACGGCGTAGAAGTTTGCTATCAATGCTTTGGTTTACAAAGCCCGAGAACAAGACACATTAGAACCGAACGAAAGAATTCATCAGAGATAGGATTAGTAACATCCTATAAGAATGACTCGTTAGAGATAGGGTTAGCAATACCCTAGAAAGAGTTAGAAGTGTGTTATTATAAAAACGTGTTTAGATTTGAAATTTATATCTTATTATAAGATTTATGTATTTTACTTGAGTTTGGACTATCAAGTATACAAAGATTTTGCATATACGCGCCATGAACGTATATACAAAGTATCAAATACACTGGGTAGATATAGAATCACACTCTAGTCGCCCGGAGATGACTCTGATGATAGCTCGAGCATCATCTGTGTTTATGTCCGAGTTTTGAAAGTGGGATATCTATATATTTCCAATTGAACGGTGTGAGAACCAAAACTTAGTTAGGGTTTATGTTGTGATTTTCCATTGAAATATGATTTTTGAGTATATATAAAAGTTATATATTTGAAAAGCTAATTAACTAATTGATTGGTGATTGTGGTGTGTGATTATTTGTTTGACTAATAAAAATATTGGAATAATAAAACCAATATGAAAATGAAAGATAAATTAAGCCAAATCAAATCTAATATTGAACTGAATTGAAAGTTATTTCGAATTGGATATATATATATATACATGTATATATAGGTTGTACAGATTATTGCATGGTAGCTTAGAAGAGGAATAAAATTGTATGCCCAACAAATAGTTACATATTTACTATATTTATTGAATTTGATGATTTTATTAGCCGATTGGCTAGCTGCTTGGATTTTGGGTTTTCGTTTGATGTACGAGAGCCTGTGGAGGCAGTTTGTATTTTGTACCGATCAACCCGTACAACTGAGGTTATGGCGAAATTTTTCGAAAATTTAATGCGTTATCCAAATTTTCAGAAATTAGAAAGTTCGTAGAAACTGGAAAGTTGGAGAACTTGAGTCAAGCGAAGGTTGAGTTAGTTAAGTAAATGACATTTAGTTCCTTCTTCCTTTTCGGGGATGAAATTTTTTTGAGTGGGGGAGATTGTAACAACTCGTATTTTTGGAACCAATTTAAAATTTATTTTTAATTGGTTTTCATAGAAATTAAATATTTCAGATGAATTATTTTGAGAGTAAACGACTTAAGATTTATTTTAATCAAAGTTAGAACGTACAAATTTAAAATTTAATTAAAATGAGCTTGAAATGGCGAGGTAGTTTGAAAATTTAATTTTAAACTTTGAATGAATGTATAGAATTCAATATAAATCAGAATTTGATAAAACAAGAAACGTTGGAATATTTGGAATTGTAATTTTCTAGCGAATGTAATAATTTGAGATTTCACTTTGTAAATTGTAAGTTATTTCTAAATTAAAATTTAGAATAGTTGCTATGGAATTTAAATAATGTATGTATAGCCCGTAGAAAACTCACATTTTGCATACGGATGAATTTGGATGCGAAACCACTTCCATTGAGTTCAAAAAGCCATTTACGTGTTCGAAAACTATAAACATCGATACCTTTGGAGTTGGCGAAATTTTGGTCTTTTCCATTTGATATAAGACCAAAATATCACTTTTTGCGTATGGACTCGAAACCACTTCCATTGAAATCGATATGTCACTTGCGTGCTCGAAAACTATAAACTTCATTATATTCCGAGCTTCAGTGTTTTGGCAATTGGGTTGGGACTTGGTTCGGCTAAACCTAGCCCACCGTATAACCCTAAATCAGCCCCTACTCTTCACTCACTTCATCAAAAATAGAAAAGGGGGAGAAAGATGGGAAATTAAAATCCCTAAGCTAGGTTTTGCAATTTGGAGCTCAAATCAAGAGGAAATCAAGTGTAGAGACTTGGGTAAGCTCCAACTCAATTCCTCTTCTATTTTTGGGATTTCCTAAACCTAATTCATGGGAAAATTTGTGCATTCATGTGTAGATTGAAGTTTTTGTGCTATATCAGAAGAGAGGTTGTTATAGCTTGTCACTGGATCGAGTCATTGCTTCTAACAAACAAAGGTGAGAGCTTTGTGAGTTCTTAGTTCTATGCCACAAGCTTACAGCTTGAAAAGTGTAAATTAGTGTTCATTTGGGTTGCATATGCATATGAATTGGTTAGATAAGTACACACTTAGTCGATTTCATGTGTTTGTGTTTCATTGGATTGAAAAATTATGATTATAATTGTCCACACAATCTAATTCACGTGGTACTAGTATTTTTTGGCGATATTGTGAAGTTCCGTTGTCACACCGGCAAGTTCTAAGACTTCACAATTTGCTTATATTGCATTTGATTGCTTTGGTTAGAGAATTTAGTCATTTTGGAGTTCATAATTGAAATCATTGCAATCTTATGTATATATGTTTGTGCATGTGTTCATAATAGGTTTTGGCGAGCCTTGTGGACCTCATTTGCACTTAGGAATCATCGTAAACCATAACCATTGATCTGAGCTCGTCCAAGGCCGATTGCACCCTCATTGGCAATAAAAATGTTTAATTGCTTCAGCTAGATGTCTGACCAAAAATGGTCAGACGTCTGTCCAAGCTCTCGGGAAAAATTAAAAAAACTGCTCATTGTCATATCAGACGTCTATCCTGGAGGTATCAGACGTCTGCTGGCTATTTTCTGCTATTGACCGGTGGAGACCACAGTCAATAGTTTAGGTCCATCCAGGCTTTTTCCAGGCCGAGTTTCGGCCCATTTTGTAATAGCCCGCATTTTACATATCGGAAGATCGTAAAATATTTTTCTTTTATTCTCTAAGGGTTGGATCATTCTCATCTTTTAATATGTTGCTTATGGGGATGTGAGACACGTCCATATTTTTTACTGATTTTGTTTGTGACCATTTTGCCCCTGTCAGTCTTGTACATGGCATAACTTTTGACTCAGGTCGAATCAGAGGATGAGACCTGTGCCATTGGAAAGAAATTGATGATTGCCTTTCAGTAGAGTGGTTACATTAAAGATTTAGCTCAATGATTTGGGGGGAATCGTTGTTTTAAGCTTTAACGGTTGGTTATTCAGGTTTTGGAGCCTTACTAGGATGAGTTGGGAAGGCCTATTAGTGGGCTGGTGGAATCCTATAAATAGGGGTGAGAGAGGAGGGAAAAGGTTTACTTTCCATTCTCTAATTTGGAGGCATTGATCTCTTTCTTCCTCTAACACCTTTCCACCATTAAAAATCCAACTCCGAGGAGGAAAATCATAAATCTACACCATTGGAGGCAAGATCTACATCAATCAAAGCAAGGATTCATCAGATCAAGGTGTTTGGTGTCGGGTGCATGCTGTCTGAATTCTTATTTCTACCGTTTTAGCATGTTTTGGAGAATCGACGAGTGATATGCATCTTTCACATGGATTCAATGAAGTGTACGAGTAGTAGATCATATTTTTCATCAAATTCAAGTATTTTTCTTTAGATCTATGCATTGGTAAGTTCAATTTCATATATATCACCCTAGGATCTGATTTAGCAAGTTTAAATAGGTAATTTCTATGATATTTCATACGAATGTGCAAGTTAGATCCATGGTTTTTGTTCATATGCATATTTGTGGTGATTTTGGTGAATTTGACATTATCATGGATAGAATTGTCATATTGAGGATATAGTTGATTTCATAACATGCTTATAATCCTTTTGGATGAATTGGATAAGTTAGTTTCCTCGAATTTATCGTTTGGCGAAGTTTTGGTCGAAATCGGAGTTGAATTACAATATGCAGGTTTTGGATCGGACCAATGGGTCGGACCATAGTTGGGTCGAACCAAAATTAGGTCGGACCATAGTTGGGTCGGACCAAAGTTGGACGGACCAAAGTTGGGTAGGACCAAACTTTGGTCGGACTAAAGTTGGGTTGGACCAAAATGGGTTGGCCTATTCTGGTCAGCCATTTCTAGTCAGCCATTTTTGCCATTTTTGGTCGGCTATTTCTGGTCGGACACTTTCGGTGATGATGTGACTTCAAAGTGAATTCAATTGGGAAGTTTGGAAGTGTTTAAAAGTGTTTGTGCTTCATTGTATGCAACAAATGGGGAAACAACTCAAGGATATATTCAGTTCGTGTGAAGTGACAGTTCTAAGGTGTTCTGAGCTAATTAATAGTCGTAATTGATAATGAAGAAAGAGACAAAGGCCGAGGAATTATCGTTGTTGTAGGTTCTAACGGACTCAAATTAGAGGTACAATTGAAGACCAATTATAGGTCGAGTGCCTTGGGCGTTTTGTATGGCCTAGACACGTGTTGAGTATAGCGTGTAGCATATGTTGAGTATAGCATGTGGAGTTTTGCTAGAACTGGGGCGTCGTGTATGGTTCTTGACATTGACAACAAATTGTTAGCCAGTCATACGATAACAAGGGTTCCAAAGCAAGGTTGGCGGTGATAGATAGAGTCAGTCATGGACGTTTGAATGCATGTTGTGATCACGATTGAGTTGCTTTGCCATATACGAATGGATGCTTTAATTGCTGTGACTAAATTGTTCTTCCTTTGGGTGTATGGATTGTAAAGGCTATCACTGTCATGCAATGGGGAAGGAAATTGAAAGTTCTTCTCTGAAGCTGGGTAGATTAGTTGATTATTTACCAATTCTCATATACTTTATTGATGAAGTTTGTTAGCTGCTTTATCGCTCACTAAGACTGTTGTCTGACTCAAGGTTTTATGTTTCCTCTTATTACCTTGGGTTGTTCATCCGGTTAAGAATGGGCAGACTGAGTAACAGGTGACATGTATTGCTTTAGTGATGACGACGATGTTGATCGATGGCGAGGAGGCGCACATACCAGATTTATTACTATATAGTATTTGTTTCCGCAGTTTGCTATTTCTTTGAGTGTTGTAGTGAGGTAAATTGTACAAACAATATTGTTGCTATCCACGTGTATGGGAAATACTTTCTAGTTGTTATGAAAGCTTAGTGTTTTCTGCCTCCCTATCACTACCTGTTGTATAATTTCTATTATATTTTATCCTTGCACTGTGAGTTTATGACAAGTTCGATTGAGTTACTTTACCTTGATGATCGTCCATAGCTTCCCGGCACACCTTTCAGCGCATTATTCCTCTTGTATAGTGTGAGGGTTATGGGCGGTCGTCACACATTTCGACTTCGTTTGTGACTTGTCAGTATCTCTGATTTGCAGATTTCAGCAGCTCGATTCTTATGAAATCGTTTCATAAAACATCAATTAAGGAATGGCGAAGTGGTAACCAATTGTGAGAACTCTTGCAGTACTTTATGCAGTTATTTATTTTGTAACTATACTGTGATTGCAATATTTGTTTGTTGTTTGATGGATGTTTATAGTTTTAACGTTATCATTGTTAAACTATGATTATAAATATTTATAAATAAAAAATTTATATTATAAATGATTGGGATGACAATTTAACCATCCATCTCCCGAATGTTAGATAAGTTCACATGGATTGTGATATAAACCCCATACGGCTATTGGAATGATAATTTTACACATCGCCATGGTATACAAATAATGATATGTTATTTGTTGATTGAAAAACCCACACGGGTCTGGGGATGATAATAACTTTGTACATCTTCCTTGTGTTTAGTTGTATGTCAACTGATTGATTAACAGACTGTGATAAGTGTTATTTAACTATTTAATGCTTATATAGTTGCTGATTACAATCTGGATGTGAATTGGATGTTTAATAGTTGGTTATCACTATTTTTGAAGACATGCAATGTATGGAACCCATATAAATAAAATTATATGGTAGTTGGTTGAGTCACATTCCGATTCAGAATATGAATGAATATTTCGATATAATATTAAGAGAAGAATCAAAATATGATTTTGATGTCCGGTTTTTTATGGACACGAAAATATTGAAAAACTCCAAGATGGAAAAGATAAAAGATATTTTTATCTAGATGTAGTGGTTGACAACTAGAATAAGGAACTGATATGGTTTCAATATAACCATATTTTTTCCAACGTATGAATTTGAATTGAAATAATCTTTGGAATATTTCGATATTGGATTCCGTGATTATATGAATATCATTGAGGAAACTGAAAGATATAGATATCGTTATTCCCAATACGATATCTGTTTGTTTTAGAATTTGATATTAAATATAAGTTGATATGATTTCTATCCCGGGCCTTGTATTTAATATCAAAGTGGTTTTTGCGTTTGTCGTAAATGGTATCTTTAATAATACTGTTCTTAAACCCAGTTGAGAATAGAATAAATCTTTTCATTAAGGTTTAATGTGATTTTCCAATTAGTGAATATAATGGGAAATTAAACGAAAGTGGATTTAGAGTTCTTTGTGAACGGTGTTTTTATATGCCATTATTTCTTAAATCTAATTAACAGTGAAGTTATGATTTGGAATTTATAATCTTTTAATTAAGATTAATAAAAAAATCCAAAGTAAACTCTCGGGAATATCCTTTCCCTATTAACAGACGTTTGTCCATGGTTTCTGAAGAGAAGAGAAAGAACGGATTGTCTGAGAACACGACAAATCAAAACACAAGCAGAAGAACATTTCATTGCTATTACAACATTTTACATCAGAGTACAAGAATATACAGAGTATGAACAAATTATATAAATTTTATAAATGACAGAGATTTACAAATTACAATGCAGCAGGAAAATAATACAAAAACACAACTGGAAGAGATAAACGGATACAGAGCTTTCCGAATAACAATCCAGTTGTAAACCAGGATCCTGTGAATACAATATCTGCAAAACCAAAACTACTAGCTGCCCGTGTGGAAAATGAGGGCACCCAGAGTTTATGTTAAAACAACAAACTCCAGGTCAGTCATGTGATTGGTGTGAGAACTAAAACAGTTATTAAATCTTTACTTTAAAATAAAGTAAATCAAGGGACCACGCCGTATAACACGGAACGAGTTTCCTCCCAAGATTACCAGTGCATAAAACAAACAACGCAATTCTTTTTGAAAAAATGAAGTTATTATAAGACCCAGGTCCCATTACACAATGCAACGCAAGCCGGAGAATAGGGTTTTCCCTTATAATAGCCAAACATGCTTGGTACATTTAAAAAAAATCATTTGATAATGTTATAAGTGCATAGTGTATAAAACAACTTCAAATATAAATGTATCAATCATAGACGGCATGGGTACATATATCATGTCACCAATACTAGGCTCTACAATCAAAACCAAAATGTCACGTATTGGAAATTCGATTTCCGTCATGAGTCGACGCCAGGGATGGCCCCTCACCGCTTCGAGATACTCTAGCAAATGCCTCAGGACTCCCCGTAGAGAACCCTTGGATCGGTTGGGCCGGTCCTCCCTTACGTTTGAGGATTGGCAATTCCTGAACACACGTTTCCCCGCCCTATCGGGCGTCTATGAGCCAGATGACTCAATATCCATCGGCTTCGTAGAGACCGATATATCCGAGCCGCCTCGCAATCCGACAACCACATAGGTAAAAATATAAAAATGTTAGGGCTTGCAAAACCCTGACACCACCCATACCTAAAAAGAAACGCCATCTCCTCCCAACGGTCCGATCCCGTTTTTGACACATACCGAGGTGTGAGGCTCGCGAATTAACACTATACACAAAGCTATGCTATATTAAAGCCATGCTTTGATCATCAACCACAAGACTCTGCTTTTCAACAGAAGCCTTGATCATCAACATCTCAGCATGCCACACAGGCAATTCACGCCATGCGAATGATGTCTATTGATGTATAACCTCTGAGTTCGTACGTCTCAGAGAAGGGCGTTAAGCAAGAGAATAAATTCTCTGCCGCCAAACAGATATATATTTAATGGAGATCAATCAACACAGAATAAAATCCAATGTCAGACACACATCAATTTACAAGTTCGTTTTGGGTTTGAACAAATACGGAGGCACCTTATTCCTCGTCCTATATGTCCAATACAGAAGAGAGGCCCTTGCATATACAGTCGATCTCCAAGTACGTCTGGAACGATCACCACTTATTTCCTTGTCTTGGGTATACAGCCCAATCAAGGCATCAATAATCATCCAAACGATGCGAAGATCTTCGGTCTTCAACCACCGTCTTCATCGTCGACTTATCATCGAATCAGTTATTCAGAATGGTATAAACCAGGTCTTTCCGAATAACTCGCGTATATTATAAACAAGTGCCATAAAACACAACATACGCCTCATTCCAATTCTGAATATTCTTTTATTTAAATAATCATATCCTTTGGGAAAGGTTCCCATTAATTTTATCAAAGATAAATTCTTTAATATTTATTCCTTAGTCTTTCTTTGGATATCAATTCAAACCATATTAAGGTTTATCCAAACTAGTCAGGATTAATGCACCTTGTCGAACTAATCATTTATTTAATTTCCCAATCCCAACCTATTCATCCCATGGGGCAAAACTGGTAATACTCCATATCTAACACCCCTGTATTATCGGTAAAATTAATTACCATTTCACGTTCAAATCTAATTAAAGATTTAACTATCGCTAGGAGCAAAACTGGTGATACTCCATTCTCGATCATTTCTTGAATTTGATAATTTAAAATATTAAATCCCATTTCAATCTAATTAAAGATTCATTAAAACTCCACTTATTTTTAATCTTCCCCAAAATCAATATTAATGATTATTTAACTTTGGAAACCCAAACATGTCGCATCGACAATCTACAACGTATTATTGATTTCTGCCTATATATAACCTCTGAGCTCGTACATCTTAGAGAGGGGTGTTAAGCAAGAGAATAAATTCTCCGCCACCAAACAGATATATATGTAGCAGAGATCAACCATACAGTTTGAAATACAATGACAAACATGTAATCCTGTCTTTAACTGGGTTAAAGAACTAATGTCATTTAAAACACAATTCACGGTAAACCCAAATCACATTCCATTAATGGAATCTTCACGGAAAATAAATCAATATATAATCGATATCAGTTTCCATATCTGACTAATAATATAAATGGAATAACGACAAAGCCTTTTAAATTCCATATATATTAACAGCCTTCCTCCATAGAAACTCACTTGGATTATTACCAAATCGAATTCCATTCAATTCCAATTTAATATACTAAATTGGAAAACTTTACTTTGGAAAATTCCCGTTAAATCTTAATAAAAAGATTTATAAATTTCAAATCACCTTTCACCGTAAATCGGGTTAAAGAACAAATGTCGTTAAAAACACAATTCACAATAAACCCAATTCACATACCATTTTCAATTCCAATTGGTAACTCTAATAATCTTAATTAAAAGATTTATTCCTTTCTCAACTGGGTTTAAGAACAGTGTTAATGAAGACACCATTCACGACAAACCCAAAATCCAATTCTATTCAATTCCAATTAAATATTAATTAATTGGTAAACTCTTTTAAATCTTATTTAAAAGATTTAATCTTTTCTCTCTACTAGGTTTAAGAACAGTGTCATTTAAAACACAGTTCACGACAAACCCAAAATCCAATTCAATATTAAATACAAGGCCCTGAATAGAAATTATCTCGGCTTAAATTCAATATCAAATTATGAAATCAACAAATATCGTATTGGGAATAAAGATATATATATATCTTCCAAATTCCTCCAAAATATCCGTATAATCATGGAATCCAATATCGAAATATTCCGAAGATAATTTCGATTCAGATCCATTCTAATTCGTATATTGGAAATTCTGGTTATTTTTAAAACCATTTCAAATCCAATTTATTTAAAGATATTGGATTTATAATTCTAGTTTATAACTAGTCATTTCGATAAATATTTTTTTTTATCTTTTCGGACATGGAATTTTTCATCCCAATTCTTTCCAAATCATTTATTATGATTTTACACAAATTATTGGCATTCTTAATAATTTTATCATGGCCCATACAGTTGATTTTCATAAACGGTCATCGAACTGCACTTACAATGACCTTTTCCAAATTTGATTTGGATATAATTCCAAATCTAACCGTTAGATTTCAAATCCCTTATATTCTCTGAAAGGTCTTTTCGATACGAACCCAACGGTTCTGGTTTTAGGAGAATCTGACGGTCGGATCTCCCGTAATGCCAATTCGAAGTCAATGGTCGAAATTCGCGAACTGCCACGGCGCGACGCGTTCTATTCAGGCCATTAAATATATATAATACATATATTATCTATATTTCATCGATTTCCATTTAAAATGTATTTTATAAATCGTTTTAAATTCGTTTTCAAAACGATTTCGACTTCAAATTCAGTTTCAAATCAAAATTGAATTTTCCATATCATTAATATGTAAATGATAATATTTTCAAAACATTAGATTTTGAAATCACTTCCATTCCGATATTCATTATAAAAATGAATAAAATCGAAATAAATATCGTTCACGTCTAAATGGCTTTAATCTAATCAACACAGCTTCATATATTTAAATATTTTCATGTTCACCTTAAATCGGCCATCAAAAACATATTTTGATCCATTACTGAATATTATTTTAAAATATTCCTTATTTTAAAATATTCATTATTTTAAAATATTTGTTCTTTCTGAATTGGAAGCAGACACGGTCAATTACCATATAATTTTATTTATATGGATTTCGTACACGCATGTACACAACAATAATCAAACACAATCAACCATCATCTAGAGTGCTTTACACAACTGCATAAGCATTACATATAAATAATTAACACTTACAAAAGCCTATCAACCAATCAGTTGACATACAACTAAATATTAGGATTAGTCTATGTCCAATATCATCCCAATACCCGTATGGTTTTCAAACAACACATACTGAATATTATTTGTACAGTTGGGCGATGTGTAAAATATATCGTCCCAATCCATTTCAGTCAAGTATGTGTACATAAACAAATCGATTGATTTGTAAATGAATATATATTTTATTCATATACTCGTTAAAAATTATATTTTTAACTATAAAATATTTTATTTCAACACATGAATATTTTTCATTACACATCACAATCACGATCAATTTCCACAACACAATCAAATCAAATAGGTGGTCTATGGTCTGTGGACGATGGGTGTTGGGTGCTGCTAAGCACCGTCTGCATCCTAGTATATATTTTAACTAGAAAATAAAATTAAAGTGAGAGTTTCTCACCTTTGGGATCCACTCCTCCGTGCTATATTTTGGAATGGTTCAGATTTGTTTTCCACTAGTTCCATCGCAATCTGTTTCACACGATTTATATTAAAAATCACATTTTTAATAACGTTATCCATATAATAAAAATCATATTTTTGAAATGTTCACTTGGTAATAAAAATCATATTTTTATTATGTTCTTCATATAATAAAAATCATATTTTTGAAATTTTCTCTAGATAATGAAAATCATATTTTTATTATGTTCTTCATATAAGAAAAATCAATTTTTTTTTTAAATCAAAGAATAAGTATTTTTTTATACTGTGAAAAATCTGATCTTTATATAAATCAAAATCATATTTTTCAAATCAAAGAATTCATATATTTATAAACAAAGAAATCATATAAATTCATATCTTAAAAATCTCATCTATATATTTTAAAAAATAGTATTTTTATATTAATAAAAATCATATTTTTATACCATTAAAAATCCTAACTTTCTAAACTAAAAATCGTAGCTTTTCTAGTTTAAAAATCATACCTTTTTAATTGACTAAAAATGATATTTTTAGCTAAATCAAAATCTAATTTTTACTTCATTCAAAATCATATTTTTATAAATGATATTTATAACTAAAAATCACATTTTTATTACTCCACATATTTTTAAAACTGAAATAAAAATTAATATTATAAAAACTTACCTTTAATTTGATTTTTACTAAGGAGTAGGTGCCTAGAGGGGGGCGCAACGCGTTTCAGCAACTGGGGGTCTTGGCGTCAGAGTTGACGTGGCCGGGGCGGCATAGGGTCGTGGGTGGCCAGGCGGAGGCGTGCCTGGGGCAGAGGTGGGCCAACGCGACCGAAGCTAGGGTTTTGGGCTTGTTTTGGGGTTCGGCGGCTTGTACAGAGGAGGGGGAGATTTGAGATGACTGGAGGAGGTGCGGAGGGGGCGGCGGTGGTGATGAGGGGTGGCGCGGTGGAGCGGACGTCTACGGTGGAGGGAGGTCGACGGTGGAGGGAGGTCGACGGTGGAGCGAGGAGAGCGATGCGACCATTTTTTTTATTTCGATTTCACTGATCAGGGAAAGAGAAAGTGAAAGGGTGGCTTTTATAAAATTTAATTATTTTAATTTATTCCGAAAAGTTGACTTTTAATTTCAAACTCCGATTCATACCCAATGACTGTCGCCCCTAGCTAATTACCCCCATTGCGAACACACTGGAATATGTGCGGTAAGCTAATTTGACCGTTACGGTCAGTTTTCATTGAAATTAAAATATAAATTAATTTAACGCTCTAAATTGATTTCAACATACATTTTAATTTACCGGGGCCACATACAGACTTCAGAAATTCCAGAAAAATAATCTAGCTAATTTTTGACGATACGGTCCTAACAAAACTAATTTCGTTGAATTTGGAGACTGTTTGAAAAGTCTTTTTTCAGTCGATTAATTCAAACTGAATTGACCATACACGTTTAAATCTGCCACGCTCACATATTGATTCCAAAAATTATGAAAATTGGAATCAAGCAATAATTTTACATTCCGTATTCAACAGAAGTGGTCTTATCGAAAACGGAGGTCGTTTGCAGAATCACTATTTTTAAGGGCTATATTCCATAGCGACTTTCCTGAATTTTCAACTGGGAATAAATTTTTATTCCCGCTATGAAATTTGGATTTTTCAGATTCATTGGAAAGATATTTTCAAACAGATTCAAATATTTCTTGTTTCACTAAAATCCAGTTTATTTTGAACCCTGTACATTCATTTGAAATTTGAAATCGAATTTAAAACTACCGCGCCATTTCCGATTCCTTTTATAATTAAAATAAATATTTATGTTCTAATTTCAATTTAAATAAATTTATACGTTCTAATTCTATTCAAAATAAATTTCTAGCCGTTATTATTTAAAATAAATCACTTTAAATATTCAAAATTCATTAAAATCGCCAAAATAAAATTTTTAAATTGGTTTCGATTTTCCGGGTTGTTACAATCTCCCCCACTTAAATCTTTTCATCATCGAAAAGGAACGGAGCTGAAAGTTGTTTTACTAATCAACTTAGCTTTCAGTTTGGCTTTCATTCTTCAACTTTTCGGTTTCTAATAATTTTCAACTTCTTCAAAAATTTGGCTAACACCCTAAATTTTTAAAAAATTTCGCCATAACCTCCTTTGTAAGGGGAGATAATTACTCCCCTCGCAGGGCCCTCATCAATTGAAAAGAAAAATAGAATGCCAAGCGGCCAGCCTTAGGCTCATAAAATCTTTAAAAAAAGAAGAAAAAGCCAAGCGACCAGCCTTAGGCTCATAAATCTTCAAAAAAGGAGAAAAATGCCAAGCGGCCAGCCTTAGGCTCATAAATCTTTAAAAAAGAAGAAAAATGCCAAGAAGCCAGCCTTAGGCTCATAAATCTTTATAAAAGAAGAAAAATACCAAGCGGCTAACCTTAGGCTCATAAATCTTTAAAAAAGAAGAAAAATGCCAAGCGACCAGCCTTAGGCTCATTAATCTTTAAAAAGAAAAAAAAATCCAAGGGGCCATCCTTAGGCTCATAAATCTTTAAAAAAAAAGAAAAATGCCAATACGCTAACCTTAGGCTCATAAATCTTTTAAAAAAAGAAAAATGCCAAGCGGCCAGCCTTAGGCTCATAAATCTTTAAAAAAGAAGGAAAATAGTAAACATGTACCTATTTGTCGAGCATAAAATTTTATTTCTCTTCTTAGAAATTTATCCATAGCCTGTTTAACAATGTGTATATATACATGCATGCATTTCTAAACAATTTCCAACTCAGTACAATATTTGATTCAATTTGGCTTAATGGTTCAAAATTTTAATTAACAAAACCAATAATCAAACAACACAACCAGCAATCAATTAGTTGATTATCATTTCAAATTCATAATTATATATATATAAATCTATTTTTGATGCCAAGTCACAACTGTAGACCCTATCTAATTTTGGTTCTCACACCAGTCAATAGGAAATATATAGAAATCCCACTTTCGAACCTCGAACATAAACTGTAATGATGATGCATCAATCATCAGAATCATCTTCGAGTGACTAGAGTGTGATTCTATATCTACCCAGTATATTAAAACTTTGAATATACATTTGCAAGGCATATATGCAAAATCTTTATACACTTGATTGTCCAAATCAATATAAAATAAATATTCAAATATGTATAAAATGGTTTAAATTTTCAAAACAAAAATTGTTTTATTTTTATTTTGAAAACACTACTCTTCACACTTGTTCTAGGATACTACTGATCCTATCTCTAACGAGTCATTCTTATTGGATATTACTAATCCAATCTCTGAGAATTCTTTCGTTTGGTTCTAATGTGTCTTGTTCTCGGGCTCTGTAAATCAAAGCTCCGATACCACGTGTAACGACCCGAACCTCCCCGATCTCCGATGAGAAGTGAAAGAAAGGATTGTCTAAGAACAAGGCAAATCGGAACACAAACAGAAGAACATTTCATTGCTATTACAACATTTTACATTAGAGTACAAGAATATACAGAGTATGAAATAATATACATTTGATAAATGATAGAGATTTACAAATTAAAATGCAACAGGAAAATAATACAAAAACACAACTGAAAGAGATAAACGAATACAGAGCTTTCCGAATATCGTTCCAGCTATAAACCTTGATCCTGTGAATACAATATCTGCAAAACCAAAACTACTAGCTGCCCGTGTGGAAAATAGGGGCACCAAGAGTTTAGGATAAAACAATAAACTCTGGGTCAGTCATGTGACTTGTGTGAGAATTAAAACAGCTATTAAATCTTTACTTTAAAATAAAGTAAATCAAGGGACCATGCCGTATAACACGGAATGGGTTTCCTCCCAAGAATACCAGTGCATAAAACAAACAGTGCAACGTTTTTTTGAAAATTGAAGCTATTATAAGACCCGGGTCCCATTATACAATGCAACGCAAGCCGTAGGATAGGGTTTTCCCTTATAATAGCCAAGCATGCTTGAAACGTTTAAAACAAATCATTTGATACTATTATAAGTGCATAATGTATAAAACAACTTCAAATATAAATGTATCAGTCATAGACGACATGGGTACCATATATCATGTCGCCAATACTAGGCTCTACAATCAAAACCGAAATGTCACGTATTGGAAATTGGTTTTCCGTCATGAGTCGACGCCAGGGTTGGCTCCTCACCGGTTCGAGACACTCTAGCAAATGCCTTAGGACTCCCGTAGAGAACCCTTGGATCGGTTGGGTCGGTTCGCCCTTACGTTTAAGGATTGGAAATTTCTGAACACACATTACCCCACCCTATCGGGCGTCTATGAGCCAGATTACTCAATATCCATCGGCTCCGTAGAGACCGATATATCCAAGGCGCCTTGCAATCCAACAACCACCACTACAAGAAAAACCGAGATTAGCGACAGATTTTTAGCAGCGGAAAATTCCGTCGCTAATTAGCAGCGGATTTCCATAGGCTTTGTAAGAGAAAATATTTTGGATTTTATATGTCATCTTATTATAAATTATTACCGTAGAATACTAATTCTATTGTTAAATCAATGGAAATTGCAGCTCTTTACCGTTATATAATATGTGATGCTAAATTCTGTTGCTTATAGAGTCGGATTACCGTCGACATAATTTTGAAGCTATTTTCCTGCAGTTTTCCAAGAGATTTGAAATGAACTTTAATATTTTTTATTTATTAAATGTTTTAAATTTGTTTTATTACTTAGTAATTAATTAGTAAATCTAAATTTTAAATAATTATTGTTAATAATACATTAGTAATTAATAATAAATAATAACTAGTAGAAGTAAATAAAATTCAATAGTCAATGATGATTAATTTTTTTTTGAAAATTAATGCTGATTAATTATTAATTACTATATAATATTAATAAGAGGTAATAGTAATTAATAAAATACATTGTTGTTCGATGTTTATTAAATTTGTTTTTATAATCAATGTTTATTAAAATACATTGTTATTTAATCGTAATTAAATTTGTTTTGATAATCAATGTATAAGATATACTTTAGTGTTATTTTTTTAATAATTATTAACATGCTCAAAAATTAGTAATTAACTTGTTCAAATTAATGATTTATAAGTAATAATAAATAATAATTTACGTTCTATAATAAATAACTTATAATCGTTGCTTATTTAGAATTAGCAAAATAATCTTTGCTCATAACCAATGTAATTACTAAATTCTTAATTAAGCCGTCTACTTTCATCACAAATTTCGGTCAGTATGCCAGTATATTTTATGCTAAATCCTAAAATTTTAAATTTTTACTACAACAAAAATACAATTTTACAACACTGATTTTGCAGCAATTCGCCAAAATGTAGTAAAAAAGGTCGATCATTCATCGCAACATTTATTAAGAAAGAAGCTGTAATAGAATCTTCCAACTGATATTTTATGTATAAAAGTTGTAAATGAAAGATTTTTACAATGTTTTTTTGAACTGTTATAGAAAGTACTTTTTAATGATACCTTTTCTACTTTGTGTTATACTTGTTTTTTGATAACATATTTGTCATGTTGTTGAAATATGTAAATGAACGTTTGTTAAATATTGTAAATTAAGAGCTTTCAACAATATTTGTCAAATGTTATTTATGTTGTTATTGAAATATGTTAATGAACAATGTTTATCAAAAAAAGAATTATTTTGATAACTTCATTTATTAAAAAAAACTGATTTTTTGGGAAAAAACGAAAATCTACTTTTGACATAAAAATTAATTTTTATTTTTAAGATGATTTCGAAAAAAATTAGTTTAGTTTCTAAGCATTTATGGAAAATTTTAATTGTTCCAAAAATAATGTAATGTTTAAAATAATTTTTTTCTCACAGCAAAATAAAAAATTGAAAAGATATTTTTTTATTCGTTTCCTACATTCTTTCTAGCATGATGTAATTTGACAACTTCAATTATGCCATTATTTGATTTTATTTAATCTAATTTAAGTTAATTACATGTACTACTGGCACATTCATAAACGCATCATGCACAGTTTATGTTGGATCATATTTGTGATCCGTGTAGTATTAATATCATCTATTCGATCAAGTTAGTAATCCAGGGAACATGCATCGGGCTATTCTGATCCGTTGGATTATATCCAACACATCTAATTTTTCTTTTTTTCATTCATTTCGCTCAGAAGCTTTCACGACCCTTCATCCCTCATATTCATCTCCTTTCAGCCAAATTACTTCCACCCCCAAATTTTCGTGAAAACATTAATAGGGAAGACAATTACACGCGAAGTCGAAAGTAGTGACATGATCGATAATGTCAAAGCCAAGATCCAGGTCTGATTCTTACCCATCTAGGGTTATGCTTTATTTCGATTTTTTCTTGATTTTGCTGAGAATAATTTCGATTTATTTATGATTCTGAGATGTTAGGTTGACTTTTTTTCATCGTTCAGCTATGTGTTATTATTGGCTGATTTCTGTATTCTTTTATTATTCTAGGGACTTGAGTTAGGGTTTTTGCTGATTTTTGATTTATGGGCTTAAATAGTTGATTATTAAGCATCTTCTTTCCTTGATTTGGAAGATGACTACTTCTGTAATCTGAGATGATTATAGAATTGTGTGTTCATAAAATTTGTGCCACTGATTGAGAGCAAACATGATTCATTTTTTAAGTTTTCCTGGATTAATATGATGTTTCTAAGACCTTGCACATGTGTTTTATCCACTGATTTTGGTAGGTTTTTGCATGGGGTGTTTTGAAAAAACTCCTCCTCCTTAGGTTTTGTTATCACCACTCATGATTATAAAACCTAGTTCCTTTTAATCTTTAGTTATGATTTGAATGGTCGTAGGGTAATTTTAGCTATAGTTATAAACCAGTAAACTAGGTAGACTTAAAATTTCTCAAATTTATTGGAATTATACCCTCACAAATTTTATTTTTAATTTTTTGTTTTATCCCTCTAACTCGTATTTTATTCGTTTTAGAAAATTTATTACCATTATTTTCTCTTAATTTTAATACATTGTACTTTATTTTAAACCATATTTTATCCGTCTAGATGCATCTTCACATCATCATCTGTCTACCTATATATAGCTAACATCTCTTATGTAACCCAATTGTGTAGGAGTTGAATCGGGTCGACTATTTAAACACAAAATAAAATATGATTGGTCACACAATAGATCTGAACCATCATTCGATTTTATTGTTTCGATCTCAGAGTTGAAATAAGGGGCAAGTTCAATGGTTGGGGGTTCATTGTTTCACCTGTTGTGTCATTGACTTGTGTCCCAATGGAAATTTACCCTTTATTTACTTATAACCCTGGCTCTTTTAGAATAAAAATGTTAATAATTCCGAATCAACAACATCAAACACTTTCAAAACGTATGATTTTCTATATGCTATTTACATTCCACTTAGTTTTTTTTAATGTATGATAGTAGAAAAAAAATTTATGTTTAGTATCTACTATTTTGAAATAAGAGCATACGATGCTATAGAAAGCGAAAAAGAAAAAAGGAAAAGAAAAGGTAAGTTTTTTGTTGAGTAGCATCAACGTTGGATTGCAAGCTGAACTTGAAGTTATTTTATTCCACCAACTGAAACTGCTTTGCAAGCACTTTAGCTGACTTGACATTTTCGGTTCTCTTTCCTGATTCAAATTTCTTCTAGTTATATTACCTCACATAATTAAGTGATTTAACTTTTTACCTTCATTCCCAGTTTCACCGACTACTCCCCCCCTTTTTTTCTTTCTTCCTAACCCTTTTTGCATTTTCCCCAAATTGTTTGTGTTTTGCGCTGTCCACCATTATGTCCTCTCGCACTTGGTGTGAGTACACAAATTTTATCTGGTTTCATATGAGACGTCAGACACAAATTAGAATGCAAAGGCACTTAGAACTACATGCATGTGTATATATGTGTGCACATGTATGTTTGCGTTTGTATGTGTGCATGTGCGTGTGTTGGTGGAGTTTGGGGTTGCTTGCAGTACAAAAATCCATTATTATAAAATACAACAGTGTAAATCGATAGGTAATGCAACCAGTCAGCTTTTTCTTTGTCCAAAATGTACATTTCTTTCCTTTGCTGATAGTTTTCTATTCACTTGGGTTTGTACGTTTGGACAACAATGCTGTCGTTTTCAGCTATTACTTTATATAACTGATGATTTCATCTCTTTAATCTTTTTAGTTTGTTTTATTTTTATCAATTGAAGGTTCATTGCAAGTAGGTGTTTTCGTCCACTTCGGGACGTCACTGATATTAATGTTGCATGAATTAACCATGCTGAAATACCTTTTCTTTTCTCCTTTTTATATATAGACAACTAGTGAGTGGTCCGTGAGGATTGTGCTTCACACAAGGGCAATGTTTAAATATGTTATGATATTAGATTTTACCGATGGACGGTTTGAAATTTCTTTTTTTTGTATTTCTCATGTTCCAATATGTTTGTTCTACGATTTATTATGATTGGAGTTGGATATTTGATGTCTTGTAATTTTTCTTGTTCGCCTTATCATGATGTCAATATTTTCATGTGGTGTTTTGCGGTTATAAGATAATTTATTGCTGTAAATTAATATGCAATAAAACACATGCTTTTTCCATCCAATAATCATACATATCCAAGAAACAACCATGTAACACCGAGCATCAATTTTTTTTTCGTGCCTTATTATTTTTTAATAATCGGTTGGCAAAGATACAAAGAACTTGTTGGTGCATAGTTGAGGTGCTTATGCATTAGTTATCTTTCCAAAAGTGTAGCTCTACCACCTGTCAATTGCTAATTGTAGTGATTTGCAAAACACAACAACCTGATAACATATGGCAACGGATATAAAGATCTGTTTGTGTATATAGTATCACATAAGAAAATTTTGTATTCCCCAGATAAAATTCAAAAATCAATTTAGTATGTAGCAGTGATCTATATGATTTTTCACAAAAATTATTTGAGTCACTCAAATTTTATTCAGTTCCATTGTGTACATAAGCCTATGTTTATCACATCTGCATGCACACATGCAGCACTAATGTAAATCCATCCATCTCCGAATTATATTTTATTTTTATAACTCAATAATCAACTGTTCTAATAGTTTTACATCACTGTATGACACACTGAATTGGGCGTTTCGTCTCTATAATTGCACCATTTCTGGCTATAGAACAGTTTTATTGTATTTTCAAATATCATTTGTCCTGTAAAATTATTGTATTTACTAATGCTGTCACAAAACACGCCAAATTTTTTTATCCCTGTAATTATAATTGCAGCTTTTATTGGATCGTTGAATCTGTTATGGAGTCCTACAAGTTGCCATTTTACTAGCCTAACATTGGAAGATGATCTCGACTTTAAACATACAATTGCAAGGTACGAATTCCATGTTTATACATCTTGGACAAATTCATACTAGCATAGCATATTAAAAAGGTATGGCTAAGTAAATATTCTTAACATATGTTATATAACTTTATTTTTCAATCAAGGTAATTGCTGTTAGAAGTAAATGACCAAATTTGTCACTATTATATCTGGAGTATTCTTTTTTCTTTTTATAACATTTGAAATACACACAGTGATAATTGAATAACATCTTCGAATTTGTTTCAACCCAAATCTCCCCCCTCCCCCTCCACCCCCCCCCCCCCGGTTTTACATGCAAGTATTTAATACTTTGACATTCTACAGAACTTGAATTTTGCCTTTGTTCCGTTATTTTTTCCCTCAATAGTCATGTAGTCATGATTGTAATTAAAGTATAGCATCAAACTTGAACTTTTAAAATATCAATCAAAGTACTTTTAAATTGAACACCAATATATATGCTGCTTTCTCGTTATCAGTTCAATGAAACATACTTTTAAATTTTATATTTAGGCAATAGCTTCCACTGAATCTCGGCCAATCTACCATTTTCCTTAATTTCAAAACGTTTGCAGGTACTTTTCAATGATAGTATGTTTCACAACATACATTATGGTCGACTATCAGCAACTGAAGATGAGGTAGGCAGATAAGAAATCTAGCAAGAACCATCTTTGTTGTTCACTTACTCATATATATTTGGTTCGATCATATTTATTTTACTATGTTCTGATCACCAGGTTTATGATGCCGCTAAACGTGCATCTATTCATCATGACTTTCCCTGAGCAGCAGCTTCAATGAAAAAGGCTTTCTAAGTTGGTCTAAACTAAAGGCTCTGCTCTACCTTTGCACATGCAAAAACTCATATGCCGTAGTAGGTTAAATTTTTCACGATCAGATAACTTTTTTGTTTAGTTTTTACTTCATTAAGGTTGCCTTTGGGGAGAGGTAGATTGATTGTTTAGATGGGTAAAAAGTAAAATTCTTTACTTCTGTGATTATATGTATAACTAGAGAATTTTTATTTTACCGGAAGATAGACATCTTTGATGCAAAAAAAGGGGAACATGCCACAATAAGTTATGGATTTAAAATGCTAGAACTACATTTTAGTTCGCACTTTTTAGTATTGTTTATGAAATATTATGGATGTATTATGTATTTTTGATGTGAGAATGTTTAGTATGTATATTATGTAATGTTGAATCTTGATTATGAGATGAGTGATTAATATAATACATTGATTATGAAATGTGTGTGCTGATATTAACTGTGTTGTATTCAAATTAGGATTGTGTATTGAATGGAACGCAAGTTATGTGTGTGATGAGTATGTATGAATGCGTGTGTGTACATATATATGTATGTATGGGGGTGTATGTGTGTGTGTGTATAGACAGATCATAAGGGGAATAACAGCGGATTACCAACAAAAAAAGGTAGGTTAAGTTTACCTTAATTTAATTTTTGTCGCCAATTCCTTGGTAATTAGTAAGGATTTACCGACGCCTTTTATAAATAATATTTTATTATAAATTAATTATTTGTCGGCAAATAGTTGGTATATAAATTAAAATTAAAGTAATAAATAAAATCTTATTTTTATTATAAAATTAGTAAAATGTCGGAAAACTCATGCTAAATTCCATCGCAAAATTTGACATAGATACCGTCATGGTTTTTACCGACCACACCGTGATGTAGGAAATCCGTCGCTAATACCTGTTTAGCGATGGATTAGAAGCGGATTCTGGCGCTGCTAATCTCGGTTTTTCTTGTAGTGCACATAGGTAAAAATATAAAAATGTAAGGGCTTGCAAAACCCTAACACCACCCATACCTAGAAAGAAACGTCATGTCCTCCCAACAGTCCGATCCCGTTTTTGACTCATACCGAGGTGTGAGGCTCGCAAATTAACGCTATACACAAAGCTATGCTATATTAAAGCCGTGCGTTGATCATCAACCACAAGACTCTGCTTTTCAACAGAAGCCTTGATCATCTGCATCTCAGCATGTCAAACAGGCAATTCACGCCATGCGACTAATGTTTATCGATATATAACCTCTGAGCTCGTACATCTCAGAGAAGGGCGTTAAGCAAGAGAATAAATTCTCTGCCGCCAAACAGATATATATTTAATAGAGATCAATTAACAAAGAATAGAATCCAATGTCAGACACACATCCATTTTCAAGTTTGTTCTGGGTTTGAACAAACTTGGAGGCACCTTATTTCTTGTCCTATATGTCCAATACAGGAGAGAGGTCCTTGCATATCTGGTCGATCTCCAAGTACGTCTAGAATGATCACCACTTATTACCTTGTCTTGGGTGTACAGCCCAATCAAGACATCAGTAATCATCCAAACGATGTGAAAACCTCTGGTCTTCAACCATCGTCTTCACCGTCGAATTATCATCGAATCAGTTATTCAGAATGGGTGAAAACCCGGCCTTTCCGAATAACTCACGTATATTATAAACAAGTGCCATAAAACACAACATACGCCTCATTCCAATTCTGAACATTCTTTTATTTAAATATTCATATCCTTTGGGAAAGGTTCCCATTAATTTTATCAAAGAAAAATTCTTTAAAATTTATTCTTTAATCTTCCTTTGGATATCGATTCAAACCATATTAAGGTTTATCCAAATTAGTCGGGATAAACGCGCCTTACCGAAGTAATTATTTATTTAATTTCCCAATCCCAACCTATTCATCCCATTGGGCAAAACTGGTAATACTCCATATCTAACACCCTGGTGTTATCGGAAAAATTAATTGCCATTTCGCGTTCAAATCTAATTAAAGATTTAACTATCGCTAGGAGCAAAACAGGTGATACTCCATTCTCGATCATTTATTGAATTTGATAATTTAAATTATCAGTTCTCATTTCAATCTAATTAAAGACTCATTAAAACTCCACTTAGTTTTAATCTTCCCAAATATCAATATTAATGATTATTTAACTTTGGAAACCCAAACATGTCGCATCAACAATCTACACCGTACTATTGATTTCTGCCTATATATAACCTCTCAGCTTGTACGTCTCAGAGAAGGGTGTTAAGCAAGAGAATAAATCCTCCGCCACCAAACAAATATATATTTAGCAGAGATCAACCATATAATTCGAAATGCAATGACAGACATGTAATCCTGTATTTAACAGGGTTAAAGAACTAATGTCATTTAAAACACAGTTCACGATAAATCCAAATCACATTCCATTAATGGAATCTTCACGGCAAATAAATCAATATATAATCGATATCAATTTCCCTATCCGATTAATAATATAAATGGAATAACGACAAAGCCTTTTAAATTCCATATATATTAACAGTCTTCCTCCACAGAAACTCACTTCGATTATTACCAAATCAAATTCCATTCAATTCCAATTTAATATACTAAATTGGAAAACATTACTTTGGAAAATTCCCGTTAAAGCTTAATAAAAAGATTTATAAATTCCAAATCACCTTTCACTGTAAATCAGGTTAAAGAACGAATGTCGTTAAAAACACAGTTCACAATAAACCCAATTTACGTTCCATTTTCAATTCCAATTAAATGTTAATTAACTCGGAAATTCTAATAATCTTAAATAAAAGATTTATTCTTTTCTCAACTGGGTTTAAGAACAACGTTAATGAAGACATCATTCATGACAAACCCAAAATCCAATTCTATTCAATTCCAACTAAATATTAATTAATTGGTAAACTCTTCTAAATCTTGTTTAAAATATTTAATCTTTTCTCTCTACTGGGTTTAAGAACAGTGTCATTTAAAACATAGTTCACGACAAACCCAAAATCCAATTCAATATTAAATACAAGGCTCTGGATAGAAATTATCTTGGCTTATATTCAATATCAAATTCTGAAATAAACAAATATCGTATTAGGAATAACGATATATATATATCTTTCAAATTTCTCCACAATATCCGTAATCACTAATTCTAATATCGGATATTCCAAAGATAATTTCGATTCAAATCCATTCCAATTCATATATTGGAAATTCTGGTTATTTTTAATACCATTTCAAATCCAATTTAATTACTTAAAAATATTGGATTTATAATTCTAGTTCATAACTAGTTCATTTCGATAAAAATATATTTTTTATCTTTTCAAACATGGAATTTTTCATCCTAATTCTTTCCAAATCATTTATTATGAATTTACACAAATTATTGATATTTTTAATAATTTTATCAAGGCCCGTACAGTCGATTTCCATAAACGGTCATCGAACTGCACTTACAACGACCTTTTCCGAATTTGATTTGGACATAATTCTAGATCCAACCATTAGAATTCAAATCACTTATATTCATTGGAAAGTTCTTTTCGATACGAACCCAACGGTTCCGGTTTTAGAACAATCCGACGGTCGGATCACCCGTAATGTCAATTCGAAGTCAATGGTCGAAATTCGTGAATTGCCCTGGCACGGCGCATTCTATTTAGGCCATTAAATATATAATATATATTATATATATATCGTCGATTTGCATTTAAAACGTATTTTACAAATCGTTTTAAATTCATTTTCAAAACGATTTAAACTTCATATTCAATTTCAAATCAAAATTGAATATTCCATATCATTAATATATGAACGATTTTATTTTCAAAACTTTACATTTTGATATCACTTCCATTTTGATATTCATTATAAAAATAAATAAAATTGATATAAATATCGTTCACATCTAAATGGCGTTAATCTAATCAACACGGCTTCATATATTTAAATATTTTCGTGTCCATCCCAAATCGGATATCAAAATCATATTTTGATCCATTACTGAATATTATTTTAAAATATTCCTTATTTTAAAATATCCATTATTTTAAAATATTTATTCTTTCTGAATTGGAATCAAACACAGTCAATTACCATATAATTTTATTTATATGGATTTCATATACACATGTACACAACAATAATCAAACACAATCAACCATCATCCAGAGTGCATTACGCAACTGCATAAGCGTTAAATATAAATAATTAACGCTTAGAACAGCCTGCCAACTAATTGATTGACATACAACTAAATATTGGGATTAATGTATGTCCAATATCATCCCAATACCCGTGCGGGGTTTTCAAACAACACATACTGAACATTATTTGTGCAATTCAGCGATGTGTAAAATATATCGTCCCAATCCATTTAAGTCAAATGTGTGTACATAAACAAATCATCTGATTTGTAAATGAATATTTATTTTATTCATATATTCGTTAAAAATTATATTATTAACTATAAAATATTTTATTTCAACACATGAATATTTTCCATTACACATCACAATCACAATCAATTTCCACAACACAATCAAATCAAACAAGTCGTCCATGGTCTATGGACGACGGGTGTCGGGTGCTGCTAAGAACCGTCTGCATCCTAGCATATATTCTCACCTTTAGGATCCACTCCTCTGGGCTATATTTCGAGATGGTTCAGATTTTTTTCCACTAGTTCCATCGCAATCTGTTTCACACGATTTAAATTAAAAATCACATTTTTAATAATGCTATCCATATAATAAAAATCATATTTTTGAAATGTTCTCTAGATAATAAAAATCATATTTTTATTATGTTCGTCATATAATAAAAAACATATTTTTTTAAATCAAAGAATTCATGTTTTTTAATACAGTAAAAAATCTGATCTTTATATAAATTAAAATCATATTTTTCAAATCAAAGAATTCATATATTTATAAACAAAGAAATCATATGAATTCTTATCTTAAAAATCTCATCTATATATTTTCAAAAACCATATTTTTATATTAATAAAAATCATAATTTTATACCATTAAAAATTCTAACTTTGTAAACTAAAAATCTTATCTTTTCTAGTTTAAAAGCGTACCTTTTTATTGAACTAAAAATCATATTTTTATCTAAATTAAAATCCCATTTTTACTTCAGTCAAAATCATATTTTTATAAATGATATTTACAACTAAAAATCACATTTTTATCACTCTACGTATTTTTAAAATTAAAATAAAAATTAATATTATAAAAACTCACTTTTAATTTGATTTTTACTAAGGAGTGGGGGCCTAGAGGAGCGGCGCAGCGCGTTTCAGCGGCCGGGGGGGGGGGGGGGGCTTAGCGTCGGAGCTGACATGGCCGGGGCGGCATAGGGTCATGGGTGGCCAGGCGGACGCGCACATGGGCGGCGGTGGGCCAACACGACCGGAGCTAGGGTTTTGGGCTTGTTTGGGGTTCGGCGGCTTGTACAGAGGAGGGGGAGACTGGAGATGACTGGAGGAGGTGCGGAGGGGGCAACGGTGGCGATGAGGGGTGGCGCGGTGGAGCGGACGTCGACGGTGGAGGGAGATCAACGGTGGAGCGACGAGAGCGACGCGGCCATTTTTCTTTATTTTTTTTATTTTTATTTCACTGATCGAGGAAAGAGAAAGTGAAGGGGGGCTTTTACAAAATTTAATTAATTTAATTTATTCCAAAAAGTTGACTTTAGTTTTGAACTTCGATTCAAACCCAACAACTGTCGCCCCTAGCTAATTACCCCCATTCCAAACACAATGGAATATTTTCGAAAAGCCAATTCGACTGTCACGATCAATTTTCGTTGAAATTAAAATATAAATTAACTTAATGCTCTAAATGGATTTCAACGTATATTTTAATTTACCGGGGCCACATACGAACTCCAGAAATTCCAGAAAAATAAATCTAGCTATATTTTGATGATACGGTCCTAACAAAACTAATTTCGTTGAATTTGGAGACCGTTTGTAAAATGGTCATTTTTCAGTCGATTAATTCAAACTGAATTGACCAAACACGTTTAAATCCGCCACGCTCACATATTGATTCCAAAACTTATGAAAATTGGAATCAAGGAATAATTTGACATTCCGAATTGAACAAAAGTGGTATTGTCGAAAACGGATCCAAAGATTTATTATTTTTCAGATTCGTTGGATGCATATTTTAAAACAGATTCAAAGATTTATTATTTCACTAAAATCCGGTTTATTTTGAACCCTGTACATTTATTTGAAATTTGAAATCGAATTTTTAAACTACCGCGCCATTTCTAATTCCTTTTATAATTAAAATAAATATTTATATTCTAATTTCGATTTAAATAAATTTATACGTTCTAATTCTATTGAAAAATAAATTTCTTGTCGTTATTATTTAAAATAAATCATTTTAAATATTCAAAATTCATTAAAATCACCAAAATAAAAATTTTAAATTAGTTCTGATTTTCTGGGTTGTTACAGAAAATCTTACCCTATAAGATCAGACATGTGTGCATTTTATGTCAAACGTCTGACCTGTGCAGAAATGCACATTTTATCTTATGGACCTTTTGTTATGGTATTGGAATTTATAAAACTTTTAACCTAGATTTTTGAGATTAAAACTAAGTGGAGTATTAATGAATACTTGTTTAGACTGAAATGTGAATAAGGTCATTAAATTTACCCAATTCAAGGAATCCTCGAGAAGGGAGTACCACCAGTTTTACTCCATGCGATAGTTAAATCTTTAATTAGATTTGAACGTTAAGTGGTAATTGAGTTTACCGATAACACACTGTGTGTTAGATATGGAGTACTACCAGTTTTTCTCCATGGGAAGAATAGGTTGGGATTGGGATGATGAAATTATGATCACTTCAGTAAGGCTCGTTAATCCAGACTAATTGATAAACCTTAACTTGGTTAAATTGTGAAAAGATATTATAAATCTTTTGAAATGATTTATAAGAATATTATGGATTGGAATGACGTGTATGATGTGTTTTTATAGCACTTGATTATAAAATATGTTAATTATTCGGAAAGACCAGGTTTAACCCATTCTGAATAACTGATATGACGACCAAGTCGAAGATTTGAAGATGGTGGTGGAAGACATGAGGTCTTCACATCATTTTGATGATTACTGATGTCTTGATTGGGCTGTACACCTAAGACGAGGTAATAAGTGATGATCGTCCACACGTACTTGGAGATCGACCAGATATGCGAGGACCTCTCTCCTGTATTGAACATACGGGACGAGGAATAAGGTGCCTCCGGTTTCGTTTAGACTCAGAACGAACTTGTAAGTGGATTATGTCTGACATTGTATTTCATTCTCTATTGATTGATTTCTATTAAATATGTTTCTATTTGGTGGTAAAGAATTTATTCACTTGCTTAACACCCTTCTCGGAGATGTACGAGCTTAGAGGTTATATATTGATAGATATCAGTTGCATGGCATGAATTAACAATGTGGCATGCTAAGATGCAAATGATCAAGGCTTTTGTTGAAAAGTAGGGCTTTGTGGATGATGATCAAATCATGGATTTATGTAGCATAGCCTTGTGTATAGCATTAATCCGTGAGCCTCACACCCCTGTATTAGTTAAAAACAGGATAGTGACTGCAGGAAGTGCATGCATTTATTTCTAGGTGGTGTCATGGGATGGAGCCCAGACATTTTTACTTATGTGGTTGTTGGATTACGAGGCGCCTCAGATATTATTGGTCGCAAATGGCCAAGTGATAGGTCCGATAGGACTGGGAGACGTATTGTTCAGGAATAACCAATCCACAAACGTTAGTTGTGGACCATCCCTGAAAATCCAATGGCTCACAAAAATCTGAGTTCTGGGCATCCCGCTAGAGATAGCCCGAAACTAGTGAGGAGACATCCCTTGCCTCGACTCATAGATGGAATCCAATTTCCAATGCGCGACTTTCAGTTTTAGTTGTAAACCTATGTGGCGACATAGTAGGATGGGGGTACTATGCCATCTATGATTGATACATTTACATTTGAAGTTCTTTTATATACTATGCACTTGTAGTGAATCCAAATGATTTGTTTTAAAGCATATCAAGCATGTTTGGCTATCATAAGGTAAAACTCTATCCTCTGTCTTGTGTTTGCATTGTGTGATGGGGTATGAGTCTTATAATAGCTTCATTTTTCGAAAAGCATTGCATTATTTATAAATTATTTCATTTTAGAGTATTCCTAGGAGTAAACCCGTTCCATGTCATATGGCATGGTCCCTTGATATACCCTATTGTTAGATCAAAATTTGGACCTAACAC
This sequence comes from Allium sativum, assembly GCA_030737875.1. Lineage (NCBI taxonomy): Eukaryota > Viridiplantae > Streptophyta > Magnoliopsida > Asparagales > Amaryllidaceae > Allium > Allium sativum. The sequence continues at coordinate 319,764,191 of CM060923.1, read as the reverse complement.
ACAAATTGTTCTGAATCTTATATAGTTTTAACTGAAGAATAAGGAAAAAGAAAATAACACATAGAATTTATAGTGGTTCGGCGTTAACGAGCCTACGTCCACTTTATATGTTATTGATTATACTTTATGTGCTGGTACAATCAATGATTTCTCTCTAGCTCACTTTTACAATTGTGATTTCTCTCAGTAATCTAGTAATAAAACTGATAAGAAATGGTAGTATGACAATAATGGCGGAATTAGTCCTCAATATTGCCAAAAAGATCCTCAAAAATGCCAAGCTCCGGGCTATTTATAGCTGATTTTGTCAGGCGGATCGTGGTAACACGTGGCACGAATCCCGAGAACATCGGATCGCATCGCAGCCGATGAAGAAATAGTCAAATTAGCCGTTGTGGACAGGTGTCGCGATCCCCTTGAAAATCGGATCGAGAAAATGGGGAGAATCAGTCAAAATGACGGTTGGGGACACGTGTCGCTGGATCCGTGCGTCTCGGATCGTCGAAGACTAACTCGTGCTTGAAAGGGTCAGAGGCTTCGCCGTGCATCAGGGGATCAGATCGGTCTATACTGGGCAGTAATGTATGTACGGATCGAGTCGCATAGAGGTGTCGTTTCGCTGATGAAATGGGGGCGATCCGATGAGGTTCGATCCGATGGTGTGCGATCCGATGAGGGGCGAGTCGATGGTGTGCGATCCGATGAGGGGCGAGTCGATGGTGCGATCTGTTCCTTCATGTACTTAGGGAATGTAGTTTCATACTTTCTTCTTGTGAGTGAACCTAGGTGGCTTGGTCAAAAAGCTAGCCAACATTTTGCCCCCTCGAAGTATGTTTTATCGATGATGGAACATGCTTCGAAGCCATAGAATCGTCTTTTCACAACGAGACGCAAATAAGTGAACAATTCCTTTTTTGGGATCTTTCATCAGAGTCTTCATCACTGGATCTGTCGATCATTTATCGATTCGGATCGCGTGCTCGAGTCGCGGTCCGTTAGCAAGCCATTCGCCTCGTTCTTTGGTGAACACTTGGGCCTCTTCACGGAACGGAACGAGATGGGCTTCTCTTCGAGACGTGGTGGGCTTTTGGTTCGCGGCCCGTCTATTTTCCCGGTTCGAGCAAAACAAAAATTGGAATATTAACGGTCGCCTCGTGACCTATATAAACCGCACTCCCTCTTCACTTTCCCCCTTCTTCTAGCTTCTGCATCGCGCCGCCAGCTCCATTAAGGAAGAAACCTAGTTTTTGAAACCTCCAAAAATCCGATTGTTTTCCCAACTTTTAGAAAGGTAATTCTACCGAAAGCATCCTTATTCGATATCGCTCTCGTTTTTATGAGTTTTTTCGACTGGTTTGAGGGAAGAAACGATGGAATTTTGTGATTTTTGGGGGGACCAGCGAGGCGCCATGGCTGATGGGTTCAGAGGTTGGAGTTCGGAAATGAGAAGGAGAGGAGAGAAACGGAGGAGGAAGGAGAAGAGAGAAGGCCAGTGGCGAGACGGAGGGTCGTGGTGACGGCAGAGGCGTGTATCGTGGGGGGCTGCAACGATCCGGCAAAGACCCCAACCACGCAATTTCGCGATCCGCGAGGGGGTCGACCCCTACTGTCTCACGATCCGAGAGGAGGGCGATCCCTCTGCCCTGCGATCCGAAGGAGGGCGATCCCTCTACCCTGCGATCCAAAGGAGGGCGATCCCTCTACCCTGCGATCCGAAGGAGGGAAAACTGTCATACACACCGCGATCCGACTCGTAGTTCACGATCCAAACAAATTTTGAACTTTAGACGATGCCTTGTCACCATAAAATTCTGAACAGTTAGGTTAGGGCCTTGATGTCGGACTTTCTGGACTAAATGACCACATAATTTGACTGCATATGACGACTAATATTTTGATGACCTTGATAACTTTTTATGTTTTATCTTGAATGCATGCACTAGCACACACACCGGCACTTGCACACACGGGGGACGGGCAGTTTTAATCTCATTTTTCATGTTTTCTCGCCTAATAGTAATGTCGGATAATCAATCTTCTCCAAGATCCGTTACAAAAATGGAGTCCGAGGTTCCTGAGCAATACAACCCCGAGGTCCCTCCAATTAACCCAGGAGGTGAAGATTCTGGCTCTGAATACGAGGCAACGGAATCAAATCCATCTGAAAGTACTTCATCTAGTGAAGAATATGAGATAGACAGGCGAGCTCCCGACGAGATTCCTGGCGCGCTCGGGATAGAGAAATTTTCCGATTCTTTAGCATCTAAACTCGATGATATAAAGCTTAAAAGAATCCGCCTGAGACATGGGATCCCTTGGGATGATGTGATGACACCTGGTAGCGAAGATAGACCCCACTTAGCTCCGGAAGGGTATATGGCAGTCAGTCGAACCATGTGCTTGGTAGGAACTATTCCTCCGTTTCCTCCAATCGTCATCGAGACTTTAAAACGACTGGGTATCGCTTCGATGTAGCTTCATCCTAACGCCTACGCATCTCTATACACCCTATATATTGCATACGCGGAGATCCTACATACCGAACTCACATTTAGAGATTTGACATTCTTCTTTCTTTTCAAGCATCGTTCCTCGGCAACCCCAAATTTCTCTTTCTTTGAATCGGTGGCGAATAGGAAGGATTTGTACGACGGATACTGCAATATAGGGGATCCTAAGTCTGATTGGTTCTATATAAAGAAACAGGCTGGATGCTCAAGAAGATGGCTCAAATCAAGTAAATTTTAAGCTTTTGACTGAATATCTTGTTCAAGAAGCCGAAGCATTAACATTCTCCCCCCTTTTTCTTTGTTTTAAACAGATCACGTCTTCCCGAAAACGGAGGGTCCGTTATACAACAATCGATTGTCTATTCTTCTACAAAGCTGATCCGACTTTCTAAGGATCAAAAAATGCATCACTGATGAGAATCTTCATAAGCATCATCTTCAGGATATAAGATTTGGACTTGGCGCTGGAGGCAAACCCTATAGATACGTGCCCCCAACGGATGGAGAGGGAACATCGCAAGCAGTAGAAACAACTAAATTTCACAAGAGTCCTTCCCCGATAGTCATCCAAGATGATGAGGACCTGAACATATACAGAGGGGATGAGGTCCGCGGTGACAAGTCAAAGGAAATCCCAGTTTCTACTCCAATCGAACCCGCTGCTCCCGATGATTTGACAGAAGAACAGTTATTCAACGAGCTGAGCAAAATTCCTCTGCCCGATGATATATACACAGAGAGGGACTTTGAAGGGGAGCCATTCTTCCCTGCTTCTGAAGAGACCATCGCTCCAACTAGAGAACAAGAAACTAGTCAGATGAGCCTGTCTTCAGGCCCGGGTCTGTTAGGGGGAATTATATGGGATGCACAAATCACACACACTGTCTGACCCCGCACTCTTATATCGTCAGTATTCAAAGTTTTAATATGCTCTTTTCTCTTTTGCAGGAAAGATGTCCCGCAGATGATCTTATTCTTATCGTTCTCTTCGTGAGGGCACTCCCAGTGTTCATCCAGGTACTGAGCGCCCTCGCGGCCCTTCTCACAAGCCGACTTCCTCGCAACCCTGGTCTCCACCGAAATCGACATCTGCCAAGCTCCCCAGTTATCCGGTAGTTCCTGCAAGGGGAAAGAAACTTCCTAAAGAGTCAACTCCTCCGAAAAGTGCACCCTCTCACAGCAGGTCATCAAAAAGGCATCACGAATCCAAGGATAAAGGCAAGGATCCAATCAAAGAGTCTGAAAAGGAGAGGAGTGACATCGTCCCTTCCAGCCAGCCAGAGTTGGCTACTCCCGGGTCACGGGATTACATCCAAGGTCCCGAGATTCAAGGTAGGCTGGAAAAGCTGCGGGAACAATTCCCAGACATATTCTTCGACCGGATGACGTTTGTTCCAGCCTTGGAACCGGTCCCTAAGAACTGGGATAATGAAGTTGTCGGGCACATCCGCCACGTAGCCAGGCAGTATGAGATGATGAAGAAACATGCAGTTAACCTTTCAGAAGTCATCCGAACGCTTGAAATAGAAGCACATAGATCTAAGGCGAAACTTGAAAACAATGAAAGGGCCAGGACAAAGATGGAGAAGGACCTGGAAGATGCTCAATCCCAACTCGCCTTAGCGCGGAGAGATGCCGAAAATTATAAGACCGAATTGGAGAATGCTAAGAAACGCTTTCACTCGGAACTTGACTCCAATAGCCAATAGAAAATGGCCTTAAAGAAGGAGGTTGAAGATCTCAAAATGGCCAACATTGAGTTGAAAACAGCACAAGGCCATTGTGAAGCTGAGAGAGCTGCTTGGGAGGCAGAAAAAGCAAGTTTGAAAGAAAGTTTAGCTTTGGCTAAAGCGGAAAAGGTGATTTTGAATGATCAGGTCGCGGATGCGGAGAGACGGGCATCTCTCGCCGAAAAGAATGTTGAAAGTGTCATCAAAATGGCTACTGCTTCTAACAACAAGCTCCTCGAGAGAGAGAAGGATATCGAGGGGTTTGAAGAGATGATTTTTGACTTCCGTGGCCAAGTCCTCAAAACCCGCAACATCTCGTGGATCCCGGATTACCACGTTACTTTAGCCAATTTATGGGATGCCATTGTTGAGGGTGAGAAGCAGAGATTGGGAGTCGATGAAATTGATGAAGATGAGTTGATGAAGAGCATCTTGAGGGATAACGAGCCCGAGGACCTGGCAGAGGGTCGTCGTCTGATTCAAGCAGAGATGGAAAAGGAGAGGGCCGTGGCTAAGGGTAAAGGCAAAGCTGACGAAGGTTCGAGTTCAGCCGTGGAGCCTAAGACCTCCGGAGTTGAGGAATACCATCCTGATGATCCACTAATCCCTTTGGGCCTAACTCCTGTGATTGTTGGAGCTCCTGCAGCTACCCAAGAAGGAGGATCTACTGAAGGTATCTCCCTTTTTTCCCCACAATTTGTCAAAGCAATTGTGAATTGTCGTCGTCTGGTAGAACAACCAATTGAATTAGTAACGTGTGTTCCCCATAATACAGGTGGTGAGTCCGTCGACAAGGATGCTGAAAAAGGTAAAGAGGCGGAGAAGGAGGTCGTCTCGCCAGGTGCCGGTGTTATATCGAAGCAGACTGAGGATACACCAGCAGAAAAAAGCGTACTGGCACCTAGTGCTGATGTCCCCAAGGATGCTGAAACCATCGGGGCCTTGAAAGACATGGATGGGCGCCATGTAGAGGACGAGGAGGATATCCTTGGCGCCAAAGAGACCAAAGACGATGACGACGAAACTTTGGCCAGCAGAAAAGCTAGGCAGGAAAAGGAGATGGCTTTGAAGATGATGGGACAAGAGCCTCTGAACATAGTCCCTATCGCGGAACTTGATCCCAAAACTGGGATGATTTTGAAAATCCAGCCCAAATCCATCAGCAGACAACTTCATTTTGCGAATCCTGATGATTTCCCGACTTCCCTTGCTGATAAAAGGAAGAGAAAGGAGGCGAAAGAGAAATCTTCTGAAGAGTCGGATGTTCCCCTCATAGACAAAAGGAAGAGGAAGAAAGGAGATCAATCCGATGCTGATAAGGCGAAGCTGGAGAAACAGAAGCAGGAGAAGAGGTCAAAGCGTAAATAGGATATTGTCGCTGGTTTATATCTTGTCTTTAGGTTTTCCACTGGCCAGGAAGTGTAATTGTGAGACTGGCCCTCACTTTTGTTTTCTGGGTTATTTTTTCACTTTGTAGGCTTGCCGTATATAAAGGAAAGTTTATCTCTTTTTGCATCATTGTGTACCTGTATTCAAATAAACTTTCCATGTTTAGTCATAGACCATCTAATTATAACTACAAATCGGTCAAACAACAGAAAGAAAAATTAAAGATTGATTGGCATTATTCGAACGTTGCCCCCTATTTCTGAATATGGGGGACTTAGAAAATTTCATAAGATAACTGTTCTTGTGGTACTGAATTTCTGGCACCTTTCTCAGTGCTTAATCATAGACTCCTTTATACTCTCATGGCGGTCGCCGAGGTTAGAGTTCAAATTCAATAGTTCAGTCGGTCCCTGTTCCTTCAGCAGGGAAGAAGTTCTTTCTCAGCGCTCAATCGGAGACGCATTTATACCTTCTCTCTCTCTGGAGAGTTAGAGTTCGAGCTCAACAATTCATTCGCTCCCCGATCCTTCAGCGGGGAAGGAGCTCTTTCTCAGCGCTCAATCGGAGACGCTTTTATACTCTCCCTCTCTCTGGAGAGTTAGAGTTCCAGCTCAGCAATTCATTTGCTCCCCGATCCTTCAGCGGGGAAGGAGCTCTTTCTCAGCGCTCAATCGGAGACGCATTTATACCCTCTCTCTCTCTCTCTCTCTGGAGAGTTAGAGTTCGAGCTCAACAATTCATTCGCTCCCCGATCCTTCAGCGGGGAAGGAGCTCTTTCTCAGCGCTCAATCGGAGATGCTTTTATACTCTCCCTCTCTCTGGAGAGTTAGAGTTCGAGCTCAGCAATTCATTTGCTCCCCGATCCTTCAGCGGAGAAGGAGCTCTTTCTTAGCGCTCAATCGGAGACGCTTTTATACTCTCTCTCTCTGGAGAGTTAGAGTTCGAGCTCAGCAATTCAATCGCTCCCCGATCCTTCAGCGGGGAAGGAGCTCTTTCTCAGCGCTCAATCGGAGACGCTTTTATACTCTCTCTCTCTCTCTCTGGAGAGTTAGAGTTCGAGCTCAGCAATTCATTTGCTCCCTAATCCTTCAGCGGGGAAGGAGCTCTTTCTCAGCGCTCAATCGGAGATGCTTTTATACTCTCTCTCTCTCTCTCTCTGGAGAGTTAGAGCGCTATCAACGATATAATTTACTTTATTGTATCCTCAGAATTTTGACTTGTGATTACATTCCATTCTGATGGAAGGCATCTATAATTATATGCTTCTGTGATCGTTGCATGATTCACAGTAATTTTCATAAAAATAGAAAGACAGATAAATAATGCAATAAAGGTAAACGACACACAATATTTTTATAGTGGTTCGGTCGAATCATGACCTACGTCCACTTTATTTATTTTTTTGCTTTAAGAAATCAGAACATTCTAGGCAAGTCGTGCCTTGTACATGGTTCTCAATAAAGCAAAAGAACAGATTTGAAACTTTTATGTTAAGTATGGCCGTAAATGTTGGGCATTCCACACTCTGGGGATTTCCTTTCCATCTACGGTTGCCAGCTTGAAGGTTCCATTATCAAGCTTGCTCAGAATGGAGTACGGTCCTTCCCACTTCGCTCCCATATGAGTTGGGACTGGAAAGACACGTTTCAGAACCAAGTCTCCGGGTTCCCAGGTTCGGGCTCGAACCTTTTTGTTGTAGTATTGAGCGACCTGTTGTTTGCATCTCAAGGCGCACAGATCTGCTTCATCCCTCTTTTCTTCGATCATATCCAGGGACTCAAGGAGCATTTCATTATTGGTCATCGGATCATAATAAGTCACTCGGTGAGAAGGTACCTTTATCTCGACCGGGATGACCGCTTCCGTTCCAAAAGCAAGGGAGAAGGGGGTATGTCCTGTTGCCGATTTATATGTTGTCCTGTAGGCCCACAGTGCCAAGGGAAATTCATCAGCCCACATGGATCTGGCCCGCTTCAGTCTTCTTTTCAGAATGGACTTAATCACTTTATTAGCCGCTTCGACTTGTCCGTTCGATTGCGGGTGCGCCACAGAGGTGTACCGTTTCTCAATATGGTATTTCTGGCAGAAGTTTCTGCATTCAGTGCTATCGAACTGAGTTCCGTTATCCGTTATCACAATCTTTGGAATCCCAAATCGACAGATGATGTTTCTAACGATAAAATTGATCACTCGTTTGGTTGTGATTGTAGTCAGTGGTTCAGCCTCGACCCATTTAGTGAAATAATCCACGACCACAATAGCAAACTTTGCTCCGCCCCTAGCTATGGGGAGACTTCCAATGATATCAATTCCCCACATAGCGAAAGGCCATGGGATCGTCATTGTTTTTAACTGATTAGGAGGTGCTCTAGGTATTTTTGAAAATCTCTGGCATGCATCACACTGTCGTGCGTATTTGGCTGCATCCTTGTTTATGGTAGGCCAAAAATAACCATACCGCAACACCTTTTTTGCCAATGTTTGCCCTCCAGTGTGATCGCCGCATTCGCCTTCGTGTACCTCCTACAGCACACGCTTGATGTCATCATGGGCTATACACCGGAGGAGGGGCATCGAAAATCCTTGTCTGTAAAGAACTCCGCCTTGCAGAACGTATCGGGCAGCTTTACAAATTACTTTACGCCTCTCGCTTTTCTTGGTCGGAAGCGCTCCATTCATCAGGAAATTCTTTAGAGGGGTCATCCACGACTCCCTTTCTGGTTCCGTCTCTAGTGTTAGATCGATTTCCATTTGATCTATACTAGGCGACCGAAGTACTTCAACGGGGGCTAGCCCGGTCTCTTCAGGATCGTCGGAACTAGCTATCTTTGCCAACTTATCCACCTACTGATTCTCTGATCGCGGAATGTGAGATATGCTATAGTGATCAAAATCGTTCAGCAACTCCTTCACTTTCTTCAAGTATAAAATCAACCTTGCACTTTTAGCTTGGAATTTTCCAGTAACCTGGTTCACAACTAACTTGGAGTCGCAAAAGATGTTCAGCTTTGTGACCTCTAACTCCTTTGCAATCCTTAATCCGGCTATCAGGGCTTCATATTCGGAGTCGTTGTTAGTGGCGTGAAACTCCATCCGGATAGCATAGGATATCAATCGTTTCTCGGGAGTTTCAAGCACTATTCCAGCGCCGGATCTTTCGTCATTCCTAGCGCCATCAGTATACAATCTCCAGGCATTGGGATCGAGAAGTAACTTTGAAGGATCAACTTCTTCGTTTGCTATATCCTCCTCCGGGAAGGTGAATTCTGCTATGAAGTCAGCTATCACTTGCCCCCGAATTGACCGTCTGGGCTGAAAGTTCAGATCAAATTGACTTAACTCAATGTTCCATTTGAGTAATCTTCCAGACGCCTCTGGTCTCTGTAAAACTTGCTTGAGTGGATGATCAGTGTATATGGTAATGGGATGCGCCTGAAAATAATGTCGAAGCTTTCTAGAGGCGATCAGTAAACTATACGCCAACTTTTCTATCCTTGGATAATTACGCTCTGCTGCCGTCAATTTTTTGCTCACGTAATACACAGGTCTTTGGACCTTATCTTCTTCTCTTACCAACGCTGAGCTGATCGCGTGGGATGACACTGCCAAGTACACGAATAAGTCCTCGTGATCCATCGGCTTAGATAATATCGGAGGTTTCTCCAGGTGCCTCAGTAAGTTCTGAAATGCTTCTACGCAGTTGGGCGTCCATTTGAAGTGGAGTTTTCCCCGCTTTATTAATTCGAAGAATGGGATGCATTTATCCGTAGCCCTGGAGATAAATCTGCTTAGTGTGGCTACTTTTCTTGCAAGGCTTTGCACATCCTTAATTTGCCTAGGTTCCTGAATGTCTCTGATTGCCGCGATCTGGTCTGGATTAATCTCAATCCCACGGGAACTGACGATGAACCCCAAGAATTTTCCGGAAGCGACACCGAATGAACATTTTGTTGGGTTGAGTTTCATTCCGTACTTTCGAAGGATGCCGAACATCTCTGCCAAGTCCATAGTGTGATGGGAGGATTGCTTGGACTTAACCAACATGTCGTCGACGTATACTTCCATTGTTTTCCCGATCTGGTTATAGAACATTCTGTTGACTAAACGTTGATATGTAGCGCTTGCGTTCTTCAAGCCAAAGGGCATCACTACTAGTAATATAATCCCAGATTCGTAATAAAACTAGTGTGTTCTTGATCTGGAACATGCATCGGAATCTGGTTATATCCTGAGTAAGCATCCATAAATGAGAGAAGTTCATGACCCGCCGTCGAGTCCACCAACTGGTCAATCCGGGGTAACGGAAAACTATCTTTTGGGCAGGCTTTGTTCAAATCCGAGAAGTCGATACACGTTCGCCACTTCCCGTTGGCCTTCTTTACCAGGACTGGATTTGAAATCCAGTCTGGGTAGGTCAAGTCTCTGATAAATCCATTACTCTTTAGCTTTCCAACCTCTTCTTTCAAGGAAACGGACCTCTCTGGGCCCAGCATTCGCCTTTTTTTGCTTTACAGGAGGATGTTTAATGCTTAATGAATGGCTCATGATTGATGGGGATATCCTGCACATGTCTGCGTGGGTCCAAGCAAATACATCCAAGTTATTTTTTAAGAAATCCGTCAGTTCTTTAGCGAGATTCGGATTTAACTGGGATCCAATCTTAAGGACCTTCTTCGGGTCACTATCATCGATCGGTACATCCACAGTTGTCTCGTTGGGAGTTGCCATTCTGCCCCCAGGTTCTTGGTCCTCTCTGGGATCTATATCCTCGGGCAACTCTCTGGGCGACTCTCCAACGGTTATCCTCTTTAGTTGCTATAAGGTCTCCGCCCTTGTAGCGGGAGAAGCGCCCTTGGTTTCTATGTCCCCTCCATTGCGAAGTAACTTTAGTTCGACAACATAACATGCTCGTGCGGCAACCTGATCTCCTCTGACAATACCAATGCCAGCTTCTGTGGGGAATTTCAATAATAAGCACCAGGGGGCTATACAGGCTCTAAACTTTGCGAGGGCCGGTCTGCCCAAGAAGGCATTGTAGGGCGATTCAACATCCAAAACCACGAAGGGAAGGATTCTCACTCTCTGGCGTTCTCCTTCCCCAAGCGTAACTGGTAACTCTACATAACCCATTGGAGCGGTGGATGCTCCGTTAAATCCACGGATCCATCCTTGATAGGGCTTCAAGTCTTTTATTTCGAGGTTCATCTGGTCAAATGTCCTTTTGAAAAGAATGTTGACGGAACTCCCGTTGTCCACTAAAACCTTATGAACAGTGGCTGGTCCAATAGGTACTGTGATTACAAATGGATCTTCAGTCGGAGCATGGACTCCAATGCTTTCTCGTTCGCGGAAAACGACATCGTCGGACATCATCTTTTGTTGCTTTACCCGGATATTGTCCTTGGGGTTGCTACACTCCCCTACCTCGAGGTGTTGTTTGGCTGCATTGACATATTGATCCAATGCTTTGGAACTATGTCCGGCGAGATAAAGTCCTCCGATTACGGTATTGATAACGATGTTCTTTCCCTTTTGCTGGGCAGTTGGCCTGGCAGCAAGTTGATTCTGGTTCTGATTTGGGGCCTGTACTGCTTGCTCCCTATCTCTGGGCGTTACTCTGTATTCATCTAATTTTCCTTCTCGAAGAAGCCTCTCGACTACATCTCTTAGGTGACGGCATTCATTTGTCGAATGGCCATGAATATGATGAAAGAGACAGAACTTCCCCGTTTCTCGTTCTTTCTCCGTCGACTCTCTAGGAGGCGGCCTCTTATTCTGGAGGACGTTGTACGAATCCATGAAGATATTTTCCAGAGTATCATTTATTGGCGTATAACTCTCAAAGGCCCTGGGACGAGTCCTTCTCTGGGAGTCGTTCCCTCGGTTCCTCTTCCGGTTGTTGCCATTATTATTATTATCATTGTTCCCTGACCGACGACCACCCTGATTCCGATTTCGGACATTAACTTCGACCTTCCCCGAGCTGTCTCCTATCTGCTTGATGGCGACATTGCTCTGGATTTCCTCCTTATCGGCCGTTTTTGCCTTTCGGTTAGCATATACTTCTTCCCGGCGTAAATGTATGTTAGCTTTTTCGTACAATAACTCTCTGGTATGGGGTGGCTTGCCTGCCAGGTATCTCCCAAATTCAGTGTCTTTATCTACTCCATCAATCAGAGCTGCGACAACGGTTGGCTCATGGGGATCTTTAACTTTAGTAGCGGCCAAGTTGAAACGGTCTAGGTACACTCTCAAACTCTCGCCTGGTCGCTGCTTGACAAGGAACAAGTCAATCACACTCTTTGTCTTTTGTGCATAAATGCGGAATTGTTCTACGAACTTTTCACTCATCTCCCTGAAGCTAGAAATTGATCTTGCTGGTAAGCGAGTAAACCATAACAATGCTACATCCTCCAAGAATATGGGAAATGCTTTGCACTTAACAGCATCAGAAGCTGCGGCAGCGGTCATTGACCAAGAATATCTCATCAGATGCTGGACGGGATCAGACCTACCCGCGTATCGGTTCATCTGTGGCATGTTGAAACGCCTCGGGAAAGTCGCATCCAGAATATCATCAGTGAAAGGGGTGTGACTGCGGTCGATTCCCCAATCTTCATTCCGTTGTCCACGGCTATCCGCCAGAATTTGATGGATCATAGCTGCAACATTTGCACTGGTCAGCGGAGGTTCAGGGTCAGTGCTTCTTGCTCGACGGGTTTCTCTAATCTCTCTTCCGGGAGCAGTCACAAAATCCGGTGCTCGGATTGGGCTTCGTTGCCCCCTATTGCCATAAGCATTTGCGCGGCGACGGGGCTGAGGTAGTATGTTCTGTACAGGACTGTCCACACCTCGAGCTCTGGGAGTTGCGGCGTGATCATTCACATTACGGTTTGAGGGCCCTACACCCAGCGCCTCTTCTTCCCGTGACGGCAGGGTTCCAAATCGAAGCTGCTCAATGTTTTCGGGTCTCTCATATGGTCGCCGCGGAGGTCTCGGCGATTCCTCTGACGAAGAAGAGTATCCTGGGGTTGGCGGACGGACTGGTGGCATCCTTTGCCTTGCGAGATCATCAAGCCTTCTATCCATAGCGGTCAAATTTTATCGCAGAACGGAGCTTTCCTGCCTTTGAGCAGCCAATTCATCAAACAGTCTCTCCCACATTTCAGAGAAGCGAGAGAGATCCCCCTTAGTAACGGGAGCAGAAGGGTCATATTGATCATCATCAATTTCTCTTATACGCAAAGAGCTTGAGCCAGGTCGAGCGGAGGGGCTAGGACGATTGGAGCGAGCCATAGGCTCCTTTCCAGGTCTAGTTGTAGTCCGATCATCAATTCGGATCGCTGTGGATCGAGGATGGTGGCTCGCAGCGCCACCCTGGGATCGGTTCGTGGTCACGGTACGCGGAGGATTCGAAGCGTTATCGCGGGATCGAGTAACAACCCCTTCAGCAGTCCGGATCGCCTCGTCCTCGTCGACTCGGAGCGTGGCATCTTCATCGGATCGGTTCGCCCCCGGCGCTCCGCGATCCAAAGTTCCCTCATTTCCTAGCTCGTGCACACTTTCTTCGACTGCTTCATTCGCGGTTTCATTGGTTCGTGAAGCTCGTACTTCCTTAGATCTCTTTCCAGCCATGATATCTGAGTCACTGGAATCTTCAAAGAACTGAATAGTGAAGCTTTAGGACTGTTCTCTCAGTGAAAGCACCAAAATGTTAGATCAAAATTTGGACCAAACACCCAAATTGTTCTTAATCTTATAGAGTTTTAACTGAAGAATAAGGAAAAAGAAAATAACACACAGAATTTATAGTGGTTCGGCGTTAACGAGCCTACGTCCACTTTATATGTTATTGATTATACTTTATGTGCTGGTACAATCAATGATTTCTCTCTAGCTCACTTTTACAATTGTGATTTCTCTCAGTAATCTAGTAATAAAACTGATAAGAAATGGTAGTATGACAATAATGGCGGAATCAGTCCTCAATATTGCCAAAAAGATCCTCAAAAATGCCAAGCTCCGGGCTATTTATAGCTGCTTTTGTCAGGCGGATCGTGGGAACACGTGGCACGAATCCCGAGAACATCGGATCGCATCGCAGCCGATGAGGAAATAGTCAAATTAGTCGTTGTGGACAGGTGTCGCGATCCCCTTGAAAATCGGATCGAGCAAATGGGGAGAATCAGTCAAAATGACGGTTGGGGACACGTGTCGCTGGATCCGTGCGTCTCGGATCGCCGAAGACTAGCTCGTGCTTGAACGGGTCAGAGGCTTCGCCGTGCAACAGGGGATCGGATCGGTCTATACTGGGCAGTAATGTATGTACGGATCGAGTCGCATAGAGGTGTCGTTTCGCTGATGAAATGGGGGCGATCCGATGAGGTGCGATCCGATGGTGTGCGATCCGATGAGGGGCGAGTCGATGGTGTGCGATCTGATGAGGGGCGAGTCGATGGTGCGATCTGTTCCTTCATGTACTTAGGGAATGTAGTTTCATACTTTCTTCTTGTGAGTGAACCTAGGTGGCTTGGTCAAAAAGCTAGCCAACACCTATTTTAAAGTAAAAATTTAATAACTATTTTGAGTTCACACACCAATCCGATGACTGACTCGGAATTTCTTGTTTCTACCTAAACTCCGGGTGGCCATATTTTTCACACGGGCAGCTAGTAGTTTTGGTTTTGCAGATTTCTATTTAGCAAGATCCTAGTTTACATCTGGAGCTATATTTGAAAAGCTTTGTATCCGTACATTTCTTTCAGTTGTTGTAGTTGATGTTTTCCACTGCACATTATGTTTAGGTATTTAACTGTAAATTATTAATCTCTGTTATTATAATTCTGTTGTATATTGTTTATTTCATACTCCGATATCTTGTACTCTGATGTAAATTGCTGTAACAGCAATGAAATGTTCTCGTGTTTGTGTTCTGGTGCACATACAATCCGCTTTTTCCTGTCTCTTCGAAGGACGGGTTTATTCGGGGCTTAACAGAAATTTTAAATTTCTTCTTGCTTGTAAATATTCCATTCCCGACCCATAGTGGAAATTTCACCTCAGTTACCCAAAATACCCCCAAAAAAATTCATTTGTAGACTGTAAATGAGACTTAAAATATGCTCTAAAACATAAAATGATTAATTAGCAACTCGCGTATATCGCTGACAAGGTATGAAAACAAAGTTTCCAAGGCTAAAACGATCTTTTCCTAGTCGTTGTTAACGTTATTATCGCATCGTCAGTCCTATTGCACTGCTAAAACGTGTACACAAATCATCCAAAAACTTTACTTACGTTGTTCCTATGACCAAAGGTCAAAAATTTTCATAAAAAATTTCCTCTTTAAAACTTTTATATTTATTTTGAAAATTTCCTTTCAATACTGTTTTACTTTCCATATGAGATTCGTATGGAAATCAAAATGTTGGTAGCGTGTGCTTTGCGTCATTTACATTGTCTATTTTAATGTGTAACATATGTTTTAAATATGTGCAAACTACCGAACCCAAATTCTGTGTTGTCACGCAAACCAAATAAAATAAAGTAAATCAGTAAAAAATTAAATTTTAATAATGACAGAAGTTTTTTTAAACAATGTTTTCCAAAAGTTTGAAAAATGTGTTTTGTAGAAACTTAAACGATTCAAGTCACCTGTTGGGGAAAAAGAAATCAGTCATGCAAAAATGCGTAAACTGAGATCATACGCAAAAAATGAAATAAATTTTAGATTTAACAAGGATCAGTGATTTATTTATACCCGAGACGAAAACAATGCAAAACCGGTCCTTTGTTAAAATTTATCCAATGTAGAATTCTATTCTTTCCAACTCTAGGATATTGTTAGTAAGATAAGAAAAAATGAGACTTCATTTAAATGGATATGCATGAATGACACAAATGTTAACATAAAAATCTCATTAACATAAGTCGTGCGATTTAGACAACACTAATAGTTACAAAGACAACAACAACAAAGATAAAAATGTTGGAAAGGGAAACATACGATACAAGATATAGTATGCACAAGGCATAAGCTAACAACTACTAAGCGCTGCGGATGGTCGAGCCCCGCAGCTGGAACTCGACCTATTACCACGTCCATGCCAGGAATGTAGTATGATTGGGATATAACCAATACGATAATCAAAACAACAACACCGAAACTCCCAAAACAATGGTTATAAACAACGAGATGTCTTTCTCCGTAATCGAAGCTCAAAACATTTTTATGACCTTTGATTAATCATATCATGGTAGCAAAATGCTCAATCTCATGTTGAAAACAATATTGGTGTTGTTGGAGGTTTCCACATCACCATCCCTTACAAAATAGAATTTGCGACGAGAAAAGAAACCTATCACAAAACTGCTTCTTAGGAAACCCACCTAACATTGTCTAAAGACAAAAACGGATAGGTGAAATTATAGAAAGTAACTCCATGAGATAACACACAAGAGCAACAAGCTGAATCAAATACAATGCGACATTAAATGATGGTTATGCCATCGATCAAGCAAAAGAACAATTCCTGCACCATGTGATAAATCTATCACAACTTCCCATCTATAATAGAAGTACTAAATGGATCACATATTACATGGGTAGTTTCGACATAGATCACCGAACATAAAGACCATTCAAGTCCGCGTAAAGCACAGATTCCTCTAAAATCTTATCGAGATCCTCCTTAGAAAAAATCATCAAAATATGACTTATTCTTCATCTATGAATCAATGATTGCCTGCAGAAGAACCTACATCAATAAGGTATAGCAATGGCAGAAGCAGCACAAACAACAATCATATTCTAAGATCTTGAAGAAAAGGGTCGGTGCAAGCCCGGCAGCCGCAACAAATTTTCTTACCCCTAATGCTGTGATACCTTTCTACCGATTCTAATCCAACCAAACGATCTCTCCCTATGGGTGAGACTTAAATGGTGCGAGTAAGATCGGATAGCACAATTAGGTATTATGGACTAAGAAATGGTCAGAGAGAAGAAATTGGATTAGATCTTGGAGTAATAGAGGGGTAAGATCTAATGCGGAAAATAAAGCGGGAAAGAAGAAGGTGGGACGACAACAAAGAAAGAGAAGAAGGATTAGAATCCAGTTTGGTTAGATAAGAAAGGAAGGACGAAAGATAGAAGTTAAGGAGGTGATTTGGACGCAACTTTTACAACATAGTCCTAGATTCAAGTTGTACCTAAACTCATCAACAAGTCGACCAACCTAGGTATAACGCTAAGCGGTCAAATATCAAATGGGCTTTAGGAAAAGGTTGAACCTTGACCTTATTAGGTCAGATTAAAATATTAATCGTCTGGCGTCATGTTTTAAGATTAGATGTGATTCGACAAACAACTATCCTCATCACGGCAGTTTTAAAGGCAGCAGTCAAACTCTGAACCATCCCCAAAGATTCAAAGATCTAAAGTAGTCTTAACAACAATGCTGCGACCACACAACAAAAGAACGAATTTCCAAAATAGTTCAGCTAGAAATCCATAGTCAAATAAAATTTATTTTCCCCTTACCTTGCTGAAAACAAATAAACGATTCAAAATCAAATACCCCAAAACTCAAGACGAAGGATTTTACTTAGCCTTTTTGAAGGAAAATTTAAAACTTTTCAAGAATGGAATTTATTGTAAACTAACAATTTCGTATTTATAAATCCAATTTGTTATTGTTATCTTTATTATTTATATTCCAGTTTGTATTGCAAATGGAAAACCTTTTCGCTTTAAAAATTGTTGAAACTTTAAAATCTCGAGGATTAATCGTGATGATTTCAATAGAGCAACTGATGTAATAGAAAGAGAGGGATACTAAAAATCACAAGGAATGAGTTTTAACTATTTTTTGTTTAGTGGCATATTCCTTGTCATCTCCAATTCCCTTCTTTCTACCAATCGGATTATATTTATTAAAACCACACAAAGCCCAACATTTCTGAAACATGAATAGATTAAAATTTTAAAACCATTTCTCTATAAACCATTTTCCGAAATTGATATTTCAAAGCTTTCAAAATCCATTTTATTTTTCAAAATAGCTTTAAAAATAAGATTTCCATGAATACAAGATCAAAAACTCAAATGAATATTTTCAAGTAAGGAATATTCGAAAATTTAGTGAAGTATCGAATGGATATACCTTGTAATTATATTTCTGAATGGATACGACATATTAATTATATTTCTGAATGGATACGACATATTAATATGGATTTCCCATTTTAGACCAAGGGAAGGTCTTTGACCAGAACTACCAAACGATTCCAAAAACCAAAAATCGCGACTATCTCGTTATACCTAGATTTTTATCCAATCTCTAAACTCAAATCAACGGAATCCACCATGTGTCGTCCTCATGCTCTTCACGAAGAGATTGCCAGCGTACTGTGGAGTAAGATAGAATTGGCTAGAAACTCGAACTCAACATATTTTTAATCTTAGTCACTTAAAGCCCATTCTATATAATTAGGCCCATGACCAATTCATCGTCGAAATAAATTAAAGTCTTGTAAGAAAGACAAAGAAAAAAGATGGAAAAGAAAATTGAATTACGTTCTCTCATGAGTCCTAATTTAACTTATTCCTCTGATCGTCTAACCTTTGCTTTGGTACCCTTTGTAACACCCCACACTTTTCTTGGCCTAAATTTCAACAAAAAACGAAACTCGATCACATCCAAGAATGGAGCGTGTAAATCTGTTAACTGCAAATAGATGAGCATGAGCATAATCAGAGTACGATAAAACAACTCACTGCGGAAACAAATAAGATATACTTGTATTAATTCAAGTAACTACCTTTTTACAAGTAAGTCACTTTGCCAATACCGAACATGAGAGAGTACGCGAACCGAAAGCCAAACTTAGACATCTGTGACAACCCAACCTTCTCTAGAGAAACCTCGGAGGTTGTAATGTGGAGGGGGTCAGAACAACGAAAAGTACAACACAAATTTCAATACATAGATGTATCATGTTTGGTTCAACCTAAGATATATGCCTACAATGGCTAGTAAATCTAACCAAACCTTGTAATTACGCAGGACTCTAACTACCCTTCCCAGGGCAGTATTACTAATGATATCGATCCAAGATAGAATGTTTATGTATGCACAATGAAGCTTTTAAACTAATTATTAATCTGAGAAGTGAACTCCCAACTACGGAGTTTATTTATTAACAAGTGCATATGCAACCACATAACGCCTCACTATCGAATGACAGATAGGATGGATCCATAGATCGCTTAAGTTCCTAAGCGGACCTATTGGTCATCTAATACCACTTGTTGATTTACTCAACATTATTATAAACTAGACATTAACTACAGGGACCTACTAGTTAAGGCTTCTGTAATAACCCGGAAATCTGGGCCAATTTAAAATGTTTATTTTGGCAATTTTAATGAATTTTGAATATTTAAAATGAATATTTTAAACAAAAACGACGAGAAATTTATTTTGAAAAGAATTCAAACGTATATATTTATGTAGATCGTCGTTAGAATTTAAATATTTATTTTAAATTATAAAAGGAATTGAAAATGGCGCGGTAGTTCGATAATTCGATTTCAAAATTCAAATGAATGTACCGGGTGCAAAATAAACTGGATTTTAACGAAACTGAAAATAATAGAATCTAATTGAGAATATCTTTCCAATGAATCCGAAAAATTGAAATTTCATTGCGGGGATCAAAAGTTATGTCCAGTTGAAAATTCTGAATAGTCGTTATGAAATTCAGGCCCTTAAAAATAGCCATTTTGCAAACGACCTCGGTTTTCGACGAAACCACTTTTGTTGGATCCGCGATGTCAAATTATTGCTAGGTTTCGAATTTCGTAATTTTTTGAATCAATATGTGAGCGTGGCAAAGGAAAACGCGTTTGACCAGTTTCAGTTGCATTTAATCAACTGGAAAATGGTCATTTTTCAAATGGTCGCGGAATTCGACGAAATTAGTTTTGTTAGGACCATATCGTCAATACGAAGCTAGAAAATATTTTTTGGGAATTCTTAGGGTTCGTATGTGGCCCTGGTAGAATGAAATGCACATTCAAATTCAATATATAGAGTTATATTTTGATTTTGATGAAAAATGATCGAAACGATAGAATCAGCCTACGATACATATCCCATTGTGTTCGGAACGGGGGTAATTAGTTAGGGATGACAGGCGGTGGGTCCCATTTCGAATTCGAAATAAAAAGTTGTTTTTTTTAATTTAAAAATAATAAAATATATATTAATATAACTTCCTAAACCTAATCCCCCTTTCTCATTCCCTCATTCAGCAAAAAAAAGGGAAAAAAATGTGCCTCCCTCCAAATATATTCCGTCGCCCCTCTTCCCAACTCCATCGTGCCAACCACCATCCGCGCCCACCTCGCCTGGCCGTCGCGCCTCCCCTTCTCCCCCTTCACCATCTCCTCCTCCCTCCAGTCCATGCCAAAACCCTCTAGTAGCCCCAAATCGACCCAAAGGGCGCCGCCGCCACCTCCATGGCCAGCCACCGAACACGTGCGCCACACCCCCTTGCTGCGCCGCCCGCACTGATCACCCCCCAGCACCTGCGATGCCATGGAGCACCCCGTCCATCTCCGAGCGCGCGGGAAACCCTTTTCCTCTTCGGCAGCGAACTCCAGCCCCTGTCCAGTCAAGTGCGCACCCACCGGAGCATCTCCAAGCGACGCCAACATTCGAGAATTCCTAAGGAGTTGAAAGTGAGTTTTTATTTATTTTTACTCAACGTAATTAGCTTTAAAAATTTAGTTTTGATTTAGATTTATGTAGATAACATACAAAGATTTGATTTTTCTTTATACAAAAAATTTTGATTTTTAAATATAGTGAAGTAACTAATATAAAAAAATAATTTTTATATTATAGAAAGGCTAAAAATATAATTTTTATTATGGTAGAGCGTTAAAAATATAATTTTTACATAATATAGAGTATAAAAATCTAATTTTTTATATAATAGAGAAGTTAAAAATATAATTTTTATACTAGTGGCATATTAAAGATATGATTTTTATATAGGTATGATAGTAAAAATATGATTTTTATTTAAATAGAGTTATAAAAATATAATCTTTATTATAAGAAGAGCGATATAGATTATAAGAAGAGCGATATAGAAATATAATTTTTATAATGAAGTGAAGATAAAAATTCAATTGTTATAACGAAGAGGAAATAAAAAGTCGATTTTTATTTATTTATTTAAACGATTTGATTTTAATTTAAAAGATAAGATTTTTATTTATTGAAAGAAGTAATTTTGAAATGATAAAGATTTGATTTTGAAATGAATAAAAATATGATTTTCATATTAGTAGATTAATAAAAATATAATTTTTATATATGTAGTGAATACGGATGATGAAAGTGATGAAAGAAGAAACGGCGGAGATTTTCTACCTAGGAAGAGTCGTGGCGTTTGGTTTAGCTTTTGGTGAGAACTTCTCACTTTAATTTTTCTTTTCTAGTTGTAATATATACTAGGATGCATACGGTGTTTAGTAGCACCCGACACCCATCGTCCACAGACCATGGATGGCTTGTATGCTTGTTTGTTTCATTTTGATGTGTAGTTGATTGTGTGATGTGAAATGAAATAAAATATTTACATAGTTGAAATAAAATATTTTATAGTTAAAAATAGAATTTTTAACGTGTATATGAAATGAAATAAAAATAAACAAATCGGACGATTTGTTTATATACACACATTTGACTGATATTGATTGGGACGATAAATTTTACACATCGCCCAACTGCACAAATAAAATCTGTGTTTGATTGTTTGAAACCCCACATGGGTATTGGGATGATATTTAACGCACACTAATCCCGATTGTTTAGTTGTATGTCAATCGATTGATTGACAGACTGTTATAAGCGTTGAATATTTATATTTGATGCTTATACAGTGTAGAATGCACTTTGGATGATGGTTGATTATACATCGTTGTTATTGAATACATGTGTTGTAGAAAATCTATATAATTAACATTATATGGTAATTGATTGGGACTCATTCCGGTTTTGAAAAGAAATATTTGAAAATAGAAATATTTGAAAAACAGAAATATATGAAGCCGTGTTGAGTAGATTTACGCCAGTTTGACGTGAACGACATTTTTATCGATTTTATTCATTTTATAACGAATATCGAAAGTGATTTCAAAGTCTGATATTTTGAAAAGAATTGAAATTCGAATTGAAATTGAATAGAAATGAATTTGAATTGAAATTGAATAGAAATGAATTCGTATTGAAATTGAATTGAAAACGAACTGAAATTGAATTAGAAATCGAATTGAATTGAAATCAATTTGAAATGTATTTAAAACGAATTTATAAGGAAAAATTCAATTTTGATTTGAATTTGAAAGTGAAGTTGAAATCGTTTCGAAAATGAATTTAAAACGATTTATAAAATACGTTTTAAAAGGAAATCAACGAAGTATGTATTATATATATATATATATATATATATATTATATATAATATAATGGCCTGAATAGAACACGCCGCGCTGCGGTAGTTCGTGAATTTCGACCATTGACTTCGAATGGATATTGCTGGAGATCCGACCGTCGGATTCTCCGAAACCCGGAACCGTTGGGTTCGTATCGAAAAGAGCATTCCAACGAATATTGGAAATTAGAAATCTAACGGTTGGATTTGGAATTATGTCCAAATCAAATTTGGAAAAGGTTGTTGTAAGTGCAGTTCGATGGCCGTTGATGGAAATCGACTATACAGGCCTTGATAAAATTATTAAAAATAGTAATAATTTGTGTAAAATCATAAGAAATGATTTGGGAAGAATTGGGATAAAAACTCCATATTTGAAAAGATAAAAATAGATTTTTATCGAAATGAACTAGTTTTGAACTAGAATAATAATTTGTTAATTTTTAAAATAAATAAATTGGATTAGAAATGGTTTTGAAAATAACCAGGATTTCCAATAATTGAATTGGAATGGATTTGAATCGAAATCATCTTCGGAATAGTTCGATGTTGGATTTCGTGATTATACAGATGTTGTTATGGAAATTTGAAAGATATATATATATATATATATATATATATATATATATATCGTTATTTCCAATACGATATTTGTTGGTCGTAGAATTTGATATTGAATACAAGCCGATATA
This sequence comes from Allium sativum, assembly GCA_030737875.1. Taxonomy (NCBI): domain Eukaryota; kingdom Viridiplantae; phylum Streptophyta; class Magnoliopsida; order Asparagales; family Amaryllidaceae; genus Allium; species Allium sativum. The sequence goes on along the minus strand of CM060923.1, from coordinate 319,741,365 downwards.
TTTTCTATTCAGAGCCTTGTGTTGAACATCAAATGTGATTTGGGTTTGTCGTGAATGGTGTCTTCATTAACACTGTTCTTGAACCCAGTTGAGAAAAATATTAAATCTTTTTATTTAGATTTAATGAAGTGTACCAATTAAATAATATTTAATTGGGATTGAATTGGTATCTTTTTTTGGGTTTATCGTGAACAGTGTTTTAAATAACACTTGTTCTTTAACCCGATAAACAATGAAATGTGATTTTGGGTTGTCGTGAACGATATCTTCAAAAATACTGTTCTTAGACCCAAAGGAGTTAAGAAAATCAGAAACTAACTGGAGATTAGTTAAGTTGAATGGTTTCTGAGGTATTGATCTGATGTTGGTTTCGGCCTTCGGGGTTAATACTTAGGGAATTGCTCACTTGTCATTTTACGGTTAGGGACTGATTGAATTGTGATGTGATTTTGGGGTTTATTGTGAACCGTGTTTTAAATGACACTGATTCTTTAACCCAGTTAAAGATTAAAACTAAGTGGAGTATTATTGAATCTTTAATTAGATTGAAAAGATCGAGAATGGAGTATCACCAGTTTTACTCCAGGAGGTAGTAAAATCTTTAATTAGATTTGAACGTGAAATGGTAATTGAATTTATCGATAACACCGTGGTGTTAGATATGAAGTATGATCAGTTTTACTTCATGGGATGAATAGGTTGGGATTGGGAAATTAAAATAAATGATTACTTCGGTGTTGTTCGCTAATCCCGACTAGTTTGAAGTGACATTCAAAGGAAGATTAAAGAATAAATTTAAAAGAATTTATCTTTGATAAAATTAATGGGAATCTTTCCCTAAGATTGTGAAATTTAGAAACTAAATGTAGGTTAGCTAAGCAGGACGGTTTCTTGGGTATTGATCTGATGTTGGTTTCGGCCTTCGGGGTTAATATTTGGGGAATTATTCTCTTGTTGATTTACGGTTAGTGGCTGATGAATTGGAATGAGCATGTTGTGTTTGTGTAACACATGTTTATTATATACGCGAGTTATTCGGAAAGACCGGGTTTATCCCATTCCGAATAACTAATATGACGATAAGTCGAAGATGAAGACGATGGTCGAAGACCGGAGGTCTTCACGTCGTTTGGGTGGTTACTGATGATCTTGATTGGGCCGTACACCCAAGAGGAGAGAATCAGTTAGTGGTTGTCCAGACGTACTTGGAGATCGATGGATATGCGGGGTACTAGGTGCCTCCGGTTTCGGGTTAAAGAAATTGCTATTGCGGTTGTTGCTATTGCGAGGCGCCTCGGATTTATCGGTGACTATGTGAAGCCGATGGAGTCATTCGTTGGCTCATTTGCGCCCCATAGGGCGGGGAGACGCAGTGTTCAGGCATTTTAATCCACATCGGTGGACCGGCCCTGACGATCCAAGGTGCAGTTGCGGCTGTTCCTGAGACGTGGTAGGCTAGATTGTCTCGAATCGGTAGAGGACGATCCCTTGCCTCGATTCATAGATGGGAATACAATTTCCAAATACGTGACTGTACGGTTTTTATTGTATACCTATATATGGCGATATAGTGGTATGGGGCATTCATGCCGCCTATGATTGATACTTATGATTGAAATTGTTTTGACACTATACACTTATAGTACTATCAAAATAATCTGTTTTAAACGTATCAAGCATTCTTTGGTTATTATAAGGTAAAACCCTATCCTCCGGTTTGTGTTGCATTGTGTGATGGGACCTGGGTCTTATAATAGCTTCATTGTTCTTTATTTAGCATTGCGCTGTTGTTTCATGCACAGGTATTCTTGGGAGGAAACCCGTTCCGTGTTATACGGCGTGGTCCCTTGATTTACCTAACTTTAAAATAAAGATTAATAACTGTTTTAGTTCTCACACCAGTCCCATTACTGACCTGGAGTTTATTGTTTTAACCTAAAATCTGGGTGCCCCTATTTTCCACATGGGCAGCTAGTAGTTTTGGTTTTGCAGATTTATATTCGTAGGATCTTGGTTTACAGCTGGAACGATACTCGGAAAGCTTTGTATCCGCGTATTACTTCTAGTTGTGTATTGTATTATTTTCCGCTGCTATGTAATGTATTGTAATCTCTGGTATTTTCTGTTGTATAATATTTGTTTATACTCTGTATATTCTTGTATTCTGAGGGAATTGTTGTAATATACAATGAAATGTTCTTCCGCTGCGTTCTTCTGTGGCTTGTCCTCAACTCAATCCGTGATTTCCCGTAAAGGGGATTGCGGGTTGTTACAGCTTCCATCATTCATGCATATAAACCCCTGCCCTACACAAGGTAAGAGATGGTAGATCTTCGCTTAAGACCAATAGTTCCTCTTAGTGGAATCTCGTTGTACCATCTTTCTAACCTTATTGGATAATCTTCTTAAACGCTTAATACTTCCTGCCGGATAGGTAGCCCTATTGAATGACAATACCAGGCATTTTTGAACCCAGGTTTACGTAGGATTCACAAACTGTTTAAGACTCCTAAACGTGTGACCTGTTCCAAGGTGGGCCCCTCGACCCGGCCAGTTAAGACCCAAGGAAGCAAACTATTCGTGAAGAATACCAAGTTCGCACCAAATTAGCCTTTAACACTTCTGTTTATGGGAGGTGGGCTACAGGATCACTTAGTATGTTTTTATAGGTGGATCTGACCACTTAAGACCTTAAGACCAAAGCAGGCTTCGTTATTGAGTTGTTCCTATTTAGTTTCTCTTTATGTAAATACCATACACACACGATTAATTATCGTCACGGGTTCCTATGGCTAATGATATTTCACATCATTAGCCTACCAAGTCCAATTCTCACATTTTAATTATTATTTTTATTAACTTGTATATATATAACAAGAGTTATATCCTTCTTAACCTAGGATATTTGTTTAATTATTTTCCTTATTGGACTTAGTATTTAAGACGGCAGTCAATACCCATAAATCCCCTTTTTATTTTATTTATTTTTGTTCGTAGGGTTGTTGCCATTTATAAGCATAACAATCATATTTTCCTAAGGCAAAAAATTTATTTGCAGTTACCTTTTATTCCTATTGATTATAATTAATGCCCCTTATGTACCTAACAGTCATAATTCCCTAAGACATTAATTAACAATGGAATATCCTTATTTTGTCATTCATGAAATATCTATTTGTTGTACCCCAACAAACATTACTAATTTTATTTATTTATTTATTTCCTGTTATATATATTTTATATATTTATGCATCATACCTCTCACATTAAGCTGACAACTTGTGGATGCCGGATTTGCCGGGTGGTTCCGGGCACAATTCTACCACAAGTAGAACTTAACCTCGTGTCCTAGTGCAGTTATATTTTAAATTCCCTAATTAGGGTTTACAGCATTTATCCTAGCGAATTTAGAAATTGTAACCATTCAGCTTAACTGCCTAATTAAATTTTGCTTTCCCAAATCGATATAGTTACAATAGCTATTTGTTTATTTATGGCACTTTTTGTAGCAATCAATTACACTAATTTCTACAATGGTCACCACAAAATATATTCATTTAATATGGATTACATTAAAATGCACAATTCCATAAAATGAACACCGCTCAAACATTCAAGCATTCATTATAATGTATTTACGTCAATTCGAACGGATAATGTTTATATATTTATATATGTTTTAGCGCAATTAACGTAGTTATTTCATTTATTATTATAATTATTATTAAGTTTAATAATTTGGTTCAACTAACAACCAAATGTCCCTTTTTTTATTCAATCTTGCAACAAGATTATAAATTTTATGAAAAGATCGTCAACTACAATTACTGTAAACTATGCCTGAGTATTAGAATAAACACATTTCAAACCACAAGAAATATATATTTATGTATATATTGGAATAATTGATGTAAACTATGCACAAATATATCTATTTATATTTATATGTGAATTTACATAAATTTTCCCATTTCTACGGCATATTTCTTATTGGTTTCAAACGATGTCTTTTTATTTAAAAAGAGAAAAAAAATGCAGAATTTACAATAAGTAAGTTAAACCCCAACAAAACTGAAAACAAGTAGGCTTATGTCTTTTCAATCAAAATTACGCATTTCGTCATTTAACATTGAAACCAGAGATCTGTAATAAACGTACATCTTAACCGTGGTTTATGGGACTGATTTCCAGATCTATAGTGTTTTGTAATTACCACAATATCATTTCAAACACAATTGTAGGTAATACGTAAAAACAATTTTGGAAACCTAAAAATATTATTATTCAGACCACAAATCTTTATTTTAGGTTTTTGACAACATTCATAAGCAGATATGATAAGCATCATTTCAGATTTAACAATATTATGAACATATCTGTAAATATTAGGCGTATGTTTAAGATCTAATTCAAACGAGATAAATAAGCTATCATAACTTTCTATATAAATTTCCCACTCACCTGAAAGCATCCAAATCTGAAATCTAAATAATCTTTTAGGCCTACAATCCCCAAATTCTTACAGATCTACAATTATTCTGAAAAGGGAATACTTTCAGATCTGTAGATTTGCAAGAAAATAGGAAAAGAAGGGAGAATCTGATGTAGAATTGATTAGCCGTCAATTCATACCTTTTTCCGTTTGAATCTGATTATCCCTTTCGAATCTGAGTGGTTTATATTTGATTGCATATGAATATATTTTTAATTCAAAAATTGATTTGAAGAGAAAGGGAAATGATAGAGCTTCGCTGCTGCCTATAGATTTATGTGGTATAGAATGAGGCCTTACCCCTTTATTTATAGGAGCGGAATTGGCCATGAACTGTAAGATTTATTTAAATAAACGTCTGTCCATTTATATTATAATACATAACTAAATTACACTTCAAAACCAATCAGTCACCAGGCATTTCATGCCCGAAGCGGTCGAAACCCCTATGTCAGCTGTCGACCGCCCTTCGGCCAATTCACCTAGTGAGGGCTGGGTATAAATGGGAAGATATATTATATTTATTATGTTTGTTTATTTCCAACCGTTTTTCATATCTCGTCCATAACTTTTTTGTGCGGACTCCATACGCGAAACTCCAAACATGAAAGTATACAAGAATTCTGAGACGAACATAATGGTTAAAGTTTGGTGGTCAAATTCCATCATTTGCAGACATTTCTATTTTTGGGAATCTAATTATATAACTAATATATTGTCTAAACTCTGGGTTGTTTCATTACTATATGCTTGTGATATGGTAGCTTGACTTTCATAACGTAAAGATATAGTTGGCACCAGTTTCATCCATAGCTTGGTATCCAACAACATATTTCATAGCCACTCTGCTTCTTTTCTAGTGACAAGAATTGCTAGAAATTCCAATTCCATTATGGAGTGAAAAATGCAAGTTTGTTTCTATGATGCCTAAGAAATAGCACCCCTACCTAATGTGAAAATCCAACCCGAAGTAGATTTATTATCGCTAAATACAAATGGAAATCCATTATAAACAAGTTCTACATTTTTTGTCCTTTTTACAAAACCAAGTAATCTTCCAATTGCTTTCTAATGGTCTATACCAGGATTGCTAGTATATCGTGCATATTGCATATTGCATATGCTATGTCAGATCTCGTACAGTGCATAACATATACTTCCAATTACGCTTGCGTATTTGATTGAGCAATGCCTCTTCCCTCATTTTTATTGAGACTAACACTTGAGTCTATTGGGGTACTAACATCCTTAATCTATAGATGTTCAAACTTCTAAAGAACCTTTTGAACATAATGTGCTTAACTTAGTGCATAGACCCTACTAACTTTATTAACTTTTATACCCAGAATTGTATTAACTACATCCAAATCTTTCATTTTGAATTTTGAGGTTAGATATTACTTCGTATCTTGTATTCCTTTCATCTTAGTGCCATATATAATAAATCATTTACATATAAACAAATGATTACTCCATATTCCTAAGTAAACTTGGAGTAGATATATTTGTCTGCAATATTATATGTAAAACCATTTTGAAGTATTATCGAGTCAAAATTTTCATGCCATTGTTTAGGTGCTAGTTTTAACCAGTATAATGATTTTGTTAGTTTGTAAACTTTTTTTCATTTACAGGAAGAACAAAACCCTTAGGTTGTTCCATGTAAACTTCTTCATTAAATTCACCATTTAGGAAAGTTGTTTTAACATCCATTGGGTGGATACGCAATTGGTAGATTGATGCTAATGCTATTAGTACTTGAATTGATGAGATTTTTGCAACTGGAGCATATGTATTAAGGAATCATTTCCTTCTTTTTGTCTAAACCCATTGGCTACTAAGTTAGCCTTGAATGTTTCCCCACTACTATCATTATTACGTTTTCTTCGAAACACCATTTTTCAGCCAATAGGTTTTAACCCTTAAGGCAAGTCGTCCAATAGCCAGGTATTGTTTGATAAGATTGAGTCAATTTCATCATTAATTGCTTCCTTCCATAAATCAGGGTCTCTAAAAGTCATAGCTTCTTTATGGGTTGTTGGGTCATCTTCTATATTCAGCACTATAGGAGTTTTGCTAGTGACCTCATCTCTATTTCCTTCTACAAGAAATGCAATCCCTTGATTCAACGGTCATGCTTGAGGATAACTCTAGTAGTTTGTATGATTTAGAGTTTTCAGCATATCCTATAAACTAACTTTTTAATGCTCTCGGACCAAGTGTAATTCATTTGGGATCAGTCACTCTATAGTAGGTAATATATCCCCGCACCTTTAGATATCTTAGATTAGGTTTGCGACCATTCCACAGTTCGTATGGAGAAACCTTAGCTTTTCTTAAGGTGATTCTATTGTGCAAATGTCATGCAGGCAGCAATGCTTCACCCTACAAATTAAGTGGTAATTTAGCATTTAACAACATAGAATTTACCATATCAACAAAAGTTATGTTTTTTCTTTCAGCGAACCCATTTTGTTGTGGCATGTAAGGGCCGTGCATTGATGGATAATCCCATGTTCTTCACAAAAGTTAAAAAAAATAAGTGGAGAAATATTCTCCTCCTCTATTACTATGTGGGACTTTTATTTTCCAACATTTCTGATTTTCAACTTCTGTTTTGTAACGTTTAAACACATAAAAAGCTACAACCTTGTTTTTTAGCAAATACACACATGTGTATTTAGAAAAGTCATCAATAAAGGTAATAAATTACATTTCCACCTCTAGTTAAAACTCCATTTAATTCACATATATCAGAGTGAACTAAATCCAAGAGTTCCAAATTTCTTTCGACACTCGGGAATGGTTTCCTTGTAATCTTGGCTTGTATATAGATTTCACATGTATCATGCTTGTTAGTATTAATAGAAATAATACCATATTTTGCCATATACTTTGATGTTATATAATTTAAATGTCCTAAATGTGCATGCAATAAAGGAAAAGAATGAACAATATAAGCAGAATTCTTTTATTTCATTAATAATAATGTAATGCCCCATCTCGAGACCCACATTAGCATAGAGAACTATATATTAATCATGTCTGCTAATAAAGAAAATATAGTTGGTTAGGGCGACCAAATATATCCTTGTCTTAACTGTCTATTGAATATGTTGATAAATGCTATCTATTTTTTCCCAACTCAGGTGGCTCACATATCCAATAACAGTTAATAAAAAGCTATAGGTGGCCATTAATTTATTGGAACAAGGCACCATAAATATATGAAAACTCATTATAGACCAGTGCAAATATACATGTATTTACATATACAATGATACATCTTAATATAATACAAATATCTTAATAGAGCGGTATGACGACCACTCAATATACATGAAGTAAAGCATAAACAGCACAATAATATCTTGTAGGTAGGCTGACAATCCCATGTAAAGATTTGATCCCAAAAGAAAGCATCATGAAACAGCTAATTCCAAAAGAGAGACTAACACCTGAAATAAACTCAGTCTAACCCGAGTGAAAACACAAGGGTCAGGCTTGCTATATACATCACTAAAACATAACACTTAATAAGGTTAAATAAATTAAATATATAATATCCTTTTACTCAAAAGATGCCATGCCATAACACAGTTTCTACCTCCTAAGAAAAATTGACATTTCTTGTTGATAAGTAGAAGAGAACACAAAGATATGATGCATACATATATACCTTATCTCATCGGCATATCCTAAAACCTCAAAATAGTATTTAATGCATCATTAAACTTATCTAATAGAATCTTTATGCTCATTTATACCTCATCTCATTAATATAAATATAAATACGTTTAAAATCAATCATTAAAATCCATCATAAAAGAATCTCCATAATCATTTATGCCTCATCTTATTGGTATAAATATAAATACATCTCAAATCCAACTTGAACTCATCATAAAGTGATTTCCATAATTTATACCTCATCTCATTATAATTATGTAACAACCCAGAAAATCAGAACCAATTTAAAATTTTTATTTTGGCAATTTCAATGATTTTTGAATATTTAAAATGATTTATTTTTAATAATAACGACTAGAAATTTATTTTGAATAGAATTATAACGTATAAATTTATTTAAATCGAAGTTAGAATATAAATATTTATTTTAATTATAAAAGGAATTGGAAATGGCGCAGTAGTTTGAAAATTCGATTTCAAATTTCATATTTCATATGAATGTATAGGATTCGAAATAAACCAGATTTTAGTAGAACTAGAAATATTTGAATCTGTTTTAAAATATCTTTCCAATGAATGTGAAAAATCCACACTTCATAACAAGAATAAAAAGTTATGTCCAGTTGAAAATACAGAATGGTCACTATGGAATTTATATTAAATATAGCTCTTAAAAGTGGAGATTTTGCAAGCGACCTGCGTTTTTGACGAGACTACTTTTGTTGGATCCGGAATGTCAAATTATTGCTAGATTTCAATTTTCATAATTTTTGGAGTCAATATGCGAGCATGGTGAATTTAAACGTGTTTGGTCAATTTAGTTTGAATTCAATCGACTGGAAAATGACCGTTTTTCAAACGTTCTCCAAATTCAACGAAACTAGTTTTATTAGGATCGTATTGTAACAAAACATATTTTCAATAACCTGTTATAACGTAAATCGAGGCAGAATTTAATTCTAAATTCTGAATCAAGGGAAACGGGCTATGCCATTGCGTTCGTCTCGGAAAAATACGCAAAATAGAGTCCGAGTTTTCGAAAATCGGAGTCCGTATGACCCGGTTAAGGCCCAACGAAGTTTTCAGAAAATTTCAAAGTAAAAACAGATTTCGAATTCAAATCTGAATTTGGAAATTGGGGTTATTGGGCCAGGCAGGAAAATTCCCGCTAGAACACCCCAAGTCGACAGCCCTGTCGACTTGGGAGTCGACTTGGTTAGACCAAGTCGACAGCCCTGTCGACTGGGCTGTCGACTTGGCTCAGCCGGGCTGTTTAGCCTGGTGGACCATCTTGGGTTTGTGTTGAGCTTGGGGGCCAGATTCGGTTTTAAGGGCTGAGATTGGAATTAGGGTTTAATCCTATGGCCTAAAACACTTGCCTAATCTATAAATAAGACCCTAACCCACCCTAAATCATCATTATTCATTCTAGCAACTAAATTATGGCAAAATCAATCCTCTCATGGCCTCCACTCTCTTCATAAAATTCCTAAACAAATTCTTATAAGATTTTCCATGCATACAAGTGTTTTTAAACTTGTATGATCATCATTAGCTTGCATTCAAGTCAAGTTTCTATATTTGCATCATAAATAAAGAGTTTTGATCATTTTGGCTCAAGGGTTTTGCTTGCATTTTGGGTTTATTTGGTTGCATAAGGGCTTTCTTATATTTGCTATACTCATTTGAGTCCTCATAAGCATTGTAAGCCCTATTCTACTTTCATACTTAAACTCTAAAGTTAAATGTATGATATGCAAGTTTAGATGCAAGTTTACTATGCTATGATATGCAAGTTTATCATGTTGTAATATGCAAGTTTATATGCAAGTATGTCATGTTGTAATATGCAAGTTTATATGCAAGTATGTCATGTTATGATATGCAAGTTTATATGCAAGTTGTCATATGATATGCAAGTTATGTTATGCAAGTTTGATATGCAAGTTGTCATATGATATGCAAGTTATGTTATGCAAGTTTGATATGCAAGTTGTCATATGATATGCAAGTATGTTATGCAAGTTTGGGATGATCATTTGGTCCATGTTATCATGTTATGCAAGCTTATCTTGAGTATATGAACATAAAGCTTCAAGCTTTATGCCAAAGGTTGCATTTTGGCAACATGTAAGTTATCATATCCCTTATGATAACTTGCATGTGAGGCTAAATGCGAACTTATGGTCATTTTTACATGTCATTTATCACCATGTATCACCAATATGACAAGTTTGGTTTTATGCATGCTTTTGAGGCCTAATGCAAGTATATGAACATATGTATATTTCATATGCCACCATGTTGAACTTGTGGCTTCAACACTTTTATGTCATGATTATGCCAAGTTCCCTCTTTCTATCCTTTATGCGCTATTGCGATATGTAAGTGATGGGATTGCGTTTGGGGTTGGGTAAACTTAAAAGACATAATAACATAAGCTTGGGAATTTACCTATTAAGTTAGGTCTACCCATTGGGAATTTACCTATTAAGTTAGGTCTACCCAATTGCTTGAAAATTTGTAACATGTTTTGGAAACATGATGGACATGACACTTAGAAAAGATAAGTGTGGCCAACTCGAGGTTGGGTTGAGTTTGTAGCGTAAACCTACCCGGAACCGACCGGCTTAACTAGTTGCTACAAACAATAGGACCCAATGTGAGAAGTTGGTCATGTTGTACCTTGAACCCGAGGTTAGACCAAGTTGTGGTGTAAAGCTACCCGGACCCGCCCGGCTTAACTAGTAACCACAACAAAGTCTAATGTGAGAGGTTAAGGCGCATTAATTAATTAATGCCTCATGATTAGGGTTAAGTCATGGACCGCTTGAATACTTAACCAATGAAACACGATGGGTTGGTAGGGTTAAGTCATGAACCTTGGGTACACTTAACCAACTTGGTACTTGAATGAGTTGGGTTAACCACGTTTAACCCATTAAGGAAACCCTAGTTACGTGGTCCTTTGCACCGTAACCCTCTTAGTTGTATCATGATACCATAGGGACTAGGCTAGGGAGGGGCACGATTACTGGGATGCCATGTAAGCGACCAAAACGACGGCTGAGTAGGTGCACCGGTGTGGGTTCAGACGGATCATGGTCGTGCACATGGTCTGGAGTTGAAAAAGCAGGCACGGGCACCAGTAGGTTTAGACTGTGTGTGCATTGATTTGTGTCGGTGGTTGACACCCTAGGACTTGATACACCCTAGGGTGGACCTAGCACAGTTTAGCTACACTTCGTAGTTGGGTCGTATGACACAGACACTTGACGAGTTAGGCTTATAGGGAGCCGATCGACTAGACCGTGCTAGTTGGACCTTGGTTTGGGTCATTCATGATGTTGGGCCAAACTTGGGCCTGGGGATCACTTCTTGTTTACACTTTGGACCTCGTATTGGGGCCACTTCATGTTATTGGGCCAAAGCTTGGGCCAAGGGATCAATACAAGTTTATTCAAGTCATGTTAGTTTGCTATTACACTTGTGGTGCAAAACCTTAATCCTGATTATGCGATGACACCTTTATCTACCTTGTTAGTTAATCATCATGCTAGAATGTTGTTATCCTTATGTTCATCCCTACTGCTCATGGCAGTTAACTTTACCAGTTTACATTGATTGTAGTAGGGCTTACTCAGTCTTTTTGATGACCTGTTTTCTTTCGCCTCTTTTCTTACGTTTCCCCCCCCCCCAAGGTTCTCAGGGAGGGAATACTGGAGCTTAGCTTGGATTTCTGATCGCTTGCTTGTGGGATTTAGCTCATGTACGGTCTTGACATGAAGCTAGCTATGGTTATCACTTATTTTGGGGATAGTACTTATGTATTTCAGTTTTCAGATGATGTTGTTTTATCTAGACTTGTGTATTTGGAAAGTTGACATTATGTTGTACCAGACTTGTTTTGAAATGGTTTGAAATCTTCCGCTGTTTTATCTATGTTATTTACTCTGTTTACATATATACATATGTTCTTGTTCTGCCTTGATATATCATTATGCATGTTTACCTGATTCAAACGCCCCTCCAAAGTCAGAGTGCTTGCAAGAGCCACCCTGGCGGAGGTGGGGTGTTACATTTGGTATCAGAGCATATGGTTTACGAGAAGGAACAAAAAGGTTTTTAGAAAACTTTTGGAAAACTATTTTCAAAACCAAGTATAAAGTATTTTCTAAAGAAAAGTCTAGTTTATTTTAAAGGCTATTCCCCAAAAAGCCATTAGCAAAAATTCCCTCGTTTTTCTCCATTCTGAATCTGTCTTTTTCTTTTTCAGTATGGCCGATAACTTTGTTATTCCGTAGGGAGTACACGTACCTGTTTGGTATAGGAGACTTTTGGAGGCTAGGGCGACCGAAGCCGGCCCCGCAGATGTTCCTCCTCCTCCTCCTCCTCCTCCAGTAATTAATATTCCTCCTCCTGTCGCTAATGTTCCTCCTCCTCCTGTCGCTGAGGTTCCTCTTCCTCGTCCCCCTCAGCATTCTCAAGCTGACTTCGCAAAGACTTGCAAAGATTTCAAAGCAATGGGTGGCAAGAACTTTCAAGGCACTGAGACTTTTGTGGAGGCCAGAAATTGGTTGAAAGAGACCGAGGATTTATTTGCTATCTTTGGGTTAGACGATCAGAGGAAGATCTTGTTGGCGGTTTGGCTTATGAAGGATGAAGCCGCTCATTGGTGGGAAGTCACCAATGGTACTAGGCCTGTTGAGACTTGGGCCGATTTCAGGGCAAGGTTCATGCTTAAGTTTCTATCTTCTGCTGAGGAGAATCTGCAAATGGAGAGGTTCATAACTTTGAAGCAAGGAGATATGTCTGTCAAAGAATATGTGAACAAGTTCAATCAGTTAGCTCGTTTTGGCTTGGATATGGTGAATACTCCTCAAAAGAAGGCTCTTCGTTTTGCTAGAGGATTGAATGAGCCGTTGCAGGGATTGGCTACGTCACATATTCCCCATGGGGCCACGTTTGAGAGCTTGGTTGATATGGCGTTACTTCAGGGAGATGTCAAGAAAGAGATCAAGGTGAATGATACTCAAGCCAAGAAGACTGATTCCCAGGGGAAAGGAAATCAGAGTAGTCAGAATAACAAGAACGACAAGGGCAACAAGAACAAGGGAAAGGAAACAAGAAAGTGCAACTTCTGTGGGATTGTTGGGCACATAGCCAAGGACTGTAGGAAGAAGAGAAGGAAATTGGGTGGGTGCTTTCACTATGGAGAGACTGGACATTTCAATAAGGATTGGCTGAAGAAGCAAGGGCAAGGCCAGGGTCAGCCTTAGCGTGCTGGACCTTCAGGAGGGCAAGTTCATGCTCTCAATGCCGCTCCAGTTCCCGATCGAGGTAGTATTTCTGTTGAGAGCCTTGTATATATTTCTGATTTTCCTGTTCGTACCTTGTTTGATATTGGTGCATCGCATAGTTTATTTCATCTGATCTAGTTGAAAGCTTGCACCTAAGTACTAGTCTGGTTTATGATCCCGTGTGTGTTTCATATCCAATTGGGGGTTCCGCCCATTTGTCTATTATCTACGTGGATTTGAAAATCTCTATCTTTAGTATAGAGTTCTCGTGTGATGCTTGTATTCTCGGTTTCATGGGGTATGGGTTGATTTCGAGCATGGATGGGTTGTCCAGTTTTGGAGCCATCCTTGATTTTTGAGCATAGGGTTGTGAGGCTCATGACTCGCCTCGGTAATACCCTAAAAATTTCTAGTAACCCTATGAGTCTCGTCATGTCGTGTTATCTTGAATCCCTCAACTCGTCTATCGATAGTTTGTAATCGGTGAGGGTGGTCCGAGAATATCCTGATATCTTGGGTGAAGTGAAGGGGGTTACCCCTAAACGAGAGATAGATTTTTGCATTTATCTGATGGATAATGCAAAGCTGGTTTCTTTGCCCGTTCGGCACATGGTCCCGCGTGAAAGGCGGGAGCTATGTAAGCAAATGAAGGAGTTGCTTGAGAAAAACTTCATTCGATGAAGCATTTCCGAGGAAGGTGTTTTAGTAGTATTCGCTACTAATGTGGATAGTTCGATTCGCCCGTGTGTTGATTATCGTGAGTTAAACAAAGAGAATAGGCAACCATTGCCAAAGATCGATGATCCGTTTGATCAGCTTGTAGGAACATCCGTTCTCTCTTGATCTTGCTACTGGAATTCCATCAGCTCAGAATAGCTGAAGATAGTATAGACAAGACTGCGTTCAGAACTCCAGATGGATTCTTAGAATGGCTGGTCATGCCATTCGGTTTGACTAATGCACACGCATACTTCGTGGACTTGATGAGTAGGGTGTTCAGGGAGTTCTCGAACAAGTTTGTCGTGGTCTTCGTAGATGATATTCTGATCTTCTCTAAGGATAAGGAAGAGCACGCAAGGCAACTCGTGGAGGTGATGGATACGCTTAGAGCGCATCAGTTGAAGGCCAAGTTCTCCAAGTGTCACTTTTGGAGAAGGGAAGTTAGATTCCTTGGGCATATAGTTTCTAAGCAAGGCTTAGTGGTGGATCTTGTTAAAGTGGTCGCGGTTCAAGACCGGAAAGCTCCGACGAGGATAGTTGAAGTAAGAAGTTCTCTCAGTTTAATTAGTTAGTTAGCGTCTCTTGAGCTTAGACCTACCCTTCTGGATCAAGTAGGGACTTCACAGAAGGAGGACCCGCAGTTAAGTCGAGATCATAGACAAGTTGATTCGAGGCGAGATAGTAGTCACCTCGCTATAGATGACAAGGGATGGCTAAGACGCGATGAGAGAAAGAGGTTCTTGATGATGCACATCACTCAAGGAGGTGGCCGAGTTGGTCCCAAGGTGCATGTTGTGCCAACAGGTTAAAGGCCAAGTCATAAAAAAAAAGCCCGGTGGGCTATTACATCCATTGGAGGTCCCCGCAATGGAAGTAGTAAAGTGTCACGAAGGATTTCGTGGATGGACTACCTAGGTCAAGGAGAGGGAATACGAGCATGTGGGTCATAGTTATGTTTAAGCCAAGAATGATAGAAGAGTAAGTGGAAAAAGAAGACGAGAGGCGACAATGAAATGGGTTCCAACTCATATTTGAAAATAAGAGTTAAGAAGAAATCATGAGGTAAAAGATGGTCAAAGCACAGTGGAGTGAAACTCAAGGAAACGTGACTTAGAAGACTGAAGGCTAGATACGCGCATCATATCTCTTTCTAAGAGTATATCCTCGATCCTTGTTTTCCGGTGGAACTTACTTGCATGTTATCTTTTTACGTATATCCTCTCGGTCCCATTTTCGGTCCTATTTCTGTCGGGAGGTACGACTCATCGGTTAGTAGTACATGTCAAGGTTTGAAGGGGTCCGTTAGGTTGACTAAACCTTTTGAGCTTTTATAGGATTGGGTTGGGTTAGGAAGGGATTTCTTGCAATCCAAAAGGAGTATATCTTGCTTATCTTCCCGATCTCTTTGTAGCATATCTTTCTCTTTGTTATCCATGTCTATCTAGTTTATCGTGCTAATCTTGTCATGAGAACCTTAGGTAGAAATCCTTTGGATGAAACATGTGTTTGAAACATGTTATGCTTGATGGTTGCAAGTGGTTGCAAGTGTTTGCAAGTGGTTACTCGTAGATGCATTATACACGTTAGGCACTAGATCGGCTCACACACTCCTCATATTGCATATGCATGAGTATTTATGCTTATTCATGGATGAAAATTTTTGTGTTATCACATGAATGCTGCATATGGATGTATGTTATGTGCACACATATAGATGCTATACATTATGTTAGGAATTGCATACATATGGATTCATTTCACTAACATAATTTGCATTGATGATATTTGCATTAGATAAGGACATATACACACCTTTGCATATGTTCATACAACATTTAGAATCTTGTAAGGACAATGATTGCTCGTGGATGATGTTTTGAGTAGATGGATGATTGGATGGTAGGATACGTTCTTCCTAACTTGGAGATTTCGGGGACGAAATCCTTTAAGGAGGGGAGAATGTAACAACCCATATTTTCAATAACCTGTTATAACGTAAATCGATGCAGAATTTAATTCTAAAATCTGAATCAAGGGAAACGGGCTATGTCATTGCGTTCGTCTTGGAAAAATACGCGAAATAGAGTCCGAGTTTTCGAAAATCGGAGTCCGTATGACCCGGTTAAGGCCCAACGAAGTTTTCAGAAAATTTCAAAGTAAAAACAGATTTCGAATTCAAATCTGAATTTGGAAATTGGGGTTGTTGGGCCAGGCGGGAAAATTCCCGCCAGAACACCCCAAGTCGACAGCCCTGTCGACTTTGGAGTCGACTTGGTTAGACCAAGTCGACAGCCCTGTCGACTGGGCTGTCGACTTGGCTCAGCCGGGCTGTTTAGCCTGGTGCACCATCTTGGGTTTGTGTTGAGCTTGGGGGCCAGATTCGGTTTTAAGGGCTGAGATTGGAACTAGGGTTTAATCCTATGTCCTAAAACACTTGCCTAATCTATAAATAAGACCCTAACCTACCCTAAATTATCATTATTCATTCTAGCAACTAAACTATGGCAAAATCAATCCTCTCATGGCCTCCACTCTCTTCATAAAATTCCTAAACAAATTCTTATAAGATTTTCCATGCATACAAGTGTTTTTAAACTTGTATGATCATCATTAGCTTGCATTCAAGTCAAGTTTCTATATTTGCATCATAAAGAAAGAGGATTGATCATTTTGGCTCAAGGGTTTTGCTTGCATTTTGGGTTTATTTGGTTGCATAAGGGCTTTCTTATATTTTCTATACTCATTTGAGTCCTCATAAGCATTGTAAGCCCTATTCTACTTTCATACTTAAACTCTAAAGTTAAATGTATGATATGCAAGTTTAGATGCAAGTTTACTATGCTATGATATGCAAGTTTATCATGTTGTAATATGCAAGTTTATATGCAAGTATGTCATGTTGTAATATGCAAGTTTATATGCAAGTATGTCATGTTATGATATGCAAGTTTATATGCAAGTTGTCATATGATATGCAAGTTATGTTATGCAAGTTTGATATGCAAGTTGTCATATGATATGCAAGTTATGTTATGCAAGTTTGATATGCAAGTTGTCATATGATATGCAAGTATGTTATGCAAGTTTGGGATGATCATTTGGTCCATGTTATCATGTTATGCAAGCTTATCTTGAGTATATGAACATAAAGCTTCAAGCTTTGTGCCAAAGGTTGCATTTTGGCAACATGTAAGTTATCATATCCCTTATGATAACTTGCATGTGAGGCTAAATGCGAACTTATGGCCATTTTTACATGTCATTTATCACCATGTATCACCAATATGACAAGTTTGGTTTTATGCATGCTTTTGAGGCCTAATGCAAGTATATGAACATATGTATATTTCATATGCCACCATGTTGAACTTGTGGCTTCAACACTTTTATGTCATGATTATGCCAAGTTCCCTCTTTCTATCCTTTATGCGCTATTGCGGTATGTAAGTGATGGGATTGCGTTTGGGGTTGGGTAAACTTAAAAGACATAAAAACATAAGCTTGAGAATTTAACTATTAAGTTAGGTCTACCCATTGGGAATTTACCTATTAAGTTAGGTCTACCCAATTGCTTGAAAATTTGTAACATGTTTTGGAAACATGATGGACATGACACTTAGAAAAGATAAGTGTGGCCAACTCGAGGTTGGGTTGAGTTTGTAGCGTAAACCTACCTGGAACCGACCGGCTTAACTAGTTGCTACAAACAATAGGACCCAATGTGAGAAGTTGGTCATGTTGTACCTTGAACCCGAGGTTAGACCAAGTTGTGGTGTAAAGCTACCCGGACCCGCCCGGCTTAACTAGTAACCACAACAAAGTCTAATGTGAGAGGTTAAGGCGCATTAATTAATTAATGCCTCGTGATTAGGGTTAAGTCATGGACCGCTTGAATACTTAACCAATGAAACACGATGGGTTGGTAGGGTTAAGTCATGAACCTTGGGTACACTTAACCAACTTGGTACTTGAATGAGTTGGGTTAACCACGTTTAACCCATTAAGGAAACCCTAGTTACGTGGTCCTTTGCACCAGTAACCCTCTTAGTTGTATCATGATACTCTAGGGACTAGGCTAGGGAGGGGCACGATTACTGGGATGCCATGTAAGCGACCAAAACGACGGCTGAGTAGGTGCGCCGGTGTGTGTTCAGACGGGTCATGGTCGTGCACATGGTCCGGAGTTGAAAAAGCAGGCACGGGCACCAGTAGGTTTAGACTGTGCGTGCATTGATTTGTGTTGATGGTTGACACCCTAGGACTTGATACACCCTAGGGTGGACCTAGCACAGTTTAGCTACACTTCGTAGTTGGGCCGTATGACACAGACACTTGACGAGTTAGGCTTATAGGGAGCCGATCGACTAGACCGTGCTAGTTGGACCTTGGTTTGTGTAAAAACCCACAACTTCCCCGTAAAGGAAAGCGTCGGATAGTTCGAGAACAAACCACAACAGAACGCATACAGAAGAACATTTCATTGTATATTACAACCATGCATCAGATTACAAGAATATACAGAGTATAAAAGAATATTACACAGAAATATCAGAGATTTAAATTAAATTTAAATACATAGCAGCGGAAAATAATACAATAAACAACTAGAAGAGATATACGGATACAAAGCTTTCCGGATATCGTTCCAGCTGTAAACCAGGATCCTGTGAATATAAATCTGCAAAACCAAAACTACTAGCTGCCCGTGTCAAAATAGGGGCACCCAGAGTTTAGGTTAAAACAATAAACTCCAAGTCAGTCATGGGACTGGTGTGAGAACTAAAACAGTTAATAATCTTTATTTTAAATCATTAGGTAAATCAAGGGACCACGCCGTATAACACGGAACGGGTTTCCTCCCAAGAATACCAGTGCATAAAACAAACAGCGCAATGCTAAATAAAGAAGAATGAAGCTATTATAAGACCCAGTTCCCATCACACAATGAAATCGCAAGCCAGAGGATAGGGTTTTTACCTTATAATAGCCAAGAATGCTTGATACGTTGAAAACAAATCATTTGATACTATTATAAGTGCATAGTATATAAAACAACTTCAAATCATAAGTATCAATCATAGGCGGCATAAGTGCCCCATCCCACTATGTCACCATATATAGGTTTACATATAAAACCGCAAAGTCACGTATTTGGAAATTGGATTTCCATCTATGAACCGAGGCAAAAGATAGTCCTCAACCGATTCGAGACTGCCTAGCCCGAGTCTCAGGCAAGCGCGCAGGCAAGCCTTGGAGCGACAGGGCCGGTCCACCGATGTGGATTATTATACCTGAGCACTACGTTTCGCCGCCCTTTGGGGCGTAAGCGAGCCAACGAATGACTCCATCGGACCCGGATCGTCCGATCTAACCGAGGCGCCTCGCAACAGCAACAACCACATAAGTCAAACTCGTCAGGGCGTGTAAAACCACTGACGCCACTTCTAGCTAGGAGGAAACGCAGGCCCTCCCTGAGGTCCGTCTCTCGTTTTTGGTTCATACCAGGTGTGAAACTCGCGAAGTAAACGTTACACAAAGCTACGCCACAAAGGCCGTGCTTTGATCATCAACCACAAGACTTTGCTTTTCAACAGAAGCCTTGATCATTTGCATCTTAGCATGCCACACAGGCAAACCATCCTATGCAACCGATATCAGTCACACAGAATGAAATCCGATGTCAGACACACAGTCCATTTACAAGTCCGTTCTGGGTCTGAACGAAACCGGAGGCACCTAGTACCCCGCATATCCATCGATCTCCAAGTACGTCTGGACGATCACTAACTGTTTCCATCTTCTTGGGTGTACAGCCCAATCAAGATCATCAGTTATCACCCAAACGACGTGAAGACCTCCGGTCTTCGACCATCGTCTTCATCTTCGACTTATCGTCGTATCAGTTATTCAGAATGGGATTGACCCGGTCTTTCCGAATAACTCGCGTATATTTTAAATAAGTGTTACACAAACACAACATACGCCTCATTCCAATTCATTAGTCACTAACCGTAAATTAATCAAGAGAATAATTCCCCAAATATTAACCCCGAAGGCCGAAACCAACATCAGATCAATACCCAGAAAGCCATTCCGCTTGGCCAACCGACAGTTAGTTTCTAAATTTCACATTCATAGGGAAAGGTTCCCATTAATTTTATCCAAGATAAATTCCTTGAATTTATGTTTGAATCTCAATTCGAACTAGTCGGGATTAGCGAACCTTACCGAAGTAATCATTTGTTTTAATTTCCCAATCCCAACCTATTCATCCCATGAAGTAAAACTGGTTATACTTCATATCTAACACCACAGTGTTATCGGTAAATTCAATTACCATTCACGTTCAAATCTAATTAAAGATTTAACTATCGCTTGGAGCAAAACTGGTGATACTCCATCCTCGATTATTTCAATCTAATTAAAGATTCATTAAAACTCTACTTAGTTTTAATCTGTGACTGGGTTAAAGAATCAGTGTCATTTAAAACACGGTTCACGATAAACCCAAAATCACATCACATTTCAATCAGTCCCTAATTGTAAATTAGCAAGTGAGCAATTCCCTAAGTATTAATCCCGAAGGCCGAAACCAACATCAGATCAATGCCTCGGAAACTATTCAACTTAACTAATCTCCAGTTAGTTTCTAATCTTCTTAACTCCTTTAGGTCTAAGAACTGTATTATTGAAGATACCGTTCACGACAACCCAAAATCACATTTCATTAATGATCGGGTTAAAGAACGAGTGTTATTTAAAACACTGTTCACGATAAACCCAAAAATCAATATCAATTCAATTCCAATTAAATATTTATTTAATTGGTACACTTCATTAATTCTAAATAAAAAGATTTAATCTTTTCTCAACTGGGTTCAAGAACAGTGTTAGTGAAGACACCATTCACGACAAACCCAAATCACATTTGATATTAAATACAAGGCTCTGAATAGAAAATATCCCGGCTTATATTCAACATCAAATTCTACGATTAACAAATGTCGTATTGGAAATAACGATATAAATATATATCTTTCAAATTTCCATAATAACATCTGTATAATCCCGAATTCCAACATCGAAATATTCCGAAGACAATTTCGATTCAAATCCACTCCAATGCAATCATTGGAAATTTTGGTTATTTTTAAAACCCTTTTTCAAATTCAATTTATTTATTTAAAAAAATAAATAGAATTATAATTCTAGTTCAAAACTAGTTCATTTCGATAAAAATCTATTTTTATCTTTTCAAATATGGAGTTTTTCATCCCAAATCTTCACAAATCATTTCTTATGATTTTACACAAATTATTACTATTTTTAATAATTTTATCAAGGCCCGTACAGTCGATTTCCATCAACGGCTATCGAACTGCACTTATAGCGACCTTTTTCGAATTTGATTTGGACATAATTCCAAATCCAACCGTTAGATTTCAAATTTCTAATATTCGTTAGAAAGCTCTTTTCGATACGAACCCAACGATTCCGGTTTTAGGAGAATCCGACGGTCGGATCTCCCGTAATGTCCGTTTGAAATAAATGGTCGAAATTTACGAACTGCCGCGGCGCGGCGCGTTCTATTCAGGCCATTATATTATATATATAATATATATAATATATATAATATATATTTCGCCGATTTCTATTTAAAACGAATTATATATTTAGTTTTGAATTCGTTTCAGAAGCAAATTCAACTTCCATTTCAATTCAAATCAAAATTGAATTCTTCTTTATAAATTCGTTTTAAAATTCATTTCTATTCAATTCGAATTTCAATTCAATTTGAATTCATTTTCAATTCCTTTTGAAATCGTTTTCAATTCATTTCATTTCGAAATCGTTATATATTCAATTCATTTCGAAATCGTTATATATTCAATTCACTTCGAAATCGTTATATATTCAATTCATTTCGAAATCGTTATATATTCAATTCATTTCGAAATCGTTATATATTCAATTCATTTCGAAATCGTTATATATTCAATTCATTTCGAAATCGTTATATATTCAATTCATTTCGAAATCGTTTAAAATCGATATAAATATCGTTCACGTCAAAATGGCGTCAATCTAACCAACACGGCTTCATATATTTCTATTTTCAAATATTCTATTTCAAATGTTTCTTTATTCAAAATAGTTGTTATTATCAAAATATTTCGTTCAACACATGACCAATCTCAATGAATGAGTACTGTCAACACATGAACTTTTATTTTATAATATTCTTTATTTTTCAAATTGGAATGAGGCCCAATCAATTACCATCTAAGGTTAATTATATGGATTTTCATACATTACACACATGTAATAGCATTGAAGAATAATCAACCATCAACCAAAGTGCACTACACTGTATAAGCATCAAATATAAATATCTAACGCTTATAACAGCCTGTCAATCGATCGATCGACATATTTAATCAATCAGGATGAGTGAACTTCAAATTTCATCCTAACACCCGTGTGGGGTTTCAAACAATCAAACACATATTTTATCTGTGCAGTTGGGCGATTTGTGAAATTTATCGTCCCAATCAATGTCATTCAAATAGGTGTACATAAACAAACCGTCTGGTTTGTAAATGAATATTTTATTTATTCACATTCACGTTAAAAATTATATTTTTAACGATAAAACATTTTATTCCAACATAAGAATTTCTATTCAATTCATTTACACAATAAAATGATATTTTTATTTTTCTAACATATTTTAGAAAATTTCGGCGGCATAACGGCACGATACTAGAAACGGGACGAGGCCTAGCCTTATCCCCGGTCTAGTGAAGGCCCACGCCATTCACACATCAATCAAAATTACCAAACAACCAAATTCAAATCAAATCATATAACTAAGCTATGCAACCAAACAAACAAGTCCATGGTCTGTGGACGATTGTGTCGGGTGCTACTAAGCACCGTCTGCATCCTAATATATATATAAATAGAAATGAAATTGAAAGGTGAGAAATTCTCACATATAGCTATCCTAGCTCCACGGCTCTTCATTTGCAGAAGTCTTTGCCAACTCGCCTTTTTGTCACCTTCGTTGACCGCTTTCACTACATATGTAAAAATCGAATTTTTACTTCGCTATTCAATATATAAAAATCATATTTTTACTATGCTATGTCATATATAAAAATCCTATTTTTTTCCTCATGCAAACATTATAAACATCGAATCTTTATCTTCATGAAAACATTTCAAAAATACGATAAAGTTCATATTTTCTTACCGCTAATATATAGATAATAATTCCATTTCAAAAATAAAGTTTTTTCGCCTTTATAAAAATAAAGTTTTCGCCGTTATAAAAATAAACACTTCATTTCAACGTATATAAAATAAAAAATCAGATTTTTATTTTGCTACAAATACAAAGATGTTATTTTTATATTCTCTATCCTATAAAGATTATATTCCTAATACTTTAAAAAAATATAAAAATCATATTTTTAATATTTCTATATAGTAAAGATTATATTTTTAATACTTTAAAAAAATATAAAAATCATATTTTTAATACTTTAAAAATATAAAAATCATATTTTTCTTTCTTCCACATAATAAAGATTCCGCCTTTTCTATTTTAAAGTTTTCACCTTTTCTAATTTTAAAGTTTTAAATCTTTCTCTAATTTTAAAGTTTAAATCTTTCTCAAATTTAAAGTTTAAATCTTTCTCTAATTTAAAGTTTAAATCTTTCTCTAATTTAAAGTTTAAATCTAAAATCAGTTTTTAAAACCTTTAAAAAAAATTCGGTTTAAAATCCTAAAAAAAACAGTTTATTAATCTAAAAAAAAACAGTTTATTTTCTGTTAATATAAAAGAAAAATAAAATAAACTAATAAAATAAAATAAAAAAAAAAAAACTTACATCGAGGGGGTTGCGTCGGTCGTCGGCTGGGGAGGGGAGGTGCGCCATCGCTCAGGCGAAGGAAGGGGGATGCGGTTGTCGGGGTGTGGCTGCGTGGGGGGGCTTGCTCGCCTGATCGGAGGTGCGGCTTCCGATTGGAAGGGGGGGTTTTCCGATGAGGCGCGGTGGCCCTTGGGCGGGGGCGGCGGCTCCTCCCTGCCTTCGTCATCTTCGTCTTCTCTTTTTTTTTTTTTATAAGCGAACAGTAGAAATGAAGAATTGGGGGGGGGGGGGGGGCAGAGTATAACGGAGGAGAGAGGATATTTTTTTTTTTATTTATTATTTTATTTATTTTACAATTTATTCAAAAAGGTAACCTTTAAATTCGAACCCCAAACGAAACCCACCGCCTGTCGTCCCTAACGTTTTGCCCCCATTCCGAACACAATGGGATATGCCACGTAGGCTGATTCGACTACTTGAATCAGTTTCTGTTAAATTTACACTTAAATCACTTTGTTGAATTCTAAACGTACATTTCGAATTACCGAGGCCACATACTAACTAGAAAAATTCTCGAAAAATATTTTCTAGCTTCGTATTGACGATACGGTCCTAACAAAACTAGTTTCATCGAATTCTGAGACCATTTGAAAAATGGCCAAATTCCAGTCGATTAAATTCAACTGAAATGGTCAAAACACGTTTTCCTTTGCCACGCTCACATATTGATTCGAAAAATTATGAAATTTGGAATCTAACAATAATTTGACACTGCGGACCCAACAAAACTGGTTTCGTCGAAATCCGAGGTCGTTTGCAAAATGTCCATTTTTAAGGGCCTGAATTCCATAGCGACTATTCAGAATTTTCAACTGGACATATCTTTTGATCCCCGCTATGAAAATTTGATTATTCGGATTCGTTGGAAAGATATTATCAATTAGATCCCATTATTTTTGGTTTCACTAAAATCCGGATTGTTTTGCACCCGGTACATTCAAATGAAATTTGAAATCGAATTATCGAACTACCGCGCCATTTTCAATTCTATTTATAATTATATATAAATATTTATATTCTAACGACGACGTATATAAATATATACGTCGAATTCAATTTAAAATAAATTTCTCATTGATATTATTTAAAATAATCTATTTTAAATATTCAAAATTCGCTAAAATTGCCAAAATAAAATTTTTAAACTGGCCCAGATTTTCCGGGTTATTACAGTTTGGGTCATTCATGATGTTGGGCCAAACTTGGGCCTGGGAATCACTTCTTGTTTACACTTTGGACCTCGTATTGGGGTCACTTCATGTTATTGGGCCAAAGCTTGGGCCAAGGGATCAATACAACTTTATTCAAGTCATGTTAGTTTGCTATTACACTTGTGGTGCAAAACCTTAATCCTGATTATGCGATGACACCTTTATCTACCTTGTTAGTTAATCATCATGCTATAATGTTGTTATTCTTATGTTCATCCCAGCTGCTCATGCCAGTTAACTTTACCAGTTTACATTGATTGTAGTAGGGCTTACTCAGTCTTTTTGACTGACCTGTTTTCTTTCGCCTCTTTTCTTCCGTTCCCCCCCCCCCAGGTTCTCAGGGAGGGAATACTGGAGCTTAGCTTGGATTTCTGATCGCTTGCTTGTGGGATTTAGCTCATGTACGGTCTTGACATGAAGCTAGCTATGGTTATCACTTAATTTGGGGATAGTACTTATGTATTTCAGTTTTCAGATGATGTTGTTTTATCTAGACTTGTGTATTTGGAAAGTTGACATTATGTTGTACCAGACTTGTTTTGAAATGGTTTGAAATCTTCCGCTGTTTTATCTATGTTATTTACTCTGTTTACATATATACATATGTTCTTGTTCTGCCTTGATATATCATTATGCATGTTTACCTGATTCAAACGCCCCTCCAAAGTCAGAGTGCTTGCAAGAGCCACCCTGGCGGAGGTGGGGTGTTACACGTATCGTCAAAACATAACTAGATTTATTTTTCAGGAATTTTTGGAATTAGTAAGTGGCCCCAGTAAATTAAAATGTACATTCAAATTGAGTATAAATTGATTAATATTTTAGTTGAAAGAAAACTGATCGAAATGATAGAATTGGATTACAAAACATATTCCATTGTGTTAGCCGGAGAGAGGCGATGTGATGGCGGACCGAGCGGTGGTCATGGATTGGGTGGCGGCGGCTCCTGGAGGGGGGTGGTGAAGGATCTTCGGATCGATGAAGGGTTCGAGATCGGGAACGAAGATACTGAAGGTAATTAAAGAAATTTAATTAATTGTTAATTAATGATTTTAATTAGTAATTAATGCATTAAATTTCATAACTTTTTCATACGTGCACAGAATCAGATGATTTCAGATGCGTTAGGTTCGTCTCGACACGATCTATGCAATGGAACTGACCGAGATAAAAATGAAGCAGATTGGAATTTCAGGCAAATTCAAATCCAAACTGAACAGGAATTCTTAAATGAAAACAACGGCGGAGTGGAACCCAATGTTAGAACATCTCAGTATAATTTCTTGTACAGTTATTTATTATATAACTGCATATATGAAATGCTCCTCGTCGTCCACAGACCATGGACGACTTGTTTGATTGTATTTTGTTGTGGAAATTGATTGCGATTGTGATGTGAAATGGAATAAAATATTTGAACAATAAAAATATCATTTTTATTGTACATATGAACTTTGTGAAATAGTCATGTATTGAAATAAATAGTCATAAACAAATCGGACGATTTGTTTATACATACTCATTTATCTAATACTGATTGGGACGATAAATTTTACACATCGCCCAACTTCACAAATAATAACCAGTATTTGTTGTTTGAAAATCCCACATGGATATTGGGATGATATTTGACGTACACTGATCCCAATAATTAATGGTTTGTCAATCGATGGGTTGACAAGCTATAATGAGCGTTATTTTAACGCTTGTACAGTTGTGTAACGCACTCTGGATGATAGGTGATTGTGTTTGATTATTGTTGTATACACGTGTGTATGAAATCCATATAAATAAAATAATATGGTAATTGACTGTTTCTGATTCCAGTTCAGAATTAATGAATATTTTAAAATAATATTCGGTGAATATTGAAATTTGAAGTCGTGTTAAGTAGTTAAATGCCATTTTAACACGAATAGGACTTTTGACGATTTTATTCATTTTATAATGTATATCGAAAAGTGATTTCAAAATTTGATATTTTGAAAATATTATCATTGTAATATTAAAATGATAAGGAATATTCAAATTTGATCTGAAATTTAAAATGAAATTGAAATCGTTTTAAAATGAATTTAAAACGAATTTATTAAGGAATATTCAAATTTGATTTGAAAGTTGAAATGTAATTGAAATCGTTTTAAAATGAATTTAAAATGAATTTATTAAGGAATATTTAAATTGGATTTGAAATTTGAAACAAAATTGAAATCGTTTAGAAATGAATTTAAAACGATTTTATTAAGGAATATTCAAATTTTATTTGAAATTTGAAATGAAGTTGAAATCGTTTTTAAAACGAATTTAGAACGATTTATAAAATACGTTTTAAATGGAAATCGACGATATATATATAATATATATATATATTATATATATTGAATGGCCTAAATAGAACACATCGCGCCGTGGCAGTTCACGAATTTTGACCATTGACTTCGAATGGACATTACGGGAGATCCGACCGTCGGATTCTCCTAAAAACAGAACCATTGGGTTCGTATCGAAAAGAGATTTAATGAATATAAGAGATTTGAAATCTAACAGTTGGATTTGGAATTATGTCCAAATCAAATTTGAAAAAGGTCGTTGTAAGTGCAGTTCAATGTCCGTTTATGGAAATCGACTGTACGGGCCTTGATAAAATTAATAAAAATATTAATAATTTGTGTAAAATCATAATAAATGATTTGGAAAGAACTGGGATGAAAAATTCCATATTTAAAAAGATAAAAATATATTTTTATCGAAATGAACTAGTCATGAACTAGAATCATAATCTAATATTTTTAAATAAATAAATTGGATTTGAAATGGTTTTAAAAATACCCAGAATTTCCAATATATGAATTGGAATGGATTTGAATTGAAATTATCGTCGGAATATTTCGATTTTGGATTCCGTGATTATACGGATATTGTGGAGGAATTTGGAAGATATATATATATATATATATCGTTATTCCCAATACGATATTTGTTAGTTTCATAATTTGATATTGAACATAAGCCGATATATTTTCTATTCAGAGCCTTATATTTAATATCAAATGGGATTTTGGGTTTGTCGTGAACGATGTCTTAAATAACAATGTTCTTAAACCCAGTTAAGGAAAGAATAAATCATTTTACTAAGATTTAGTGAAATTTTCCAACTAATTAATATTTTATTGGAATTTAATAAAAGAATTGGATTTTGTGGTTGTCGTGGATGGTGTCTTCATTACTACTGTTGTAACAACCCGAAAAATCTGAACCAATTTAAATTTTTTATTTTGGCAATTTTAATGTATTTTGAATATTTAAAATGAATTATTTTAAATAATGACAAGGAGAAATTTATTTTGAATAGAGTTAGAACGTATATATTTATTGAATCGACATTAGAATATAAATATTTTATTTTAATTATAAAAGGAATTGAAAATGGCGCGGTAGTTTGAAAATTCGATTTCAAATTTCAAATGAATGTACAGGATTCAAAATAAACCAGATTTTAGCAATACAAAAATTATTAGAATCTATTTGAGAATATCTTTCCAACGAACCCGAAAAGTTGAAATTTCATAGTGAGGATAAAATGTTATGTCCAATTGAAAATTCAGAATAGTCGCTATGGAATTATAGCCCTTAAAAATGGAAATTTTGCAAACGACCTCTGTTTTCGACGAAACCACTTTTGTTGGAACCGGGATGTCTAATTATTGCTAGATTCCAAAATTCATAATTTTCTGAATCAATATGTGAGCGTGGCGAAGTAAAACGTGTTTTAACAGTTTCAATCAGTTTGGATCGACCATAAAATGACCATTTTTCGAACGATCTCATAATTTGACGAAATTAGTTTTGTTAGAACCATATCATCAATACGAAGCTAAAAAATATTTTTTGGGAATTTTTAGAGTTCGTATGTGGCCCCGGTAAATTAAAATGTGCATTCAAATTCAATATGTAGAATTATATTTTGATTTTGGCGGAAACTGATCGAAACGATCGAATTGGCTTATGATACATATACCATTGTGTTCGGAATAGGGGTAATTAGGTATGAACGACAGGCGGTGGGTCTCGTTTGGAGATCGAAATGTAAAGTTACTTTTTGGGGGTTTGAAATTAATAAAAAAAATATTAATAAATATGGTCAACTCTTCACACTCTCTCTCCCCTTTACCTTCCTCCCTCCCATTCCTCCTCTGAACAAAACGAGAGGAAAAAAGAGCCGTCGTTGCCAAGACCCCTCCCCCCTCCCCCGTCGATTCAGCGCCACCGCCGCTTGGGGGGAGCAACCGCACCCCCTCCCTCTAGCTCCTCCTCGCGTTTCGCCCTCCTCCCTCCCTTTCCTCTTGAAACCGACGAGTCCCCAAACCCTTTCCCTCCACCACTGACGTGCCGCCATGCCCCCCCTCCGCCTTCACCTCCTAGGACCCACCTCCGACGTCAGAGGCGCCGCCAACAGCCATCCACCGCCTTCCCTGAAACCTGTAAGCTTTTTTAAGTTTATTTTTTATAGTTATTTATTTTTATTCATTTAAAATAATTATTTTAAATTAAATTAAATCAGTTTTTGGGTTCAGAACATTGTAAATCAATATGTGATTGTTTTTAAAGATAAAAATTCGATTTTTACATTAGGTGGCAAGATAAAGTTGCGATTTTAATAGAAGTATTAAAAATATGATTTTTATAATATATAGATAATAAAAATTTGATCTTTGTATATGTAACGAAGTAAAAATACGATTTTTATCGTTTGAATGACAATGTAAAAATGTGATTTTTATATATTCATTAGCGATAGAAAGATTCGATTTATATATATATATATATATATAAAGTAGCGATAAAAATTCGATTTTTATATATGAAGTAGCGATGAAAAGATTATATTTTTATCATAGAAAGGCGATGTTTTTATATATAGAAAGGCGAGATTTTTATATATGAAGCGAAATAAAAATTCGATCTTTATATAAGAAGTAGAAATATAAAAATATAATTTTTATATAGAAAGAAGCATTGTAAAAATACATGATTTTTATATATGAAGTGCCATTATAAAAATGTGATTTTTAAAATAAACATCATATTAAAAAATATGATTTTAATAAGAACAACATGGAGAAGACTGCGTTGGAAGTACGGGCAAATCGAGACTGTTCTGAATTTCAGAAATAAAATGGAGGAGTAGGACCCTCGGTGAGAACTCCTCACTTTTATTTTGTTTTCTAGTTAAAATATATACTAGGATGCAGACGGTGCTTAGCAGCACCCGACACCCGTCGTCCACAGACCATGGATGACTTGTTTGTTTGATTGATGTGTTGTGAAAATTGATTGTGTGATGTGGAATGAATAAATATTTTATAGCTAAAAATATAATTTTTAACGTGTATATAAAATAAATATTTATAAACAAATCGGACGATTTGTTTATGTACACACATTTGACTGATATTGATTGGGATGATAAATTTTACACATCGCACAACTACACGAATAAAACTTGTGTTTAATTGTTTGAAACCCCACACGGGTATTGGGATGATATTGGACATATACTAATCCCGTTAACTAGCTGTATGTCGATCGATTGATTGACAAGCTGTTGTAAGCATTGAATATTTATATTTGATGCTTATGCAGTGTAGGATGCACTCTGGATGATGGATTGCTGTTTTCATTGCTGTTATACACATTTATTGTGTGAAATTCATATAATCAAATTATATGGTAATTGACTGTGACGGCCCGCCCTTCACCAACCGACATTTACTCCAAAAGTGCGCTGTACACATGTCCAATTAGCGCGGGACGGTCGTCAGAAGGAAAGGGAAGAAGGAAATGAACTAACAAGGAACCTGTAAAATGTCTTACAGCGCATGGTACAAAATATAATAACAACATACTTGACATAAAACAGGTGAGACAGTGCATAAGCTGAAAACAAACTAACATAGCAGCGGAAAATCCAAGTACAGCTTATGATCCAGTTAACATTATTACAACTTTTAAAACTGTCTCAAAAGCAAAAGCAAGATAAGGGAGGTACACTACTAATGCCCAAGTAGCGACCACCAACATAGGGAGAATATCTATATATCATACGTGGAAGCCTCATGCTCGCCTCCGAATCGGCTACTCGCGCATCACCAGCTAACCTGTCTCTAGTCTGCTCGTGTGAGCACCCAGAGTAATAAGAAGAGACATAAAACTCTGGGTTAGACATAAAGTCTGGTATGAGCGATAAGCATCTAAACAGAACAATAACAGGTATACTAAACCATACCTGAACCTGGACCTGCAACCAAAGAGTTAGCACTACATACTGTACAACACTCTAAGGTGCCATTTAAAATGGTGTAAAGATAACGGGGGTGGGGGTGTGCATGCCATAGTGATGGCAAACAATCAAACATAGCATCCATCCTCACATCTCTCACTCAGTGCATAAAGCATACGATATTCACCACTTCGATCACCCAACATACCTTGCTATGATCACTTTGCCCCATGAAGTCATAAATGGCTTCGCTTCACTGATACATAGCCACTAATCCTTTGCTATGTCCACTCTACCCCATGGAGTCGCAATGACCCCACTGCACTGGCTCATAGCCTCACTAATCCTTTACTATGTCCACTCTGCCCCATGGAGTCACAATGACCCCACTGCACTGGCTCATAGTCTTACTACGCATCACTTTGCCCATCGAGTCATACTGACTCTGTTGCACTGATAACGTAGTCTTGCTACCATCACCTTGCCCCTCGAGTCATAATGACTCTACTGCACTGATAAGTAGCCCATCATCCATTTTCAGTGGTGAATCGAAATTATGAACGTCGACAACTCCTTAGCACACGTCCCGCAGCAAAGCCCAACCGTGAAGTGAACTCATTGGTTCCCAACTGGATCCTGAGCTCTAACTTCCATTTGGACTACCTTTGCATCTCGGGTTATTGGTCATCACCGGATCGGTTCGGATCTCCCCCTAGTCATCAGTTCGATTCGGAGTGCTCCTTCTTCACTGGATCGGATCGGGTCATCATCACCTCAGCGGATCGGATCAAATCACCACGTCCAGTCACCATCACCGATTCGGATCGGGGTCCTCCAGTTTGACACGGTTCGGATCGGCTTCTTCTAATCAACTCAGTTCGGGTCGTAGTCTCCAAGCCTCGTTGTAGTACATCGGTTCGGGTCGGGGTACCATGGCGGATCGGGTCGGAGAACACCAGGTGGGTCGGATCGGATGATGCGTGCCACGAGAAGTACAAGTGAATCGAAGTGTGGAGTGTGAGGGCGGATCGGGTCCTCCTACCGATCCGATCCGGTTCGGATGCCTTCCTGCACTTCTTCCAGCAAGCAATTCACATCACTCGACGACGTTTTCGACCATTCTACCTATTCTAATCAATCACAAAGCATACCATACAGTCATAGCAACAAGAAGAAGTGACCTCAAACACCAAAACATCAATATGATAGGTTAAAATGGATCAAACTTACCCAAAACCCCATATTTCCCCTTAAACATGTTTGGGTGAAACTAATGATATGATTAGCAAAACTTAAATTAACCCAAATTCATATCAGAGGTCTAAAACATCATTTCGAATTTTATAAATATTTTTCCAGAATTTTATCATGTTTAAATTCGCTAATTAACACTAATTACCCTTAATTAACCATAATTAGTGAGGAGCTATGCAAATCACTCACCTTAGCAACAAATAAAACTTAGATCTGAAATAGATCTCGGATTTGGTGCAAATCCCAATGCTAAACAGCAGCTCTAACGTTGATTTGGTGAAGTTCTCCCTTGATTTGATGTTGCTAAGCTTAATCCTTGATTAGAAGATGATCTGGAGGTGATTTAGAGGTTGGAGGCCATTTTTAGGGTCTCTAAGAGGTAAGTGGAGGCTAGAAAACTGAAATGGAATGAATCTCTAACCCTTTTCAGCCTCCCCATAACCCTAATCCCGAAATGGGTTATGGGCCCATTCACTAATCACCCTATTTGGCCCGGTTAAGCAGTTTTTCTCCTTCCAAACCTTATTTCAGCTATATCTCCCAAACGTTAAGTCCATTTTTCACATATGACCACTCTACGAAAAGATAAACCATCAAATGAATCTAATGGAAGTGGTTTCAGGTCAAAATTCCTTTCCAATCAAAAGTTATGGTCGAAACAAAATCAGTTAGGGGCAAAACGGTCATTCAAAAATCGACAAAAATCATGAACATAGGAAATGACTCTAATGATTGTTTCCCAAAGTTACATGACCATACAACTTCATATGGGAAAGAAATAAATATTCTACGATCCTTCGATGCGTAGAATGCGGGTTGTTACATTGACTGTGTCTGATTCCGGTTCAGAAAGAACGAATATTTTCAAACAATATTAAAAAAAGAATCAAAATCTGATTTTGATGTCCGATTTGGGATGGACACGATTATATTTAAATATATAAAGCCGTGTTGATTAGATTAACGCCATTTTGACGTGAACGATATTTATATCGATTTTATTCGTTTTTATATTGAATATTGAAAATAAAGTGATTTCCAAATCTGATGTTTGAAAATATTATCATTTATATGTTAATGATATGGAATATTCAATTTTGATTTGAAATTGAATGTGAAGCTGAAACCGGTTTGAAAACGAATTTAAAATGATTTATAAAATACGTTTTAAATGAAAATCGACGAAATATATTATATATATATAATGGCCTGAATAGAACGCGCCGCGCTACGGCAGTTCGTGAGTTTTGACCATTGACTTCGAACGGACATTACGAGAGATCCGACCGTTGGATTATCCAAAAACCATAGGTTCGTCTCGAAAAGAGCTTTTTAATGAACATGAGAAATTTGAAATCTAAAGGTTGGATTTGGAATTATGTCCAAATCAAATTTGGAAAAGTTCGTTGTAAGTGCATTTCGATGGCCGTTGATGGAAATCGACTGTACGGTCCTTGATAAAATGATCAAAAATATCAATAATTAGTGTAAAATCATAAGAAATGATTTGGAAAGAATTGAGATGAAAAACTCCATATTTGAAAAGATAAAAATAGATTTTTTTATCGAAATGAACTAGTTTTGAACTAGAATTATAATCCATTTATTTTTAAAATAAATAAATGGGATTTGAAATGGTTTTAAAATAACCAGAATTTCAATATACAAATTGGAAATGGATTTGAATTGAAATTGTCTTCGGAATATTTCGATGTTGGATTTCGTGATATACAAATATTTTTATGGAAATTTGAAAGATATATGTATATCGTTATTTCCAATACGATATTTGTTGTTTGTGGTATTTGATATTGAATATAAGCCGATATATTTTCTATTCAGAGCCCTGTATTTAATATCAAATGGGATTTGTGTTTGTCGTGAATGGGGTCTTCATTAACACTGTTCTTAAACCCGGTTGAGAAAAAGATTAAATCTTTTTATTTAGATTTAATGAAGTATACCAATTAATTAGTACTTAATTAGAATTGAATGAAAATTGATTTTTGGGTTTATCGTGGACAGTGTTTTAAATAACATTTGTTCTTTAACTCAATAATTAATGGAATGTGAATTGGGTTTGTTGTGAACTGTGTTTTAATGACATTCGTTCTTTAACCCGATTTGCAGTGAAATGTGATTTGGAATTTATAAATCTTTTGTTAAGATTTAAAGAAGATTTTCCAAAGTAAAGTTTTCCAATTTAATAAAATAAATTGGAATGGAATGGAATTCGATTTGGTAATAATCGAAGTGAATTTCTGTGGATGAGGACTGCGAATATATATGGAATTTAAAAGGCTTTGTCGTTTTTCCATTTATATTGTTAGTCGGATATGGAAGTTTATATCTATTATATATATCGTTTTGTTTACCGTGAAGATTCCATTGTTAATGGAATGTGATTTTGGGTTTATCGTGAACCGTGTTTTAAATGACATTGATTCTTTAACCCAGTTAAAGATAGGATATGATTTCCCAAGTTAAACAATCATTAATATTGATTTTTGGGAAGATTAAAACCAAGTGGAGTTTTAATGAATCTTTAATTAGATTGAAATGATCGAGAATGGAGTATCACCAGTTTTGCTCTAGGCGATAGTTAAATATTAAATTAGATTTGAACGTGAAATGGTAATTGAATTTACCAATAACACCACGGTGATAGATATGAAGTATTACCAGTTTTACTTCATCGGATGAATAGGTTGGGGTTGGGAAATTAAAACAAATGATTACTTGGGTAAGGTTCGTTAATCCTGACTAGTTTGGATAAACCATAATTTGGTTTGAATTGATATTCAAAGGAAGATTAAAGAATAAATTTAACGAATTTATCTTTGATAAAATTAATGGGAACTTTTCCCTATAGATGTGAATAATTGAATAAAAGTATATTATGAATTGGAATGAGGCGTATGTTGTGTTTGTGTAACACTTGTTTATTATATATGCGAGTTATTCGGAAAGGCCGAGTTTATACCCATTCTGAATAACTGATTCGACGATAATTCGACGATGAAGACGGTGGTTGAAGACCGGAAGTCTTCACATCGTCTGGATAATAACTAATGATCTTGATTAGGCTGTACACCCAAGAGGAGGGAATCAGTTGGTGATCGTCCAGACGTACTTGGAGATCGATGGATATGCGAGGAATAAGGTTCCCCCGGTTTCGTTTAGACCCAGAGCGGACTTGTAAATGGATGTGTGTCTGACATTGGATTTCATTCTGTGTGATTGATATCGGTTTCATAGCGTGAATTGCCTGTGTGGCATGCTGAGATGCAAATGATCAAGGCTTCTGTTGAAAAGCAGAGTCTTGTGGTTGATGATCAAAGCACGGCCTTTGTGGCGTAGCTTTGTGTATAATGTTAATTCGTGAGCCTCACACCTCGGTTGTGAACCAGAAACGTGAGAGGACCTCAGTGAGGACATGCGTTTCCTTCTAGCTAGGGTGGTGTCAGTGACCTACCAGCCCTGACATTTATATTATTTTCACCTGTGTGGCTGTTGGATTGCAAGGCGCCTCGGATATATCGGTGATTATGTGGAGCTGATGGAGTCATAGGACTCATTTACGCCCCAAAGAGCGGGGAAACGCAGTGTTCAGGCACTTTAATCAACATTGGTGGACCGACCCTATCGCTCCAAGGGTCGATGCGTCCTGATACTGAGACACGGGCTAGAGCGTCTCGAAGCGGTAAGGACGATCCCTTGCCTTGGTTCGCAGATGGAAATCCAACTTCCAATACGTGACAATTGCGGTTTTGATTGTATAGCCTAGTATTGGCGACATGATATATGCTACCCGTGCCGTCTAGGATTGATACATTTATGTTTGAAGTTGTTTTATACACTAAGCACTTATAATAGTATCAAATGATTTGTTTTAAACGTACCAAGCATGTTTGTCTATTATAAGAGAAAACCCTACCCTCCGGATTGCATTGCATTGTGTGATGGGACCTGGGTCTTATAATAGCTTCATTTTTCCAAAAAGCTTGCGCTGTTTTGTTATATGCACTGGTATTCTTGGAAGGAAACCCGTTCCGTGTTATACGGCGTGGTCCCTTGATATATCTGATTTAATGTTAAGTTTTAAATAATTGTTTTAGTTCTCACACCAGTCACATGACTGACCTGAAGTTTATTGTTTTAACTTAAACTCCGGGTGCCCCTATTTTCCACACGGGCAACTAGTAGTTTTGGTTTTGCAGATTTATTTTCACAGGATTCTGGTTTACAGCTGGAACGATACTCGGAAAGCTCTGTATCTGTGTACTACTTTCAGTTGTTTTTGCATTATTTTTCCGCTGCTATTTAATGTATTGTAATCTCTGATACTTATCGAATGTGTTTTATTTATTCATACTCTGTATATTCTTGTATTCTAATGAAATGGTTGTAATAAGCAATGAAATGTTCTTTTGTTTGTGTTCTGGTTCGTCTTGTCCTCAATTTAATCCGTGCTTTCCTTACCGGGGAAGTTCGGGTCGTAACATTTTGGTATTAGAGCTTTGGTTTACAAAGCTTGAGAACAAGACACGTTAGAACCAAACGAAATAATTCATCAGAGATTGGATTAGTAATATTCAATAGGAATGACTCGTTAGAGATGGGACCAGTAGTATCCTAGAATGAGTCGGAATAGTATATTTTTAAAATGAAAACAATTTTCGTTTTGAAAATTTAAATCAATTATTCGTATTTGAATATTATTTTTATATTGATTTGGACAATCAAGTATATAAAGATTTTGTGCATACGTCTGATCCACGTGTATTCGAAAATTTAATATACTGGATAGATATAGAATCACACTCTAGTCGCCCAGGGATAATCCTGATGATGATGCATCATCATCAGCATTTGTGTTCGAGTTTCGAAGGTGTGATGTCTATATATTTCCAATAGACTGGTGTGAGAACCAAAACTAGATAGGGCCTATTGTTGTGATTTGGCACCAAAAATGTAATTTTTGACTATATATCAAAACTATGAATCTCAAATGATAATCAACTAACTGATTACTGATTGTGTTGTTTGATTATTGGTTGATTAATCAAAATTTGAACCATATAACCAAATTGATCAAATATTGAACTGTATTGGAAATTGTTTGGAATTGCATGCATGTATGTACACATATATGTGTATCCATTGAATAGGTCATTGCAAAGAGACTAGAGAAGAAGAATAAAATTGTTTGCCCGACAAATTGGTACATGTTTACTAATTTCTTGGGTTTTGGATGATTTTATGAGCCGATTGACTGTTTCTTTTTCTTTTTGGATTGGAGAGGCCTGTATGGCAATTTCGGGATTTTCCCAGTGCTCCCATGCAGGGGAGGTTATGGCGAAATTTTTTGAAAATTTAGGGTGTTAGCCAAATTTTTGAAAAATTTGGAAAGTTCTTAGAAACTGAAAAGTTGAATAACTTAAACCATAATGAAAAGAATGAAAGTTGAGCTGGTTTGTAAAACAACTTTCAGCTTCGTTCCTTTTTGGGGATGAAAAGTTTTAAGTTGAGGAGATTGTAGCAATCCAGAAAATCTGAACCAATTTAAAATTTTTATTTTGGCAATTTTAATGAATTTTGAATATTTAAAATGAATTATTTTAAATAATGACGATAAGAAATTTATTTTGAATAGAGTTAGAACGTATATATTTATTTGAATGGACGTTAGAATATAAATATTTTATTTTAATTATAAAAGGAATTGAAAATGGCGCGGTAGTTTGAAAATTCGATTTCAAATGTCAAATTTCAAATGATTGTACAGGATTCAAAATAAACCGGATTTTAGCAAAACCAAAAATATTAGAATCTATTTGAGAATATCTTTCCAACGAATCTGAAAAATTGAAATTTCATAGCGAGGATAAAAAGTTATGTCCAATTGAAAATTTAGAACAGTTGCTATGGAATTTTGGCCCTTAAAAATGGGAATTTTGCAAACGACCTCTGTTTTCGACGAAACCACTTTTGTTGGAACCGGGATGTCTAATTATTGCTAGATTCCAAAATTCATAATTTTCTGAATCAATATGTGAGCGTGGCGAAGTAAAACGTGTTTTAATAGTTTTAGTCAATTTGGATCGACCAGAAAATGGCCATTTTTCAAACGATCTCAGAATCTTACGAAATCAGTTTTGTTAGAACCGTATCATCAATACAAAGCTAGAAAATACTTTCCGGGAAATATTATAGTTCATATGTGGCCCCGATAATTTGAAATGTGCGTTCAAATTCAATATGTAGATTTATATTTTGATTTTGGCGGAAACTGATCGAAACGATTGAATTGGCTTACGATACATAACCCATTGTGTTCGGAATGGGGGTAATTAGGTATGGACGATAGGCGGTGGGTCTCGTTTGGAGATCGAAATGTAAAGTTACTTTTTGGGATTTAAAATGATATAAAAATATATTAATAAATATGGTCAACTCTTCACATTCTCTCTCCTCTTTACCTTCCTCCCTCCCGTTCCTCTTCTGAAAAAAAGGAGAAAGAAAAAAAGAGCTGTTGTTGCCCAGACCCCCCCAATGTTGATTCAGCGTCGCCGCCGCCTAGTGAGGGCCACCGCACCCCCTCCCTCTAGCTCCTCCTCCCTTCTCGTGTTTCGCCCTCCTCCCTTCCTTTCCTCTTGAAACCGACGAGCACCCAAACCCTTTCCCTCCACCACTGACGCACCGCCATGCTCCCCTCTCTGCCTCCACCTCCTAGGACCCACCTCTGCCTCCTCCGACGTCAGAGGCGCCGCCAACGGCCGTCCACCACCTTCCCCAAAACCTATAAGCTTTTTTAAGTTTATTTTATATAGTTATTTATTTTTATTCATTTAAAATAATTAGTTTAAATTAAATTAAATCAGTTTTTAGGGTTCAGATCATTGTAAATCAATATAGGATTGTTTTTAAAGATAAAAATTCGATTTTTTCATTAGGTGGCAAGATAAAATTGTGATTTTTATATTATAGAAGTATTAAAAATATGATATTTATAATATATAGATAATAAAAATTTGATCTTTGTATATGTAGCGAAGTAAAAATACGATTTTTATCGTTTGAATGGCAATGTAAAAATGTGATTTTTATATATTCATTAGCGATAGAAAGATTCGATTTATATATATATATAAATGTATAGAAGCAATAAAAATTCGATTTTTATATATGAAGTAGCGATGAAAAGATTATATGTTTATCATAGAAAGGCGATGTTTTTATATATAGAAAGGCGAGATTTTTATATATGAAGCAAAATAAAATTTTGATCTTTATATAAGAAGTAGAAATATAAAAATATAATTTTTATATAGAAAAAAGCATTGTAAAAATACATGATTTTTATATTTGAAGTGCCATTACAAAAATGTGATTTTTAAAATAAACATCATATTAAAAATGTGATTTTAATATGAACAGCGTGGAGAAGACTACGTTGGAAGTACGGGCAAATCCAGACTGTTCTGAATTTCAGAAATAAAATGGAGGAGTAGAACCCTCGGTGAGAGCTCCTCACTTTTATTTTGTTTTCTAGTTAAAATATATATTAGGATGCAGACGGTGCTTAGCAGCACCCGACACCCATCGTCCACAGACCATGGATGACTTGTTTGTTTGATTGATGTGTTGTGAAAATTGATTGTGTGATGTGGAATGAATAAATATTTTATAGCTAAAAATATAATTTCTGATGTGTATATAAAATAAATATTTATAAACAAATCGAACGATTTGTTTATGTACACACATTTAACTGATATTGATTGGGATGATAAATTTTACACATCGCCCAACTGCACGAATAAAACTTGTGTTTGATTGTTTGAAACCCCACACGGGTATTGGGATGATATTGGATATACACTAATCCCGATTATTAGCTGTATGTCGATCGATTAACAAGCCGTTGTAAGCGTTGAATATGTATATTTGATTCTTATGCAGTGTAGGATGCACTATGGATGACGGATTGTTGTTTTCATTGTTGTTATACATATTTGTTGTATGAAATCCATATAATCAAATTATATGGTAATTGACTGTGTCTGATTTCAGTTCAGAAAGAATGAATATTTTAAAATAACGAATATTTTCAAACAATATTCAGAAAAGAATCAAAATATGATTTTGATGTCCAATTTGGGATGGACACGATTATATTTAAATATATGAAGCCATGTTGATTAGATTAACGCCATTTTGACGTGAAAGATATTTATATCGGTTTTATTCATTTTTATAATGAATATTGAAAATAAAGTGATTTCAAAATCTGATGTTTGAAAATATTATCATTTATATGTTAATGATATGGAATATTCAATTTTGATTTGAAATTGAATGTGAAGTTGAAACCGTTTTGAAAACGAATTTAAAACGATTTATAAAATATGTTTTAAATGAAAATCGATGAAATATATATTATATATATTATATATATATAATATAATGGCCTGAATAGAACGTGCCGCGCTGCGGCCGTCCGTGAGTTTCGACCATTGACTTCGAACGGACATTATGAGAGATCCGACCGTCGGATTCTCCTAAAACCGGAACCGTTGGGTTCGTATCGAAAAGAGCTTTGTAATGAATATGAGAGATTTGAAATATAACGGATGAATTTGGAATTATTTCCAAATCAAATTTGGAAAAGGTCGCCGTAAGTGCAGTTCGATTGCCGTTGATGGAAATCCACTGTATGGGCCTTGATAAAATGATTAAAAATATCAATAATTAGTGTAAAATCATAAGAAATGATTTGGAAAGAATTGAGATGAAAAACTCCATATTTGAAAAGATAAAAATAGATTTTTATCGAAATGAACTAGTTTTGAACTAGAATTATAATCCATTTATTTTTAAAATAAATAAATGGGGTTTGAAATGGTTTTAAAATAACCAGAATTTCCAATATACAAATTGGAATTGAACTTAAATCGAAATTATCTTCGAAATATTTCGATGTTGGATTTCGTGATTATATAGATATTGTTATGGAAATTTGAAAGATATATGTATATCGTTATTTCCAATACGATATTTGTTGGTTGTGGTATTTGATATTGAATATAAGCCGATATATTTTCTATTCAGAGCCCTGTATTTAATATCAAGTGAGATTTGGGTTTGTCGTGAATGGGGTCTTCATTAACACTGTTCTTAAACCCAGTTGAGAAAAAGAGTAAGTCTTTTTATTTAGATTTAATGAAGTATACCAATTAATTAGTATTTAATTGGAATTGAATGGAAATTGATTTTTTGGTTTATCGTGGAGAGTGTTTTAAATAACATTTGTTCTTTAACTCAATAATTAATGGAATGTGAATTGGGTTTGTTGTGAAATGTGTTTTAATGGCATTCATTCTTTAACCCGATTTGCAGTGAAATGTGATTTGGAATTTATAGATCTTTTGTTAAGATTTAAAGAAGATTTTCCAAAATAAAGTTTTCCAATTTAATAAAATAAATTGGAATGGAATGGAAATCAATTTGGTAATAAACAAAGTGAATTTCTGTGGATGAGGACTGCGAATATATATGGAATTTAAAAGGCTTTGCTGCTATTCCATTTATATTGTTAGTCGGATATGGAAGTTTATATCGATTATATATCGATTTGTTTTCCTTAAAGACTCCATTGTTAATGGAATGTGATTTTGGGTTTATCATGAACCGTGTTTTAAATGACATTAGTTCTTTAACCCAGTTAAAGACAGGATATGATTTCCCAAGTTAAACAATCATTAATATTGATTTTTGGGAAGATTAACACCAAGTGGAGTTTCAAAGAATCTTTAATTAGATTGAAATGATCGAGAATGGAGTATCACCAGTTTTGCTCGAGGCGATAGTTAAATCTTTAATTAGATTTTAACATGAAATGGTAATTGAATTTACCGATAACATCATGGTGTTAGATATGAAGTATTACCATTTTTACTTCATGGGATGAATAGGTTGGGGTTGGGAAATTAAAACAAATGATTACTTTGGTAAGGTTCGTTAATCCCGACTAGTTTGGATAAACCATAATTTGGTTTGAACTGATATTCAAAGGAAGATTAAAGAATAAATTTAAAGAATTTATATTTGAAAAAATTAATGGGAACTTTTCCCTATAGATGTGAATATTTGAATAAAAGAATATTCTGAATTGGAATGATGCGTATGTTGTGTTTGTGTAACACTTGTTTATTATATACGCGAGTTATTCGGAAAGGTCGGGTTTATACCCATTATGAATAACAGATTCGACGATAAGTCGACGATGAAGATGGTGGTTGATGATAGGAGGTCTTCACATCGTTTGGATAATTACTGATGATCTTGATTGGCCTATACACCTAAGAGGAGGGAATCAGTTGGTGATCGTCCAGACGTACTTGGAGATTGATGGATAAGCGAGGAATAAGGTTCCTCCGGTTTCGTTCATACCCAGAATCGACTTGTAAATAGACGTGTGTCTGACATCGGATTTCATTCTGTGTGATTGATATCGGTTGCATAGCGTGAATTGCTTGTGTGGCATACTGAGATGCAAATGATCAAGGCTTCTGTTGAAAAGCAGAGTCTTGTGGTTGATGACCAAAGCACGGCCTTTGTGGCGTAGTTTTATGTATAACGTTAATTCGCGAGCCTCGCACCCCGGTTGTGAACCAGAAACGGGAGAGGACCTCAGGGAGGACATGCGTTTCCTTCTAGCTAGGG
This sequence comes from Allium sativum, assembly GCA_030737875.1. NCBI lineage: Eukaryota > Viridiplantae > Streptophyta > Magnoliopsida > Asparagales > Amaryllidaceae > Allium > Allium sativum. Next base: position 319,697,751 of record CM060923.1, on the reverse strand, counting down.
TGGTGTCAGTGACCTACCAGCCCTGACATTTATATTATTTTCACCTGTGTGGTTGTTGGATTGCGAGGCGCCTCGGATATATCGGTGACAATTTGGAGCCGATGGAGTCATAGGACTCATTTACGCCCCAAAAGGCGGGGAAACGCAGTGTTCAGGCATTTTCATCCACATTGGTGGACTGGCCCTGTTGCTCCAAGGGTCGATGCGTTCTGATCTTGAGGCACGGGCTAGAGCATCTCGATGCGGTAAGGACGATCCCTTGCCTTGATTCACAGATGGAAATCCAACTTCAAATATGTGACAATTGCGGTTTTGATTGTATAGCCTAGTATTGGCGACATGATATATGCTACCCATGCCGTCTAGGATTGATACATTTATATTGGAATTTGTTTTATACACTATGCACTTATAATAGTATCAAATGATTTGCTTTAAACGTACCAAGCATGTTTGGCTATTATAAGGGAAAACCCTATCCTCCGGCTTGCATTGCATTTTGTGATGGGACTTGGGTCGTATAATAGCTTCATTTTTCCAAAAAGCATTGCGCTGTTTTGTTATATGCACTGGTATTCTTGGGCGGAAACCCGTTCCGTGTTATACGGCGTGGTCCCTTGATATATCTGATTTAAAGTAAAGTTTTAAATAACTGTTTCAGTTCTCACCCCAGTCACATGACTAACCTGAAGTTTATTGTTTTAACCTAAACTCTGGGTGCCCCTATTTTCCATACGGACAGCTAGTAGTTTTGGTTTTGTAGATTTATATTCATAGGATTCTGGTTTATAGGTGGAACGATACCCGAAAAGCTCTGTATCCTTGTATTACTTTTAGTTGTGTTTTGTATTATTTTTCCGCTGCTATTTAATGTATTGTAATCTCTGATATTTATCGAATGTGTTTTATTTATTCATACTCTGTATATTCTTGTAGTTTGATGAAATTGTTGTAATAAGCAATGAAATGTTCTTCTGTTTGTGTTCTGGTTTGTCTTGTCCTCAATTTAATCCGTGCTTTCCTTACCGGGGAAGATTGGGTCATAACAACTATTCTTAAACCGGGGAGAAAAGAATAAATCTTTTAAATAAGATTATTGGAGTTTCCAGTTATACTTAGTAATAGGAATAAATTAAATAGAATGTGAATTGGGTTTATTGTGAATTGGGTTTTTAATGACATTCGTTCTTTAACCTGATTTACAATGAAATGTAATTTGGAATTTATAAATCTTTTAATTAAGATTTAGGGAAATTTTCCAAAGTGAAGTTTTCCAATTTAAATAAATAAATTGGAATGGATTGTAATTTGATTTGGTAATAATCGAAGTGAACTTCAGTGGAGGAAGATTGTTACTTTATATGGAATTTAAAAGGCTTTGTCGTTATTCCATTATTATCGGTTGGATATGGAAGTTTGTATCGATTATATATATTGATCTGTTTTCCGTGAAGATTCCATTGTTAATGGAATGGGATTTTGGGTTTATCGTGAACTGTGTTTTAAATGACATTAGTTCTTTAACCCAATTAAAGATAAGATTAATTTCGTAACTTTGAAGAAAATCATTAAGTAATGATTTTTGGAAATTAAAACTGAATTAGAGTTTTAATGAATCTTTAATTAGATTGAAATGTGAATCTGAAAACTAAAATTTTCAAATTCAGGAAATGATTGAGAATGGAGTATCATCAGTTTTACTCCTAGCGATAGTTAAATCTTTAATTAGATTTGAACTTGAAATGGTAATTGATTTTACTGATAACGCCGTGGTGTTAGATATGTAGTATTACCAGTTTTGCTCCATGGGATGAACAGGTTGGGATTGGGAAATAAAACAAATGATTACTTTGGTAAGGTTCGCTAATCCCGACTAGTTTGGAAAACCTTAATTTGGTTTAAATTATGAAAAGAATATTTGAATAAAAGAATATTCTGAATTGGAATGAGGCATATATTGTGTTTTTATAACACTTGTTTATAAGATACACGAGTTGTTCGGAAAGACCGGGTCTATCCCATTCTGAATAACTAATTCGACGATAAGTCGACGATGAAGACGTGGTTGAATACCGGAGGTCTTCACATCGTTTGGATGATTACTGATGTCTGGATCGGGCAGTACCCCCAAGACGAGGTAATAAGTGGTGATCGCCCCGACGTACTTGGAGATCGACCTAATGTGTGAGGACCCCTCTCCTGTATTGGACATATGGGATGAGGAACAAGGTGCCTCCGGTTTCGTTCAGACCCAGAACGAACTTGTAAATGGATGTGTGTCTGACATCGGATTTCATTCTATGTGATTGATTAACATCAGTCGCATGGCGTGAATTGCCTATGTGGCATGCTGAGATGCAAATGATCAAGGCTTCTGTTGAAAAGAAGAGTCTTGTGGTTGATGATCAAAGCACGGCTTTAATATAACATAGCTTTGTGTATAGGGTTAATTCGCGAGCTTCACACCCCTGTATGAACCAAAAACGGGAAAGGACCTCTGGGAGGTCATGCGTTTCCTTCTAGCTAGGAGTGGTGTTAGGATTTTGCAAGCCCAGACGTTTTACTTATGTGGATGATGGATAGCGAGGCGCCTCAGATATATCTGTTACTACGAAGCCGATGGATATTGAGTCATCTAGCTCATTTACGCCCCATAGGGCGGGGAAACGCATTGTTCAGGCATTTTAATCCACTCCGTGTGGACCGACCGTGTCGCTCCAAGGGTCGATGTGTTCTGATCCTGAGACACAGGCTAGAGCATCTCGAAGCGTAAGGACGATCCCTTGCCTTGGTTCACAGACGGAAATCCAAATTTCATTATGTGACATTTCGTTTTTGATTATAGAGCCTAGTATTGGCGACATAGTAGCATGGGATACAATGCCGTCTATGATTGATACATTTATTTTTGAAGTTGTTTTCATACACTTTACATTATAATAGTATCAAAATGATTTGTTTTAAACGTACCAAGCATGTTTGGCTATTATAAGGTAAAACCCTATCCTCCGTCTTGCGTTGCATTGTGTGATGGGACCTGGGTCTTATAATAGCTTCATTTTTCAAAAAGCATTGCATTGTTTATAACTGTTTATGCACAGATATTCTTGGGGGTAAACCTGTTCCGTGTTATACGGCGTGGTCCCTTTGTATATCAGATTTTAAAGTAAAGTTTTAAATAACTGTTTTAGATCTCACACCAGTCACATGACTGACCTGGAGTTTATTGTTTTAACCCAAATTTTGGGTCCCTATTTTCCAGACGGGCAGCTAGTAGTTTTGGTTTTGCAGATTTATTTTTACAGGATCCTGGTTTACAGCTGGAGCTATACTCGGAACGCTCTGTATTCGTGTATTTCTTTAAGCTGTGTTATGTATTATTTTTCCACTGCATTGTAATTTGTAAATCACTGGTATTTTCGAGTATGTAATATTTTTTCATACTCTGTATATTCTTGTACTCTGATGTAAATTGTTGTAATAAGCAATGAAATATTCTACTGTTTGTGTTCTGATTTGTCGTGTTCTCAGATAATCCATACTTTCTCTTCTCTTTGGAGACCGGGGAAGTTCGGGTCTTTACATTTGTTATCAGAGCTTTGGTTTACAGAGCTCAAGAACAAGACACATTAGAACCAAATGAAAGAATTCATCCGAGATTGGATTAGTAACATCCAATGAGAATGACTCGTTAGAGATAGGATTATTAGTATCCCAGAACGAGTGTGAAGAGTGTATTTTTGAAATAAAAACAAAAACAAATTATGTTTTGAAATTTTAAAACTAATTATACGTATTTGAATATTTTATTTTATATTGAATTTGGACAATCGAGTATATAAAGATTTTGCATATATGCCTTGCAAATGTGTATACGAAGCCTCAAAGATACTGGGTAGATATAGAATCACACTCTAGTCGCTCGGGGATAATTCTGGTGATGTCCGAACATCATCAGTTTTTGTGTTCGAGTTTCGAATGTGGGATTTGTGTATATTTCCAATTGACTCGTGTGAGAGCCAAAAATAGATAGGATTTATTGTTGTGATTTGACACACAAAATATGATTTTTATGTATATATAGAAAATTATATGCTTGAAAAACTAATCAACTAATTGATTGCAGATTGTTGATTGTGTTATGTGATTATTCATTTAAACCAACATGTGAACGAAAGTAAATTTAGTCGACTATTTAACTGAATTGGAAATTTGTTGGAATTGCATACATGTATATGCACATATATTGGACAGGTCATAGCAAGGAGGCTAGAGAAGAGGAATAAAATTGTATGCCCGACAAATAGGTACATGTTTACTAATTTATTGGGTTTGGATGATTTTATGAGCTGCTTGGATTTTTCTCTTTCGTTTTGGATGATGAGGGCCATGCGTGGCTAGTTGCGGTTTTAAATGTCTCCCCGTACAAAGAAGGTTATGGCGAAATTTTTCAAAAATTTAGGGTGTTAGCCAAATTTTTGAAGAATTTGAAAATTCTTAGAAAGTGAAAAGTTGAAGAATTAAAGCCAGAATGAAATTTGAGTTGATTAGTTAAACAACTTTCATCTTCGTTCCTTTTCGAGGACGAAAATATTTTATGTTGGGGAGATTGTAACAACCCAGAATATCATAACCAATTTAAAATTTTTATTTTGGTAATTTTAATGAATTTTGAATATTTAAAATGATTTATTTTAAATAATAACGACCAGAAATTTATTTTGAATATAATTAGAACGTATTAATTTATTAAATCGAAGTTAGAATATAAATATTTATTGTAATCATAAAAGGTATTGGAATTCGCGCGGTAGTTTGAAAATTCGATTTCAAATTTCAAATAAATGTACAGGATTCAAAATAAACCGGATTTTAGTAAAACTAGAAATATTTGAATCTATTTGAAAATATCTTTCTAAGGAATGTGAAAAATCCAGATTTCATAACGGGAATAAAAAGTTATGTCCTGTTGAAAATACAAAATGGTCGCTATGGAATTTATATTAAATATAGCCCTTAAAAGTGGAGATTTCGCAAACGACCTCCGTTTTCGACGAGACTACTTTTGTTGGATCTGGAATGTCAAATTACTGCTAGATTCCAATTTTCATAATTTTTGGAATCAATATGTGAGCATGATGAATTTAATTGTGCTTGGTCAATTTAGTTTGAATTCAGTCGACTGGGAAATGACCGTTTTTCAAATGGTCCCCAAATTCGATGAAATTAGTCTTGTTAGGATTGTATCGTCTAAACATAGCAAGATTTATTTTTTGGGAATTTTTGGAGTCTGTATGTGGCCTTAGTAAATTAAAATGTACGTTCAATTGAATATAAATTGATTTATATTTTAATTTAAAGAAATACTGATCGAAACGATATAATTGGCCTACGGGACATATTCCATTGTGTCTGGAATGGGGTATTTAGTTGTGAGCGACACTCGTTGGGTTTGATTTGGAGTTCGGACGCAAAACCCTATTTTTACGAAATAAATAAATAAATAATTTCTGGCCAATCAGAAAATCCGTTTCATTTTAATTCGCAACCGTAACCCCAGAAAAAACTGACGGCCTTAATCTTCCAATCTTTCTATCTAATTTCCACAATATCCACGCACTAATACGAGAAATGTTCAACTGAAAATTGTTCCCCTCACTGAGATGTCCCCGATCCACGGCGTTGATGGGTTATTGATCAACGAGGTGGCCGGATTTGGAGGGGGAAGGCATCGCCATCGAAGCCATTTTATGGCGAAGCCAGGGAGGTGAGTAAGGCGCGGTGTTAGCCGGAGAGAGGTGATGTGACAGCGAACCGAACGGTGGTCATGGATTGGGTGGCGGCGCCTCTTGGAGGCTGGTGGTGACGGATCTTCTAATCGATGAAGGGTTCGAGATTGGGAACGAAGATACTGAAGGTAATTAAAGAAATTTAATTTAATTAATTGTTAATTAATGATCTTAATTAGTAATTAACACATTAAATTTCATAACTTTTTCATACGGGCACAGAATCAGATGTTTCAGATGCATTAGGTTCGTCTCGACACGATCTACGCAATGAAACTGACCAGGACAAAAACGGAGTAAATTGGAATTTCAGGCAAATTCAAATCCAAACCAAATAGGAATACTTAAATGAAAACAACGGCGGAGTGGAACCCAATGAGAGAACTTCTCACTATAATTTCTTATACAGTTATTTATTATATAATTGCATATATGAACTGCTCCCCATCGTCCACAGACCATAGACGACTTGTTTCATTGTATTTTGTTGTGGAAATTGATTACAATTGTGATGTGAAATGAAATAAAATATTTGAACAATAAAAATATTATTTTTATTGCATAAATGAACTGTATAAAATATTCATGTATAGAATAAAATATTTGAACAATAAAAATGTCATTTTTATTGTATATATGAACTTTGTGAAATAGTCATGTATTGAAATAAATATTCACAAAAACAAATCAGACGATTTGTTTATGTACACTCGTTTATCTGGTACTGATTGAGACGATAAATTTTACACATCGCCCAACTGCACAAATAATAACCAGTATTTGTTGTTTGAAAATCCCATGCAGGCATTGGGATGATATTTGACATACACTGAGCCCAATAATTAGTGGTATGTCAATCGATGGGTTGGCAGACTGTGAGAAGCACTATTTATTTATTTTTAACGCTTATACAGTTGTGTAATGCACTCTGGATGATGGTTGATTGTGTTTGATTATTGTTGTCTACATGTGTGTATGAAATCCATTAAAATAAAATTATATGGTAATTGACTATGTTTGATTCCAGTTCAGAATTAACGAATATTTTAAAATAATATTCAGTGAATATTGAAATGTGAAGCCGTGTTAAGTAGTTAAACACCATTTTAACACGAACATGAATTTTGTCGATTTTATTCATTTTATAATGAATATCGAAAAGTGATTTCAAAATTTGATATTTTGAAAATATTATCATTTTAATATTAAAATGATAAGGAATATTCAAATTTGATTTGAAATTTGAAATTTGAAATGAAACTGAAATCGTTTTAAAATGAATTTATTAAGTAATATTAAAATTTGATTTGAAATTTGAAATAAAATTGAAATCGTTTTAAAATGAATTTATTAAGGAATATTCAAATTTTATTTGAAATTCGAAACAAAATTGAAATCGTTCTAAAATGAATTTAAAACGAATTTATTAAGGGATATTCAAATTTGATTTGAAATTTGAAATGAAGTTAAAATCATTTTTAAAACGAATTTAAAACAATTTATAAAATACGTTTTAAATGGAAATCAATGAAATATATATAATATATATATTTAATGGCGTGAATAGAACGCGCCGCACTGCGGGAGTTCACGAATTTCGACCATTGACTTCGAATGGACATTACGGGAGATCCGACCATCGGATTCTCCTAAAACCGGAACCGTTGGGTTCGTATCGGAAAGAGCTTTCCAACGAATATAATAGATTAGAAATCTAACAGTTGGATTTGGAATTATGTCCAAATCAAATTTTAAAAAGGTCGCTGTAAGTGCAGTTCGATGATCGTTTAGGGTTATCGACTGTACAGGCCTTGATAAAATTATTAAAAATATTAGTAATTTGTGTAAAATCATAATAAATGATTTGGAAAGAATTGGGAAAAAAATTCCATATTTGAAAAGATAAAAATATATTTTTATCAAAATCAACAAGTTATGAACTAGAATTATAATCCAATATTTTAAATAAATAAATTGGATTTGAAATGGTTTTAAAAATAACCAGAATTTCCAATATATGAATTGGAATGGATTTGAATTGTAATTATCATCGGAATATTTCGATATTAGATTCCATGATTATACAGATATTGTGGAGGAATTCGGAAGATATATATATCGTTATTCCCAATATGATATTTATTGGTTTCAGAATTTGATATTGAACATAAGCCGATATATTTTCTATTCAGAGCCTTGTATTTAATATCAAATGGGATTTTGGGTTTGTCGTGAATGCTGTCTTAAATAACACTGTTCTTAAACCCAGTTGAGGAAAGAATAAATCTTTTTATTAAGATTTAGTTAAATTTTCCAACTAATTAAAATTTAACTGGAATTGTATAAAAGAATTGGATTTTGGGTTTGTCGTGGATGGTGTCTTCATTAACACTGTTCTTAAATCCTAGGAGAAAAGAATAAATCTTTTAAATAAGATTATTGGAGTTTCCAGTTATATTAAGTAACAGGAATAAAATGGAATGTGAATTGGGTTTATTGTGAACTGTGCTTTTAATGACATTCGTTCTTTAACCCGATTTACAATGAAATGTAATTTGGAATTTATAAATCTTTTAACTAAGATTTAGGGAAATTTTCCAAAGTAAAGTTTTCCAATTTAAATAATAAATTGTAAAGGATTTTAATTCGATTTGATAATAATCAAAGTAAACTTCTGTGGAGGAAGACTGTTACAAAATATGGAATTTAAAAGGCTTTGTCGTTATTCCATTTATATTATCGGTTGGATATGGAAGTTTATATCGATTATATATATTGATCTGTTTTCCATGAAGATTCCATTGTCAATGGAATGGGATTTGGGGTTTATCGTGAACTACGTTTTAAATGACATTAGTTCTTTAACCTGGTTAAAGATAAGATTAATTTCTTAACTTTGAAGAAAATCATTAAGTAATGATTTTTGTAAATTAAACTGAATTAGAGTTTTAATGAATCTTTAATTAGATTGAAATGTGAATCTGATAACTAAAATTATCAAATTCAAGAAATGATCGAGAACGGAGTATCATCAGTTTTACTTCTAACGATAGTTAAATCTTTAATTAGATTTGAACGGGAAATGGTGATTGATTTTACCGATAACACCATGGTGTTAGATATGGAGTATTACCAGTTTTGCTCCATGGGATGAATCGGTTGGGATTGGGAAATAAAACAAATGATTACTTCGGTAAGGTTCGCTAGTCCTGACTAATTTGGAAAACCTTAATTTGGTTTAAATTGTGAAAAGGATATTTGAATCAAAGAATATTCTGAATTGGAATGAGGCGTATATTGTGTTTTTATAACACTTGTTTATAAGATACGCGAGTTATTCGGAAAGACCGGGTTTATCCCATTCATAATAACTGATTCGACGATAAGTCGACAATGAAGATGGTGGTTGAAGACCGGAGGCCTTCACATCGTTTGGATGATTACTGATGTCTTAATTGGGCTCTTCCCCCAAGACGAGGTAATAAGTGGTGATCGTCCAGACGTACTTAGAGATCGACCGGATATGTGAGGACCTCTCTCCTGTATTGGACATATGGAACGAGGAATAAGGTGCCCCCGGTTTCGTTCTGACCTAGAACGAACTTGTAAATGGATGTGTGTCTGACATCAGATTTCATTCTGTGTGATTGATAGACATCAGTTGCATGGCGTGAATTGCCTATGTGGCATGCGAGATGCAAATGATCAAGGCTTATGTTGAAAAGTAGAGTCTTGCGGTTGATGATCAAAGCATGGCTTTAATATAGCATGTCTTTGTGTATAGTGTTAATTTGCGAGCCTCACACCCCGATGTGAACCAGAAACGGGAGACGACCTTAGGGAAGGCATGCGTTTCCTTCTAGCTAGGAGTGGTGTCAGGGTTTTGCAAGCCCAGACGTTTTACTTATGTGGATGATGGATAGCGAGATGCCTCAGATATATCGGTTACTATGGAGCTGATGGATATTGAGTCATTTGGCTCATTTACGCCCCATAGGGCGGGGAAACGCATTGTTCAGGCATTTTAATCCACTCTGTGTGGACCGGCCCTGTCGCTCCAAGGATCGATGCATTCTGATCCTGAGACACGGGCTAGAGCGTCTCGAAGCGGTAAGGACGATTCCTTGCCTTGGTTCACAGACGGAAATCCAATCTCTAATACGTGACATTTCGGTTTTGATTGTAGAGCCCAGTATTGGTGACACAATAGCATGGGATACTATGCCTTTTGTTTTCATACATTTTACATTATAATAGTATCAAAATGATTTGTTTTAAACGTATCAAGCATGTTTTGCTATTATAAGGTAAAACCCTATCCTCCCTCTTGCACTGCATTATGTGATGGGACCTGGGTCTTATAATAGCTTCATTTTTCAAAAAGCATTGTGCTGTTTATAACTGTTTATGCACTGATATTAGTGGGGGTAAACCTATTTCGTGTTATACGGCATGGTCCCTTGATATATCTGATTTTAAAGTAAAGTTTTAAATAAATGTTTTAGTTCTCACACCAGTCACATGACTGACCTGGAGTTTATTGTTTTAACCTAAAATTTGGGTGCCCCTATTTTCCACGCGGGCAGCTAGTAGTTTTGGATTTGCAGATTTATTTTTACAGGATCCTAGTTTACAACTAGAGCTATACTCGGAACTCTCTATATCCGTGTAATTCTTTAAGTTGTGTTATGTATTATTTTTCCGCTGCAATGTAATTTGTAAATCTCTGATATTTTCGAATGTGTAATATTTATTCATACTCTGTATATTCTTGTACTCTGATGTAAATCATTGTAATAAGCAGTAAAATGTTCTTCTGTTTGTGTTCTGATTTGTCGTGTTCTCAGAAAATCCGTTCTTTCTTTTCTCTTCGGAGACCGGGGAAGTTCGGGTCGTTACAAAATATATCTAAAAATGGCTTACCATCGAGTATACTTCTAAATGGGAGCTCTCGAACCATATATTTTTATCCAAAATTTTGTAAGATTACAAAAAATCTCAAATAATTCATTGAAAGGGTTTCGTTCATCTAAGTGTGATATTAAGCGATAAAGCACATTAATATGTCCCATACCACATGTTTTACTTTACCGTTTAATTGTCCTTCTCATACGTTCAAAATTCATAAAACTTAGTAATTTTATTAGAGAAAACATGAATTTAAAATGATTTCAGGAAATTATTATTATATAAATTTTCTTTGTATAATATATATATATATAGCTTCTAAAAATCACTTAAATTCCATAAATATTTGTTTAGAAAACTAGTTTATTTTGAAACCATTATAAAAACACTATAGGAAACACTTGCACGAAATCACGAAAAATCTCATAAAATCAACAATTAGAAACTATACAAAACTTAACAAAAGAACTCATGTTTTCAGCTTATCTTTCTTATTTGCTCACTTAAAACTAAAAAACTGGTAAAATGTTAAACTTAAAAGTTGAAGAAGATTGCCAAAGCTTGAAGACAGAAAACGATCGTCTAATTTGGACTTACAAATCAAAATTTATGGCATATTCATGTCAAGATATAAAATTACAAATCTCTGAATAATAAAAAACATTAACAGGGCTGTGGAGTAAAGACACAATTATCCTCATTAAATCCTAGAACTTGACAAAACATAAGGCATGAAAGTTGAAGAAAATTCCACTAGCTTGAATTCAAAAAACGAATTACCAAATTTGAACTAACAGGTCAAAAGTTATTCTCAAAACAATCCTTCGATCTAAATTATTTACCACTGTCGTTTTTCTCTTGGAACTATGACAAAGAAGAGCACATTCGACCATTTTAACCCCATAATTTCATAAAATGCAAAGAGGAAAACTTGTAGTACATTATCTAAAATTATAGAATTTTGTTTAGAAATGAAAGAGTTATGCCTAACTCCATTTCAGGTTCAAACAAAGAGCAAATGTTAGTTTTGCTCTCGGTATAGAAGTAGAAACGTTCAATTTCGACAGGGATAACTGCAAAATTATAGAAAAGACAAAATGTGATCATTGTAGCTCTATGTCTAAGCTATCCATAACATACAAAATTATTAAATTTGGATAGGATATGAATAACTTATGACCAAAACAATTCTCAGGCCTTTGATTGTCGTTGCCTTCGATTTGCTCTCGCGATAGAAAAAACAAGCATGATTTTGAGTAAGTAAACATCAAAATTTTGGAAAATGCAAAACAAAAAACTTGTAGCTCATAATATGAGCTTTCCAAATATTTAAAAAATATTGAATTCGATTCATAATTGAAAGATTTATGGAAAAATTCATTTTAGTTTCTACCATAAAGCAATATTAGTTTTGCTCTCGGGATAGCTACGGAAAAATACAATTTTGACCTAGTTAGCTTTAGAATTCCAAAAAAACTCAAAATAAGATAATTGTAGTACATTGTTTGAGCTATCTAGAACATCTTAAATTTTTGAATTCGGTAAAGAAATGAAAAAGATATGACCTATTTTGTTTCAATTTTAATCACGGAAAATTTAGAATAGTTCAGAAATGTATTTTACCAACTTTTATTTTCAACTTGCAATTTTTTGGCATTGATTTGGCTAGATTCGTGATCTAACAAATCACCTTATTGCTGCAATAGAAAGACTTGAAATTTGATTGTAAAATTAACAATTTCTTCAAGTTTGCAAGCCAGGAGAACCTTTGAAATCTCTTTGATTTGGTCAAAATCGCATCTAATTACTTGAATCGGCCAGAGGATCTAAGGTTCAGAATTGAGGAAAAGGGCTAGTTAGGTTTCTTACAGCTAGAAGAGAAAAAATATGAGATGTTTTGAATGTATTGTTTTTTTCTCACTTCTCTAACCAGGTTATACACTAACGAGCCTTGGATCAGTTAGTAAAAAGAAAATAAATGGCCTATTGGTTAATCCGTTCATTCTTAAACAAAAAATGTTTCAAATATACACTATTTAACAAAATAAAAATAAAAAATGCATTTCTTCATATTTTTAACAAAGATAACACGTTAATATAACTATACACTTTATTTTAACATACAAAATATTATTTTCACTTTAAAGCATTAAATTATTCAATAATTGGCAGTATTGACATTTTAAAAAAAACACGATTTTGACGTACTGAGTTAAATAAAATTATTTCTTAGCCCATGAAAGTGTAATAAATTTTTTTAACATTTTTAACACATTAAAGCAGTATTTTCAATCATTATTACATTTTTAAATTAATATTATTTTCCTTATTTGTCCTTTTATTTTTACAATAGTTAATAGGCTAATACTGTAATAAATTTTGAATATCATCATATTTGACTCAATAAATTTGCATCATTGCTTGTTTCCATTCTAGGTCTCAAAATAAAATAAGCAAAACTTCATTTTCGCAATAGCTTCTCAAATTTATTGATTATTCCCTAACAAACATCTTAAAAATCCAATTTTACAGCCAATTAACTATACTAAATTATAACCTTTATTATAATTTAATATAAACAGATAATCTCAAAAGCCAGATTGTTATAGAATCCCTCCCTTAATAAAATTTTATCCTTGCAATTTCTAGAGAAGGGTTTGTACTCAATATCTTAATTTCAACATCCAATTAGAAGCAAGATAAGTAGGTGACCGAAATTCCTCATTTCTCATTCATAATCGTGGAATAGAAGGAAGAAATTACTAGGAAAATTCTACGAATTTTCCCCGAACATCCATATAGGGGTAAGAGAATTATTGAGTTTTTTCAAGGGAATTCTCAAAATTTTGATGACACCTCGCCATCTGTAGCATACTGCCTTTCGTCCGCTTCAAGTTGGTAATTAAACCAACTCAAACCATTTGAAATGAGAAGTTTCACAGAATCACAAATTAGAGACACAGAGCAATATAATATATCGTAGCGGAAGAATATTTAATACAATAGAAGTTCATGAAGCTACTGAATAAAATTTTACAACAGAGTTTACATAAAAATACAGCGGAAGTCCAATACAATGATCTTCTAATAAATAAATGATAACAACATGAAACAGAAATAACAAGAATAGCTGAAAATGGATCAACTGAATAGGCAAATACAGGAGAGTGAAACCCAATATAAGCTCCAACTCCAAAAGTGAACTATGAAAGCTGTAATACTCGATCTGACCCGAGCAATAATGCAAAAACAAAACAATTCAGATCACGACTAACATTCTCATGGAAGTAAATCAACCCAAAGGAAATTTTCAATGAAATGCAAGAGTAACTTAAGGGATGTTTGGATCACCATCCTCTAAGGATCCATTAAAACTATATCATATAATATAATATGCTATTATATTGGTGTCTATGGGAAATATAAAATATTAAAGTAGCATAAGCGGGAGTACATTTTTACCCTTACATCGTTTATGACACCGCAGTCTACACATATACCGTAAAGTCCACAGTAACCTAATGTGACACCCTACATCTGTTAAGGTCACTCACAAAGGGAATGCCTTAACTTCAATGGAGCATTATGGGTACTGGAACAGAAATATTACAAGACAGACATATATAAAACAGCGGAAAGTAAAGTAAAAGTACTTCAAATCATTTATTAAATATAATTGTTTACAATAAAAGCCCATCAACTTCCAATACCCAATTACATAGCTAAAATATCTGTCTTGCTCAAAAACAAAGAAGCATAAAAATAAATTGTAGTATTCCCAATAAAGCAAAGCAAGCCATAGCCAAGAGAGATCCAAGCAGCACATGAAAGAGCCTCGGAGCTTGGTAAGATCCGAACTAAGCTGTATTTCCACCCTGCGAACCTTGGGGGGAGGGAGGGGGGAAATAGAAGAAAAAGAGGCGAAACAAACAGGGTCAGTCATAAAGGCTGAGTAAGTCCTAGTGACTTTCAGCATAAAAACAGGTAAAGATAATATGGCATGAATAAACTGAAAGTAAACATAAGCATGATGACAAGATAAGCTACAGGCACGATAACTAAGAATAACATCATAGGATTTCTGTCATGTATAACATTGCAAGATTCCCATTCACGATGAACTACGTATAATTTCGCAAGATCGCAAGATTTCTCTGCTTCATCGTTAAAATATTTCTATGATATCTATTTGCTCTACACCACCTAACTAGTGTCCCAACTAGTAATCTATATAAAATGATAAAATCATAATGTGATCCCAATTCCCGAAATTAAGGTTGCTTTCACGTGTACATTTATTATTTATTTCCTAGATCTAATATAGGGTTTTCTATCGAGTGCTTCCTAGATTCAAACAGGATTTATGCCACCTAGGTCCAACCAAGGGATTATGCTACCTATTGAACACTTCTCGGATTTAGGGTTTATGCCACCTAGGTCCAACCTAGGGATTATGCTACCTATGTGTGTCATACGGCCCGCAATGATTGTAGATACCTATGCTGGTCCCACCATGGGGTGTATCAAGACCCATGGTGGCGGCCCGACGCAATTCTAGAAGGCATAGGTTATACTACTGGTGCCCCCAGTGCCCTGTTTGTCTGCTCCGAAGTGTGTGCACGTTCGCACTCTGTTAGAACCTACACTATTGCACCCACCGCCGTCGCTTTGACCGCTTACAATCAGCCCAGTAATCGTGCCCCACCCTGCCTAGTTTCAGGGTACCGTTGATATCTGATTTGGGTTACTGCTGAAATGGGTCCCCGTTACTAGGGTTTCCTACTGGTTAAGTGTGTGGGCCTATATATACAGATATTACCCACCTTCCCGTGATGTACTTAACCCACCGATTCAAGCATGCTTATTAATTGTTAAGTTTTGTGGGCCTATATTTACTAATATTACCCACCAACCCGATATGTACTTAACCCTCTCCGTCCATTACGTTAAGTTGGTTAAGCGTTTTCTCTTGTTTTACTTAACCCTAGCACACATCATGTTATATCAGTTAAGTGTTGTTCCTTGTGTTACTTAACCCTACCGCAAGCCTTGTTATACTGGCTAAGTGTTCTCCCTTGTGTTAACTTAACCCCACTGCATGTCATGTCATATTGGTTAAGTGTACATTGACTTAACCCACCTACTTATCATGTTGTGACGGTTAAGTGTTACCCTCTGTTGTTACTTAACCTTACCACACATCACGTTATATTGGTTAAGTGCATGTTAACTTAACCCCCTCCACCAGTCATATTATAACGGTTAAGCGTTACCATCGTGTGTTTACTTAACCCTACCACGCATCAGGTTATACCAATTGGGTGTTATCAACCTATTCGAGTTAGCCCAACCCATCCGCTAGTCATGTTATAACGGTCAAGTGTCATTAGCCTAACTATGTTACTTAACCCACCCATTGGTCTGATTAACAGTTATGTTGGTTAAACCCACATTTATAAGTTTTACATGTTCTTAACTCATACCGGTTAGGTCCATATTCACATGTCAAATTTTCATGTCATCCCACCTAACCCTCTAACCATACCCACGTCTTATTATGGTTAGTATTCCTTAATTCATTCATTATGACGAACGAATCATGACCTCTCACATTAGACCGTGCATTTTGTGGCCACTGGATTTGTCGGGCGGTTCCGGGCAGATTTACTCCATAAACTGGGTCTAACCTCGTGTCATAAACCGTTACGCCTACAATTTGGCTTTCGACCTCTCATATTAGACTAACACTTTGTGGCTACTGGATTAGCCGGGCGGTTCCGGGCAGATTTACACCACAAACCGAGTCTAACCTCGTGTCAAAGGTTCATTAATGGTCGTATTCCACCCAAAACCCCAATATCAGTTCTTGCGTTTAACATATAGAAATGTTCATGATTCACGTTTTTGCCCCAAAATGTATTCCCAAATTATTATCGTAATTCACTATAAGGTTATGCCAAGTTATAGCCTTTTATTTACAATACATGCCAACTACCCAAAACCCAACTTAGGCGCGTTCATATTAAACCTTTACCAAGTCATAAATTTTCATATATGTTTCAACTCTAAATTTTACAAAATTAACATATGCCCAAGTTCTAGATTACATGTAAATTTTACATATGCCCAATTTGTACCAAATTTACTTATGTTCAATTTATGCCGTTTTTCATGTATGCCAATTTTATGCCATTTTACTATGTCAAGTTCTAGCCAAAATTACATGTATTAAGTTTCATACCCAATAAACCCAAATCATGATTTATGATGTAGTTATCCCAAACTATAATCTTTTTATTACAGTACATGTCAGTTGCCCAAGTTCATAATACATGTTTATGCCAAGTTATTTACATGTTATATATACCAAATCTCATGTTACATTACATAGATCATATTTGTGCCAAATTCCATGTATATAATATTTATGCAAATTTCTTCATAACAAGATTATACCAAAATTTACAGATCAAGCCCAAACTTGCAAATACAATGATAATATCCAATTTCATGTTGCCAATTATTACATCACATTCATATAGGCAATAATCCCACAATTCCCCCGTATACATATCGTACGAAAATCGCGATTTTAGGCTAAGGTCCGAAATTAACCAAGGTTCATGAAAAGAAAATAAATTAGGGGAGATAGAAATTGAATAAAAATGAGATCAGAGGAAAACATCATCGTAGGCATAAATATTACAACTTGATGATAACGTCATTACGAATCAAGAAAACTACTGAATAGATCATAAACTTGTCATGAACATAAAGATAGACAAGTCCTAAAACAGAAGATTCAAGGAGCAACAGAAATAGATCAGAATCGATAAACATACTTAAATCCAATTCCACTTTATTCCATGGCCACATCATAATTAAACATTTAGATCTGAAAATAATTAGAACTTACAGAGCATGGCTAATGAATTAAGAACTAAAATTGTTGTAGAACTTTGCAGAGACATTGATTTATCTTCTTGAATTATTGTAGAATTTTTGTAGAAGCTTTAATCTCTAGTTTGAATCTAGTTTGGAGGCTAAGAGAAAAGTTTAGAGGGCGACGACCATGATCAAGAGGAATTCCAGTAGTATGTTGGTGTCATATGAATTATTGTATGAATTAGGTTAGGCCTTAGGATGTTTATATAGGTGTAGGAACTAGTTTAGGCCCTTAGATTAACCCTAGAATCAATCTGGACCGTCAAAACACGTCTCGGGCTTCAAAAATGGGTTCTGGGTCAAAACAGGCTGACCAGGTCGACCTGTAGTGGGGAGGTTGACACTATGGTCGACCTAAGGGGTAGGTCGACCCTATGCTCGACCTTGGGGGGGGGGGGGGGGGGGGTAGGTCGACCCCCTGGTCCAGTCCTGCCTGAAAACTGCTGAAACTTGTACATGTCATAACTTCTTCATCCGGACTCCGATTTTCGAAAACTCAGATTCTATTTCATGTTTAATTTCGAGACGAACGCAATGGCGTAACCCGTTTCCCCTGATTATAATTTTAAAATTTAATTCTGCCTTGATTTCTTGTTTTAATAAGTTACAAAAATACGGGTTGTTACATTCTCCCCTCCTTAAAGGATTTCGTCCCCGAAATCTTCAAGTTAAGAAGAATGTGTCCTACATCCAATCATCCATATACTCAATCATCAATCACAGGCATTCATTGTCCTTAAGAGATTTCTAATGTGGTATGAACATATGCAGAAAGTGTGTGTATATGTTCCTTATCTAATGCAAATGATCAGGCCTGATTGATCTTTTTAAATGCAAAATATGTTTAGTGCCATGAATCCAACATGTATGCAAATAGTCCTAGTCATATAAACACTATATGTGTGCACAAACATCCATCCATATGCATCATCCATATGATAACATATCCAATTTCATCCATAAACAAGTATAAACACTCATGCAAATTTGGAAATGTGTCTGAGCCGATCTAGTGCCTAATGTGTGTTCATGCATCCACGAACAACAACTAGCAACCATCAACCATAACATGTCTCAAACACATGTTTACATCCATTAGTTCCTACCTAAATTTATAACCGAATGATAGAAGCAAGTAAAGAAAAGCTTTGTACCTAAACACCAGCCCAAAACCAATATATATGATTCTAGGAAACCAAGCATGATAAAATCCTTTTAGGTCGCAAGAAATACCTTCCTAAAACCAACCCGTATCCTATAAAACCCAAAGAGTTTAGTCAACCCAACGGACACCCTCAAGCCCTAAAATGTATTACTAACAGACGAGTCATGCTTCGTATGGGGTTTCTAACAGAAATGGGATTGAGAATAGGATCGAGAGAATATACTTGAAAGATAGCATGCAAATAAGCTCTACAGGAAAAGAGGGATCAAGGATATACTCTTAAAAAGAGATATGATGCGCGTATCTAGTCTTTTATCTTCTAAGTCTCATTTCCTTGAGCTTAACTCCATTGTGCTTTGTCCGTCTTTAAATTCATAATTTCTTAATTCTTGTTTCCAAAATATGAGTTGGAACTCATTTCACTGTTGTCTCTCATCCCATTTTCCCTTATCCTCCTTCTAGTATACGCGGCTCAAACATAACTGCGTACTCATGGTTTCATGCAAGTTCTCCAAAATTCACTAGTGAATCCTGGATCTCGTTTATAGGGTATTCCACGCAGAAGGATTATCTCTTGCAAATAAACAGATGTCAACCATGTTGCCAAATGTACTTACTAAGGTGATTTCCTATAACTCATGCATAAGCGAAATGAACCATCCACCTTAGTGGCGAACACTACTCGGGATCAATAGATGTATCAAGAATTCTAGGTAACTAAGCATGGCAGAACCCTAAGGGTTACACTAGACTTCGAGGGTATTACCGAGGCAAGTAAAGAGTCTAACTACCCTCTTTTCATACTCGAGAATGGTATCATTTCTGGATAACCACTCCATCCCTAGAAACAACCCATAGCCCAAAAACATAAGCATTACTTCTAAACTCAACACTTAGCATAGACATTCTCAAATCCAAACAAGTCATGAACAAATGAGCCGACTCCCTAACAGGATTTGAGACAAAAAAAAATGGGATCCTCTACTACGCTAGTACTAAGGTGCAGAGACTCAACTATCGAAGCAGAATTAAAAGGATGCGATGTACCAAAAACAAAGTTCCCACGGTATGATAGAAAAGAAAAGCTAAACTTTTAACAGAAACGTTACCACCTCTCTTAGGTATGCTAGTAGTGAGAGAAACTTTGCCCTTGTCCTTGTCCTATAATACTTAATTACATGTCCCTTTTTACCATACTAAAGATATTCCCTCTTGTCATGGGTTCTTATTATTCTTCCACTTGGCCTCTTTCCTTTCACCTCTTTCCTCTTCGTGGATTAAGCCATATCAACAAGTTTCTCATCCTTAGAATTGTTTTCTTTATCCTCATTCCTACTATCCTTGTATAGCTTGCTGAAAAGTTTCTCGAAAGCTACTTCCATCGCACAGCAACCCTACAAAGCTTGAGATAAGATTAGTCGCAAGTAAAACTACTGCGGCTACAGATGGAGGTTGGACACTACTTTGCCCTCCGACATGTGTTGCATGCCTACAAACTATGGTGAAAAAGAAAGAGAGAAGAGACTAAAGGAGAGAATCAAAAGATAGTGCATATGGCTTTAGGGAATATGCCTTTCGTAAAACAAAACTTTTCTTTAGAAAAATGCTTCTTTGTAAACGTTTTGAAAATAATTTCAGAAGGTTTTTAAAAGCTTTTGCCCAGTCTGGTAACCATCCGCTCTGATACCAAATGTGACACCCCACATCCGTTAAGGTCACTCACAAAGGGAATGCCTTAACTTCAATGGAGCATTATGGGTACTAGAACAGAAATATTACAAGACAGACATATATAAAACAGCGGAAAGTAAAGTAAAAGTACTTCAAATCATTTATTAAATATAATTGTTTACAATAAAAGCCCATCAACTTCCAATACCCAATTACATAGCTAAAATATCCGTCGTTCTCAAAAACAAAGAAGCATAAAAATAAATTGTAGTATTCCCTAATAAAGCAAAGCAAGCCATAGCCAAGAGAGATCCAAGCAGCACATGAAAGAGCCTTGGAGCTTGGTAAGATCCGAACTAAGCTATATTTCCACCCTGCGAACCTTGGGTGGGGGGGGGGAACGGAAGAAAAAGAGGTGAAACAAACTCGGTCAGCCATAAAGACTGAGTAAGTCCTAGTGACTTTCAGCATAAAAGCAGGTAAAGATAATATGGCATGAATAAACTGAAAGTAAACATAAGCATGATGACAAGATAAGCTATAGGCACGATAACTAAGAATAACATCATAGGATTTTTGTCATGTATAACATTGCAAGGTCCCATTCACGATGAACTAAGTATAATTTTGCAAGATCGCAAGATTTCTCTGCTTCATCGTTAAAATATTTCTATGATATCTATTTGCTCTGCAACACCAAACTAGTGTCCCAACTACTAATCTACATAAAATGATAAAATCATAACGTGATCCAAATTCCAGAAATTAAGGTTGCTTTCACGTGTACATTTATTATTTATTTCCTAGATCTAATCTAGGGTTTTCTATCGAGCGCTTCCTAGATTCAACCAGGATTTATGCTACCTAGGTCCAACCTAGGGATTATGCTACCTATTGAACACTTCTCGGATTTAGGGTTTATGCCACCTAGGTCCAACCTAGGGATTATGCTACCTATGTGTGTTATACAGCCACCAATGATTGTAGATACCTATACTGGTCCCACCATGGGGTGTATCAAGACCCATGGTGGCGGCCCGACGCAATTCTAGTAGGCATAGGTTATACTACTGGTGCCCCTAGTGCCCTGTTTGTCTGCTCCGAAGTGTGCGCACGCCCGCACTCCGTTAGAACCTACACTGTTGCACCCACCGTCGTCGCTTTGATCGCTTACAATCAGCCTAGTAATCGTGCCCCACCCTGCCTAGTTTTAGGGTACCGTTGATACCTGATCTGGGTTACTGCTGAAATGGGTCCCCGTTACAAGGGTTTCCTACTGGTTAAGTGTGTGGGCCTATATATACAGATTTTACCCACCTTCCCGTGATGTACTTAACCCACAGATTCAAGCGTGCTTATTAATGGTTAAGTTTTGTGGGCCTATATTTACTAATATTAGCCACCAACCTGATATGTACTTAACCCTCTCCGTTCATTACGTTAAGTTGGTTAAGTGTTTTCTCTTGTTTTACTTAACCCTACCACACATCATGTTATATCAGTTAAGTGTTGTTCATTGTGTTACTTAACCCTACCGCAAGTCTTGTTATACTGGCTAAGTGTTCTCCCTTTTGTTAACTTAACCCCACCGCATGTCATGTCATATTGGTTAAGTGTACATTGACTTAGCCCACCTACTTATCATGTTGTGACGGTTAAGTGTTACCCTCTGTTGTTACTTAACCTTACCACACATCACGTTATATTGGTTAAGTGCATGTTAACTTAACCCCCTCCACCAGTCATATTATAATGGTTAAGTGTTACCCTCGTGTGTTTACTTAACCCTACCACGCATCAGGTTATACCAATTGGGTGTTATCAACCTATTCGAGTTAGCCCAACCCATCTGCTAGTAATGTTATAACGGTCAAGTGTCATTAGCCTAGCTATGTTACTTAACCCACCCGTTGGTCTAATTAACAGTTATGTTGGTTAAGCCCACATTTATAAGTTTTACATGTTCTTAACTCATACCGGTTAGGCCCATATTCACATGTCAAATTTCCATGTCATCCCACCTAACCCTCTAACCATACCCACGTCTTATTATGGTTAGTATTCCTTAATTCATTCATTATAACGAACGAATCTTGACCTCTCACATTAGACCGTGCATTTTGTGGCCACTGGACTTGCCGGGCGGTTCCGGGCAGATTTACACCACAAACTGGGTCTAACCTCGTGTCATAAACCGTTACGCCTACAATTTAGCCTTCAAGCTCTCACATTAGACTGAAACTTTGTGGCTACTGGATTTGCCGGGCGGTTCTGGGCAGATTTACACCACAAACCGAGTCTAACCTCGTGTCAAAGGTTAATTAATGGTCGTATTCCACCAAAAACCCCAATATCAGTTCTTGCGTTTAACATATAGAAATGTTCATGATTCACGTTTTAGCCCCAAAACGTATTCCCAAATTATTATCGTAATTCACTATAAGGTTATGCCAAGTTATAGCCTTTTATTTACAATACATGCCAACTACCCAAAACCCAACTTAGGCGCGTTCGTATTAAACCTTTACTATGTCATAAATTTTCATATATGTTTCAACTCCAAATTTTACAAAATTAACATATGCCCAAGTTCTAGATTACATCGTAACAAATTTACTTATGTTCAATTTATGTCGTTTTACATGTATGCCAATTTTATGCCATTTTACCATGTCAAGTTCTAGCCAGAATTATATGTATCAAGTTTCATACCCAATAAACCCAAATCATGATTCATGATGTAGTTATCCCAAACTATAATCTTTTTATTACAGTACATGTCAGTTGCCCAAGTTCATAATACATGTTTATGCCTAGTTATTTACATGTTATATATATACCAAATCTCATGTAACATTACATACATCCTATTTGTGCCAAATTCCATGTATATAATATTTATGCAAATTTGTTCATAACAAGATTATACCAAAATTTACATATCAAGCCCAAACTTGCAAATGTAATGATAATATCCAAATTCATGTTGCCAATTATTACATTATATTCATATAGGCAATAATCCCATAATTCCCCCGTATACATATCGTACGCAAATCGCGATTTTAGGCTAAGGTCCGAAATTGACCAAGGTTCATGAAAAGAAAATAAATTAGGGGAGATAGAAATTGAATAAAAATGAGATCAGAGGAAAACATCATCATAAGCATAAATATTACAACTTGATGATAACGTCATTATGAATCAAGAAAACTGCTGAATAGATCATAAACTTGTCATGAACATAAAGATAGACAAGTCACAAAACAGAAGATTCAAGGAGCAACAGAAATAGATCCGAATCGATAAACATACTTAAATCCAATTCCACTTTATTCCATGGCCACATCATAATTAAACATTTAGATCTGAAAATAATTAGAACTTACAGAGCATGGCTAATGAATTAAGAACTAAAATTGTCGTAGAACGCTGCAGAGACATTGATTTATCTTCTTGAATTGTTGTAGAATTGTTGTAGAAGCTTTAATCTCTAGTTTGAATCTAGTTTGGAGGCTAAGAGAAAAGTTTAGAGAGCGGCGGCCATGATCAAGAGGAAATCCAGCAGTATTTTGGTGTCATATGAACTATTGTATGAATTAGGTTAGGCCTTAGGATGTTTATATAGGTGTAGGAACTAGTTTAGGCCCTTAGATTCACCCTAGAATCAATCCGGACCGTCAAATCATGTCTCAGGCTTCAAAAATGAGTTCTGGGTCAAAACAGGCCGACCAGGTCGACCTGTAGGGGGGAGGTCGACACTATGGTCGACCTGGGGGGTATGTCGACCCTATGGTCGACCTGGGGGGGGGAGGGGGGTTAGGTCGACACCCTGGTCCAGTCATGCCTGAAAACTGCTGAAAGTTGTACAGGCCATAACTTCTTCATCCGGACTCCGATTTTCAAAAACTCGGACTCTATTTCATGTAAAATTTCGAGACGAATGCAATGGCGTAACCCATTTCCCTTGATTCTGATTTTAAAATGTAATTCTGCCTTGATTTCTTGTTTTAATATGTTATAAAAATACGGGTTGTTACACCTAGTGATTATCAAAGGGCACTCCATAGGTACGATACTAATCAAAATCATATAGGGCTCGATCAGGATAAATTGATAAGGCACACGAGGATTGCCTAGAGTAGGAATATACTAGTTGCATGCCCGGACTGGTGGTAATGTATAGACGTGACTGCTGCCCACTTCGAACAACACCCCTATAATCAAGGATGTGCATCTATCAAATCAAATCTACTGAGGGGCAATAGTAATAAAGGAAGAAGTGTTGCCGATGGAGGTAGCGAACCCCACTTGGTTTGGTATAGCCCTATTTTAGTAATTTTAATTTTGACCCGAAGGTCAAGGATATATTCATCATTCTCTTAGTTCATTCTAGTAATGTTTGCCAAACCAACCTACTTCATTCTGGATCTCCACCGCGTACACAGTTGTTAAATTGGTTTTTGGTATTTGCAGAGAGTATGGCAATGCTGATTCCAGTATCTTTAGCAACAAATCATTTACATTTTTCACACTGTGGCCATTATTATAAAAAATCACCTTATAGATTCATTTATACAAATCTTAGGTTCAAATTTGAATTCAAAATTAAATATTTAACTTTGATTTTTATTAATTCCCAAATATATTTGCATTACGACTTCCAACTCAAAAGTGACTTATATTTGAATTATAACTTAGAGATGTCCAATGCCATTTTAATCAAACTAAAATGGTTAACTTCAAGGATATTTAATTTGATTTATTTTCGTCAAAAACTCAAGTTCAAACAATTCATCCAAGTCGATTTATTAAGTTTAATATATAAGTTCATGTTCAATATATATGAAATTCAAATCAAAATCTTTATAATTCAATTCAATCAAACCATATCATATTTCATAAGTCAAGCTGTATAATTCAATCTAATTACTTATAGAATCAAATCAAAAACTTATATTCAATTCATACAACTTATACAATTAAAAACATTCTTATAAATCAATTTAAGAATTTTCTTTAGTTCAAACAAAACAGTTTATGAAATCAATTTCATATATAAAATTACATATATTCCAATTCATATTCAGTCAATTTATAATCGAATTCATATTCATAACAATTATGAATTCAAGTTCATTTCCTTCAGTTTGGAAATTCAAATTAAAATCTATTTCACAATTCATATTCAACTCGTATAAGTTCAAATCGATTCGAATTCAATTTCAAATCTAATACGGGTTCATTTGTTAAATCAATACATTTATATACATTTAAATCTTTGGACCTCAAATTCAAATCATGAAAACCATGACCTATACATCTTTGAGTTTGTTACTAAAGTTTGTAAATATATAAAAATAAGCTTTTAATATATATATATAAGTTATAAATTTATTAATTTAAATAGAAAACAGCTTTATAAACATATATACATTTAAAATAATTTAAAATAGGTTTTAAAAGAATAATTTGTTATAAAAGTTTAAAATACTTATTGATTAAATTATATGGTTTAAAATAAATAAAATTATAAGTAAAACCTTAAATAAACATTTAAACCCATATTTACTTATAAAATCATTTAAAACATATAATTTAAACTTTACAAAATTTAAGTTTAAAAAATCTTTAAAGTATAAAATACAAAATCTTAAGTTATTATTTTAAAATCAAATTATTTAAATTACTTTACTTCGAAACATGACCAATAGTGTCCGTATACAGTTTTCTACCTTACGGTCAAGTGATACGGACATTTATCATTTCAACCCGCAATTTATAAAATTTCTATGGTTCTATCATTTGAACTTGCAATCCGAAATTCAGTAAAATCGTTCAAGTCTATCATTTCAACCCATAATGATTGTTCCTTAATCTAATGTCCGTTCGGGTATGTTTCATTTCAACCCTTAGAGATTTTTCCTAAACTAGGGGTATCAACAACATAACAAATCAGCCCATAGCAACAATAACATCATAAGTCATATATCATCAGGGCACTACGTGCCATATGAATATCGTGTCATATATAAAAGGTCTATACATATCAAAAACAATTTCTACTAGCAATTCTATACATTTTATAACAGTTCAGTTATGCTAATCTATTATCCATGAAACTATGCAGGTCAAGTGTGAGATAAACTCACCTTTCGAGGTAGAGAAATGGAGACAGTAGACGGACTGACACAGAATGAAAACGACAACCTACAAGCACAACTTGGAATAAATTCAATATTGATAACCACTCAAATATATATTTTATTTTTTTACAAAAGGAGGTGAGAGAATGTCTCAATGGATTGGTACAGCTATTGGGTTTTGGAATGGTTTTCAGACTCAAAATCAAAGCCGACTAAAAAAAAAACACAACAAATGTTTACAAAAATATCATATATATTTATATAAATATAAATATACATAGTAACTTCAAAAAATATATATTAAATCGACACAACACTAAACGCACACAGCGTAATAAACCGAAATAAAAAATATATCATAAATTATATAAACACCTCCAAAACAATTATAATATATATATATATATATATTATAAAATATACATGTATATATAACACAGAAAAACTCCACACAATAACCATACACTCATGCGCGTGCACTACATGCAACTGTATACACACACAACATTCAAATATATTCACACACACATATTAAAACATAAACACACCCAAATATATCACCACACAACACTCACGCATACAACACACACTATACACACTAACACAAAGCACTACACATGCATACACAGAAAAATAAATGCTCACGCAAATAACTCTTAGGCACACCACTTGTTGACACAAAACACACATTTACACCCACGTACTCATGCATATAATGATACACAAGGGGGTAGGATGGTCAGTAAGGGACATCAGGGCGTTGTAGTGCCTGGGGGTTGCTGGGTTCGGGCCAGCTCAGCCCGTTGGTGATGGCGTTGTGTAGGCGGCTGATGGGGGCATGGTTCAGGTGGCGGAGCTCGGACGGCTTGGGGGTGCGGTTCTGGTCATCAGCAGGGGCGTGGAGAGACGGTCACCGAGCAAGGGAGTTCGGACTGATGGAGGAGGGCTGCACGGAGTCACAGAAGTTCAGCAGTAGGCAGGAAGTGAGAAGAAATAACCATGGTGTGGGGATGATGAAGGCATGACATGGAAGAAATGAGTGGATGATTAGTTTATACTCTACACATATGAAGAGCAGCTATGTTATTTATTCCACGAAGATGAGTGGGGATGGAAAGGAATAAATGGGATGGTGAGAACAAAATCGGTGAATGGAAGAAAATTAACGATTGCTTTGATTTGTGATGTAAATAATTAAAAGATGGGTAGAGAAATGCCGTGTGAGATGTGAGGAGGCAGTTTCTTTTTTTTTTGAATTTTTCTTTATTTATTAAGCGTTGTAAACATACAAACCACGCAGAAAAATTTCTTTCTTTCTTTTTTCTAAGAAAAAAAGGGTGGTTTCAAATTCAAAATAAACTAACGTTTTAGAAATGGAATGGCTCCACCATTTCGAAATGAGTAGGGAATGTACGCATGGCATTGGCGCAGGAAAAATGGATAGGCTTTTGGGTTGGAATATTAAAGGGACGTGATGATATCTTAAAAAAAATTTGAATGCATGCATTTAATAATGTTAATGGCATATAATTTAAACCAAATGCATGGTGCACTAAGCTTTCGAAATAAATAAAATAAATAAATGTATGGTTTAGTAAAATAAAATAAAGGGTTTTGCAAACCCAAAATATCTAGAAAAATATGAGAGACCCGAATAGGGACACATCGAACTCAAATGGCTCTGTTTTAAAAAATGAACTACACAAGAATTTTTGTAGTTTCAGCGCGAATCGATCACCGAAACTGACAAACGAATATATTGTGGAAATTAGCTTGATGAAACAGTCGCAATGGTGTAAAGTTTGCAGTGTCAGGATGCTCCATTCAAAAACGCATTACGGACCCCTTTAAACGAGAAATTCGGATGGGAAATGGATGTCAAAATGTCCGATTTTCGCGAAATAAATTTTGTTGTTGGATTCGTGATGTTGAATACAATATTTTTCATGTTTTTCTACACTGGTTTTGAAGAGATTTAAAAATCGTTAAATTTTAAACTATTATGAGCAGCTTTGCACTGAAAATTGCGCGACAGACAAACATTCAAATTTTCCGACTAAATTTTCACATCTACTATAACTCACTGTACGTATTTCAAATTTCAAATTCCGGTTATGAAAAATAATAGAATATTTTCAAAATAATTTTTTTGATTTAAATCAGAATTTAAAGCTTTAAAAATACTGGGTTGTCACACTCTCCCATACTCAAAACTTTTCATCCCCGAAAAGGAACGAGGGTAGAGAAATAGTAATAATTTAGTTCACCGGTTCCACCGAATGCTCCTATCTCTCGGCAAAGATCGTGTGATGTGTAGTTAAGCTTTGATGCTTCGCCATAGGCCTGTTCCCTTTTCCGGTGCACTCGCTTTTTATCTCCGGCACACAAGGAAGGACGCTGCGGGAAGGAAGCAGCCTTAGCCTCTCTCCGGCCGATCATTCCGCTGACATCTCTCATATTTAAAGCAAATTGTTTATATTTATCATCTCACTTATATATATATATATATATATATATATATATTAAATATATAAATAAATTACAAGTTAATACATTTTCAAACATTTCAAGTAGTTTTAAGTATTCACTCGACGTCTTGATTGGCAATATATATATCTATCCTACTTTCGAAACCCGAAAATAGATACCGATGATGCTGCGGTCATCACCAGGATCATTTTCACGCGACTAGAATATGACTCTATATCCATCTAATAAATATGGGATTTAAAATATACGTTGATCAGACTATACCCAAATCACTAAGTATTCGACAGGCCAACTTTAACGTCAGGTCAATGCTCAAAACATCTTTTTATATTTAAACATAATATATACCAAATTTCCTAATCATATATAAATAATGTATTTCAAATCTAGTAGGGAAAATTTATATCTCTCCCCCACTCATTTATTTATTAAAATTCAACCTCAATAAATATACAAAACGATATTATTATTAAATCAAATACATAAAAATATTATTCAATACAATACCTAAATATTTTTCATATCCATGTTATCAATTCAAACTTATATAGCTGGTCAAATCCCTAAGTTTAAAATTTAAATACATCACAAATAAAAATCTTTATAGTCCATTTAAATTTTATAATTCTTATATATACATACATTTATAAATTATACCATTATAGGTTTAAACCAAGATAGAATAATTTTCTTACAAAATCTACATCTTCAAATCTTACTTTAAATATATAGTATAAACATTGAATATTTTCAAAATATTGGTATTATCAAAACGAAATTTCATTTACAAATAAGAAAATCTTATATTATAATAGCTTTTACCAATTTTTAACAATATATTATAAGAATGGACTTGTTAGAACACTTATACTCTCCTTCTACTTCACCTTGTTATGGACAAGGATAAGTTATGGAATTCAAGTTAAAATCTAAATGAATGAAAGAACCTAATCAAAGGAGATCTACGAAGGAAGATGGATTTAAATGGAAATGAAATTTCAGAAAAAGATTTAAATATTAAACAAAATTTTATATTCGAAAATATTTGTTTAAATTTTTCTAAAACCATTTTAAAAATTATTTATACTTCCAAAATACACTCTCTCCCAAGACAGATTCTGCGACTGATTCCACTCATTCTAGGGTATCACTACCCTATCTCTAATGAGCTTTTACCTCATAAGCTAAAGCTTTGATAAACCAAAGCCCTAATACCACATGTAACATACTATCGTTTCGAACAGTTTGAGTTGGTTAAATTATCAACTTGAAGCGGATGAAAGGCAATATGTTACATGGATTCATAACATCGAATAGAATATTTTTCGTGTTTGTCCACATTCGTTTCGAAGAGATTTAAAAATCATTGAAATATAAACTATTATGCACAACTTTGCACTGAAAATTGTGCAACCGACAAGCATTCAAATTTTCCGATGAAATTTTCACAACTGCTATATCTCATTGTACGTACGTATTTCAAAATTAAATTCCTTTGAAAAAAAACCATAGAATATTTTGAAAATTAAATTTTTGATTTACATCGGAATTTAAATCGTTAAAAATAATGGGTTGTTACCCCATGAATAAGGATACAAAGGAAAAAAATTAACTCAACTTTACCCTAAACTCGACTTTACCTTAAACTCAAGACTCAACTTCTCAAATTTCTCCTATTAAGTTGACATTTAACTCAACTTTACCCTAAACTCAAGACAACAAATAAATTATCAACCCAAGTTTTCCATATTTCGCAATGGGAAAGCTACACCAATGAGAGAAAGAACATCAAGAAGGATTGAGAAACTCAAAAGAAGATGATTTTTTTTGTGAGCTACCAAGCTCAATGACTACTAATGCAAGTCATTAGATTATCATACAAAGGAAATTGAAGCTAAAGTGTAACAAGCCGGAATTTTGACTATAAATAAATTAGTTATTTATTTAGATTTCCAAAAACAGGAATTTCTTCAAAAAAAGGGAATTTGACCACGAAACTTTCACCTTTGCATTCATCATGGAATTCTGGTCACTTTCATACTTAGAGTTTCGCCAACAGAATCCATACGAAAAAGTTACGGATGAAATAAAGAAAACAGACAGAAATAATAAAAACAGAATAAAATATATATTTTATATATTTATTTCTCCCCCACCTGTCAGTTCGACCAGATGCGGTGAACTAGCGGTCGACCGCTATGTCAACCACCTCGGTCAATACAGCAGATGGTAGCTATGGTTTTAATATATAAATTATTATACGGCTAGATGAATGTTTGTAAAATTAAATCTAATGGTTCAGGGCCATTTCAACTCATATAAATAAAGGGTTACACACCCACTCTTTTCCACCTATTTCTTAGAGCAGCAGCGAAGCTTGCCATTTCTTTTCTCCTCAAACAAATTCTAAAACAAAATATATTCATATAAAAACACAATCAAACATATACAATATAGGTTTGAGGAGATTAATCATATTCAAGTGAAAAAGGGTATAGATAGGCGTTTAGATTCTTCATTAGATTCTTTTCCTCTTTTCATACTTTCTTGCAAATATACAAATCTTAAAGTTTCCCTTTTCCAAAATAACTGTAGATCTATAAGAATTTGGGAATTGTAGGCCTAAAAGACTATTCAAATTCAGATTTGGATGCTTTCAGGTGAGTAGGAAGTTTATAAACATAGTGCACAGTAATCTGATTATTTCATTTGTATTAAATCTGAAATATGTGCCTATATGTTTAGCAGATGTATTATAGTTTTTTTCAGATCTGAAAGAATAATAATGATTTGAATATTATTATTCTGTAGGCTTGTTAGATTGTTCGTATTATTGCCTACAATTGTGTTTAAAATTATTATAGTCATTGTTAACACCATAGTTCTAGAAATCAATCCCATAAATCATTGTTAAAGTGTAGTTTTATTCCAAATCTATAGTTTTGAAGTTGATTTGTGGTTCACGTAAGTTTTGCTAAAATATATAAGGCTATTTATGTTTAGTTTTGTTTGGGTTTTAACTTGATTATTGTAAATGTCTTTTTGTTCTTTTTCAATAAAATGACATTATTTGAAATCAATAAGAAATATGTACGAAAATAAAAGGGAAAGGGTTGTGTAAATTTATGTACAAAGGTAGATTTATATATATTTGTGCATAGTTTACATCAACCATCCCAAAAACCTACATATTATATATTTCTTATGATTTGAAATATGTTTTCTCCTCTTTTAAATATCTTAGGCATAATTTACCATAATTGCAGCTAATGACCTTTTTTAAGATTTGGAATCTTGTTACAAGATTGAACGCAAAAAGGATAGTTTTTGTTGTTAACTTATACCAAAACATTGAATTTAATAATAATAAAAATAAAAGAATAATAACTACATTAACTATGCGAAAATATAAATATAAATTTATATATGTATACATTATTCATCCAAATCTACGTAAATAACGCAAAATATATTATTATAAATGTTTGTTATATATGTGTGTTTGAATGGTGTCCATTTTATGGAATTACATATGGAAGTGTTATCCATATTAAATGGAAATATATATATATATATATATTATGGCCGTCATAGCAGTAAATGTGACCGATTTGCTGTAAATAAGGTCATAAAGGAATAATAACCATTGTAACGACCATTGACTTGGGGGAATATAAATTGAATCAGGTAGTTATGCCTAAACGGTTACAATTTGAAAACAATGACTAAGAATAAGAATTGTAGCTCCAATTAAGTAAATAAATAATTCTTAAAACATATAAATATGTATATATATCTATGTGTAAAAGAATAAGTCCAATTAAAGTAAAATAGAAATGTTTAGGGAGTTACAATAATTAAATTAGAAATAAAAAGGTACTGATATAATAAGGACATTTAATATTAATTAATGTCTTATGAAATATGACTCTTAGGTTCATAAATGACATTAATTATATTCAATGGTAATAAATGACATTTAAGGGGTTAACTAGTGCCTTAGGAACATATGACTGTTATGGTCATGAGCGGCAATAACCCTAATAAATAGCAATAAATGGAAATAAAAAGGGAGTTAATGGGTATTGGTTGTCGTTTTAAATACTAAGTCCAATAATCAAACAATTAAGTAAACATTCAAGGACAAGAAAGGTACATGATTTCTTTTTTGTATTCTAGTAAATATATAATTAATATAATTAGAAATTAGAATTGGACTTAGTAGGTTAATGATGTGAGGTCAGTTGCCTTATTCGACAGAAATCTGCACTTTCCAGCAGTCGAATATATGCAAACTGGTGTAAGACATCTTTGACCATAGGAACCCATGATGATAGTTAGTTTGCGTGCATGGATTATTTCCAAATTTAAGATTTTCTTCATAAATATGGTCTTAAGTAGTTGTAGGGCCCTCCTCCCATTTGAAAGGAGAACCCAAAACGGAAATGACTCAATAACGTGGCGTGCTTTGGGAATTAAGGTCCTAAGTGGTTAGATCCATATTTAAAAAGTATTAAGTAGTAGCATAGCTCATTTCTCATAAACAAAAGCATTAAAGGCTAATTGGGTACGAATTTGATAATCTCCACGATTAGTCCGCTTCCCGGGTCTTAAGTGGCTTAGGTTGAGTGTCTACCTGGGAATAGGTTTTAAATGACCACTACAGAGGTATCATAAGTCAACTTATCCTAAGGGGGAAGTGTTAGGTGATTAGTGGATTATCCTACTAAGTTCAGCTAGATGGTAACGAGGGAGTCCACTATGGGGAGGTCTTAAATGGCATGTTACGTCTACCTATCTGATTGGTTTTAAGTGACTGTTTGCTATCTCTCAACTTATGCTGGACATGGGTTTATATGCGTGAATGACGGAAGCCTTAAGTTAGTAAAACTTATTGCTAGTGTCCTCTAATTTATAATTATGTAGGGTAAACCATCGAAAAATGTATTAAGTGACTGATGGGTCATAAGTGATCATTGATAGCGAGGTCTTAAGCGGCTATATAGAAAAAATTAACCTCCATATGTATAAGGAGTACTTGAGAAACCACCTCTTAGTTTTTGGTAATTAGTTGAATGATGGTTTAAAGTCTTCATAATTATGCGTAAACAATCTATCTCAGTATCTTTATCGGTTGGGAACGCTACCTTGAGATAGTGATTAGTGTTGTGCATACGTGTTTATGAGGTTAGGTTAGAGTTACTATTCTTAATGGATATATGTCTCTGGTTGAACCAAACGGAAACATCTGTGTATTGTATACCGTGTTATACTCTTTTTGCTCACCAGAACTTATTGTTCTGACCCCCACCGTATTACAACTCCCAAGTTATCTCGAGAAGGTTAGGTTTCCATAGATGTTCAAGTTTGTATTTTGGTTCTCATTCTCTCTCATGCTCGTTATTGACGTGGTGACTTGTTTTATAAGGTAGTTACCCGAGTTGATACTAGTCTATCCTATTTTGTTTCCACTGTGAGTTATTTTATTGTACTTTGATTATGCTCATGCCCTTTTATTTGTAGGTACGAGATTTACACGTTCCATGCTTGGATGGGTTTGAGTTACAATTTTTGTCGACATTTGGGCTTAGAAAAGTGCAAGGTATTACACGAAGGAATCGAGAATCCCTAAAAGATGGGTATGGACTTAGAAATTCTTATAGTTTACGAATTCACTACTTAGAAAAACAAAATATCAAGTTTCTTTACTAAAAAGTTCTTAATTTTTTTTCATGGCACTTCAATAGAAGAGAACTTATTATTATGCATTCTTACTTCATAAAGGTCAGTTCTTCAAACAAATTCGTTTTCTTTTAGTCCATCCGAAAATAAATTTTGAAATATCATTCCAAATTTCTATAAAAAATACATAAGCCATATAAATAGAAATTTGGACTCTAAAACTTTATGGTATAAAATTTCATACTTTAATTTAATTAGACTTTATCTACCATATCTGATTTTTTCATCCTAGTGCTTAGGAAATTTCTATCAGTATCGTTTATCAGGCGTATTAACCAGAATATTTAAACACTCAATGGGCGACCCAACACGAGAAAAAAAATCATTTCATAGAGAAATTCTTTCATATAGTTCTCAATTCATTTCTTATCTCAAAATAAAATTATAATTTTTTTAACAAATCTTTATTTTGATAAATTTTGAAAACTCAGTTTATAATCAACACGAAAGTCAAGATCACCAAAAGAAGTCATCGAGATATTCCCTGAGCACTCGATTCATAGGTTGATAGGATATATTAGACTATTCATCATCCTTCCCGGTATAACAAAGTACTAGTAGGATCACTTGAGTATGAGATATGGTTGAGACTATTTTATTCCCTATGACTTGTAGTCTATGAAAGTCAATGTAGGTCAAGCTAGAATAATGGCCCTATATCTCTCATAGCTTGAAGAAAATCTCTTAGTCATAAGGTAAAAGCTAGGTATCATTTTCAAAGAAAAGAATAGACCCAAATACAAAGATCATTACTCCAAGTGAAGTAATGTTATAGGACACATCCACAAATGGATATCCAAGGAGAACAACTCGAAGGATGCAAGAAGGGATAAAATGAACAAATTCATAACATCAACCCACTTCCTAGCGGATATTTCTATAAAAGAACATCTGGAAAACTTAAATTTTGAAATGAGGACAAACACAGTATTCAACCGCCTGATATATGAAAAACCCGATGGACTCAAACATCAAAGTCATCGATACAAGAACTCGAGATACACCGTTCCTATTTCAATACTCAAAAGGGAGCCCAAGGATAACGGAACCAAAATCAATATTCCTAAAATAGGAACACCAATCAGAAGGATTCAAATATATAAATATAATGTCCTATAGAACATTGAATAGGGTCTAGCAGTACCCAAACCAGTGATTTCAAACATCAATAATTTATAGAAAGGATTCTGGATAGATAATTCCATGATAATATGTATAAAAAGAAAAAAATCATAAGGAATAAATTCCACGATTCTCAACATCAAATCAAATTTTACTGATCCTCTCAATCAAATTTGCAATTCTCAAAGATACCTCAAGATAAAACATCAATGGTCACTCAAAGCTTCTTCGATGTGGATGAGTAAAAAGACTAAAATAGAATAAGTCCAAAGAACTACTCCTATGATAAGACATCGTTGAATAGATTCGAGATACCATGGAATAAACATATTCCCTGGCATATCCCAAACTGTTTACCCAACGAATCAAAGGAGGATAAAGACTCAAAGATAAGGGATTAGTTGTACTCGTACTATATTTAGATGTATCGCTATATATATATATATATATATATATGTTTTTTTTGTATTTACCGTACTTTGTTCTGGGATCCAGCTCTGATACCAAAATGTAATACCCTACCTCAAGACCCACGTTAACAAAGAGAACTAGCAATTTTGTCTGCTAATGCAGAGAATAGGACTGGTTACGGGCGACCAAATACATCCTTGTCTTAATTGTCTATTGAATATGTTGCTAAATGCTATCTATTTTTCCGCCAGCTCAACTGGCTTACATATCCGATAATAGTTTATAAAAAGCTATAGTTGGTAATGAATCTATCAGAACAAGGCACCATAGCTAATTGGATAAACTACCATAAAATAGTGCAGATATATATTTATTTACGTATACAATGATACATCTCAATACAATACAAATATCTCAATAGAGCGGTATGATGACCACTATATATACAGGAAATAAAGGATAAACAACTCGATACTATTTTGTAAGAAGGCTAATAATCCCACGTAAAGGCTCGATCCCAAAAGAAAGCATCGTGAAACATCTAAGCCTAAAAGAGAGGCTAATACATAAAATAAATTCGGTCTGTTATGAGTGAAAACACATGGGATGGGATTGCTAAATTCATCAGTAAAATAGAAAATTTGACAAGATTATATAAATGAAAGTTATGATATCCTTTTACTCAATGGATGCCATGCCATAATAGGGTTTCTACGAACTAAGAAAGATTGATATTTCTTCTTGACAAGTATAAGAAAACTAAATAAGACGCATATAGATATACCTCATATCATTGGCGTATCCTAAAACTCAAATACTATTCAATGCATCATAAAACTTATCAAATAGAATCTTCATACCCATTTATACCTTATCTCAAGTGTATAAATATAAATACATCTAAAATCAATCATTAAAACCATCATAAAAGAATCTTCGTAATCATTTATACCTTATCTCACTGGTATAAAAATAAATACATCTCAAATCAATCTTGAACTCATCATAAAAGAATTACCATAGTTTATACCTCATCTCACCGGTATACACACACATATATAAAGTTTCTAATCGAGTACACTCCTAGATGAGAGCTCTCGAACCATATATTTTTATCCAAAATTTTGAAACATCATAAGTAATCTCAAATAATTCATCTAAAGGTTTTCGATCATGTAAGTCTGATATTAAGCGATAAAGAAAATCCATATGTCCCATACCTCGTGTTTTACTTAACCGTCTAATTGTCCTTTCTCATACATTCAAAATTCAAAAAAATTAGTAATTTTATTAGAGCAAAAAGTATTTAAAATGATTTCTGGAAATTATTATTATATAAATTCTCTTTGGTATATAAAAATATATAATATATTTGATTCTAAAAATCACTTAAAATTTCAAAAATATTTTCTTAGAAAACCAGTTTATTTTTAAAACCATTATAAAATCACTTTAGGAAACACATGCACGAAATCAACATAAACCTCATAAATCAACAATTAGAAACTACACAAAACTTAAAAGAAGAACTCAGGGTTGTAGCTTATTCGCCCTAATAAACTCGAAATCTGCTAAAACATTAATCATAAAAGTTGAAGAAGAAATCCATAAATCAAAAACGAAAAAAGAATCATCTAATTTGGACTTACAAGTCAAAAGTTATGGCAATTTCATTTCAAGGTATAAAATTACATACCTCTGAATAAGTAAAAACATTAACAGGGCTCCGGAGTAAAGACCCAGCTAGCCTCATTAAATCCTAGAATTTGACAAAACATAAAGCATGAAAGTTGAAGAAAAATTCCCTTAGTTGGAATTCAAAAAAAAAAAAATCTCCAAATTTGAACTTACAGATCAAAAGTTATGCCCAAAACAATCATCAGATCTAATTTATTTACCGCTGTCATTTTTCCCTAGAACAATGACAAAGAAGTGTACGTTCGACCATTTTAACCTATAATTTCATAAAAATCAAAATGAAAAACTTGTAGTACCTGATCAATGATTTTTCAGAACGTCAAAAATTATAAAATTTGGTTTTGAAATGAAAGATTTACGCCTAATTTCATCTCAGATTCAAACATAGAGAAAATGTTAGTTTTGCTCTCGGGATAACAACAAAAGCGCTCAATTTCGACAGAGATAACTACAAAATTATAGAAAATCCAGAACACGAAAGTTGTAACTCTATGTTGAAAATTTCCAGAACATCCAAAATTATTAAATTTGGATAAGATATGAGTAACTTCTGGCCAAAACCATTCTCAGTTCTATGATTGTTGTTGCTGTTGATTTGCTCTTGGGACAGCAAAAAAAAAACACGATTTTGAGCTAGTAAACGTTAGAATTTTGGAAAATACAAAACACATAGGCCATAATCTGTGCTTTTCAAAACTTCTAAAATTATTAAATTTGGTACAGAGTTGAAAGAATTATGGAAACATTTGTTTCAGCTTCAACCATAGAGCAATGTTAGTTTTTCTTTTGGGATAGCTACGGAAAAACTCAATTTTGACCTAGCTAGCTTTATAATTTCAGAAAACCCAAACATGAAACTAGCAGTAAATTGTTTGAGCTTTCCAAAACATGTTAAACTTTCGAATTCGGTCAGGAGATGAAAAAGATATGACCGATTTAGTTCCAGTTTTAACCACAAAAAATTTAAAAATAGTTCAACAATGTATTTTGCCAACATTTGGTTTCAACTTGCAATTTT
The DNA here is from genome assembly GCA_030737875.1 of Allium sativum. Lineage (NCBI taxonomy): Eukaryota > Viridiplantae > Streptophyta > Magnoliopsida > Asparagales > Amaryllidaceae > Allium > Allium sativum. The sequence goes on along the minus strand of CM060923.1, from coordinate 319,658,646 downwards.
TCTGGCATTGATTTGGCTAAATTCATGAGTTTAACAAATCACCTTGTTGTTACGATAGAAAGACTTGAAATATGATTGTAAAACTAAAGCTTTCTTCAAGTATGCAAGCTAAGATATTCTATGAAATCTCTTTTAGTTTGATAATGATTGTAGCTTGCTTGAATTGGTTAGAGGATCTAAGGTTTGGAATTAAGGAAAAACGGTGGGTCAGGTTTCTTACAGCTAGAAGACGAAGAAGATGAGATGTTTTGAATGTGTTATTTTTTTCTCATTTCTCTAACCAGGCTATACACTAATGAGCCTCGAATTCATTAGTAAAAATAAAATAAATGGCCAATTAGTTAATCCGTTCATTCTTAAACTAAAAATATTTCAAAAATATGTTATTTAACAAAATAAAAACAAAAAATGTATTTCTTCATATTTTAACAAAGTAAACATGTTAATGTAACTATACACTTTATTTTAACATATAAAATATTATTTTCACTCTAAGCCATTAAATTTGTCAGTAATTGATAGTATTGACGTTTTAAAAAATCACTATTTTGACATATTGAGTCAAAAAAAAATAATTTTTTAGCTCACGAAATTGTAATAAAACATTTTAAGAAATTTAAAACATTAGAACATTATTTCAACCATTATTACACTTTTAAATTATTATTTTCTTCCTTACTTGTGCTTTTATTTTTATAATAACAGGCTAATATTATAATAAATTTCCAATATCATTACGCTTGATTATATTAATTTCCATCATTGTTTATTTTCATTATAAATCACAAAATAATATATATATATATATATAACTTCATTTTGGCAATAAATTCTCAAATTCATTGCTTGTTCCCTAATAAACATCTTAAAAATTCAATTTTACAGCCAATAAACAATATTAAATTATAACCTCTATTATAATTTAATATATATAGGTAATCTCCAAAACCGAGTTGCTAACTGAGTTTATACCATATAGGCAGTCCATTTGATGTAATTAATAACATTGTTGATGTTATCATTTTATCTGGAATAAAATATATTCTGTTATGTTATATTTACTACATAATATAAATATAAACATAATAGAGGTCCTTAGAACAAAAGTACAGAATTGTATAGCTCAAATAAGACTTGAATGTGAGATTATATAATATAAAAATTATGATTCTTAAATGTCCCTAGTCAAGTTTTATTGTTTAAATAGGACATCAATAAAACATTGAGACTAATATGTTGTTTGACTGATGATCACGTCTCATTGATCATTAATATACATGATATTAATGTCAAGACATAAATACATATTGGAGAATAGCGTATTGGGCTGACCCAACATGAAAAAACTACATGAAAAATAATAATTGTAGCATAAGTTATTCTCAAAGTGGTAGTGATGTAATGGTCCTCAGACCTGAAATCATTATAATTTTATTTGAGGATATTTGTGCTTTGATATCATGTAAAGTTACTCGTAATAGAGTAACGATAACGGTGATTATTGGATACATTTTGAATCGAATGAAAATTATGAATGATCCACATGGTATTTAAACCTACAATATATATATGTATGTATATATATGTAGTGATATCCATGGGCCTCTTGATTGAGTGAGACTGTGAAATGCATGTCCGTGCTCAAATATTGATCTGTTTTAAACAGTCTACTCATCGATCAAATAAAAGGATTGAATTATAAAGAGGATGATATGATCCATGTCTCAAGTTTAATCCCATATATAATGATTAAAAGGATGATATTACATTGATACATTAGTCATGGAAAAGTTGTATTGAATCATTGATCTTATTATAACTCGGGTAGCAGCGACGTACTGCTAGATTCCAATCACTGTTTATGATTTTAAATACGATTTAAAATCATTGCCAATGTTGTGATAACCTATAGGGTCATACACTTAGAACATTGTGATGAGAACACTGATTTTGTTTATGAGATAAAATGAAATGTCAACTGTTGATGTTTTGTTTGAATGGGTATAAGGAATGGTTCCTTAATTAATGGTACATGTGTATATGATAAAAGATGTTATGCTTCTTTTATAAAACCACACGGGTACATTTTCATTTGATCGATTCTGACTCTTTTGAAAACCCTAGAAAATTAAAATTAGAAATAGCGGCTAGCAATTCTAAATTCTCCTCCCATTCAATTTGTATGACTATTTAATAAGCAAGTTCGTGTGGATACTTATGGAGGCTTGACGATTTGTTGTGCTCATGGTTCGATTCGACTCAAATTCATCATTAATTTGAAAGAATGAAAAAATACCCTAGATATGTTTTGTATTTCAATTTATTAATTTTGTATTAGATCATAGTTAGGGTTTAATTCTTCTGTTGCGAATTTGTTATGAAAACCCTAATTATGACCATCAATGGTATCAAAGCCAGGTTTTACGAAATTAATCGATGTAGTTTTAATTGATATTGTTTCATGTGTGAATCATTTGTTTATTGCATCTAGGTTGGTGATTGATAAATTTGAAACTGGATCAAGATATAGTATTAATTGCAGATTAATTTTACGATATTGTCCTAGTCTATTGGATGTCCAAGTTTTAATTTAAGCATTCGTAATTATTATTTAATTGTCCATCTTAAATTAGTTATGGTAATGACCATAATATTGGAATTTCGATGTATAGTTTAGTAAAGTATTAAACACACTGATATAGTTTTGATAAAATATTTTAAACATGGTTTCGATTTAATAAAATTATTTCATTCAAAATAAAGTTTTGTTATGATTTAAATTCGAAAAACAATTTAAGAATTAATATTGGATATTAATTCTAATGCTAAATTTCTTTCTGTTAATCCAATTAAAATGGATTAATTATGATGATAAGAATGGAATTTAGAGTTATTTTTTAAATTGAATCTTTTATTTTAAAAGGCAATCTTTTTGTTATCCCTGATTCTATTTGAATACTGAATAAAATAATTTTTTTCCATCACATAGATATATGGGACTAAATACCTATGCTGGTTAAAATTTGTTGATTTTATACACATCTAAATTATATTTCGGTCTTGTTTTGTTATATGAGTCAATATGTATTTTTTATGTTTATGTTGTGTGACAACCCGAATTCCGATAGACCGAATTTTTTTTCAAAATTCTAATCTATCGAAACTCATGTTAGTTGTTCTGGTATTCTGCAGAAAAGATAGGGATATAAAATATATTAGAGCTCAGAAAACATCTCACAACATAATGGACAAAACATAATATAATCAAAATATAGCCTTATCCGGATAAAAATACCGCCTAGCCAGTATCCAAAGCTATCATATCACAACCACAAATCTAACCTGGGAGTACGTTATGAGGAGTGGGTCAGAATACAAGTTCTGGTGACTGGATTTAAACTACACATTTTCGAAAACCCTACATATACCGTTCAATTACATTTTTTTATTTATCAGGTTACTTGGGTTAACAACACTGAAGGCTTACACAAACATCGTACCTATTTACTTCCCAGTGGATTAACCTAATATAGTATATATGTAACTACCCCCAAATTAAGGTACACCCTATGGTACCCCACTTGCACGGTCACTGCCATAACGCAATAGAAATATACGCAGTCCCTCATCCTATGCCAGAGTGACATACGGATATCTACATAACAATGCTACGTTTCGCATAGAACCACTACAGTAAAGCTATGTAAGTGAACGGACTACCACCTTTGATCGAATCAGATCACAGAGTAATGCCTTAGAGTTTATACGATACACCACCCAGAGAAGACATGCATGTATATAGACTTTCCCACATACGTATTGGCAATCGTACTCGATGCCTTAACTGTACATATCCTCTACTGTGCACCGAGTCCTGTGGCAGGGCTGTACAAGAAACAAGGAACTCGGTCGGGAGCTTTTCATATATCTGTATAAACAAATGTTAAGGTCTGCATTTTCAGTGGCTATGGTCCCACCCGACCCCTCCCTCAACTAATGAAAGGCGGAGAAGATTAAGAACTAATGACTTAGCCCAAGAGCAAACAACAAACAACAAATCCTAGTTGGCATGTCCCTCACCATAGCCTTGATAGCAAAAGGTCTATGGTCTGTTGGATTAGCTCTCCGCCTTTCCGCATCACGCATCACGTATCAAGATGACTGTCGATGGTAGGTACCCGATGACTCTATTATCTAACGGTTAGACCTATCAGTACACAAGGGTGGTCGTTACCTAGCCAAGTCAGACAACGGGATCGTCGAATCACCTTTGCCACCTTATAGTCCTTTGATTGCCCATTATCGTGGCAATCAAGGCATACTCACATGGTAGAAGCGCGTAGGCCTAACCTCTGTGACCACAGTATAATGCTGTCACAGCACAACGGGCTACCAGGAGTACCCTCCACGTCTCAAGAAGTCGCGTGCTTCCCCTTCCAGTCCTTCGGTGCAAAATTTCAACAAGCAAAACAGGACGAATAATCAGATGGACGTGTGCTCCCCTCGTGTCCCATGACACCACGGTGATCTACCCCATTGGGTTATTCACCCTCAAACGTACGGACTGGTCCAAGCGCCTCAGTTTAATGTGTTATTAGACCCTATTTCTGAACATTCTATTTTGCGCTTGCTCTACCTCATCTAGTTTCCAATTAACTTGGTTATTCCCATTTGCATTGACTTCTTATTCAAGTTACCAAGTTCCTCTTGCTTATTAATTTCAGTTATATAACTTAACCCATTTAAGTTTATTATAAACCCATTACATGTTATTCTCTAGATTGTAATTCAAGGTCTATAAGCTACAGTCTCTTTATATTATCCATTGATTGATTCTATAGTTACAATAACATGTTCTACTTAATATGCAATTAAGTATATCTCAATTCACATGTTTTGTGTTTAACATGTCACTTAATATTTATGATTAAATATAACTTATTTCATTCAATAAGTTTGCCTCATTCTTTCTTATTTAATCATAGTTCCATCTTATATTGTCACTACAACTTATCATTTTTTACTTATTAACTTAGTTCTCTTAACTAAGGTTTACTAATAAGTTTTCTTTCTATTAATATAACTTATGTTTTCCTTATCAGCAAATTTCAAATTCTCATTCTTACAGATAACTTAATTTACAATTAAGTACAACTTATCTCATTACATAAGTTATTCCACTACTTTTATTGTTTATTATATCCTGAGCTATAATTTCCACTTGTCCCTAGGACAAGACTACCTATTATATAACATTCTCATTAATGTAATTTATTTATAATATGTTATTATCATTTTTCGTTCATTCCACTCCTTTTACTGTTGTAACTTCATTCATTCCCTTATTCACATCCATTAATCACAATTAATGATGTTTAATCAATCCTGCTATTTACATACATACATACATACATACATATATATATGTATGTATGTATGTATGTTTACGCGCTAGACCTCTCACATTAACCCTACCACTTGTGGATGCTGGATTTGCCAGGGGTTCCGGCCAGACTTCTACCACTAGTTGACTTAACCTCGTGTCTTAGCACCGTTACATGTATATTTACACACTTGACCCCTCACATTAAACTAACTACTTGTGGATGATGGATTTGTCGGGCGGTTCCGGGCAGACTTCTACCATAAGTTGAATTTACGCTATATTCATTCTTTTCCTCTAGATCTTGAAGCAGAATTTTCCTAAACTAATTATTCTATTTTTCTAAAGAGATTTGAGGAGGAAGAAAAATGGAAGAGCTTAGGCGTCTTCTCAAAAAATGTGAGATTTACGCTAGGTTCAGTGTAACAACCCGGAAAATCAGAACCAATTTAAATTTTTTATTTTGGCAATTTTAATGAATTTTGAATATTTAAAATGAATTATTGTAAATAACAACCACTAGGAATTTATTTTTAATAGAATTAGAACATATATATTTATTTGAATAGACGTTAGAACATAAATATTTACTTTTAATTATAAAAGGAATTGAAAATGGTGCGGTAGTTTGAAAATTTGATCTCAAATTTCAAATGAATGTACAGGATTCAAGATAAACCGGATTTGAGCGAACCCAAAAATATTTGAACCTATTTGAAAATATCTTTCCAACAAATCCAAAAAATTGAAATTTCATAGCGGGAATAAAAAGTTATGCCTAGTTGAAAATCCAAAATAATCGCTATGGAAAATTTAGCCCTTAAAAATGGAAATTTTGCAAATGACCTCCGTTTTCGACGAAACCACTTTTGTTGGATCCGGCATGTCAAGTTATTGCTAGGTTCCGAAATTCATAATTTTCTAAATCAATATGTGAGCGTGGCAAAAGAAAACGTGTTTTGTCAGTTTTAGTCAATTTGGATCGACCAGAAAATGGCCATTTTTCAAACGGTCTCCAAATTTGACGAAATTAGTTTTGTTAGGACCGTATCGTCAAAATATAGCCTGATTTATTTTTCTGGAATTTTTAAGGTTCGTATGTGGCTCCGGTAAATTGAAATGTGTGCTCAAATTCAATATATAGATTTATATTTTGATTTTGATGGAAACTGATCGAAACAGTCGAATCATCTTACCAGACATATCCCATTGCGTTCAAAATGGTGGTAATTAGCTAGGGGCGATAGTCGTTGGGTTTGAATCGGAATTAGAATAAAAGTCAACCCTTTTGAAATTAAATTAAATTAAATTAAATATATATTTTATATAAATCCCCCTCCCTATACTCCCCTCTCTCCAACTCAAATCGGTGAAATAAAAAAAGAAAAAAAAGAAAAAAAACCTAGACCTAAACCGCCAACGCCCCAGCCTCGTTCAGGCGTCGCACCTCCGTGGCCTTCGTCGCCGATGGCGAACCACCCCCTCTCTCTTCGATCTCCTTGCTCCTCTCGCAATCGAGTTGAGGAAAACCCAAAACCCCGCAGCGCCTCCGATCAACTGAGGGCCCGCTGCTGCCCCTACTGGCCACCACCTCGATGCCGACGCTCCCCCTTTCCTCCAATCAACGTGAGCAACTCCTCCAACCACAAAAGACGAAAACAGTGAGTTTTATAATTTGATTTTAATTTCAATTTTAAAAATGAATAGTATGGTTTTTAAAAAGGGTTAATTTATATGTATAAATTGTTATTAAGAATGTAAATTTTATAATGTAAACGAATTTATAAAGTTATGATTTTTAATCTATGTATGGTAATATTTTTATGTAAATACAATTCTGATTTTTATTTATGTAAAGTTATGATTTTATAAACATAGAGTTATGATTTTTATGAGATTAAAGACAAGATTTTTTTATAATGATATGAAGTGATATAAAAATATAATCTTTGTATGATATGAAGTGATATAAAAATATAATCTTTGTATAATGTGAAGCTATATAAAGATATATGAAGTAGAAATAAAAATATCATTTTTATTATATAAAATAATAAAAATATGATTTTTCTTTAAGTAGAGATATAAAAGTATGATTTATATATATATATATATATAGTAGTGAAACAAAAATGATTCGATTTTTGAAATATAAAAAGCTATGATTTTGAATTATGAGAAAATATGATTTTTTATATATAGGACTTAGGATTAAAAATATGACTTCGTTTTAAAAATAAAATGTAACATCCCGGATTTTTGAATAATCGAATTAACAAAATTAAAGAATAAATGTTTAGCATTGTTCTAAGGTTTGTAAGCAAAAGACTAAGTAGCTCATTTGCTTGGAACATGTGACTTGCATACAAGAGGTACAAAGTTCGATCCCCGCCAACGCCATATTTTTGCTTTAGGGGAATGACTAAAAAGCGGCTTAGTGTGAACGCGGTTCAAAAGTAGTTTAGTGTGAAAATGGTTAATTAGGAAGATAGAAATATATATAGATATATTTATAAAAATAAAATAAAATTCAACCTAAAATCTAAAAAAAAAAATTCAAAACAGCGGAAGCGGGAAGGCAAAACACCAAACCGACCAATTTTATGGGTCGACCCAGACTCAGGAGGTTTGGAATTGGTCTCGTCGGCCCTAAATGGTCTATGACGAAATTTTATATTTTAGGGCTTAGGTTGCGATTTCTGGTTGGTCTGTTGACATCATTACTTGGTTTCTAAGGCCTAGATGGATTCTAGAGTGATCTGACGGCTGTAAATAAATTCAAAACTCTATAAAAAGACCAATTAACTCAAAACCTAAATTAAAATCAAAACTAAAACTATGGCCGGCATGCTTTCGTCTTGCACCCTAGAGTAACCGCCACCAATTAGAGAGGAAGAACAGCAAATCAAATCAGTTCTATTCAACCCTAACAACGAATCTTCTTCAAAGGAGAGCTAATACAACTTCAGACATCAGAATTCAGAACTCAAGACCGCTTTTGAGTTGTGAGTTCGATCACTTTAACAAAATAATTGCTAAATTAATTATGATGTGATATTTGTTGGATTATAAGTTGTGGTTGTGAATCTAAATCATATATGTTCACTTGATTCATATTATATGATGTTATGCAAGTTTTATATATGATGTTATGCAAGTTTCATGTATGATGTTATGCAAGATTAATGTGATGATGCAAGTTAATATGATTATGCAAGTTAATATGATAATGCAAGTTTCATATATGATGTTATGTAAGTTAATATGATTATGCAAGTTTCATATATGATGTTATGCAAGTTAATATGATTATGCAAGTTGTACATATGATGTTATGCAAGTTAATAGGATCACACAAGTTGTATGCGAGTTATATGATGTTATGTAAGTTTGGATCTAAAATATATGCTAGTAGTTCATGATGTTAACTTGTGTCAATGAATACCTTTTTATAATTCAATCACCTAGGTTTATAAGATCAGTTTTTATGCGAATATGGATGTGGAACATATGCTAGTTCGTATAAGTATTATGTTCATATGCAAGTTTAAGTGATAATTGGATTCACATATATACAAGTTCACACCTTTAAAGTTTAGATCCATATTCAAGTTGACATTTTTATGTTGAAACTATGACATGCATAGTTATGCAAGTTTACACCTTTATGTGGATCCATAGTTTACTCAGGTTAACACCTTTTATTAGATCCATAGTTATGCAAGATGACACCTTTATGTTTAGGTTGATGACATACATAGTTTATGTAAGTTCGTGATAATTACCTAGGCCAGTTGGGTGTAAAACTATGTTCATACATGCAAGTTCACACCTTTTAGATCCATGATTTTTGGATCCTTGATAATACAAAGACTATGCAAGTATGTTGTAATTCTTAATTGCAAGTTAGATGCAAATTAGATCTATTATTGTGTGTATGTGACTTTGTGATGTTTATTCCCTTTTTTTTTTAAGTATTAGACTATTTGCTAGTCTAATATGTATATGCCATGTTAAGCGAACGAATGACGGGGGTACGATGGGGATAATAGTGGATACACACATATTGTGAAGTTGGCATGTAATGGCCTAAAAAGGCATGTAATTAATTTTAAGGAATAAAATTAATTAGTGATGAAATTGGTATAATTTATATACCACAAATAGATGAGCATAATTTAGGTGATAAATTATGGACATAAATAAATATGGAAATTTGAATAGGGAAAGTAATTCAAATTTGGGGAAAATTAATTATGTATAATTTATTGCCTAAGACACGAGATTGGACTCATTTGTGGTGTAAGACTGCCCGGACCCGCCCGGCAAATCCAGCAACCACAAATGGTAGCCCAATGTGAGTGGTCAAAGGCCCAAACTAAATGTATAACAATTGTATGGACACGAGGTTAGGCTTGTTTGTGGTGTAAGACTGCCCGCACCCGCCCGACAAATCCAGCAGCCACAAATGCTAGTCTAATGTTAGAGGTCCTACAAGGGTTACTAGTAATTAATTAAGAAACACTTAACCAAAGTAAAACATGTGGTGGGACATGGGGGTTAAGTGTGTGCCTTGGGTGGCATGAGGAAATACGATTAGTAACACTTAACCAAGGTAAAACATGTAAGTGGGACATAGGGGTTAAGTGGGTGCCTTGGGTGGCATGTGGAATTACTAATAGAAACCCTTAACCAAATTTAAAACATGTAAGTGGACATAAAGGGGGTTAAGTGGGATGTTCTAGAGGGGACCAAGCCTAGGTGGAAAGCTTGTGTCAAGCATGGGGAGGCCCTTTTCAGTCCAGTAGCCCATTAAGTATCTTTGTGAGCTCGACCCAAGTCGAGGACGGGACACGCCTACTGGGTCTGATTGTTAGAGGCCAAAACGGGTTAGCGGTGGCAACGCAAGTCCAACAGGGTCACGTGCGTGCGTGGGTCCAGGCTGGTAGGTAAGAAGTTGTTGCATCATGTAGTTATAAGTCGTGCATTCCTTGCGTGGTATAAGGTTGCCATATTGGGGAGTGATACACCCCACTGTGGGACCTACATGGGTATCTACAAGTTAGGGAGCCGATCGAATGGGGCAGGGTAGTGGGTACACCTAGTGAGATAAGAGCAGACGACACCTATGTAGTTAGCTAGGGGTACATGAAGCTACCGCTATTGTTAATAATTATTAAGTGGGTACACCTAGTGGAGATAGGAGCAGGCGGCACCTATGACGTCAACTGGGAGTACATGGAATTAATATTATTACTTATTAAAGGGTTACATCTAGTAGGGATAGGTACACGCTGGTTACCTATCATAGCAACTAGAGATATACAGTCAAACATGGAGGAAAGTGCGTACATCTAGTAGTACACGAAGCTATCATCGTTCTATTTAGCCAAGAGGGATCAAATTTCTAGAGTGACTAGTAGGGGTGCAGTTAGTGTTAGTACAGTACAGCACGGTAGAGTGTAGTAATTATCCTATATTGATTAGGAAGCGCCATTAACATTATCTTTGTTTCTCTTGATTTCGTTGCCATACCCATGTGGTTCACACAGTCATTACCTTATTCTCCAGCTTATATCTTATCATATTGCTTTAATAATTATGTTGTTAGAGTTATCGGACTCGCCAGACTTTATGTCTGACCCCCTTTGTTTACACCTCTTTTCTTCCTCCCCCCCCCAAGTTCTAAGGGTGGGACTAGTACTAGTGGAGCTTGATTGGGATCTCTTTGGGAGCACTTGGATTTGGATTGCTGAAGTAAAGTTCAGCCTATCATTTTTTATGGCTATTTGCAGTAGTGGGATTATGTACTTTGTGTTATCAAGATGGATATTATGTACTTAACTTTGGTTTATGGTTTTTGATGATGTAACCAGACATATTTACCTTCTGCTGCAATAAATAAAGTTTTAAATTTTCAAGTACTGCTTTATATCTGTCTTGTTGAGATTTTCTATTCTATATTCACTTAAAATGCTCCATGGAAGTTAATGCATTCCCTTTGCGAGTGACATTAATGGACGTGGTGTAACACCCCGTATTTTTAATATAATTAAAAATGAAATAAAATATATGAAAATATGCTTATGATAGGTAAATAATGGTGATGCATAAGGAGAATTAATTAATACATGGAAGAGAAGAAAAATTAGTTCGATAACGGCGTATGTAACAGAAAAGATAGAAAAATAAGGATAACTAATTCAAGAATCAGGAATTAGGTAAAATGGACATCACCATTGCGTTCCTCTCGGAAAAATACGCGAAATAGAGTCCGAGTTTTCAAAAATCGGAGTCCGTATGACCAAGATATGGCCAAAACAAAATTTCAGCAGATTACCTGTGTCGACACCCAAGTCGACCTGCCCCCCCTTGTGTCGACTATAGTGTCGACTCCCCCCTGTACAGGTCGACCTGGTCGGCCTAGGTTGGCCCAGAACCCATTTTTTAGGCCCGGGACGAGTTTTGATGGTCCGGATGGGTTTTAGGGTTAATCCGATGGCTGAAATGAATTGCTACACCTATAAAATAACACCTAGACCTAACCTAATTCATAACAAATCATTCTTACACCTAAATACTGCTGGAATCTCTCTTGAGCCATGGCCGCCGTCTCCAAATTAAAGCTTAAGCGTTCAAACTCAAATCAAATCAAAGATCAATGCTTCTACAACAAATTCAAGGGGATAGATCAATGACACTGCAACTTCCTAAGACAAATTCACTCCCTAATTCATTAGCCGTTCTCTGTAAGTGCTAGTTATTTTCAGATATAAATATTTAATTTTAATATGGGCATGAAATGAAATGGAATTGAATCTAAGTATGTTTATCGATTCAGATCAATTCCTGTTGCTTTTTGAATCTCTAGTTTTGATACTTGTCTACCTTTATTCTCATGACAAATTTGTGATTTATTCACCAGTTTTCTTGGTTCGAAATGATGTTATCATCAAGTTCTAATCTTTATGCCAATCATGAAGTTGTTTTTCTCTCTGATCTATTTATTATGCAAATTTCTATCTTCCCCTATTTATTTTCTTTTGATGAACCTTGGTCAACTTCGGACCTTGGCCTAAAATCGTGATTCGCATACGAGATGTATACGGGGGAATAATGGTATTATTGCCTATAAGAATATGATTAATAATTGGTAACATGAAATTGGATGTTATCATTTTATTTGCAAGTTTGGGGTAGATCTGTAAATTTTGGTATAATCCTGTTATGATAAAATTTGCATAAATATTCTATACATGGAATTCGACACCAATTGGATCTATGTAATGTAACATGAAATTTGGTATATATAACATGTATGTAATTTGGCATGTAAAATAAAATTATGAGTTTTGGAACCTATGTAAATTAAATCAAAAGATTGGGCTTATGTTAATTAGGCAAGTGTAGACTTGGAAATTTGAGCATGAAAGCGATTGTAAACTTTATAATTGGCATAAACATGTATTATGAACTTGGGCAACTGACATGTATTGAAATAAAAAGATTATAGTTTGGGATAACTACATCATGAATCATCGGATTTGGGTTTATTGGGTATGGAACTTGATACATGTAATTTTGGCTAGATCTTGACATATGAAAAAAAAGCATGAAACTTTGTATATATGTAAACTGACTAGAATTGGGTACATATATTAGTTGGTATGTAATAGCCTTAAAAGAGGGATAAATATAAATTGAGATAAGTTGCCTTTAATGGCCTAAGACAAATTGTGGTAAAATTGGTATGATTTTGCATACCATTAATTGATGGACATAATTGAGTCAATTATGGACATCGTTAAATTAGGAATTAATTGATAATTTGAATAGGGGAAATAAATTCAAATTGGGGTAAAAGATTATAAGTGATAATCAATGCTTAGGACACGAGGTTGGACTCGTTTGTGACGTAAACCTGCCCGGAACCGCCCGGCGAATCCAGTAGTCACAAATGTCAGCCCAATGTGAGAGGTCCTAGGCCCAAATTAAAAGCATAACAGTTGTAAAGACACGAGGTTAGACTCTTTTATGGTGTAAGACTGCCCGGACCCGCCCGGCAAATCCAGCTGCCATAAATGTCAGTCTAATTTGAGAGGTCTTTATAAGGTTACGGCCTTAATGAATTAAGAAATACTTAACCAGATAAACATGTGGTGGGACATGGGGGTTAAGTGGGTGACATGTGGGTGACATGTGAAAATACGAATAGTAATACTTAACCAACGTAACTTGGTAGTTAGACCAGTGGGTAGGGTTAAGTAAATAAGAACACTTAACCAATATGATATAAATGGGTGGGTTAAGTAATATGATTAGGTTAATCTGGACACTTAACCAATTTAATATGTTGACTACGGGAGCGGGTAAGGTTAAGCAAATGTTTAACCAATATAACATGATTAGACTGGACTAGAGAGTGAGGTTAAGTTAATGAGAACACTTAACTAATACAATGGGTTAATTGGACAAGTGGTTGGGTTAAGTAGTAACACTTAACCAACATAACATGACAAGCGGGTGGGTTAAGTTAACTTGAATAAGTTGATAACACTAAACCATTATAATATGACTAGTGGATGGGGTTAAGTTAACATGCACTTAACCAATCTGATGTGATGCGTGGTTGGGTTAAGTAACACATGGGGTTAAGTTAACAAGAAAATTCTTAACCAATGTAACCAGATAGACGAACGGGGTTAAGTTAATAAACCACACTTAACCAATCAAACATAATAAGTGAGAAAGGTTAAGTCAACTAAGGTAAACACTTAACCATGGTAACATAACAAGTAGAAGGGTTAAGTACATATCGGGTTGGTGGGTAATATTAGTAAATATAGGCCCACATACACTTAACCATTGAATACACATGCTTGAATCAGTAGCGGGGTTAAGTACACATCAGGGCTGGTGGGTAATATCATAGAATATAGGCCCACAGACTTAACCAGTAGAAAAACCTAGTAACGGGGACCCATTTCAGCAGTAACCCACATTAGTTATCAACGGAACCCTGAGCTAGGCAGGGTGGGGCACGATTACTGGGCTGATTATAAGAGGTCAAATTAGCGGCGGTTGTTGCAGTAGTGCAGGTTCTGACGGAGTGCGGGCGTGCACACACTTCGGCGCAGAAAATTTAGCCACTAGGCATCAGTAGGTATAAAGCTGTGCATCTTGATTGCGTCAGGGTTGCCACCATGGGACTTGATATACCCCATGGTGGGACCAGCACAGGTATCTACAAGTAGGGGGCCGCGTGACACAAACGAGAACTAGGTCAAGTAGGGAGCCGATCGATAAGGTAGTAAGGGTGCATCGAATATATACATGGCTATTGGGGTGATCGAGGTGGAATCCTCAAAATCGATGTACACCTGAAGGCTACCATAATTACGGGGATTGGGATCACGTTGTAATTATTATATAACACGGGCTACTAGTTGGGACACTAGTAGGGGGTACGGATCCTTGTTACACAGGACACTAGTTGGGATACTAGTAGGAGTACAGATCATTCCATGTAAGACACTTATGCGGATGCTAGTTAGGTGGTGCAGAGAAAATAGATATCGTTTTAATGGTAAAGCTTAGAAACCTTGCGATGTTATTCTTGATAGAAACCATGCGGTGGGATACTTGATAGGAATTATGGGATGTTATACTTGTTTCATCGTGCCCGAAGTTTATCTTGTTACCTTAGTTTATCTTGTTATCATAGTTTATCTTGTTATCTTAGTTTATCTTGCCTACCTTGTCAGCATGCTTATGTTTACTTTCAGTTTACTCATGCCATATTATCTTTACCTATTTTTATGCTGAAAGTCACTAGGACTTACTCAGTCTTTATGACTGACCCGTTTTGTTTCGCCTCTTTCTCTTCCGTTTCCTCGCCCCTAGGTTCGCAGGGTGGGAATACAGCTTAGCTCGGACCTTATCAAGCTACAAGGCTCTTTCATGCAAGGCTTGGATTTTTATTGGCTATGGCTTGCTTTGCTTTATTGGGGAATACTGCAGTTTGTTTTTATGCTTCTTTGTTTTTAAGCAAGACAGATATTTTAACTATGTAATTGGGTATTGGAAGTTGATGGGCTTTTCTTGTAAACACTTATATTTAATAAATGATTTGAAATACTTCCACTTTACTTTCCGCTGTTTTATATATGTCTATCTTGTAATATTTCTGTTCCAGTACCCATAATGCTCCATTGAAGTTAAGGCATTCCCTTTGTGAGTGACCTTAACGGATGTGGGGTGTACATTTGGTATAAGAGCAGAAGGTTACCAGACTGGGCAAAAGTTTTCAAAAACCTTCTGAAATTATTTTCAAAACATTTACAAAGAAGCAAATTTTCTAGAAAATTTTGTTTTAATTAAAAGGCATATTCCCTAAAGCCATATGCACTATCGTTTGATTATCTCTTGAAATCTCTTCTCTATCTTTTCACCATAGTTTCGTAGGCATCCGACACATGTCGGAGGGCAAAGGAGTACCCAACCTCCGTCTATAGCCATGGTAGTTCCATCTACGTCTAATCTTATTTCAAGTTGGGTAGAGTTGCTGTGCGTTGGAGGTAGCTTCGAAAGACTTGTCAACAAACTATACAAGGACAGTAAGAACAAGGATCTAGTTGTTATAGCTTAATCCGCGAAGGAGGAAAAAGGTGAAAGGAAAGGGGCCAAAATGAAAGAATAGTAAAACCCACGACAAGAGAGAGTATCTTTAGTAAGAAGGGACATGCAGTTAAGTATTACAGGACAAGGGAAAGGGACAAGATCGTCGAGAGGGCAATTCAATGCTCTCACTACTAGCGTACCTAAGAGAGTGGTAACGTTTCTGTTAAAAGTTTAGCTTTTCCTTTCTATCATCCCACTAGAACTTTGTTTTTGTACATCGCATCCTTTTAATTCTGCTTCGAAAGTTGAGTCTCTGCAACTTAGTACTAGCATAGTAGAGGATCCCATTTTTGTCTCAAGTCCTGTTGGGGAAATCGGCTCATTTATTCATGACTTGTTTGGATTTGAGAATGTATATGCTAAGTGTTGAGTCTAGAAGTAATGTATATGTTTTGGGCAATGGGTTGATTCTGGCAATGGAGTGGTTATCCAGTAAGGGTGACCTTCTCGGTTTTGAAAAAATGGGGTAGTTAGACTCTTGACTTGCCTCGGTAATACCCTCGAAGTCGCATGTAACCTTTAGGGTTCTATCATGATTTGTTCCCTATAATCTATTGACACATTTATTGGTAATTCGTAATCCGCTCAAGTAATGTTCGCCACTAAGGCGGATGGGTCATTTCGCTTATGTATGGGTTGTAGAGAATCACCTTAGTAAGTACATTTGGCAACATGGTTGGCATTTATTTCCAAGAGATAGTTCTTCTGAGTGGAATACCTGATAGTAAGTGGACGAGATCCAAGATTCACTAGTGAATTTTGGAGAGCTTGCATGAAACCATGAGTACGCAGTTATGTTTGAGTCGAGTATACTAGGAGGAGAATAAGTGAAAGTGGAACGAGAGGCAAAAGTGAAATGGATTCCAACCCATATTTTGGAAGCAAGAATTAAGAAGCTATGAAATTGTGTAATTAAAGACGGTCAAAGCACAATAGAGTTAAGCTCAAGGAAATGCGACTTAGAAGATTGAAGACTAGATTCGCGCATCATATCTCTTTTTAAGAGTATATCCTTGATCCATATTTTCCTGTAGAGCTTACTCACATGCTATCTTTTGTGTATATCCTCTCGGTCCTATTCTCAATCCTATTTCTATTGTGAACCTCATAGGGAGTATGACTCGTCTGTTAGTAATATATGTTGGGGCATGAGGATGTCCGTCGGGTGGACTAAATTTTTTTTTGGGTGTTATAGGATACGGGTTGGTTTTAGGAAGGGATTTTCTTGTGACCTAAAAAGAAGTCCATCATGCTTAGTTTCCTAGAAACATATATATTGGTTGGGTTGAGTAATTCTTTGGGTGTCAGTCTGATGTTGATTTCGGTCTTCGGGGCTGATGCTTAGAGAGTTCTTCTCCTAATCAATATATATGTGGCATAGATTTCCAGTTTTGACATTGCCTAATGGGCACAAAGTTCTTACTTGCTTCTATCATTCGACTATACCTTTAGATAGGAAAAATTGGGTGTAAACATGTGTTTGAGACATGTTATGATTGATGGTTGCAAGTGGCTGCAAGTGGTTGCTCGTGGATGCATTTACACACATTAGGCACTAGATCGGCTCAATCACCTTTCATATTGCATATGCATGAGTGTTTACACTTGTTTATGGACGGAATTGAATGTGTTATCATGTGGATGTTGCATATGGATGGATGTTTGTGCACACATATAGTGTTTACGTGACTAGGATTATTTGCATACATGTGGATTCATGGCACTTAACATATTTTGCATTAGAAAGATCAATCAGGCCTGATCATTTGCATTAGACGAGGAACATATACACACACTTCTTGCATATGTTCATACAGCATTAGAAATCTCCTAAGGAAAATGAATGCCTGTGATTGATGACTGAGTAGATGGATGATGGATTGTAGGACACATTCTTCTTAACTTGAAGATTTCGGGGACGAAATCCTTTAAGGAGGGGAGAATGTAACACCCCGTATTTCTAATATAATTAAAAATGAAATAAAATATATGAAAATATTCTTATGATAGGTAAATAATGGTGATGCATAAGGAGAATTATTTAATACATGGAAGAGAAGAAAAATTAGTTCGATAACGGCGTATGTAACAGAAAAGATAGAAAAATAAGGATAACTAATTCAAGAATCAGGAATTAGGTAAAATGGACATCACCATTGCGTTCCTCTCGGAAAAATACACGAAATAGAGTCCGAGTTTTCAAAAGTCGGAGTCCGTATGACCAAGATATGGCCAAAACAAGATTTCTGCAGACTACCCGTGTAGACTGTAGTGTCGACACCCAAGTCGACCTGCCCCCCCCCCTTGTGTCGACTCCCCCCCTGTACAGGTCGACCTGGTCGGGCTGGGGTGGCCCAGAACCCATTTTTGAGGCCCGGGACGAGTATTGATGGTCCTGATGGGTTTTAGGGTTAATCCGATGGCTGAAATGAATTGCTACACCTATAAAATAACACCTAGACCTAACCTAATTCATAACAAATCATTCTTACACCTAAATGCTGCTGGAATCTCTCTTGAGCCATGGCCGCCGTCTCCAAATTAAAGCTTAAGCGTTCAAACTCAAATCAAATCAAAGATCAATGCTTCTACAACAAATTCAAGGGGATAGATCAATGACACTGCAACTTCCTAAGACAAATTCACTCCCTAATTCATTAGCCGTTCTCTATAAGTGCTAGTTATTTTCAGATATAAACATTTAATTTTAATATGGACATGAAATGAAATGGAATTGAATCTAAGTATGTTTATCGATTCAGATCTATTCCAGTTGCTTTTTGAATCTCTAGTTTTGAGACTTGTCTACCTTTATTCTCATGACAAATTTGTGATTTATTCAGCATTTTTCTTGGTTCGTAATGATGTTATCATCAAGTTCTAATCTTTATGCCTATCATGATGTTGTTTTTCTCTCTGATCTATTTATTATGCAAATTTCTATCTTCCCCTATTTATTTTCTTTTGATGAACCTTGGTCAACTTCGGACCTTGGCCTAAAATCGCGATTCGCATACGAGATGTATACGGGGGAATAATGGGATTATTGCCTATAAGAATATGATTAATAATTGGCAACATGAAATTGGATGTTATCGTTTTATTTGCAAGTTTGGGGTAGATCTGTAAATTTTGGTATAATCCTGTTATGATAAAATCTGCATAAATATTCTATACATGGAATTCGACACCAATTGGATCTATGTAATGTAACATGAAATTTGATATATATAACATGTATGTAATTTGGCACTTAAAATAAAATTATGAGTTTTGGAGCCTATGTAAATTAAATCAAAAGATTGGGCTTAAGTTAATTAGGCATGTGTAGACTTGGAAATTTGAGCATGAAAGCGATTGTAAACTTTATAATAGGCATAAACATGTATTATGAACTTAGGCAACTGGCATGTATTGAAATAAAAAGATTATAGTTTGGGATAACTACATCATGAATCATCGGATTTGGGTTTATTGGGTATGGAACTTGATACATGTAATTTTGGCTAGATCTTGACATATGAAAAAAAAGCATGAAACTTGGTATATATGTAAACTGACTAGAATTGGGTACATATATTAGTTGGTATGTAATAGCCTTAAAACAGGGATAAATATAAATTGAGATAAGTTGCCTTTAATGGCCTAGGATAAATTATGGTAAAATTGGTATGATTTTGCATTAATAGATGGACATAATTGAGTCAATTATGGACATCGTTAAATTAGGAATTAATTGATAATTTGAATAGGGGAAATAAACTCAAATTGGGGTAAAAGATTATAATTGATAATCAATGCTTAGGACACGAGGTTGGACTCGTTTGTGACGTAAACCTGCCCGGAGCCCCCGGCGAATCCAGTAGTCACAAATGTCAGCCCAATGTGAGAGGTCCTAGGCCCAAATTAAAAGCATAACTGTTGTAAAGACACGAGGTTAGACTCTTTTATGGTGTAAGACTGCCCGGACCCGCCCGACAAATCCAGCTGCCATAAATGTCAGTCTAATATGAGAGGTCTTTATAAGGTTACGGCCTTAATGAATTAAGAAATACTTAACCAGATAAACATGTGGTGGGACATGGGGGTTAAGTGGGTGACATGTGGAAATACGAATAGTAATACCTAACCAACGTAACTTGGTAATTAGACCAGTGGGTAGGGTTAAGTAAATAAGAACACTTAACCAATATGATATAAATGGGTGGGTTAAGTAATATGATTAGGTTAATCTGGACACTTAACAAATTTAATATGTTGACTACGGGAGTGGGTAAGGTTAAGCAAATGTTTAACCATTATATCATGATTAAACTGGACTAGAGAGTGAGGTTAAGTTAATGAGAACACTTAACTAATACAATGGGTTAATTAGACAAGTGGTTGCGGTTAAGTAGTAACACTTAACCAACATAACAGGACAAGTGGGTGGGTTAAGTTAACTTGAATAAGTTGATAACACTTAACCATTATAATATGACTAGTGGATGGGGTTAAGTTAACATACACTTAACCAATCTGATGTGATGCGTGGTAGGGTTAAGTAACACATGGGGTTAAGTTAACAAGAAAATTCTTAACCAATGTAACCAGATAGATGAACGGGGTTAAGTTAATAAACCACACTTAACCAATCAAACATAATAAGCGAGAAAGGTTAAGTCAACTAAGGTAAACACTTAACCATGGTAACATAACGAGTAGAAGGGTTAAGTACATATCGGGTTGGTGGGTAATATTAGTAAATATAGGCCCACATACACTTAACCATTGAATACACATGCTTGAATCAGTAGCGGGGTTAAGTACACATCAGGGCTGGTGGGTAATATCAGAGAATATAGGCCCACAGACTTAACCATTAGAAAAACCTAGTAACGGGGACCCATTTCAACAGTAACCCACATTAGGTATCAACGGAACCCTGAGCTAGGCAGGGTGGGGCACGATTACTGGGCTGATTATAAGAGGTCAAATTAGCGGCGGTTGGTGCAGCAGTGTAGGTTCTAACGGAGTGCGGGCGTGCACACACTTCGGCGCAGAAAATTTAGCTACTAGGCATCAGTAGGTATAAAGCTGTGCATCTTGATTGCGTCAGGGTTGCCACCATGGGACTTGATACACCCCATGGTGGGACCAGCACAGGTATCTACAAGTAGGGGCCGCGTGACACAAACGAGAACTAGGTCAAGTAGGGAGCCGATCGATAAGGTAGTAAGGGTACATCGAATATATACATGGCCATTGGGGTGATCGAGGTGGAATCCTCAAAATCGATGTACACCTGAAGGCTACCATAATTGCGGGGATTGGGATCACGTTATTATTATTATATAACACGGGCTACTAGTTGGGACACTAGTAGGGGGTACGGATCCTTGTTACACAGGACACTAGTTGGGATACTAGTAGGAGTACAGATCATTCCATGTAAGACACTTATGAGGATGCTAGTTAGGTGGTGCAGAGAAAATAGATATCGTTTTAATGGTAAAGCTTAGAAACCTTGCGATGTTATTCTTGATAGAAACCATGCGGTGGGATACTTGATAGGAATTATGGGATGTTATACTTGTTTCATCGTGCCCGAAGTTTATCTTGTTACCTTAGTTTATCTTGTTATCATAGTTTATCTTGTTATCTTAGTTTATCTTGCCTACCTTGTCAGCATGCTTATGTTTACTTTCAGTTTACTCATGCCATATTATCTTTACCTATTTTTATGCTAAAAGTCACTAGGACTTACTCAGTCTTTATGGCTGACCCGTTTTGTTTCGGTTCTTTCTCTTCCGTCCCCCCCCCCCCAGGTTCGCAGGGTGGGAATACAACTTAGCTCGGACCTTATCAAGCTCCAAGGCTCTTTCATGCAAGGCTTGGATTTTTCTTGGCTATGGCTTGCGTTGCTTTGTTGGGGAATACTGCAGTTTGTTTTTATGCTTCTTTGTTTTTGAGCAAGACAGATATTTTAACTATGTAATCTGGTATTGGAAGTTGATGGGCTTTTCTTGTAAACACTTATATTTAATAAATGATTTGAAATACTTCCACTTTACTTTTCGCTGTTTTATATATGTCTGTCTTGTAATATTTCCGTTCCAGTACCCATAATGCTCCATTGAAGTTAAGGCATTCCCTTTGTGAGTGACCTTAACGGATGTGGGGTGTTACACGTGGGGTGTTACACGTGGTATAAGAGCTGAAGGTTACCAGAACAGATAAGATTTTTTGAAAAACTATTTTTCAAAAGAATTTTTA
This sequence comes from Allium sativum, assembly GCA_030737875.1. Classification (NCBI taxonomy): domain Eukaryota; kingdom Viridiplantae; phylum Streptophyta; class Magnoliopsida; order Asparagales; family Amaryllidaceae; genus Allium; species Allium sativum. The sequence goes on along the minus strand of CM060923.1, from coordinate 319,636,328 downwards.
TAAAGAATACTTTCAAAAATATGTTTATAGAAGAGTATTTTTGAAAGAAAGGTTTATTTTAAGAACATAATCCCCAAAAGCCATATATCCTTCCTTCGATTCTCCGTTTTGAATCTCTTCCTCTTTCTCTTTTTGAGTTCCCCCTCCCCTCCGCGTATAGATGTTTTTTCTAAGATAAATAAGGACTTCCGTACGAAGGACGGAAAACCACTTCAAGGGACTTAGACGTTTGTCGGGCTAGAAGTTAGTCCAAGGAAGTGGAGGGCTTGTTGGTACCTTTAAGATAAACGATGGGAGGAAGGTTCAAATAGCTGTTTGGTTAACAAAGGACGAAACCTCATCTTGGTGGGAGGTCATGAATGGAGAATATGAAGAAGAAGGGTAGTTGTTTTTAGTGAAATAGGACACCTTAGGACTATCCAAAAAGGCTAGGACAAAGTACAGGATCTTCTGGAGGGTAGTTGTATTCCCTCACGGCTGGTATACCTGATGGGGGTAGGACTGTCTAGGTTGAAATTTGGTTTTCTTTATCATCCTGTTTGAACTTTGTTTGATTCTGGCGCTTCATACTCGTTAGTATCTGCTTTGTTAGTTGAAACACTGCACCTAAATACTAGTCTAGTTAAGGATCCCATCCTAGTCTCAAATCCTGTTGGTGGTTCGTCTCATCCTTCAACGGTTTGTCGGGATTTGAGAGTGCCTATCTTGGGCGTTGGATTTCAATGCAACGCCTTCGTCCTTGGTTTCACGGGCTATAGTTTAATTCCAGGGGTGGATTGGCTAGCCAGGCAGGGTGCCATCCTAGATTGTGAAATGAGGGTAGTTAGACTATTGATTCATTATGGAAAGACCCTCATATTTCTTGTGACCTTAGGGGTTCAGTGATGCTTAGCTGCTTAGAATCTACTGACACATCCAACGATGATTGGGAGTTTGTTTGTGTGGTCCGTAAGTATGGAGACGTCTTTGATAAAGTGCAGGGTTTACCCAGAAGCGTGAAATAAGTTTTCGTACGTGCTTAATAGATTAAGCAAAGCCAGTTATGTGATCAGCGGTAGTTTTGGAGCAAGACTGGCAAGGATAGCCAGAGTCGATCAGGTGCTCAATTGGTTGGTCGTCTTACTAGTATCATCTCACGTAGGTCGTCTGAATTCGATGGAGGTATCCCTTAGGTGTTGGTCTGATATTAGTTTAGGCCTTTGTGGCTTGCACTTGGGGATGTCGAGTTCGAATAGGATGGTCTGTGTGAGAGATGGATAGTTGTGATGATTTTGCAGGGGATAATATCCTGGTTTTCTCTAGAAGCAGAGAAGAGCATGCCCTACATCTTAGGGAAAGCTTAGGGACCCTACAAGCACACCAGCTTAAAGCTAAGTTCTCCAAAATACCATTTTTGGAGGAAAGAAGTGAGTATTTTAGGGCATGTGGTCTCTAGGGAAGGGTGACATGTTATGGTGGAAGACAGTCGAAAGTCCATCCGAGAAATTACCCTACAGATGACCTAGAGTTGGTCGCTATTGTATTTGCGCTTAAGTCTTGGCGTCATTATCTTCTTGGCGAGAATTCGAATTATTCACTGACCACAAATCGCTAAAATACTTATTCTCTCAGAAGGACTTGAACTTAAGGCAGCAAAGGTGGATGGAATTCTTAGCATCCTACGATTTCGAGATAGCATATACCCCTGGCAAGGGTAACGTGGTGGCAGACGCCTTAAGTAGAAAAATGTTGTCCTTGAGTCCGTTGTTTGTTGAGCGGCGAAGCTTAGAGTTCATCTCTATGTTTGACTTTAAACCTTCCATTGACTTTGTAACTGGTTTGCTAGAATCCTTGGAGGTCAGACCTACGCTTTTGGGACAGATTGGTGAGGCACAGCGAGATGACCCACAGTTGGTTGAGTTAGTAGAGAAGCTCAAAGGAGGGGAGTCATCAAGCCATCTCCATAGGTATACCCTAGATGATAAGGGTTGGTTACGTAGGGACGGTAGGTTTTGTGTACCAGAAGACGAGGACCTAAGGAAGACCATTCTTGATGATGCACATCGTTCGAAGATGACATCCATCTCGGCGGGGACAAGATGTACATGGACATGAGACGAGTTTACTTTTGGGCCGGCATGAAGAAGGACGTGGCAGAGTTTGTCGCTAGATGCTTGGGGTGCCAACAAGTAAAAGCAGAGCAAAAGAAGCCCGGTGGATTACTACACCCATTGGAGGTCCCACAATGGACGTGGGAAAGCGTCTCGATGGATTTTGTTGACGGATTACCGAGATCGAGGAAGGGTAACACGGGGATTTGGGTCGTGGTAGACAGACTTACTAAGAGCGCTCATTTCATTCCCGTGAAGAGTAAGAGGACTGCTCCATGGTTAGCCTCCGTATACATTCGAGAAATAGTTCGTTTGCATGGTGTTCCTTCTAGCATAGTGAGCGACCGCGATCCTAACTTTACTAGCGAATTTTGGAAGAGCTTGCAACAGGCGGTAGGGACTCAGTTATGTTTGAGCACCGCATATCATCCTCAGATGGATGGCCAGACGGAGAGGGTGAATCGTATTCTAGAGAACCTATTAAGGTTGTGTGTCTTAGATTTCGGAGGTACATGGGAGGAACATCTTCCATTGGTGGAGTTCGCATATAATAACAGCTTTTAGTCTAGCATTGGCATGGCACCGTTCGAGGCTCTATATGGACGGCCGTGTCGTTCACCTACATGTTGGTGGGAGTCTACAGATAAGATCTTACTTGGGCCCGATATGATTAGAGAGACTTTGGAAAAGATCGATTTGATTTGAAGGAGGATGAAGACGGCGCAAGATAGGCAGAAATCTTATGCGGACAAGAGGAGGACAGATCTTGAATTTGATACTGGGGACATGGTCTTTGTCAAGGTCTCCATTACGGAACGTCGTTCGCTTTGGGTCCGTTGGGAAGTTAGCACCAAGGTTCGTAGGGCCGTTTCCTATTAAGGAGAGGATTGGGTAGATGGCGTATAGAGTGGAGTTGCCCGAGAGACTTAGTGGCATACACGATGTATTCCATGTGTCACATTTGAGGAAGTGCTTGCACGAGACCGCGGAAGTGGTAGAGCCGAGCTTGCTTAAAGAGGTGGAGATAGAGCATGATGCGACGATTCAGCGAGCTCCTACGTGCATTCTTGGGTCGGAGGTTAAGAAGTTGAGGAATCGAGAGGTCAAGCTAGTCAAAGTGCAATGGGGAGATGATGAAAGCAATGCTACTTGGGAGAAGGAAGAGAAGATGCGTTCATTATACCCTTTTCTTTTTGAGGGTATGTCTTTTAGTTTCTCCTTTATCGCTTACCTTATACTTATCTTATCTTTAGTATGTCCTCTCGTTAGTGTTGGATCTAGATTAACCCTAGAGGGGGGGGGGGGTGAATAGGGTTTATCATAGTTTTTTTTAACTAAAATAAAAAACTGATAGGATATTAAAATAATAAACAGATCACAGAAAACAGCAGAAACTGAAATGCAGAAAATAAATCACACACAGATATACCCAGCTTCGGCAAAACCCTGCCTACTGCTGCATTTCTAAGGTTTCTACTAGGTGATAGAACAGTTCCCGCATACAAGACCATGTACACTCGCAAACCCCTGCTCCTATTCTAACCCTACGCTCAAAACCGTAGACTGATCAAATCCCCTAGATCAGATTTTTCGAATTACAAACCCTGTAACTCGTAACTCAGATTTTACAGACTCTGAAACTGACAGTCAACACCTTGACTGAATCCTCCTAGATTTTACAGACCTGGAACTGTTCGTTTGTTTTTACAGATAAACAACACAAATTGAAAAACAAAAACAAAACAAGAATAAACCAAAGAAAACCCTAGGAGTTAACTTTAAAAAGGTCATCCCCTTTTAATTTAAAAACAATATGCCCTTTTGTTTAAAACTTAGGCCGGCCCATTTTCTTTTCTTGCTTCATTCTTCTGCCCGATTCCTCTTTTGTTCTGGGAAACAAAAATGGCGGCTAGGGTTTTCTGAAACTTCCCCAAATCGTGATGCAGTTGTTTGATTGTTGAAATTTGGCTCTGGAATTAAACTCTGGTGCTTCAATTAGGTGCTCCTTCGTTGTTCGATTTGGTCCCTCTGTCTAGCGATCGAAAACTGTGAGTAAAAATTGATTTTGAATCTTTGTTGCTCTCGAATTTTTTTTTTGTATTTTTCGATTCTCTGCCTGTGATGAATTTGGTGTATAATATAGGATAGAATCAAAAACCCTAAACTCTGATTTCACCATAAATGGCTTGACTGATTTGCGGTTTCCCCTTTTGCAATTCTGGGCTTTACTGTCTTGCGTGAATGTTGAATTGATAAAATTTCTGAGAATTGATTTGTGAGAATATGATTCCTATTTTGACTACTGCCAGCAGTGCAAAATAATAATTCCATTTTGATCGAAATGAAATGTCTTTGTTTGATTTCCTGACTTTAGAAAACAGCATGAGCATTTCAGGAAACATTTTAAAACTTTGCTCAATATATTTTGTGTGATTGAATCTTGACTTTGGAAGTGTGATGCCAAAACTGGAAACAATTGATTGTTTTCCAAATCATTTGCTCGTGAGTTAATTTCCTGAACCAGTGGTTATCTTTTTGGTCATGCACTGATTTCCTACTTGCCAAATAAAATACTTTGTTTCTGGAAACTGTTTTGCAGTTTGTTTTATTTCTGAAAGCAATTTGGTTTCTGAGCCTTTCCAAATTTCACCATCCATATAATTGCTGGAAATTTATTTTATGCCAAAAACTGATTTGCAGATTTCTTGATTTATTGTTTGAAATCCTTGATCTCTGATTTTTTTTCTTTTCAAATGGACTTGTGTGTTAACGCTTGATCATATTTGTGCACATATATATGAGTCCATTTTCACCACGTTACACTGTCTTGAACAAGTATGAATGATGTACCATTACTGTGTTGTTTTGACACCTTGTTGTGCTTCATGTAAGATTTCCTCGACACTCGATCACTTTGCTTTTCACTATTGATATTGGCTTGTCCATGTTAGCTTGATCACCATTGTGTTCTTGTCTCATGCTAACTTGAGTTGTGCATATGCTGTACCATTCCTGAAAAGCTTTTGCATACATATACTTTGTTGCCTATATATATATATATATATATATATATGTATGTATGTATGTATTTTGTAACTCATACATGCACTTGAATTTCACTTAGCTCGACCAGACCATAGTGTTGCACTGCTTGACATTAACATTCTTCATTGAACCCTGATTTGCTTAACTAGAACACAGTACACCTGCTCCACCATGCTGTGTACTTGTACAGATTTTGTTTGTGCATGCTGACTTGTCCTTGTCACTTGAATTCTTGGTCCACCACCACTTGTTGCCTGCTCTGACTTGCTCTCTGAACCATGTCTTGATCATGTGTACATTTGAACACTTTTGCACTGAAATTTCTTTTGTCTATGTTATTGCTTGGCCTTGCTTTCTTGGCTATGTCGAGCTGTCTTAATGGCTTGAGTATTCTTGAACCTTTGCTGCTTTGTTTACTTGTAGTAGCTGCTACCATTTATTTTGTTGTTGTCCTCCTACATGCTTTCATATGCTGATCTGTACCCATATGTATGTTTGCAAATCATGCTGTTAAGTTTTCTTGCATACTTGAGCTCGACCACGCAACTGTACTGACTTGTAACATGTATATAAAAATTTGACCACTTTGGCATTGGACTTGTTTTGTGTTTCCATACTTGATGCCTCTTGCTATGTTGCACCTGATTCACTTATATATGTTGCCATACACCATTTTTGCTTGACAATTCTTGTTGAGCTCGACACTTTGCTGATTTATTTCTGACATTGCTGTGTGACCATCCATGAACATGTTGACTAGTTTGGGCTGGGTTGACTTTGTTGTTTGACCCTTGAACTTTTTATGATATGTTGAGTTGATTTCACTTTGGCTTTATTATTTGTTGACATGTGCACTGAGTCGAGATGGTCCACGTGGCTACTCCTCAGTTGCACGCTGATTGGCGTGGCAGTGCACACGTGTATAAATATACACGTGTGTGTATGCAGCCATCAGACAATATTTTCAGTCCCTGTTCATATACAAAACTAGCTAGACACAGTTCAGATCAAGTCATGAAAAAGGATGAGAAACACACCAGAAAACTGAGGCAAATAATTTTTTTTTCAAATAAATAAAAAAAAATATTTGCATGTGTACAGTTTTTATTTCTATTGCAATGTACTGTGTGTGTGTTTCTGTGTATGACAGGTGTAGATGACTGGTCTGACAGAGAAAGCTGTGAAGACTGAAGACAAGAAAAAACAATAGAAGACAGGAACACATAGTGTTAGTGTATATATGTAAATATGAGTGTTGAGACTGAATGTATGTATAAAAAGAGTGACTGACTTAATCTGTAATGAGGAGCTATATATATGAAATCTGATATGGCATGAAGTGTAATACAGAGATGAATAAATAGTGGAGTATAAAATTTGTACTGTTTGATATTGAAATAAAATATTCTATTCAAATAAAATACTGTGAATATTTAAATTTCTGTACAGTTGTATTTTATTTAAATATAAATATTATATTCCGGTCTGTGATGTACAATAATAGTACAATATCAAACACATTAAAATAATATTTATTTGGTTGTTATCATCAAACAAAAAATCATATAATTGTGTATACAACACCGTTATATACAACAATCTCCCCCTTTTGATGATGACAAACAAATAAAAGATTTTGTATACAATAGATGTGTTTGACAATGAATATAGAACTCCCCCTATTTATTAGCTCCCCCTACAACAGACAACCCCCCCTATAACTGTGAATGAGTGAAAAGAATGAAAATTGTATGTATTTTCAAAATTAAAAATATTTATAAAATATTCACTCATAAATCAAAATCTCAACCCATTCTCCCCTTTTTGTTATCATCAAAAGAATTTAGAAAATAAAATATAGATGAAAAATGACTAACAAATACAATATCAGCTTAAGAGGAAGAACGATCATCATAAATCTCAATCAGTCAAACAAAAATCATAATATTCTAAGAACAGGTGGCATATTTCACATTGTAGAAAATGACGGATTTACGATGAATTTTATATAAAATGGGGAGAGTAAAAAAATATTCCAATTATTTAAAAAAAATAAAGTTCAAAAACAGAGATGGAATTTGGACTATAATTAATAATTCAATTTAAGTGACAAGATCGAATAATTTCAAATCCCAATATCTATCAATCAACAAATCATAATACGTTATAAAATTTCAACACATTTCACAGATTAGAAAGTGGATTGATAGGCTGATTATTATACACCAAGGAGAATTTCATATTAATTTCAATTTATAGCATTTTATTTTATTTTATTTAAGAGCACACTGACCACGCATAACCAGAGCTTGGATTTTTAAATGAAGTCAGTTGCAGCTCAAATTTTAAGTTGTCTCTTAACCATTCATGACCAGAGCTTGGATTTTTAAATGAGGTTAGAGACACACTTATATATTAATTATATTTTCATCATTTTCAGCTTTTAAAAAGGAAAAACTACTCGGTATAAAACCAATATATGGATGATAGAAAATGTGGTAGGTACGGATATGGACTGTGAAATAAATTTCTATATTAATTATATTATGAAATATGACCAACTGTACCGGGATTATTGCAAATTTTCAATTATCACTAATTCTGAATAATAATATAACCACAACTCCATCACAAATATTTTCACTGTTTATTTAAAAACAATTTTATAAAAAATTAAACTCTCCACATTAATATAAAACATAATGGATGTCAGAAAGATGATAGATAAAGAAGATGGTCGTGAAATTATTGCCAATTCAAAGATATTATAATAAATGTTCAACCATCATGAAAATCTACATAAAAATCTCCTCTTGTTATGAAATATACTGCAGTCACAATTCATCACAATTTCAAAATCTAATAATGATTTTGATGAATTATAAATACAGATTTCAATTTCTGAATGAATAATCAATAAATAATTTTAAAATTGAAAAACAATTACAAGAGAAATATGCTGATCTATACACGACAAGAGGGAAACAAAAAAAAATATATACAGCAAAAAAAATATGCAGCACTTCTAAACTGATACCACATGGTGTCTCTACAAAGTAAAAATTCAGAACAGATGGATGAAATAAATATAAGCACTTCTGATACCACTTGTTATCTCGCTCTTGAGAATTTTAAACACACCCCGGTGGCTAACATTGGTACCTCAGTCAACAGAAAAGACTTAATTTCAAAGCAAGCAACTCAAGCACACAAATTTCATTTATCAGAGCACGATAAGCCTTTGATACCAAATCAAGCAGTCCTCAAAAAAATATTTACAAATCAATTTCTTACAATCAGAGCAGCATGATTCCAAAACAAACATTTTTCAAAAACAGTATCAGAGCAGCACAGAGAAATCAGTAGACTTGTCAAGATGTTGGTCACATAAGGTGGTTCATGATCCAAGATTTGCAAATATACTCTATTTTAAATCATTTGAAGAAATGTGAAAGTATTAGGATTTAATGAATCAATCACACCAGGTTATATTTCAGATTCAAGATATGTGTGAGATCCAATAAATCAATAATTTCAAATGATTTTAAACAAACATATATTCAGATCAAATAATCATGAAATAACAATGATTTTCAAAGACCATTTTAAAAAAAAAAATTCAAGAATTTCTCAAAACTATTTCCGACAAGCCCAAGAGAAATTTCAGGTCATTTACATCAAATTTGAAAATATTCATGATCGGGATAATTTATTTGAAATCACATGAATCAATGTAAAGTTTTGGGATATAATGAATTAGTCACACGAGATTGACAATTTCAAAAATAAGAGGTGTGTAATATTCATAATATCTAGAATTTCAGATGATTTCAAACAAACATATTTCAATATAATTATCATGAATAAAGATGAATTCCAAGATGTATCACTGATACAAGCCAATCTGAAAATCAATGAAATTATCATAACTGATAAATAACAGAGTGTTGTAATGAGTATAATATTTTGAGCTTTTCTAAAATGAATTAGAATAAACTCAGAACAACAAAGGTGTGTGACATTTCATTAAATATTCAGATCTTCAAAAAATTTAGAATTCAAATTAACAGTGTTCAAGATATGATAAGAATACATCAACACTGTTATGAATTCAGAAATAAAAAAAATCTCAAAAACAATTGCAGATATTTACAAGATTAAATTCAGGATATGGAAATGATTAACACACGATGATTTTATACAAATAAAGAATATTTCAAGAAAGATCATGAATTCTGCAACTGGAAGTTTAAGAAGCACAAAATAAGCAAAGAGATATGGTAGTGACTAATCAAAGAAAAACAAACAGAAGGAAAATAAAATAGAAAGGGGTAGAAGAAAGAGAAATAAACAAAGAAAAAATATATTTACAAGGATGAAGTTAGAAATCATACCTGACATATGATGAGAAATAGAGTTTCTAACTTATCGGACTTGGCTAAGAAACATTGAATGATTCAATGACATGATGCAGTTTGAATCGTTTTCTCTTTTCAGCACAGTTGTTCCTCAGCCACTTCAGGTACCTAGCAGTTGAGTGAATTAAGTGGTCTAACAAAATTTGTAAAACAACTCTGAAATATGTTTACCACTTTTGGTACCCAAACCTGTTTGTATAACAAACAATCAGAATTAACCTTTGTGCCCTTAGGGACCCAAATCTGTTTGAACTTGACGAAGTTTGTTTTATTTCCTTTTTGGATCCAAGATTGTTTAGATGAATTATTATAAAACAAGTTTTCATCACGTTTATGATTCAACAAACCTCCAAGATTATCAAAGTTTGAATTTTCAAGTTGATTCTTTCCAAAGCAGTTTGAAGAACTTTTCAAATTATTTGAATTCAGTTTTTCAAAAACATTATTCTTCCCAAAGCCAAGACCATATTTGTTTTTAGCAGAAGATTGATTTTTCAACAACATATTCAAAGATTTTTCACCATTAGAAAAATTTTCAAAGTTGTTTCAAGTTGTTGAATTTTAAATATAAGATCACCATTTTCTTTTGTTAAATCTGAACAACGGCTTTTAGTGATCTTATTCCTTTCATAATCTGTTTTCAAAACCAAGTTTTCATCTTTAAGAAATTTAATTTTGGCTTGGGATTCCGAGATTTCAAATTCAAATCGTTTTTGTTTTTCAGACTCAAAAATCCTGGACTTTTCAATCTCATTTTCAAGTTCTTTCAAGATCAAATTACTTTTCACCAAATTTTCATTTTCAGCAATTTCAAGTTTGGAATTTATGTCAGTCTTAAAAACTTCAAATTCCTTTTGTAGAAGATTGTTCACATTTGATAACTCAATCTTGTTCTCTTTTAAGATCAGAATTTCATTTTCAAATTTTTGAATATTTTTATTGAGATGAACAAGATTGATTTTCAATTTCAAACAATTTTTACAATCTGAATTTGAAAGGTTTTTAAAATATTCAAGTTGTGATTCCAAATTATCAATTTTGTTGGTCAACTCAGAGTTCTTAGATTTCAAAGACTTGTTTTTAGATTTGAGTTTATCAACAGATTTAGTCAAATCAACACACATATAAACTAAATCTTCATATGAGAAATTTTCTGTTTCAGTATCTGTTGATTCTCCATCATCTGATTCATCTGAATTTTCATTTGTAAATCCTGTTAAGCAGAACTCTGAATCTGAGTTGACTTTATCGGTTTTGAGCTGTGGTTGTCAGATCTTCCATACTTCGTATTGAGAGTATCCCAGATTTCCTGTGCAGATAAACAATGACAGATAAGATTAAACTGTTCAGTATTAAGATAATCAAATATGATTTTCATAGCACGAGTATTGAAATTAATATCTACACTATCAAACCCATTGATAATAACATCCCAACATTTAATATTAACAGATTTTAAATAAAATTCCATTTTGGATTTCCAGTTTAAAAAATCTGTACCATCAAAAATATTTGGAATGTGACTGGACTGACTCTCTATGGACTGACAACTAGGATGACCCATTACTCTAGAGTTAAAGAAATACCTGCTCTGATACCACTTGTTGGATCTAGATTAACCCTAGAGGGGGGGGTGAATAGGGTTTATCACAGTTTTTTTTAACTAAAATAAAAAACTGACAGGATATTAAAATAATAAACAGATCACAGAAAACAGCAGAAACTGAAATGCAGAAAATAAATCACACACAGATATACCCAGCTTTGGCAAAACCCTGCCTACTGCTGCATTTCTAAGGTTTCTACTAGGTGATAGAACAGTTCCCGCATACAAGACCATGTACACTCGCAAAGCCCTGCTCCTATTCTAACCCTACGCTCAAAACCGTAGACTGATCAAATCCCCTAGATCAGATTTTCCGAATTACAAACCCTGTAACTCGTAACTCAGATTTTACAGACTCTGAAACTGACAGTCAACACCTTGACTGAATCCTCCTAGATTTTACAGACCTGGAACTGTTCGTTTGTTTTTACAGATAAACAACACAAATTGAAAAACAAAAACAAAACAAGAATAAACCAAAGAAAACCCTAGGAGTTAACTTTAAAAAGGTCATCCCCTTTTAATTTAAAAACAATATGCCCTTTTGTTTAAAACTTAGGCCGGCCCATTTTCTTTTCTTGCTTCATTCTTCTGCCCGATTCCTCTTTTGTTCTGGGAAACAAAAATGGCGGCTAGGGTTTTCTGAAACTTCCCCAAATCGTGATGCAGTTGTTTGATTGTTGAAATTTGGCTCTGGAATTAAACTCTAGTGCTTCAATTAGGTGCTCCTTCGTTGTTCGATTTGGTCCCTCTGTCTAGCGATCGAAAACTGTGAGTAAAAATTGATTTTGAATCTTTGTTGCTCTCGAATTTTTTTTTTGTATTTTTCGATTCTCTGCCTGTGATGAATTTGGTGTATAATATAGGATAGAATCAAAAACCCTAAACTCTGATTTCACCATAAATGGCTTGACTGATTTGCGGTTTCCCCTTTTGCAATTCTGGGCTTTACTGTCTTGCGTGAATGTTGAATTGATAAAATTTCTGAGAATTGATTTGTGAGAATATGATTCCTATTTTGACTACTGCCAGCAGTGCAAAATAATAATTCCATTTTGATCGAAATGAAAAGTCTTTGTTTGATTTCCTGACTTTAGAAAACAGCATGAGCATTTCAGGAAACATTTAAAAACTTTGCTCAATATATTTTGTGTGATTGAATCTTGACTTTGGATGTGTGATGCCAAAACTGGAAACAATTGATTGTTTTCCAAATCATTTGCTCGTGAGTTAATTTCCTGAACCAGTGGTTATCTTTTTGGTCATGCACTGATTTCCTACTTGCCAAATAAAATACTTTGTTTCCGGAAACTGTTTTGCAATTTGTTTTATTTCTGAAAGCAATTTGGTTTCTGAGCCTTTCCAAATTTCACCATCCATATAATTGCTGGAAATTTATTTTATGCCAAAAATTGATTTGCAGATTTCTTGATTTATTGTTTGAAATCCTTGATCTCTGAATTTTTTTTTTTCAAATGGACTTGTGTGTTAACGCTTGATCATATTTGTGCACATATATATGAGTCCATTTTCACCACGTTACACTGTCTTGAACAAGTATGAATGATGTACCATTACTGTGTTGTTTTGACACCTTGCTGTGCTTCATGTAAGATTTCCTCGACACTCGATCACTTTGCTTTTCACTATTGATATTGGCTTGTCCATGTTAGCTTGATCACCATTGTGTTCTTGTCTCATGCTAACTTGAGTTGTGCATATGCTGTACCATTCCTGAAAAGCTTTTGCATACATATACTTTGTTGCCTATATATATATATATATATATATATATATATATATATATATATATATATATATGTATGTATTTTGTAACTCATACATGCACTTGAATTTCACTTAGCTCGACCAGACCATAGTGTTGCACTGCTTGACATTAACATTCTTCATTGAACCCTTATTTGCTTAACTAGAACACAGTACACCTGCTCCACCATGCTGTGTACTTGTACAGATTTTGTTTGTGCATGTTGACTTGTCCTTGTCACTTGAATTCTTGGTCCACCACCACTTGTTGCCTGCTCTGACTTGCTCTCTGAACCATGTCTTGATCATGTGTACATTTGAACACTTTTGCACTGAAAATTCTTTTGTCTATGTTATTGCTTGGCCTTGCTTTCTTGGCTATGTCGAGCTGTCTTAATGGCTTGAGTATTCTTGAACCTTTGCTGCTTTTTTTACTTGTAGTAGCTGCTACCATTTATTTTGTTGTTGTCCTCCTACATGCTTTCATATGCTGATCTGTACCCATATGTATGTTTGCAAATCATGCTGTTAAGTTTTCTTGCATACTTGAGCTCGACCACACAACTGTACTGACTTGTAACATGTATATAAAAATTTGACCACTTTGGCATTGGACTTGTTTTGTGTTTCCATACTTGATGCCTCTTGCTATGTTGCACCTGATTCACTTATATATGTTGCCATACACCATTTTTGCTTGACAATTCTTGTTGAGCTCGACACTTTGCTGATTTATTTCTGACATTGCTGTGTGACCATCCATGAACATGTTGACTAGTTTGGGCTGGGTTGACTTTGTTGTTTGACCCTTGAACTTTTTATGATATGTTGAGTTGATTTCACTTTGGCTTTATTATTTGTTGACATGTGCACTGAGTCGAGATGGTCCACGTGGCTACTCCTCAGTTGCACGCTGATTGGCGTGGCAGTGCACACGTGTATAAATATACACGTGTGTATATGCAGCCATCAGACAATATTTTCAGTCCCTGTTCATATACAAAACTAGCTAGACACAGTTCAGATCAAGTCATGAAAAAGGATGAGAAACACACCAGAAAACTGAGGCAAATAATTTTTTTTTTAAATAAATAAAAAAAATATTTGCATGTGTACAGTTTTTATTTCTATTGCAATGTACTGTGTGTGTGTGTTTCTGTGTATGACAGGTGTAGATGACTGGTCTGACAGAGAAAGCTGTGAAGACTGAAGACAAGAAAAAACAATAGAAGACAGGAACACATAGTGTTAGTGTATATATGTAAATATGAGTGTTGAGACTGAATGTATGTATAAAAAGAGTGATTGACTTAATCTGTAATGAGGAGCTGTATATATGAAATCTGATATGGCATGAAGTGTAATACAGAGATGAATAAATAGTGGAGTATAAAATTTGTACTGTTTGATATTGAAATAAAATATTCTATTCAAATAAAATACTGTGAATATTTAAATTTCTGTACAATTGTATTTTATTTAAATATAAATTTTATATTCCGGTCTGTGATGTACAATAACAGTACAATATCAAACACATTAAAATAATATTTATTTGGTTGTTATCATCGAACAAAAAATCATATAATTGTGTATACAACACCGTTATATACAACAGTTAGTACCTTTGACCTTTAGATAGGGTAGTCCTATGATTGAAACATGTGTTTGAGACATGTTATGTATGATGGATGCATGTGGATGCAAGTGTTTTCTAGTGGTTGCTCGTGGATGCATATACACACACTTTAGGCACTAGATCGGCTCAGTCACGTCATATTGCATATAAATGTGTGTGCATATTTAAGCTAATGGATGTATAATGGTTGTGCTATCATATGGATGTTGCATTTTGGTGAATGGTTTTGCACACATGTAGAAATAATATGTATCGATAGGGTTCTTTCGCATACATAATGGATGCATGGCACTATCATGGTTTGCATTATGGAGGTCAACTGAATCAGTAGACCACCTGATTTTGCATTAGATAAGGAACATATACACGCACTTTTTGCATATGTTCATACAACATTAGAAATTCTATAAGGACAATGGATGCCTGTGTTTGATGGTTGAGTAGATGGTTGTTTGGATGTTAGGATATGCATTCTCCTTAACTTGGAGATTTCGGGGGCGAAATCCTTTAAGGAGGGGAGAATGTAACACCCCGGATTTTTGAATAATCGAATTAACTAAATTAAAGAATAAATGTTTAGCATTGTTCTAAGGTTTGTAAGCAAAAGACTAAGTAGCTCATTTGCTTGGAACATGTGACTTGCATACAAGAGGTACAAAGTTCGATCCCCGCCAACGCCATATTTTTGTTTTAGGGGAATGGCTAAAAAGCGGCTTAGTGTGAACGCGGTTCAAAAAGTAGTTTAGTGTGAAAATGGTTAATTAGGAAGAAAGAAATATATTGTAATGGATGGAATTTTCGACCCAGAAAATCAACATAAATACACTGTCAATTTCTCGAGCATCGAAAATACCAGGACATTAATAGAAGAATTTAGACGGTGAGAAAGAAAAGATAGAACTAATAGAATAGAAGAAGAAGAAGATCACAACTGAACAGAATCAGAGTAACACGAAACTCACAGCGGAACAAAATAAGATGTATTATATAACATAACTTTGAATACAAAACTGTATTGTTTATACATACCATTATCAGAGTACAATACATCATATCACAGCGGAAATAACTCTACATAACTAATGGTGAAGCTTCCTGCTTTTGAGCTCCTCCAAGTGAATCTGCAAAGCCTGAAACACTTGACTGCCCGTACAAATTTGGGCACCCAAGAGTTTAGGGAAAACAAACAAAATAAACTCTGGGTCAGTCATGGGACTGGTGTGAGTAAATTCCAACCATACTGTTTTACTTTGAAAATCCTTTTCAAAACAAGAAGATAATAGTAAGACCAGCCCACACATAAACATGGACGGTTTTTACCTTACTATAACCCGAAATATTCTTGATATCAAAACCCAGTGATATTATGATAATGTCTAACCAAATAATTATACAAGTAGTAGAACGCTTGCATTTCACGTTCCAAATATATATAGTATAAAATCATAAACCGCAGGGCGCTTATTGGAGATTGGATTTCAACAAACAAGGTATGGGAGCACCTTCTGAATAGTGTACTCTAGAGGGGATACACTCAGGGTTCAACAAGAACGTCTTGCAACCCGGCCACACATGACCGCTCACTCATTTAGCTTGAGTGTCGCGAATATATTGCCACCACGGTTGCAGGCCATCCAACCGTCATCCGAAGATACAGAATCGAAAAGAAGTTTAAATATGAATTTTCTCTAGATCGGTGACAATACACCCTGCTTGGGGATGACCCAACTAGCCATGCTGCCTAGCCCAACTTTTGTTACTTCAGGTTGTGAGGCCAGAGGCTACGTCTATCTTCAGAACATCTGATCACCATTCACTTTGAATGTCACATCGTCAAATCCGTAATCACATATTGATTACACAAATGCACACTGGGTGTAGAATAAAGAGAAGCTACCTTCTCCCCACCAACTTGGTATATTCGTAAAATCAACGGCATGACCGTTGGAAATACTCTGTCAGACACTCGTCCATACAAGTTGTCCTGGGACTGGACAAACAGATAGCATCTTTCCTGGAACTGGATGACCCTTGCGTTTAACTCCGTCTTCCATTTGACTTAAATATAATTCGCAGCGCTTATGACTATACGGAGTGGTTTTTGGATAATGAATCCAACCGGTCTCTCCGTATTGACACGATGGTCAAAACACTTCGATAGTCGGTTATTTAACTATCGAAGTAAAAACAAACCTCCATTCACAAACACTGGCCCTTTTATTTTATACTAACTTTCTAGTTTCCCATATTTCTATAAACTCTTCCTTACTTCCCTTCATTTCTACTCTATTAGTTCCTCGTTATAAATCGGTAAGTGAATAAATTTCTAAGTATCAACCCCGAAGGCCGAAACCAACATCAGATTGATGCCTCGAAAGTTACTCAACTCAACCAACGTACAACGGGTTCTAATTTCTTTAAAACTTTATCACCTTCCTTATCATGCTCAGTATATCTTTTCTAAAACATTATAACTTATCGACTTACTTCAAAACCGTTATATTTTAACTAATGCTGCTATCTTTTCCTTTATAACTAATGCAATACACTGCTATATTCTCTTTTATAACTACTGCAATACGCTGCCATATTCACATTTCATTTGATAAACTCTGTTTCTAAGTCAAGTTATTATTAAATCAATATCAAGTTTATAACTAAATACTGATTACATATCCCATTATAATTTGTTTGTTTAAAACTAAATATTAACTAGCCTATCAGACTATAATTCCTAATAATGTTATTTAGGTTCATGTCGTATATATAAATACTATACAACAAACAGTACATACAAATATTGAGGAATCCGGTCGGATTCTTCCAACCGGTTTCCGCATCCACAGATGTCAGTTAACACAATTTACACTAACTCTATACTAGGGGATATTCAAATCGGTGGAATCAGTGTCCAATCGATGATGTGTACATATGTAACGGTATATAATATTCAACCAAATTAATTGCAATCTACCTAATCGACCATCACACAGCATTCAAACAACATTAAAATATAATTATAAAAATAGATCAGAGTTAGTGATTTCACTCACATTGGCGCGTTAACCGTTAAACAACGATTTGCGTTAGCTGATTGCACCAGGCGTTCAATTTTGCCATGAATTCCAACATGACCAGCAATATAACCCTTTTGTTTATTCCCATCCACGTCAGCCCCTATTGCCACGTGTACACCCTCCTTCCCCACAACCTTATGCGTGCGCTCCACATTAACAAACGCTCCTACCCATCCTTTAATACCCACAAATGCCAACCTTTCTCTCATGATGCCACGTTTCCAATATTAACCCATGCACCCTGTACGTCTTCCATTTCCTTTTTCTTTTCTTATATGCGCCCCCCTCTTCACACTCCAACTCTTCGTATGAACCCAACTCCACAGACCACGTTATGAACCCCTGCACCACTTTC
Organism: Allium sativum; assembly: GCA_030737875.1. Lineage (NCBI taxonomy): Eukaryota > Viridiplantae > Streptophyta > Magnoliopsida > Asparagales > Amaryllidaceae > Allium > Allium sativum. Next base: position 319,618,331 of record CM060923.1, on the reverse strand, counting down.
AGTCCGTACTCTCTCACACGCCATACAGCACCATCCACGCCTGATGACCTTCAACTCCCACTTACAACTGACGCACACACAAACCCTTCCACCAAAGGCAATTCTGATGATCACATCCTCTCCTTTTTCTTCTTCGACCAACCAAACCCCTTACTCTCTCCTCCACGTCCACTGAGTTCAACCGAGTTTGCCCTCCTGCGCCTCCTTTACAATTTGAAAGTACAGCCTTCTCCCTGTAGCCATGTACCGCATGCAGCTCTGTCACCCCAATACCCAAACTCCAGTGTGAATGCGAACCCGGATGCAAACCCAGAATTTCAAAGCGAAGGCTATGGATTAAGTAAACAGAAAACCTAGATCTACGGTTGTATTTTCATAAGTGGAGGATTTTTCAGTTTCCGATTTGGTATATAAAATCTGAAGAGAGGGCGTATTATATATAATATTAGAAAGCTTAACTTTTAAGCTATAGGTGAGGTAGGCTTTCCTTAATAGCCAAGAAATAGGGTAGCACGATCATTTAATACACAGGGTATGGTGAGTACGGGTCTACTTCTTAGATTTATTGAGGAGCATGGTTTAACCTATGAAAGGATGGTGACACTGAGCCCTACGCATCATATGAGTCATAGGATAGGGTAGGCGCACTGTTCTAAAGCTTAGTAGGGAAGGAATCATTTTATACATGTTTGAGGTCTTGTATATTATCCTTAATCCGAGAATTCAATTATGAAAATTTCGTATGATGGAGATTTCAGTAGGGTAATCACGGTTGAGTAAATTTATTTTAAGTTATAAAGTTTAATCGTATCCATTATGGAAATTCCGTTCATATATGACCTCCTATGGACATAAATAAGAGTACGGACGTGCTCAACGAGGTGTCACGATCCCAAAAATATAATAATACCGGTATTTTGACTTATATTTTGAAATCCCGAAATACCGATACAGGGTGCGAAATACTCCAAATAAAAAGTTGCATATTTAATTAATTAAAAATTACAGAAAAATTCTAAAAAATTAAATTATCGCTGCGCCTCAAAAGAACCTTGTCACGATTTGCATCCGATATCAAGTTATATTCAAATAACTGTTACGGTCGATATATGATTTCATAGCGACTTTCTGAATATTTGATTTGGACATATCTTCTAATATATTTGACGAAATCTTGGTTTTTCACTTCTGTTGGAAAGATACAGTTCAACAAATTCCAACGTTTCTTGTTTTGAAGAAATCCGATTCAAAAGGAGTCCGGTACACTCAGTTGAAGTTCAGAACGTTAAATTACGAACTACAGGGTTGTTCTGAGCTCGATTATGATTAATATATATTTATATACGTTCAAATTCGTTTTAATTATTATATGAATCCATTTATTTTCTGAATTCAATATTTAAACTGATTTAAATATTCAAATTCAAGCCGACAAAAAATGCGGGACGTTACAGTCCTTCCCCCTTAAAATAATTTCGTCCTCGAAATTGCTAAGATAGGAAAATGCTACAATCTCTGTTATAACATGGTTAAAAATCTTTTTGGTTTACTTCATAATTCCAGTTTCAACTGAACTGGTTAATTCCAATTAAAATATTAATTTCTTCTTATTACCGAACAATTTCGAAAATTCCGAAAATTTCCTAATAGCTTAAATTTTCAGAGAATCTTGCCAACATCTCCTTCGCACGACTTATTCGGTACTACAACAACTTGCCACTCTGGGCCTTCTCCAATCCAAAAGAAAATCAAACAGCCAAACGGCTTGCCCAAACTGACTCATAAAAATCTCGTACTCGTATATAAACGTGTACCTTCTTTGTTGGGCATTCAACTATATCTCTGCCATCTGCTATCAAACCAGCATATCCTAGCATCCTTGGTTGATCTCCCAACAATCCGTTCTCAAACCAGTCTTTCGCTTTTACTAATCCAAATTTCTATTTCAACTCCGATTCCATTCTCAGTTCTTAACCTTGTTAAGTTTTATTACGACATTCCATTTACTGATTTATTTCTCAAATCAGTTATCTCCATCTCTAATTCAAAATTCGATTCTTACTCTCCAAGAATCAATTCATTTTTAATAACTCGAATATCCAATATTTTTCTTTTATAATTTTCATTCTGGATCTTTCCAAATTCAGTCCAGTTTTGTTATCTTTGTTTAAATTCCACTTTTACCATTTTAACTCCATAAGTTAAATTTTTATTTCAAAATTCAAGTTCCTGGGATTTATTTCAAATCAGTTTGAAATCATATATAATTCAAAACATTTGAATTTCTGACAACTTGTTTCTCAAACAATACAAAACAAATCTTTGGTTGTAATCTGTCACTTACCAGCTCGAAAATGAACACCGATAATGTCGCGATCATCATCGGAATTTTATTTTCCAACCATCGAAGTGGGTTCAATACTATATTGCTTTAAAAACTCATTTATAATCACTCTATTTTTGAAATTACTTCAAAATATCTTTCATAGCACTTGGAAACAAATTTTCAAATCTCCCAGGATTTTAAAATTCCCTTATATTTAATTCAAATTCAATTTCGATTCTTTTCCAAGTTTCTAGAGTTTTATTTCAATTCTGGTTTTTAATTCAGATTCAGCTCATCTGATTTTGCATATCATACTTATATAATATTTCGATTGGTAGTTTATATAACCAACTCAATTATAATCCTGTTCGATCATAATAATGATCACATATCCAATATATTATATTAATATCAAGATATACACTTCTTTTTATATCAAAATATACTTTGGGTAAAATTATTTCATCTACCCTCTTTTAAAAACATACCGTGTCGAATTACTCTGTTCGAGGTTTTAGAAACCCTATCGATCCAGTTTGCACTACTGTTTCGACCAGAATTCATAAACCACTCGACTGATCAGTCAACACAATATAAAACAGTTTTATATAAATCTGCAAATACGTTCACTCATATATATACACTCAAACTCAATCTAGAGTATTACTAACTCCATCTCTATTGAGTTACGCCACAGAGCCAAGGTAATCACTTAACCTTATGCTCTGATACCATCTGTAATGGATGGAATTTTCGACCCAGAAAATCAACATAAATACACTGTCAATTTCTCGAGCATCGAAAATACCAGGACATTAATAGAAGAATTTAGAGGGTGAGAAAGAAAAGATAGAACTAATAGAATAGAAGAAGAAGAAGATCACAACTGAACAGAATCAGAGTAACACGAAACTCGCAGCGGAACAAAATAAGATGTATTATATAACATAACTTTGAATACAAAACTGTATTGTAAATACATACCATTATCAGAGTACAATACATCATATCACAGCGGAAATAACTCTACATAACTAATGGTGAAGCTTCATGCTTTTGAGCTCCTCCAAGTGAATCTGCAAAGCCTGAAACACTTGACTGCCCGTACAAATTTGGGCACCCAAGAGTTTAGGGAAAACAAACAAAATAAACTCTGGGTCAGTCATGGGACTGGTGTGAGTAAATTCCAACCATACTGTTTTACTTTGAAAATCCTTTTCAAAACAAGAAGATAATAGTAAGACCAGCCCACACATAAACATGGACGGTTTTTACCTTACTATAACCCGAAATATTCTTGATATCAAAACCCAGTGATATTATGATAATGTCTAACCAAATAATTATACAAGTAGTAGAACGCTTGCATCTCACGTTCCAAATATATATAGTATAAAATCATAAACCGCAGGGCGCTTATTGGAGATCGGATTTCAACAAACAAGGTATGGGAGCACCTTCTGAATAGTGTACTCTAGAGGGGATACACTCAGGGTTCAACAAGAACGTCTTGCAACCCGGCCACACATGACCGCTCACTCATTTAGCTTGAGTGTCGCGAATATATTGCCACCACGGTTGCAGGCCATCCAACCGTCATCCGAAGATACAGAATCGAAAAGAAGTTTAAATATGAATTTCTCTAGATCGGTGACAATACACCCTGCTTGGGGATGACCCAACTAGCCATGCTGCCTAGCCCAACTTTTGTTACTTCAGGTTGTGAGGCCAGAGGCTACGTCTATCTTCAGAACATCTGATCACCATTCACTTTGAATGTCACATCGTCAAATCCGTAATCACATATTGATTACACAAATGCACACTGGGTGTAGAATAAAGAGAAGTTACCTTCTCCCCACCAACTTGGTATATTCGTAAAATCAACGGCATGACCGTTGGAAATACTCTGTCAGACACTCGTCCATACAAGTTGTCCTGGGACTGGACAAACAGATAGCATCTTTTCTGGAACTGGATGACCCTTGCGTTTAACTCCGTCTTCCATTTGATTTAAATATAATTCGCAGCGCTTATGACTATACGGAGTGGTTTTTGGATAATGAATCCAACCGGTCTCTCCGTATTGACACGATGGTCAAAACACTTCGATAGTTGGTTATTTAACTATCGAAGTAAAAACAAACCTCCATTCACAAACACTGGCCCTTTTATTTTATACTAACTTTCTAGTTTCCCATATTTCTATAAACTCTTCCTTACTTCCCTTCATTTCTACTCTATTAGTTCCTCTTTATAAATCGGTAAGTGAAAAAATTTCTAAGTATCAACCCCGAAGGCCGAAACCAACATTAGATTGATGCCTCGAAAGTTACTCAACTCAACCAACGTACAACGGGTTCTAATTTCTTTAAAACTTTATCACCTTCCTTATCATGCTCAGTATATCTTTTCTAAAACATTATAACTTATCGACTTACTTCAAAACCGTTATATTTTAACTAATGCTGCTATCTTTTCCTTTATAACTAATGCAATACACTGCTATATTCTCTTTTATAACTACTGCAATACGCTGCCATATTCACATTTCATTTGATAAACTCTGTTTCTAAGTCAAGTTCTTATTAAATCAATATCAAGTTTATAACTAAATACTGATTACATATCCCATTATAATTTGTTGGTTTAAAACTAAATATTAACTAGCCTATCAGACTATAATTCCTAATAATGTTATTTAGGTTCATGTCGTATATATAAATACTATACAACAAACAGTACATACAAATATTGAGGAATCCGGTCGGATTCTTCCAACCGGTTTCCGCATCCACAGATGTCAGTTAACACAATTTACACTAACTCTATACTAGGGGATATTCAAATCGGTGGAATCAGTGTCCAATCGATGATGTGTACATGTGTAACGGTATATAATATTCAACCAAATTAATTGCAATCTACCTAATCGACCATCACATAGCATTCAAACAACATTAAAATATAATTATAAAAATAGATCAGAGTTAGTGATTTTACTTACCTTGGCGCGTTAACCGTTAAACAACGATTTGCGTTAGCTGATTGCACTAGGCGTTCAATTTTGCCATGAATTCCAACATGACCAGCAATATAACCCTTTTGTTTATTCCCATCCACGTCAGCCCCTATTTCCACGTGTACACCCTCCTTCCCCACAACCTTATGCGTGCGCTCCACATTAACAAACGCTCCTACCCATCCTTTAATACCCACAAATGCCAACCTTTCTCTCATGATGCCACGTTTCCAATATTAACCCATGCACCTTGTACGTCTTCCATTTCCTTTTTCTTTTCTTATATGCGCCCCCCCTCTTCACACTCCAACTCTTCGTATGAACCCAACTCCACATACCACATTATGAACCCCTACACCACTTTCAGTCCGTACTCTCTCACACGCCATACAGCACCATCCATGCCTGATGACCTTCAACTCCCACTTACAACTGACGCACACACAAACCCTTCCACCAAAGGCAATTCTGATGATCACATCCTCTCCTTTTTCTTCTTCGACCAACCAAACCCCTTACTCTCTCCTCCACGTCCACTGAGTTCAACCGAGTTTGCCCTCCTGTGCCTCCTTTACAATTTAAAAGTACGGCCTTCTCCCTATAGCCATGTACCGCATGCAGCTCTGTCACCCCAATACCAAAACTCCAGTGTGAATGCGAACCCGGATGCAAACCTAGAATTTCAAAGCGAAGGCCATGGATTAAGTAAACAGAAAACCTAGATCTACGGTTGTATTTTCATAAGTGGAGGATTTTTCAGTTTCCGATTTGGTATATAAAATCTGAAGAGAGGGCGTATTATATATAATATAAGAAAGCTTAACTTTTAAGCTATAGGTGAGGTAGGCTTTCCTTAATAGCCAAGAAATAGGGTAGCACGATCATTTAATACACAGGGTATGGTGAGTACGGGTCTACTTCTTAGATTTATTGAGGAGCATGGTTTAACCTATGAAAGGATGGTGACACTGAGCCCTACGCATCATATGAGTCATAGGATAGGGTAGGCGCACTGTTCTAAAGCTTAGTAGGGAAGGAATCATTTTATACATGTTTGAGGTCTTGTATATTATCCTTAATCCGAGAATTCAATTATGAAAATTTCGTATGATGGAGATTTCAGTAGGGTAATCACGGTTGAGTAAATTTATTTTAAGTTATAAAGTTTAATCGTATCCATTATGGAAATTCCGTTCATATATGACCTCCTATGGACATAAATAAGAGTACGGACGTGCTCAACGAGGTGTCACGATCCCAAAAATATAATAATACCGGTATTTTGACTTATATTTTGAAATCCCGAAATACCGATACAGGGTGCGAAATACTCCAAATAAAAAGTTGCATATTTAATTAATTAAAAATTACAGAAAAATTCTAAAAAATTAAATTATCGCTGCGCCTCAAAAGAACCTTGTCCCGATTTGCATCCGATATCAAGTTATATTCAAATAACTGTTACGGTCGATATATGATTTCATAGCGACTTTCTGAATATTTGATTTGGACATATCTTCTAATATATTTGACGAAATCTTGGTTTTTCACTTCTGTTGGAAAGATACAGTTCAACAAATTCCAACGTTTCTTGTTTTGAAGAAATCCGATTCAAAACGAGTCCGGTACACTCAGTTGAAGTTCAGAACGTTAAATTACGAACTGCAGGGTTGTTCTGAGCTCGATTATGATTAATATATATTTATATACGTTCAAATTCGTTTTAATTATTATATGAATCCATTTATTTTCTGAATTCAATATTTAAACTGATTTAAATATTCAAATTCAAGCCGACAAAAAATGCGGGACGTTACATATATATAGATATATTTATAAAAATAAAATAAAATTCAACCTAAAATTTAAGAAAAAATTCAAAACAGCGGAAGCGGGAAGGCAAAACACCAAACCGACCAATTTTATGGGTCGACCCGAGACCCGCTGGGTCGACCTGGGTCGACCCTAGGGTCGACTCAGGAGGTTTGGAATTGGTCGCGTCGGCCCTAAATGGTCTATGACGAAATTTTATGTTTTAGGGCTTAGGTGGCGATTTCTTGTTGGTCTGTTGACATCATTACTTGGTTTCTAAAGCCTAGATGGATTCTAGTGTGATCTGACGGCCGTAAATAAATTCAAAACTCTATAAAAAGACCCATAGACTCAAACCCTAAATCAAAATTAAAACTAAAACTATGGCCGTCATGTTGTTGTCTTGAACCCGAGCAGCCGCCACCAATTAGAGAGGAAGAACAACAAATCAAATCAGTTCTATTCAACCCTAACAACGAATCTTCTTCAAAGGAGAGCTAATACAACTTTAGAAATCAGAATTCAAAACTCAAGACCGCTTTTGAGTTGTGAGTTCGATCACTTTAACAAAATACTTGCTAAATTAAATATGATGTGATATACGTTGGATTATAAGTTGTGGTTGTGAATCTAATTCATATATGTTAACTTGATTCATATTATATGATGTTATGCAAGTTTTATATATGATGTTATGCAAGTTTCATGTATGATGTTATGCAAGATTAATATGATTATGCAAGTTAATATGATTATGCAAGTTTCATGTATGATGTTATGCAAGATTAATATGATTATGCAAGTTTCATATATGATGTTATGCAAGTTAATATGATTACGCAAGTTTCATATATGATGTTATGCAAGTTTATATGATTATTCAAGTTGTACATATGATGTTATGCAAGTTAATAGGATCACGCAAGTTGTATGCGAGTTATATGATGTTATGTAAGTTTGGATCTAAAATATGTGCTAGTAGTTCATGATGTTAACTTGTGTCAATGAATCCCTTTTTATAATCCAATCACCTAGGTTTATAAGATCAGTTTTTATGCGAATATGGATGTGGAACATATGCTAGTTCGTATAAGTATTATGTTCATATGCAAGTTTAAGTGATAATTGGATTCACATATATACAAGTTCACACCTTTAAAGTTTAGATCCATATTCAAGTTGACATTTTTATGTTGAAACTATGACATGCATAGTTATGCAAATTTACACCTTTATGTGGATCCATAGTTTACTCAGGTTAACACCTTTTATTAGATCCATAGTTATGCAAGATGACACCTTTATGTTTAGGTTGATGACATACATAGTTTATGTAAGTTCGTGATAATTACCTAGGCCAGTTGGGTGTAAAACTATGTTCATACATGCAAGTTCACACCTTTTAGATCCATGATTTTTGGATCCTTGATAATACAAAGACTATGCAAGTATGTTGTAATTCTTAATTGCAAGTTAGATGCAAATTAGATCTATTATTATGTGTATGTGACTTTGTGACATTTACTCCCTTTTTTTAAGTATTAGACTATTTGCTAGTCTAATTTGTATATGTCATGTTAAGCGAACGAATGACGGGGGTACGATGGGGATAATAGTGGATACACACATATTGTGAATTTGGCATGTAATGGCCTAAAAAGGCATGTAATTAATTTTAAGGAATAATATTAATTAGTGATGAAATTGGTATAATTTATATACCATAAATAGATGAGCATAATTTAGGTGATAAATTATGGACATAAATAAATATGGAAATTTGAATAGGGAAAGTAATTCAAATTTGGGGAAAATTAATTATGTATAATTAATTGCCAAAGACACGAGGTTGGACTCATTCATGGTGTAAGACTGCCCGGACCCGCCCAACAAATCCAGCAGCCACAAATGGTAGCCCAATATGAGAGCGTAACAATTGTATGGACACGAGGTTAGGCTCGTTTGTGGTGTAAGATTGCCCGGACCCGCTCGGGAAATCTAGCAGCCACAAATGCCAGTCTAATGTGAGAGGTCCTACAGGAGTTACGGTAGTAATAAGTTAAGAAACACTTAACCAAAGTAAAACATGTGGTGGGAAATGGGGGTTAAGTGTGTGCCTTGGGTGGCATGAGGAAATACGATTAGTAACACTTAACCAAGGTAAAACATGTAAGTGGGACATAGGGGTTAAGTGGGTGCCTTGGGTGGCATATGGAATTACTAATAGAAACCCTTAACCAAATTTAAAACATGTAAGTGGACATGAAGGGGGTTAAGTGGGATGTACTAGAGGGGACCAAGCCTAGGTGGAAAGCTTGTGTCAAGCATGGGGGGGGGCCTTTTCAGTCCAGTAGCTCATTAAGTATCTTTGTGAGCTCGACCGAAGTCGAGGACGGGACACGCTTACTGGGTCTGGTTGTTAGAGGCCAAAACGGGTTAGCGGTGGCAAAGCAAGTCCAACGGGGTCATGTGCGTGCGTGGGTCCGGGCTGGTAGGTAAGACGTTGTTGCAACGTGTAGTTATAAGCCGTGCATTCCTTGCGTGGTAAAAGGTTGCCATATTGGGGAGTGATACACCCCACTGTGGGACCTGCACGGGTATCTACGAGTTAGGGAGCCAATCGAATGGGGCAGGGTAGTAGGTGCACCTAGTGGAGATAGGAGCAAATGGCATCTATGTAGTCAGCTAGGGGTTCACGAAGCTACCACTATTATTAATAATTATTAAGGGGGTACACCTAATGGAGATAGGAGCAGGCGGCACCTATGACGTCAGTTAGGAGTACATGGAATTACTATTATTACTTATTGAAGGGGTACATCTAGTGGGGATAGGTACACGCTGGGTACCTATGATAGCAACTAGAGATATACAGTCAAACATGGAGGATAGTGGGTACATCTAGTAGTACAAGAAGCTATCATCGTTCTATTTAGCCAAGAGGGATCAAATTTCTAGAGTGACTAGTAGGGGTGCAGTTAGTGTTAGTACAATATAGTACGATACAGTACGGTAGAGTATAGTAATTATCCTATATTGATTAGGAAGCGCCCTTAACGTTATCTCTGTTTCTCTTGATTGCCTTGCCATACCCATGTGGTTCACACAGTCATTACCTTATTCTCCAGCTTATATCTTGTCATATTGCTTTAATAATTATGTTATTAGAGTTATCAGACTCGCCAGACTTTATGTCCGACCCCCTTTGTTTCCACCTCTTTTCTTCCTCCCCCCCTCCAGGTTCTAAGGGTGGGACTAGTACTAGTGGAGCTTTATTGGGATCTCTTTGGGAGCACTTGGATTTGGATTGCTGAAGTAAAGTTCATCCTATCATTTTCTTTATGGCTATTTGTAGTAGTGGGATTATGTACTTTGTTTTATCAAGATGGATATTATGTACTTGACTTTGGTTTATGGTTTTTGATGATGTAACCAAACATATTTACCTTCTGCTGCAGTAAATAAAGTTTTAAATTTTCAAGTACTGCTTTATATCTGTCTTGTTGTGATTTTCTGTTCTATATTCAGTTAAAATGCTCCATGGAAGTTAATGCATTCCCTTTGCGAGTGACATTAATGGACGTGGGGTGTTACATATAATTTTTATATATGTTGCTTCGTTTTAGAAATATAATTTTCAAATGGAAGACAAAATAAAAATAGCGATTTTCAAATATATAAACATCATATTAAAAATGTGTTTTTTTAATATGAACAGCGTAAAGAAGACTGCGTTGAAATCAAAAAGGCGAATCTGAGCGACAATAGAGAAAGGAGGAGTGGGTCCCAAAGGTGAGAACTCCTCACTTTTACTTTACTTTCTAGTTAAAATATATACTAGGATGCAGATGGTGCTTAGCAGCACCCGACACCCGTCATCCACATATCATGGACGACTTGTTTGTCTGTTTGATTGTGTTGTGAAAACTAATTGTGTGATGTGGAATGAATAAAATATTTATAGTTAAAAATATAATTTTTAACGTGTATATGAATAAAATAAATATTCATTTACAAATCAGACGAATTTTTTATGTGCACTTATTTGACTTATATGGAGTGGGACGATAAATTTTACACATCGCCTAGCTACACAAATAAATCTGTATTTGTTGATTGAAACCCCACACCGGTATTGGGATGATATATGACATACACTAGTCCCAATAATTAGATGTGTGTTGATCGATTGATTGACAGGCTGTTATAAGCGTTAAATATTTATATTTGATGCTTATGCAGTGTAGAATGCACATTGGATGATGGTTGACTGGGTTTGATTGTTGTTGTGTACATGTGTGTACCAAATTCATATAAATCAAATTATATGGTAATTGATTGTGTTTGGTTCCAGTTCAGAAAAGAATGAATATTTTAAAATAACGATTATTTTAAAATAACGAATATTTTTAAAAATGATATTCAGTAAAGTATCAAAATATGATTTTGATGTCTGATTTGGGATGGACACGAAAATATTTAAATATAAAGCCGTGTTGATTAGTTTAACGTCATTTGTACATGAACGATATTTAAATCGATTTTATTCATTTTTATAATAAATATCTAAAAGGAATTGATTTAAAAATCTAATGTTTTGAAAATATTATCATTTATTTACATATATATGTATATATATATCGATGATATGGAATATTCAATTTTGATTTGAAATTGAATACGAAGTTGAAATCGTTTTGAAAACGAGTTAAAAACGATTTATAAAATACGTTTTAAATGGAATTCGATGAAATATATATTATATATATTATATGTGTCGCGCTGCGGTAGTTCCCGAATTTCGACCATTGACTTCGAATGGACATTACGGGAGATCCGACCGTCGGATTCTCCTAAAACCGGAACCGTTGGGTTCGTATCGAAAGGAGCTTTCTAACGAATACAAGAAATTAGAAATATAATGGTTGGATTTGGAATTATGTCCAAAGCAAATTTGGAAAAGGTCGCTGTAAGTGCAGTTCGAAGGCCGTTTATGGAAATCGACTGTACGGGCCTTGATAAAATTATTAAAAATATCAATAATTTGTGTAAAATCATAACCATTGATTTGGAAGGAATTAGGATTAATAAATTCATATTTGAAAGATAAAAATATATTTTTATCAAAATGAACTAGTTGTGAACCAGAATTATAATCCAATATTTTCAAATAAATAAATTGGATTTGAAATGGTTTTAAAAATAACCAGAATTTCCAATATATGAATTGGAATGGCTTTGAATCGAAATTATCTTTGGAATATTTCGATATTGGATTACGTGGTTATACGGATATTGATGAGGAATTTGGAAGATATATATATATATATATGTATATATCGTTATTCCAATACGGTATTTGTTGATTCCAGAATTTGCTATTGAATATAAGCCGATATATTTTCTATTCAGAGCCTTGTATTTAATATCAAATGTGATTATGGGTTTGTCGTGAATGGTGTCTTCATTAACACTGTTCTTGAACCCAGTTGAGAAAAGATTAAATCTTTTTCTTTAGATTTAATGAAGTATACTAATTAATTGATATTTAATTGGAATGGAATTGAAATTGGTCTTTGGGTTTATCGTGAACGGTGTTTTAAATAACACTTGTTCTTTAACCCGATTAACAATGGAATAAGATTTTGGGTTGTCGTGAATGGTATCTTTAATAATACCGTTCTTAGACCCAGTGGAGTTAAGAAAATCAGAAACTTACTAGAGATTAGTTAAGTTGAATAGTTTCCTGGGTATTGATCAAATGTTGGTTTCGACACTCGGGGTTAATACTTAGGGAATTGTTCACTTGCTAATTACGGTTAAAGGCTGATGGAATGGAATGTGATTTTGGGTTTATCGTGAACCGTGTTTAAGGACATAGGTTCTTTAACCCAGTTAAAGACAGGAATAAAATTTTGGGTTGTTGTGAATGGTATCTTTAATAATACTGTTCTTAGACCCAATGGATTTAAGGAAATCAGAAACTAACTGGAGATTAGTTCAATTGAATGGTTTCCTGGGTATTGATCTGATGTTGGTTTCAGCCTTCGGGGATAATACCTAGGGAATTGTTCACTTGCTAATTTACGGTTAAAGGCTGATGGAATGGAATGTGATTTTGGGTTTATCGTGAACCGTGTTTTAAACGACATTGGTTCTTTAACCTATTTAAAGACGGGATATGATTTCCCAAGTTAAACAATTATTAATATTGATTTTTGGGAAGATTAAAACCAAGTAAAGTTTTAATGCATCTTTAATTAGATTGAAATGATATCCAAAGGAAGATTAAAGAATAAATTTAAAGAATTTATCTTTGAAAAAATTAATGGGAACCTTTCCTAAAGTATAGGAATATTTGAATAAAGGAATATTCTGGATTGGAATGAGGTGTGTGTTGTGTTTTTATAACACTTGTTTATTATATACGCGAGTTATCCAGAAAGACCGGGTTCATCTCATTTTGAATAACTGATACGACGATGTGTCAAGGATGAAGATGGTGGTTGAAAATCAGAAGTCTTCACAACATTTGGATGATTACTGATGTCTTGATTGGGCCGTACACCCAAGACGAGGTAATAAGTGGTGATCATCGAGACGTACTTGGAGATCGACGGATATGCGAGGACCTCTCCCCTGTATTGGACATATGGGGGAGGAATAAGGTGCCTTCGGTTTCGTTCAGACCCAGAATGAACTTGTAAATGAATGTGTGTCTGACATCGGATTTCATTCTCTGTGATTGATAGACATCGGTTGCATATCGTGAATTTCCTGTGTGGCATGCTAAGATGCAAATGATCAAGGCTTCTGTTGAAAAGCAGAGTCTTGTGGTTGATGATCAAAGCACGACTTTAATATAGAGTAGCTTTGTGTTGCGTTAATTCGTGAGCCTCACACCCCGGTATGAACCAGAAACGGGAGAGGACTTTAGGGAAATGGACATATGTTGGTTTCTAGCTAGGAGTGGTGCCAGCGTTTTGCAAAGCCCTGACGTTTTACTTATGTGGATGATGGATAGCGAGGCGCCTCGGTTATATCGGTCATTCCGAGGCCGATGGTATGGTCTTTATACTGACCCATTTTATGCCCTATAGGGCAGGCTAGCATATCGTTTATGGTATTATTAATCCACTCTGTGTGGACCGGCCTTGACGATCCAATGGTCACTCGAGCTCTGATCCTGAGTCTCGGGCTAGACAGTCTCGAAGCGGTAAGGACGATTCCTTGCTTTGGTTCACAAATGGAAATCCAACTTCCAATACGTGACTTTGTGGTTTTGATTGTAGAGCCTAGTATTGGCGACATGATATATGGTACCCATGCCGTCTAGGATTGATACATTTATATTTGAAGCTGTTTTATACACTATGCACTTATAATATTATCAAATGATTTGTTTTAACGTACCAAGCATGTTTCGTTATTATAAGGGAAAACCCTATCCCCCATCTTGCGTTGCATTGTGTGATAGGACCTGGGTCTCATAATAGCTTCATTTTTCCAAAAAGCATTGCGTTGTTTTGTTATATGCACTGGTATTCTTGGAAGGAAACCTGTTCCGTGTTATACGGCATGGTCCCTTGATATATCTGATTTAGAGTAAAGTTTTAAACAACTGTTTTAGTTCTCACACCAGTAAAATGACTGGCCTGGAGTTTATTGTTTTAACCTAAACTCTGGGTGCCCATATTTTCCAAACGGGCAGCTAGTAGTTGGGTTTTGCAGATTTATATTCACAGGATCCTGGTTTACAGCTGGAATGATATTCAGAAAGCTCCGTATCCGTATATTCTTTTCAGTTATGTTTTGTATTATTTTTCCGCTGCATTGTAATTTGTAAACCTCTGATATTTAGTAAATGTGTAATATTTATTCATACTCTGTATATTCTTGTAATCTGATGAAATTGTTGTAATATACAATGAAATGTTCTTCTGTTTGTGTTCTGATTTGTCGTGTTCTCAAAGTCAATCCGGGCTTTCCTTCACGGGGAGTTTTGGGTTGTTTCACTCTGCTAGCCTATTTATAGGTGTTCAAGATCTTATCGTACATGCAGCGCTGAGTCAACAACGAATTTGGTTAAGAAAAAAGTCCACATTCATTAATGAATCTAGCCAGATCTAAGGTGGGTCGACCCCTAGGTCAACCACATATGGATCTCGCGAGCTGTTTTAGCATAGAAGTTTATTTGTTAACTTTGTTTTAAACGTTTGAATTTATGGAATTTATCTAAATAATATATTTACGTATAATCTCCTTATATGTATATAAAACTTCCAATGCCTATTTTATGCGTGTATATGTACGCACAACTTTTATTTCGATTTCGAAATTCAAACGGTGCTTATGTCATTATAAGTGCTTACCATATTTCTTTGATTGCAGCCTTGTTTTGAGTTTTTCTCTAGTATACACACACACACACACACATATATATATATATATATATATATAATATTTCTGCACATATATACGCATATATTCTCATATACATATATTTTTCATTACTTCCTTGTACGTATACTTTCCTTATATGTGCGTTTATACATATTTTCTTTTTAGAACATGTGTTATTTTAGCCGTTTGCCTTAAAACAAAAATACAGTGCCGGCGGGGATCAAACCTTACGCCTCTCACTTGAAAGTTACATGTTCTAACCAACTGGACTATTTAGGCCTTTGTTAACAAGGCTTAGAATAATAGTGGTGATTGTTCTTTTCTTATTCCACTTTTCATGTTTTGTTACAATATTTTATTTAAACCATTGCATGTAACTTTATCATTTTGCATGCGTCTTCTTCTTTCATTTTTCTTTTATTATTATTGCATAATATTTGTTAATCGTTGCATGCAACATATTTACACTGCATGCAACCAGTTTCTTCTTTTTCAATGCATGTATTTATTTCATGCAATCATATATTATCTTTATTTTATTCTTCTTTTATAAATGTATATCTACGCATACATATACACATATGCATAATTAAATATTTAATTGTCATAAAATGTGGGGTGTTACATTCTCCCACCCTTTGGAATTTTCGTCCCTGAAATTTGATAAGGGTAAAAATCAAATAACCCCTCGCATAAAATCCATCCATCATGTGTGCATCCAATTTTTGCAAACAATGTGCACTTGTTCAAAGTGTAATACAGCATAATAATATGTGTATGCTTAAGTGGTACCTCCTATATGTAAGCAAATTTTTCAAAAATCCTTTAAAAACATGATGCACACATCCTAAATATATTGGCAGTTCTACATGAATGCAATATTTTGAAAATCAAATTACATTTTCATCCAAATTTTCCCACACTCTTACTCAGCAAGAGCGTAGTTCATCTAAATTTTTTACATCCAAAATACTACCAACCAACTTTATTTTTCGAATTTCAGAAAAATTTATTGTTCTAAATCCGATTTCTTACGTTACATAAGGTGGAAAACGGAAAACTTAACAACTTCCATTTTTCTTTTTTGACATTTTTCCAACCATACTTGGACTTTATGAAACTATTTATAAAGATTCCCTATTTTCCTATCCAAGCACAACCCATATAAGAAAATTTTCTTTTTTACTGATTTTCTTTTTCATCTTGTCTTGGAAATTTTTATTCTTATCTATCTTTTCTCAGAATTTTCCGTCTTTCTTTAACTGCCATGTTTGTTGCTTTAACGAATTTGTTGTTTCCTTTTTAGTTATGACATTACACTTTTCTTAGCTTATTTAACTTAATCCTCTGGTCTAAGTTTAATTTTAAACAAGCCTTCTTGTCCTTCAACTAAAACAGGAAAACAGACGCTATACACAACTACGACTAAGGGCCAAGAATCTTTGGACTATGTCCCCCACCGAAAAATTCAAACAACAGGATGTAAATACTTACTTACCCTCTATTGTCTAGTAGTCACCACTGGTCCTTGCTGTGTACCAAAAATTATTTTCAAGTGAAGCCCTAGGATTTTCAATGCTTACGCATTCTATGGGAACTTACCATTATTCCAAGACAAGATAATTCTTGCTATCTACTTCATAGCCTCAAAACTTTTCCTGTCTTTCCTAGGCACTAATCCTCACCTACTTCACACTTTTAAAACATGGGTTGGCCTTTTCATTTCTCTTTTCTTTCAAAAGTTAAAAGTATCAAAACTTTATTTTCCTCTCTAAAACTTACTTTTGCCAAACCATAAAGCATGTCATTTTATAGAAAAATATTAACCATTTTTTTCAAATCACAAAAACCGGAGTAGATAAGTGCAACTATTTCTCAATCAGGTTTAGACTTGTTCTTGCCTATAAGGTCGGTTCAGTTTCTTACTACAAGGTTCAACCATCTACTCTATTCTTAATTTCTACAACTTATTTTTTCCACCCAACAAAATTTTCTCTTTTAAAACAATTTATCAAAACGATTGGTAAAAGAATAGAGATTTCAAAGCTTTCTTTACTGAGAATTTAAACAAATTGCAATATTTTCTATGTTTTGCATTTTAAACCTTCCATGCAATACAAAAAGAAAGCTAGCAAGCTATACATGCTCTATGATGCACACCTTTTTCTGAGGGAATTTTAATTTAGACAAAGTTTTCACAAGGAATCATTGTTTCCACAATATACCATATTTTATATTAAAACCGTCATTTACATATTTTAAAACTATAACTTTTAAGATTAAAACTTGAAAACAACATAAACCATTTTCCAAAAGCTTTTATAATTTCAAGTTTTTAAAAGTTAACAATTGTAACACCGCACATCCGTTAAGGTCACTCACAAAGGGAATGCCTTAACTTCAATGGAGCATTATGGGTACTGGAACAGAAATATTACAAGACAGACATATATAAAACAACGGAAGGTAAAGTATAAGTACTTCAAATCATTTATTAAATATAATTGTTTACAATAAAAGCCCGTCAACTTCCAATACCCAATTACATAGCTAAAATAACTGTCTTGCTCAAAAACAAAGAAGCATAAAAATAAACTGTAGTATTCCCCAATTAAGCAAAGCAAGCCATAGCCAAGAGAAATCCAAGCCGTACATGAAAGAGCCTGGGAGCTTGGTAACATCTGAACTAAGCTGTATTCCCACCCTGCGAACCGAGGGGAGGGGGAGGGAACGGAAGAAAAAGAGGCGAAACAAAACGGGTCAGTCATAAAGACTGAGTATAAGTCCTAGTGACTTTCAGCAAAAAAGCAGGTAAAGATAACATGGCATGAATAAACTGAAAGTAAACATAAGCATGATGACAAGATAAGCTACAGGCACGATAACTAAAAATAATATCATATGATTTTTGTCAGGTATAACAACGCAAGGTTCCCATTCAAGATAAACTAAGTATAATTTCGCAAGATTTCTATCAAGCATCGCAAGATTTCTCTGCTTCACCATTAAAATATTTCTATGATATCTATTTGCTCTGCACCACCTGTACTAGTATCTCAACCCGTTACATGTGTTGACTATAAAATGATCCCTTGCCCAATGTCATGAAATGACCCATTACTTGGTCCCACGAAACGATCTATTAATCGATCGGCTCCCTACAGGTCTTAGCTCATTCATGTGTCTGTGTCATACGGCCCTATCACGAATGTAGTTACCTATGCTAGGTCCACCATAGAGTGTATCAAGCCTTAGGGTGCCAACCACCGACACGAATCAAGCATGCACAGTGTAAACCTACTGATGCCCAATGCCTGCTTTTTTAACTCCGGACTAATGCATGACCATAGTCCGCCTGAACCTACATTGGCGCACCAACTCAGCCGTCGTTCTGGTCGCTTACAATCAGCCCAGTAATCGTGCCCCACCGTGCCTAGTTCCAGGGTACCATGATACATCTAAGTGTGTTACTGCTTAAATAGACCGCGTAACTAGGGTTTCCATCCAACAGGTTAAGTGTGGTCATTTAAATTCGTGAGTTAACCCTTATCAGTCTAGCATGTCAAGTTGGTTAAGTGTTGTCATTCAAGTTCATGACCTAACCCACCTACGTGTCATGTCAAATTAGCTAAGTGTTGTCGTTTAAGTTCATGACTTAGCCCTACGAATCATGTGTCAAGTTGGTTAAGTATATTCAAGCGGTTCATGACTTAACCCTACCAAATCATCGTGTCAAATTGGTTAAGTATATTCAAGTGGTTCATGACTTAATCCTACCAAATCATCGTGTCAAATTGGTTAAGTATATTCAAGCGGTTCATGACTTAACCCTACCAAATCATCGTGTCAAATTGGTTAAGTATATCTATATGTTCAAGTTGACTTAACCCTACCACACGTCATGTTATATTGGTTAAGTGTTCTCCCTTGTGTTAACTTAACCCACCAGTGTATCATGTCATATCGGTTAAGTGTCATCAATCAATTCAAGTTTAACTTAACCCACCCACTTATCATGTTATGTCCGTTAAGTGTTATTAATCTACTCAACCGCACCCACTTGTCTAATAGACATGTTAAAATGGTTAAGTGTTCTCAAGCGATCAAGTTCAGGTTTGCTTAACCCCGTCCACTTGTCTAATTAATGTGTTATATTGGTTAAGTGTCATTAGTCTAGTCACGTTAACTTAACCTTACCCTACTTAAAAGGTTTCATTAGCATTTATTATTTACTAATGCATTAACCTCTCACATTGGACTTATTTGCAGTCACTGGATATGCCGGGTGGTTCCGGGCAGAATTACACCGCAAACCCATTCCAACCTCGGGTTCAAGCATTCAATGCACTAACCTCTCACATTAGACATATTGTTGTGGTCACTGGATATGTCGGGCGGTTCCGGGAAGAATTACACCACAACTCAGTCTAACCTTGTGTTAGGCATCACCACAACATAGGCTTTGCCTACGACCTCTCACATTAGACTATTATTGTTGTGGTCACTGGATATGCCGAGTGGTTCCGGGCAGAATTACACCACAACTCAAGTCTAACCTCGTGTCAAAGGCATCCGTTAGATTGTTAATTACATATGTGTCAAATAAATCAAAATTCCGAACTTTACATATTAATAAACATATGCCCAAGTTCCAAATTACATGCCCATTAATATATGTACCCAATTCTAGTCAGTTTACATATGTCCAATTCTTGCCTATTTACATGTATGCCAAGTTTATGACATTTTACCCATATCAAGTCCTAGCCAAAATTACATGCATCCAGTTTCATACCCAAATAAACCCAAATCATGATTCATGATGTAGTTATCCCAAACTATAATCTCTTTATTACAATACATGCCAGTTGCCCAAGTTCATAATACATGTTTATGCCAATTATCAAGTTTACAATCGCTTTCATGGTTCAAATTCCCAAATCTACATATGCCTAATTAACATAAACCCAATCTTTTGATTTATCTTACATGTCAATTCATGTGTGCCTACTTCACTCCAAATTTCTTATGCCAATGCCTAAACTTGCAATTTCAATTATATTGACAATACCCAAATTTCCAATTTCATGTTATGCCATCAATTCCACCAAACACATATATCCAAATAGCTAATATCCCAATATTTCCCCGTATTCAATCGTACGCAAATCGCGATTTAGGCCTAAGTCCGAAATTGATCAAGGTTCATCAAAAGAAAATAAATAGGGGAAGATAGAATTTTGCATAAAAATAAGATCGGACAGAAAAACATCATCACAGGCATGAAGATTACAACTTGATAATAATATCAACATTAATCAAGAAAACTTGATTTACAACAGGCTGAATAGATCGTGAGAAAAGATAGACAAGTCTCAAAACTCAAGATTCAAGAAGCAATAGAAATAGATCAGAATCAATAAACATACTTAAATCCAATTCCACTTTATTCCATGGCCATATCATAATTAAATATTTAAATCTAAAGCAACTAGAACTTAAATCGTGGACTGGGAAATTAAGATGCAGAGGTTGATTCTAGAAAGCAGTCTTTGAACGATGAATCTCAATTTGATTGAAAATCCCCAACTTGCATATCTTGCGTTGCTTGAAGTAAAAGGTAGAAGAACTCTCTAGATTTGTTTAATTTTTATTTGAATCTTTGAAGAAGAAGAAGCCATGTGACGATCCCAAAATCCGAGGGGTGGTATTAAGGATAATCATTGGAATATAACACATTAATCATCATAGCAGAGAACAGATAATAGCAGAAACAATAAATAGAATAATTTTACATGGATATGACAGCGGAATCACAACATGTAATAAATCAGAATAGCATAGCGTGGGATATAACTTAGTAAATAAAAAGGAAAGTGATCAGTCATCATCGCCAGAGGCGGAATACATACATGCAGTGAGACATAATAAGGGTATCAGTGTACATCGCCGAAGGCGGGACACATATACATATAGTGAGAAATACGGAAAGTAAATCAGTCTGCATCGCCAGTGGCGGAATCATAATATAAGAACAATAATGGCGGAAAATGTCAAAGTCGTCTCTGTGAAGTCAGCCTCGCCATGAGCCAAAAATGCACCTATGCAGCAGTGCAGAGCCAAAAACAACATGTCACCTGTGTACTAGGCTGCCCGTGTGAAAATAAGGGCACCCGCGTTTGCAAAGTGAAACAAACAACGAGTCAGTCATGGGGACTGGTATGAGGAATCTATTTAACAGTTAAACAATAGTAATAGCAAATCATAGGACCACGCCACTTTCGCGGAACGGGTTTACTCCAGTGATTGCTAGTGCATTTAAACAAAGTAATTCTTTTAAAACAACGCAATGCTTTTAGAAAGAATGAAGCCATTATAAGACTCAGGTCCCATCACACAATGCAACGCAAGCCGGAGGATAGAGTTTTACCTTATAATAGCCAAATATGCTTGATACGTATAAAGCAAAATCACTTGATATTATTACTAGTGCATATATGTTTCAAAAACGAATAGCATCATAAATATCAATCATAGATGGCATAAGTGCCCCATACCACTATGTCGCCATACTAGTTCTACAATCGAGTCCATTATTTCGTATTGGAAATTGGATTTCCGTCATGAGTCGAGGCAAGGGGCAAGATCCTCTCCACTTCGAGACACTCTAGCAAATGCCTCGGGACTACACACTCTGGGTAACCCCTGGATGCTTCAGGGCAGGTGGTGCTCTCTTACGTTTGAGGATTGGCAATTCTTGAACACACATTTCCCGGTCCTTACAGACCTATAATCGAGGCGCCTCGCATTCCAACAACCACAAAGGTGAAAAGTAGATATATATGTCAGGGCTCGTAAGTCACTGACACCACCATAGCTAGAAAGAAACGTCGTGCTCTCCCTGCAGTCCGTATCCCGTTTTTAACTCATACCGGGGTGTGAGGTTCGCGAATCTACGAAATACACAAAGCTAGGTCACGTAGACCTTGCTTTGATCATCATCCACAAGACTTTGCTTTGCAACAGAAGCCTTGATCACAGCATCTTGGCATGCCACATAGGCAGTCCACTCCATACGATTGATTTCCATTGATATATAACCTCTGAGCTCGTACGTCTCAAAGAAGGGCGTTAAGAAAAAGAATAAATTCTCCGCCGCCAAACATATATATATTTAACAGAGATCAATCAGTATAGAACAAAATCCAATGTCAGACACACAGTCCATTTACAAGTCCGTCCTAGGTCTGAACGAAACCGGAGGCATCAATTCCTCGCAAATCCGTACAATCAACACATACGTTCAGACGGCTACTACTTCCGTCCCCTTCCGGTAGCTACTCCGGTTAGGAACCTCAGTAGCGCCCATCCAACCGATACGAAGATCGTCGGTCTTGAATCGTCTTTGCATTTTCCAATTCGAATCGCTCGATAAATTATTTGAAATGAGGGTTAGCTCGACCTTTTCAAATAACTCACGTCGTTAGAATTTAAATCGATTCCTTTTTATGGTTATATTATTCGACATCCATCTTTCAGTTCTTTAGTGTTATTTTCGCGTCAAACACATACAACCATCAAATATCAAACAATTCAAGCCCAATTGGTTTATTTTCAATCAAGGTTGCTTATAATATTTTATAACGATTCTTCGCCATTTTTGTTTATTTAAAAATGGCCTTACTTTATTAAACGACGTTTCAGGTCGTGTCGTGGCACTGGCGCTGTTTTTCCCTTAATTTGTTTTACACATATTGGAAAATCTAACCGTTGGATTTCTACAAAGTCTATATCAGTGGGAAGATATTCCCAAAGCGAACCCAACGGTTCCAGTTTCGTGAGAGTCCGACGGTCGGATCTTCCACACTAGTCGTTTGAAGTTACGGTTTCAAAATTCGAACTGCAGCGTCGTTATTCGATTTAATTTAATTATATTTATATTTATATATAAATATAAACGATTCTGGCGTTGTTTTTCTTCAGATTTGAATTAAACATTCCGGACAATCCAACTGTTGGATTTTTACAAGGTTGGTGCCGTTGGAAAGATATTTCCAAGGCGAACCCAGCGGTTTCGGGAAAATCCGATGGTCGGATTTCTCGTACTAATCGTTTCAAATTACGATTCCGAAACGCGAACTGCACGGCCTCTATTCCTTTTAATTATATTTATATTTATATATATAAATATAGTTCATTCTATAATTTCAACTATAGTTCATTCTATATTTTCAACTTCGTTTTCACTTCAAATATTTCACTAACGCCTTAATATTTCGAAAAATTTCGCCATAACCTCCTTTGTACGGGGAGGGGTTTGGAAATTTATTGGGCCGTATTAGGGACCCAATAAATCCTAAAAAGCATTCACATATTTATAGTGATATATTCTGGTGTTTACGGGGGAGCATGTACTGATAATCACTCCAGAGAATAAATTCCCGTCACCCCGTTTCAGTGTGGAAATAAATAGTCCATGTGCCGTATCTAATAACTAGAGCGACGTGATTATTGTCAACTCTAGACCCGTGTGGGGTTTTTATTAATCTGGCAATTTATCTTTATACTTTATATAGTCCACAACATGTAATATATAGTCATCGCCATACAAGCCTCTTGCTTATATGGTAAATCTTCCACCTCGTCACACAAGCTCCAATTGCTTATGTGGAATATGATGAAGTATGCCTATCATCAAGAATTATGCCATGTAGTGTAGTTCTAAATTAATTGTTACTATCTTATGGCGTTGTTTATTATTTCACACAGAAAAACCAGCACTCCGCATCCAATGGCATTCACAGGAGTTGATATATAAATAAAATTGCGCAACCAACTCATCAAGGTTTACCTATTTGTCGGGCACGCAAATAATTTCTTTACTCTACAGCTAATCCATTTTTCATGTTCAACACGTGTATATATATGCAGAACAAAGCTAATAATAATATTTCTAGCAAACTATTATTTATTTTAACACGTGTGCATTTTTAACTAAGCGTATACATGATAAAAGAAATATTTTTATCATCAAAAATATTTATTCGACACGTGTGTATTTTTAACTAAGCCTATTCACAATAAAAATATAGTTTTTATTGTCTATTCATTTTATTTTAAAATACGATAACATTCAACACATGAATTTCAACTCGACGAACAAATTTCAATTCAACACATGAATATTCTATATCGTTTGTATATATATATATATATATATATATATATAAAAATGTGATTTTTATCGCTAAAGCCATTTGTTTAAATTCAAATAATATTCAACACATGAATTTCAACTCAACGAATGAATTGCAACTCAACACATGAATATTCTATATAGTTTGTATATATATATATATATATATATATATATATATATATATATAAATGTGATTTTTGTCGCTAAAGCCATTTGTTTAAATTCAAATAATATTCAACACATGAATTTCAACTCAACGAATGAATTGCAACTCAACACATGAATATTCTATATAGTTTGTATATATATAAAAATGTGATTTTTATCGCTAAAGCCATTTGTTTAAATTCAAATAATATTCAACACATGAATTTCAACTCAACGAATGAATTGCAACTCAACACATGAATATTCGATATAGTCGTATATATATGAAAATGTGATTTTTATCGCTAAAGCCATTTGTTTAAATTCAAATAATATTCAACACATGAATTTCAACTCAACGAATGAATTGCAACTCAACACATGAATATTCGATATATCGTTCGTATATATATAAAAATGTGATTTTTATCGCTAAAGCCATTTGTTTAAATTCAAATAATATTCAACACATGAATTTCAACTCAACGAATGAATTGCAACTCAACACATGAATATTCTATATAGTTTTTATATATATATATAAATGTGATTTTTATCGCTAAAGCCATTTGTTTAAATTCAAATAATATTCAACACATGAATTTCAACTCAACGAATGAATTGCAACTCAACATATGAATATTCGATATATCGTTTGTATATATATAAAAATGTGATTTTTATCGCTAAAGCCATTTGTTTAAATTCAAATAATATTCAACACATGAATTTCAACTCAACGAATGAATTGCAACTCAACACATGAATATTCGATATATTTTGTATAATTTATTTCAACGAATGAAAATTATTCTAACACATAAATATTTCAGAAAATTTTGGCAGCATAACGGCAGGGTAGTTAAAACCGGGACCGTCCCTAGTACGACTCCTCGCTCTACCTTAAAACCTCGCGGTTTTTGACAATGGGGATCATGCATCTAGTTCGCACGCAGGCGACATGTTTTATTTTCAATTCCACAATCCTATTCTATTTTGTTTCAACCACAAGAGGGTATTTTCCAACCACAAAGGTATTTTTCAACCATAAAGGTATTTTTCAACCATCATATCAACCACAAACAATTATTTCCAACCATTCGTCATACCATATAATATCACGTCAATCAAAAGCAATAAATATCGTCCATGGCCTGTGAACGAGGGAAGTATATATATATATATATATATATATATATATATAATAATTCACTTGCATTTCATCACAATTCAAAGCATATATGTTTCATACAAAGCTTGTATAATTTATACATCGCTAATATAACTTATACAACACATGTACATGAGGTATACAATGCGTATATAATTTACACTTCGCTTATATAATTTATACAACGCGATTTCATTCACACAAATAGTTTAGATTCCTCACATTGGTTATTGCGGTGCTAAAAATCGTAGGAAGGTCAGAAAAATCCGCGGCTTCTTCTAGAATGTAGAGAGCCTCCTTGCGGTCACGGTGTCTCCTGTTTCATCAAATTTCGTTAAAGAACGAAAAAGATATTATTTTTCAAAGTTTTGCAACACTTAAAAGTGTTATTTTCATTTCAGAATTTACATCAGTAAAGTTTTTGAAACCTTCGAAACTAGGTCACGATTTTTCAGCCAATTCGTACCTCGATGCTTCGATCAGACCTTGCTGCGTCAAAGAGCTACGAACCACCTCCAGATCGGCGGTGGTGGCGAAGGGTTCGGTGGCCTGTGCACGTCGCGGCGGCGCTCTGAAGGTCGTGACTTCCTCATCGATTTTCGACGTCGATGGTTGATGGCTGGGGTCGTGGGTTGGTCGGATGTGGAGAGGAGGCGAAGGCGGTCAGAAGTCTCAACAGGCGGCGACGGTGAAATCGCCTGAGGCGGCGGCTAAATGGTCGAGAAGATTCAAGCACTGTGCGTCGTCCAGATCGTCTCTGGCGGCTAGGGTTTTAGTTTTTCTTTTTTTAAGAAAAATTCCTATTGGTCCATGCTTTATAGGAAATTTTAAATAGTGTTTTTGCAAACAGACTCCTTTTTAAACCCAACGACTATCACCCCTAGCTAAATACCCCCATTTCGGACACAATGGAATATGTTTCGTTGGCCATTTCGACTGTTACAGTCAGTTATTTTTCAAATTAAAATATAAAACATTCGATATTTAATTTAAACGTACATTTCAATTTGCCAGGGCCACGAACTGAATCGAAAAATTCCAGAAAAATAAATCTAGCTTTGTTTTGACGATATGGTCCTAACAAAACCAGTTTCGTCGAATTCTGAGCTTGTTTGAAAAACGGCCATTTTTAGGTCGACCCTTTTTAACAGAATTTGACCAAACACATTATCTTTTGCCCCGCTCACATACTAGCTTCAAAAATTATGAAATTTGAAACTTAGCTATAATTTGACATCCCGGACGCAACAAAAGTGGTTTCGTCGAATTCCAAGGCCGCATGCAAAATCTCAATTTTCAAGGGCCATATATACTATATAGCGACCTTTCTGAAAATTCATTTGGCCATAACTTTTGATTCCCGCTATGAAACTTTGATTTTTCAGATTCGTTAGAAAGGTATTGATAAACATATTTAAATATTTTCAGTTTCGCTAAAATCCGTTATATCTTCCACCCGGTACAATCAGATAAAGTTTGTATTCAAAATTTCAAACTGCAATATTATACCCAAATCTATATTTTATTGAAATAGGCTATTTCAACTATTCAAATTCTTGGTAATAACCTGATTTAAAAATTTTAAACTGGTTCACATTTTCCGGGTTATTACAATCTCCCCCACTTAAAACTTTTTGTCCTCGAAAAGGAAATAACAGTTTAGCAAGAAATAAAATGTAAATGCAAAGTACTATAAGGGTACCTTGCACCGGAGTTAGTCAGAGATGTCCACTCTGCATTTAGGATAGGCTTGTTTAATGCTTTCCTCAGTCTCCCAAGTACAGTCTCTAGGATCACTACTCCACTGCACTTTGACTAGATGAATCTTTTTCCTCCTTAGCTCTCTAGTTTCTTTGCCAACTATCTTTAATGGCTCTCTTCTGAGTGCTAATTCTGGAGTTATGTCAATATCATCTTGCGCTGCTTCTTCCACAACAAGATCGGGATCATGAACATGTTTTCTGAGTTGAGATACGTGGAACACATCATGTACACCAGGCAACCAATCAGGTAATGAAACCCTATATGCAAGAGTTCCAATCCGTTCAAGTATAGGAAAAGGACCAATAAATCTCGGCGCCAACTTCCCAGTTTTGCCAAATCTGATTACTCCTCGCATTGGAGAAACTCATAAATAAACATAATCGCCAATGGCAAACGATATATCCCTTCTTCTCGCATCAGCATAACTTTTCTGTCGGCTCTGCGCTGTTTTCAATCTCTTCTTAATGAAATCGACTTTATCCGATGCTTCTTGAATCATATCGAGCCCTAACACAAGTCTGTTGCCAGGTTCTACCCAACATGCGGGAGATCTGCACGGTCTACCGTATAATGCTTCAAATGGAGACATTCCCAAACTTGCTTGATAGCTATTGTTGTAAGAGAATTCGGCTAGATGTAAGTGATCTTCCCATGAGCCCCCAAAATCAATAACGCAAGCCCGTAGTAAATCTTCTAAAATTCTACTCACCTGCTCAGTTTGGCCATCTTTCTGAGGGTGATAAGCGGTGCTTAGATTCAATTTGGTTCCAAATTCTCCCTGGAATGCTTCCCAGAATTTGCTAGTAAATAGGGGATCTATATCACTGACTATATTGAGTGGCACTCCATGAAGTTTAACTATTTCTTTGAAGTAAATCTGTGCTAGACTTTGAGCTGTTCTGTTGGATCGTACAGTTATGAACTGGGCAGTCTTCGTGAAGCGATCTACGATTACCCATATACTGTCGTTTCCTTTTCTAGTTCGAGGCAAGCCATCGATGAAGTCCATCGAGATTTTCTCCCACTTCCATCCTGGAATTTCTAATGGTTGTAATAATCCAGCTAATTTCTGCTGATCACTCTTAACTAGCTGGCAAGTGGGGCATCTGCTAACATATAAGGAGATATCTCTTTTCATCGCCTTCCACCAGAATGTGCGCTTGATATCATTAGACATTTTGCTCACACCGGGATGGATACTTAATTTGGATTTGTGGCACTCATCAAGTATTTCCCTTTTTAGCTCGGAGATGTCGGGAACACAAATTCTTCCTTTTAATCTCAAAACCCCCTCACTATCCACTTGGAAGCTGGAGTCTATGCCTTCATTGATCCTTTTGATCATTACTTGTACAAAATTATCCTCCTTTTGTAGGGCCGAGATCCTATCTATTAATGAAGACGTGATGACAAAACTGGCGATGATTTCATTCTTTCTGCTGAGCGCATCTGCTACAACATTGGCTTTCCCCGGAGTGTATAGGATTTCAAAATCGTATGCTGCAAGGAATTCTAACCCACGCTGTTGTCTCAAGTTTAGATCTTTCTGAGTGAACAGATATTTCAAGGATTGATGATTGGTAAACAGTTCGAACTTCTCGCTCAATAAATAATGCCTCCAGATTCTTAAAGCGAACACGATAGCTAATAACTCAAGATCATGAGTAGCATAGTTTCTCTCATGTGGCTTTAGCTGACGACTGGCATAAGCGATCACTTGGCCTTTTTGCATTAACACTGCGCCTAGCCCTCTAATAGAAGCATCTGTCCATACAGTCAAGTCTTGGTTACCTTCTATAATTGTCAATACTGGAGCGGTTGTCAACTTCAGTTTCAGCTCCTGGAAAGCTTCTTCACATTCGGGTGTCCATTTGAATTTCTCATGCTTCTTTGTAAGCTTTGTCAATACACCAGATATCTTTGAAAAATCCTGAACGAATTTCCGATAGTAACTAGCCAATCCAAGGAAACTTCGAACTTCTGTGGGTGTAGTAGGCTGTTTCCAGTTCTGAATCGCTGTAATTTTACTTGGGTCTACAGCAATTCCTTCTTTTGATACGACATGGCCTAGGAACTTAACTTCATTCTGCCAGAAGACACACTTAGAAAATTTAGCTTTCAAGACATTTCTCCTTAGGATTTTTAACACTTGTTCTAAATGTTTTGCATGTTCGTCTTCCGACTTGGAGTAGATTAAAATGTCATCGATGAAGACTAGAACAAATTTATTCAATACACCACGGAACACTCTGTTCATAAGATCAATGAAGTATGCCGGAGCATTACACAAGCCGAACGGCATTACTAACCATTCGTAGAATAAATCGGGACCCCTGAAGGTTGTTAAAGGAACACAGTCTTCGGCTATACGTAATTGGTGGAAACCTGTAGCTAGGTCCATTCTGGAGAATACTGTTGCTCCATTTAATTGATCTAATAGATCATCAATTCGGGGCAAGGGATATTTGTTCTTCATTGTCTGCTTATCGAGATCTCGATAATCAACGCAAAGTCTTAGAGTACCGTCTGATTTTGGGACAAATACTACTGCTGCTCCCCACGCTGAAAAGCTTGGTCTGATCAGACCTTTCCAAAGCAATTCTCGGGTTTGACTACTTAACTCTTCTTTTTCTTCGGGGCCATTCTTCTAATTGGATGTACTACTGGTCGGGCGTTAGGAATTAGATCTATTCTAAATTCAATTTCTCTTTGCGGCGGTAAGTTTTCCACTTCTTCAAACACATCCGCATAGTTTTTAACGACCGGTATCTTTTCTATCGAAGGGGGAGTAACTTCTAAAGAAGACCTAAATTCTGTTCTATTAATTTCTGAGCCTTGGCATGGTATATATATAGGTCCAAGCTTCGTTTCGACTTTAACGATTCTTTCGGCACATCTAACTTCGGCCTTATATTTTGTCAACCAGTCAAGCCCCAGTATAACATCAAATTCGGAAAGGTCCATAACAATCGAATCAAAGGAGAACTTATAGCAAGAATAAGCGATAGGCACTCTACTGTATGAACTGAGACTAACGGAACTTCCTATTGGGTTTCGAACTTTAATTGGTTCCTTAAGTTTTCTTCGTTTCAATTTTAATTTGTGAACTAGGTTACCAGAAATGAAGCTACGTGATGCACCAGTATCAAAAAGTACAGAAACAGGAATATTTTTAATGGTAAGGGTACCTCCCAAGACATCGGGTTTACCTGATCCATCGGTAATAGCTGGCGGGGTCTTCCCGTCATAGACATGAGCCACTTGTGCATTTTGCTTCAGAGGACAGTTCCTGCTATAGTGCCCCTTCTTATGGAAGTTGTAGCATTCGGCTTAGTCATTTGCCTTCGGCTTCCTCGGTACTTTGCACACATTAGAAAAATGACCTGGCTTCCCGCAGTTGTAACAATTTCCTTTCGGGATCTTTGCAGGTTTCTGAGTAGCGGCCGCGGCAATGCTAGATTCGGGTTGATCGGTTGAAGCCTTGCGCTTATTTCCAGCTTGGCTTTTGGCGCGGTCTTGGCTTGCATGCCTCTCATCCATGTCTTCGTAATTGCAAGCCATCTCTACTAATTCTGAAAAGGAGAGTTTGATGTTGCCCATAGCCCTGTCGTGGTACTTGCGCTTCAGCCCAAATATGAATTTCTTGTTCTTTGCTTTGTTGGTCAAAATCAGCTCTGGAGCATAGCGCGACAATTGGGTGAACTTATTTAGATAGTCCTGAATAGAGAGATCTCCTTGCTGGAGATTAGCAAACTGCTCTCGCATCCTCTCTAGAGCTTGTTCAGGTACGAACTTCTCATTGAACATAGCTTTGAATTGTTCCCAAGTTCTAACAGTACCAGCTGCATCTTCGGAGGTAATGGCATCCCACCACAGCTCTGCTTCCTCCTGAAGGAGCCAAATGCCAAGTCGGGCTTTGTTGTTGGTTCCCATACCCATGCCTTCAAAGATTTTCTCACAAGTTTTTAACCAAGCTATAGCCTCGGTCACTGTACCAGTGCCAGTAAAAGGTTTTCCCCCAAGATTTCTGTACCTCTTCGCAACTTTATCTAGCTCAAAGTCTTCAGGTGCTGGTGGCTGAACAATAGGGATTTCCACAACTACGGGGATATTCCCCCGTCCTCCTGCTGCCACTCCTCGGCCTCTACGGCCTCCTCTAGCTGTTGTTGCTCGTGTAGCCATCTAAGAGAATACTGTATAAGCAAGAAAAGAGTCAAGCTCACAGATTTGATAGTTTTCATAAATTATTAAGCAGGGGAATACAAGGAAAGATAATGATGATGTACTGATCAAATTGTTTTTCTAATCAGCTTAGCTCATTCTAGGACATTGCTAATCCTATCTCTAATGAGCTACTCGCATTAGAACACTACTGATTTTATTCTGACGAGGTGCTTAATGTGTTAGATCCTGGAACTAAGGTTAACCAAAGCTCTGATACCAACTGTGACGATCCCAAAATCCGAGGGGCGTTATTAAGGATAATCATTGGAATATAACACGTTAATCATCATAGCAGAGAACAGATAATAGCAGAAATAATAAATAGAATAATTTTACATGGATATGACAGCGGAATCACAACATGTAATAAATCAGAATAGCATAGCGTGGGATATAACTTAGTAAATAAAAAGGAAAGTGATCAGTCATCATCGCCAGAGGCGGAATACATACATGCAGTGAGACATAATAAGGGTATCAATGTACATCGCTGAAGGCGGGATACATATACATATAGTGAGAAATACGGAAAGTAAATCAGTCTGCATCGCCAGTGGCGGAATCATAATATAAGAACAATAATGGCGGAAAATGTCAAAGTTGTCTCTGTGAAGTCAGCCTCGCCATGAGCCAAAAATGCACCTTATGCAGCAGTGCAGAGCCAAAAACAACCTTTCACCTGTGTACTAGGCTGCCCGTGTGAAAATAAGGGCACCCGCGTTTGCAAAGTGAAACAAACAACGAGTCAGTCATGGGGACTGGTATGAGGAATCTATTTAACAGTTAAACAACAGTAATAGCAAATCATAGGACCACGCCACTTTCGCGGAACGGGTTTACTCCAGTGATTGCTAGTGCATTTAAACAAGGTAATTCTTTTAAAACAACGCAATGCTTTTAGAAAGAATGAAGCCATTATAAGACTCAGGTCCTATCACACAATGCAACGCAAGCCGGAGGATAGAGTTTTACCTTATAATAGCCAAATATGCTTGATACGTATAAAGCAAAATCATTTGATATTATTAATAGTGCACATATGTTTCAAAAATGAATAGCATCATAAATATCAATCATAGACGGCATAAGTGCCCCATACCACTATGTCGCCATACTAGTTCTACAACCGAGTCCGTTATTTCGTATTGGAAATTGGATTTCCGTCATGAGTCGAGGCAAGGGGCAAGCTCCTCTCCGGTTCGAGACACTCTAGCAAATGCCTCGGGACTACACACTTTGGGTAACCCCTGGATGCTTCAGGGCCGGTCCTCTCTTACGTTTGAGGATTGGCAATTCCTGAACACACGTTTCCCGGTCCTTACAGACCTATAATCGAGGCGCCTCACATTCCAACAACCACAAAGGTGAAAAGTAGATATATATGTCAGGGCTGGTAAGTCACTGACACCACCATAGCTAGAAAGAAACGTCATGATCTCCCTGCAGTCTGTATCCCGTTTTTAACTCATACCGGGGTGTGAGGTTCGTGAATCTACGAAATACACAAAGCTAGGTCACGTAGACCTTGCTTTGATCATCATCCACAAGACTTTGCTTTGCAACAGAAGCCTTGATCACAGCATCTTGGCATGCCACATAGGCAGTCCACTCCATACGATTGATTTCCATCGATATATAACCTCTGAGCTCGTACGTCTCAGAGAAGGGCGTTAAGCAAAAGAATAAATTCTCCGCCGCCAAACAGATATATATTTAACAGAGATCAATCAGTATAGAAAAAAATCCAATGTCAGACACACAGTCCATTTACAAATCCATCCTGGGTCTGAACGAAACCGGAGGCGTCAATTCCTCGCAAATCCGTACAATCAACACATACGT
The DNA here is from genome assembly GCA_030737875.1 of Allium sativum. Taxonomy (NCBI): domain Eukaryota; kingdom Viridiplantae; phylum Streptophyta; class Magnoliopsida; order Asparagales; family Amaryllidaceae; genus Allium; species Allium sativum. The sequence continues at coordinate 319,584,421 of CM060923.1, read as the reverse complement.
TCAGACGGCTACTACTTCCGTCCCCTTCCGGTAGCTACTCCGGTTAGGAACCTCAGTAGCGCCCATCCAACCAATACGAAGATCGTCGGTCTTGAATCGTCTTTGCATTTTCCAATTCGAATCACTCGATAAATTGTTTGAAATGAGGGTTAGCTCGGCCTTTTCAAATAATTCACGTCGTTAGAATTTAAATCGATTCCTTTTTATGGTTATATTATTCGACATCCATCTTTCAGTTCTTTAGTGTTATTTTCGCGTCAAACACATACAACCATAAAATATCAAACAATTCAAGCCCAATTGGTTTATTTTCAATCAAGGTTGCTTATAATATTTTATAACGATTCTTCGCCATTTTTGTTTATTTAAAAATGGCCTTACTTAATTAAACGACGTTTCAGGTCGTGTCGTGGCACTGGCGTTGTTTTTCCCTTAATTTGTTTTACACATATTGGAAAATCTAACCGTTGGATTTCTACAAAGTCTATATCAGTGGGAAGATATTCCCAAAGCGAACCCAACGGTTCCAGTTTCGTGAGAGTCCGACGGTCGGATCTTCCACACTAGTCGTTTGAAGTTACGGTTTCAAAATTCGAACTGCAGCGTCGTTATTCGATTTAATTTAATTATATTTATATTTATATATAAATATAAACGATTCTGGCGCTGTTTTTCTTCAGATTTGAATTAAACATTCCGGATAATCCAACCGTTGGATTTTTACAAGGTTGGTGCCGTTGGAAAGATATTTCCAAGGCGAACCCAGCGGTTGCGGTTTCGGGAAAATCCGATGGTCGGATTTCTCGTATTAATTGTTTCAAATTACGATTCCGAAACGCGAACTGCACGGCCTTTATTCCTTTTAATTATATTTTTATTTATATATATAAATATAGTTCATTCTATAATTTCAACTATAGTTCATTCTATATTTTTAACTTCGTTTTCACTTCAAATATTTCACTAACGCCTTAATATTTAGAAAAATTTCGCCATAACCTCCTTTGTACGGGGAGGGGTTTGGAAATTTATTGGGCCGTATTAGGTACCCAATAAATCCTAAAAAGCATTCACATATTTATAGTGATATATTCTGGTGTTTACGGGGGAGCATGTACTGATAATCACTACAGAGAATAAATTCCCGTCACCCCGTTTCCGTATGGAAATAAATAGTCCATGTGTCGTATCTAATAACTAGAGCGACGTGATTATTGTCAACTACAGACCCATGTGGGTTTTTTTTATTAATCTGGCAATTTATCTTTATAATTTATATAGTCCATATCAGTCATCAGTTCAACCTGTAATATATAGTCATCACCATACAAGCCTCTTGCTTATATGGTAAATCTTCCACCTCGTCACACAAGCTCCAATTGCTTATGTGGAATATGATGAAGTATGACTATCATCAAGAAGTATGCCATGTAGTGTAGTTCAAAATTAATTGTTACTATCCTATGGCGTTATTTATTATTTCACACAGAAAAACCAGCACTCCGCATCGAATGGCATTCACAAGAGTTGATATATAAATAAAATTGCGCAGCCAACTCATCAAGGTTTACCTATTTGTCGGGCACGCAAATAATTTCTTTACTCTACAGCTAATCCATTTTTCCTGTTCAACACATGTATATATATGCAGAACAAAGCTAATAATAATATTTCTAGCAAACTATTATTTATTTTAACACGTGTGTATTTTTAACTAAGCGTATACATGATAAAAGAAATATTTTTATCATCAAAAATATTTATTCGACACGTGTGTATTTTTAACTAAGCCTATTCACAATAAAAATATAGTTTTTATTGTCTATTCATTTTATTTTAAAATACGATAACATTCAACACATGAATTTCAACTCGACGAACAAATTTCAATTCAACACATGAATATTCTATATCGTTTGTATATATATATATATATAAATGTGATTTTTATCGCTAAAGCCATTTGTTTAAATTCAAATAATATTCAACACATGAATTTCAACTCAACGAATGAATTGCAACTCAACACATGAATATTCTATATAGTTTGTATATATATATATAAAAATGTGATTTTTGTCGCTAAAGCCATTTGTTTAAATTCAAATAATATTCAACACATGAATTTCAACTCAACGAATGAATTGCAACTCAACACATGAATATTTATATAGTTTGTATATATATAAAAATGTGATTTTTATCGCTAAAGCCATTTGTTTAAATTCAAATAATATTCAACACATGAATTTCAACTCAACGAATGAATTGCAACTCAACACATGAATATTCGATATAGTCGTATATATATAAAAATGTGATTTTTATCGCTAAAGCCATTTGTTTAAATTCAAATAATATTCAACACATGAATTTCAACTCAACGAATGAATTGCAACTCAACACATGAATATTCGATATATCGTTTGTATATATATAAAAATGTGATTTTTATCGCTAAAGCCATTTGTTTAAATTCAAATAATATTCAACACATGAATTTCAACTCAACGAATGAATTGCAACTCAACACATGAATATTCTATATAGTTTGTATATATATATATATAAAAATGTGATTTTTATCGCTAAAGCCATTTGTTTAAATTCAAATAATATTCAACACATGAATTTCAACTCAACGAATGAATTGCAACTCAACACATGAATATTCGATATATCGTTTGTATATATATATAAAAATGTGATTTTTATCGCTAAAGCCATTTGTTTAAATTCAAATAATATTCAACACATGAATTTCAACTCAATGAATGAATTGCAACTCAACACATGAATATTCGATATATTTTGTATAATTTATTTCAACGAATGAAAATTATTCTAACACATAAATATTTCAGAAAATTTCGGCAGCATAACGGCAGGGTAGTTAAAACCGGGACCGTCCCTAGTACGGCTCCTCGCTCTACCTTAAAACCTCACGGTTTTTGACAATGGGGATCATGCATCTAGTTCGCACGCAGGCGGCATGTTTTATTTTCAATTCCACAATCCTATTCTATTTTGTTTCAACCACAAGAGGGTATTTTCCAACCGCAAAGGTATTTTTCAACCATAAAGGTATTTTTCAACCATTATATCAACCACAAACAATTATTTCCAACCATTCGTCATACCATATAATATCACCTCAATCACAAGCAATAAATATCGTCCATGGTCTATGGACGAGGGGAGTATATATATATAATATAATAATTCACTTGCATTTCATCACAATTCAAAGCATATATGTTTCAAACAACGCTTGTATAATTTATACATTGCTAATATAACTTATACAACACATGTACATGAGGTATAAAATGCGTATATAATTTACACTTCGCTTATATAATTTATACAACGCGATTTCATTCACACAAATAGTTTAGATTCCTCACATTGGTTATTGCGGTGCTAAAAATCGTAGGAAGGTCAGAAAAATCCGCGGCTTCTTCTAGAATGTAGAGAGCCTCCTTGCGGTCACGGTGTCTCCTGTTTCATCAAATTTCGTTAAAGAACGAAAAAGATATTATTTTTCAAAGTTTTGCAACACTTAAAAGTGTTATTTTCATTTCAGAATTTACATCAGTAAAGTTTTTAAAACCTTCGAAACTAGGTCACGATTTTTCAGCCAATCCGTACCTCGATGCTTCGATCAGACCTTGTTGCGTCAAAGAGCTACGAACCACCTCCAGATCGGCGGTGGTGGCGAAGGGTTCGGTGGCCTGTGCGCGTCGCGGCGGCGCTTTGAAGTTCGTGACTTCCTCGTCGATTTCCGACGTCGATGGTTGATGGCTGGGGTCGTGGGTTGGTCGGATGTGGAGAGGAGGCGAAGGCGGTCAGAAGTCTCAACAGGCGGCGGCGGTGAAATCGCCTGAGGCAGCGGCTAAATGGTCGAGAAGATTCGAGCACTGTGCGTCGTCCAGATCGTCTCTGGCGGCTAGGGTTTTAGGTTTTTTTTTTAAGAAAAATTCCTATTGGTCCATGTTTTATAGGAAATTTTAAATAGTGTTTTTGCAAACAGACTCCTTTTTAAACCCAACAACTGTCGCCCCTAGCTAAATACCCCCATTCCGGACACAATGGAATATGTTTCGTTGGCCATTTCGACTATTACAGTCGGTTATTTTTCAAATTAAAATATAAAACATTTGATATTTAATTTAAACGTACATTTCAATTTGCCAGGGCCACAAACTGAATCGAAAAATTCCAGAAAAATAAATCTAGCTTTGTTTTGACGATACGGTCCTAACAAAACCAGTTTCGTCGAATTCTGAGCTCGTTTGAAAAACGGCCATTTTTAGGTCGACCCTTTTTAACAGAATTTGACCAAACACATTATCTTTTGCCCCGCTCACATACTAGCTTCAAAAATTATGAAATTTGAAACTTAGCAATAATTTGACATCCCGGACCCAACAAAAGTGGTTTCGTCGAATTCCGAGGTCGCATGCAAAATCTAAATTTTCAAGGGCCATATATACTATATAGCGACCTTTCTGAAAATTCATTTGGCCATAACTTTTGATTCCCGCTATGAAACTTCGATTTTGCAGATTCGTTAGAAAGGTATTGATAAACAGATTTAAATATTTTCAGTTTCGCTAAAATTCGTTATATCTTCCACCCGGTACAGTCAGATAAAGTTTGTATTCAATATTTCAAACTGCAATATTATACCCAAATCTATATTTTATTGAAATAGGCTATTTCAACTATTCAAATTCTTGGTAATAACCTGATTTAAAAATTTTAAACTGGTTCACATTTTCCGGGTTATTACAAGTCATGTCCATCAAGAATTTGTGCAGCATAAGGTTAGAGAAGAATGGTGTGAGAAGGAATGGGGATTAGGTGGGTTTATATAGGATTAGGCGAACGAATCTAGACTGAAAACGAGACCAAAAGCATTAGAATGAACCCAGGCTCAAAACTGGGTTTTGGCACTAGGTCGACCCCCAGGTCGACCATAGGGTTGACCTGGACCCTGGGAGGTCGACCATAGTGTCGACCCCCAGGTCGACCTGGTCCTGGGCAGGAACATTCCCGCCAAGTCTGCGCTGGGGTTTGAATTTGAATTTCTAATTCGAATTTCAAGCTGTTTTTGATTCTGAAAATTCCTGAAACTTCGGAGGGTCATATCTCCCTCATACGGACTCTGTTTTTTGAAAACTCGGACTTGGTTTCATGCAGAATTCCAAGACGAACGCAATGGCGCAACCGTTTTCCCTGATTCTTATTTTAAAATTTAATTCTGCCTTGATTTATGATCTTAATATGTTATTAAAATACAGGGTATTACATTCTCCCCTCCTTAAAGGATTTTGTCCCCGAAATCTCCAAGTTAAGAAGAATGTGTCCTACCGTCCATCATCCATCTATTCAAAATGTCATCCACAAGCAATCATTGTCCTTAAAAGATTTCTAGTGCTATATGAACATATGCAGAAAGTGTGTGTATATGTTCCTTATCTAATATAAATGTTCAGGCCTGATTGATCTTCTTAATGCAAAATATGTTTAGTGCTATGAGTCCAACATGTATGCAAATAGTCCTATTCACATAAACACTATATATGTGCACAAACATCCATCCATATGCAACATCCACATGATAACACAAACAAATTCGTCCATAAACAATTATAAACACTCATGCATATGCAATATGAAAGGTGACTGAGCCGATCTAGTGTCTAATGTGCGTGTATATGCATCCACGAGCAACCACTTGCAACCATCAATCATAACATGTCTCAAACACATGTTTACACCCAATTGTTCCTACCTGAAGATATAGTCGAATGATAGAAGCAAGTAAAAACTTTGTGCCCATTAGGCAATGTCAAAACCGGAAATCTACGTCGCATATATATCGATTAGGAGAAGAACTCCCTAAGTACCATCCCCGAAGACCGAAATCAACATCAGACTAATACCCAAAGAATTTCTCAACCCAACTAATATATATGTTTCTAGGAAACTAAGCATGATGGACTCCTTTTAGGTGACAAGAAATTCCTTCCTAAAACTAAACCATATTCTATAAAACCCAAAAAGTTTAGTTAACCCAACGAACACCTTCAAGCCCCAACATGTATTACTAACAGATGAGTCAAACTCCCTATGGGGTTTGCAACCGAAATAGGATTGAGAATAGGACCGAGAGGATATACTTAAAAGATAGCATGCAAGTAAGCTTTACAGGAAAAGATGGATCAAGGATATACTCTAAAAAAAAAGATATGATGCACGTATCTAGTCTTCAATCTTCTAAGTCGCATTTCCTTGAGCTTAACTCCATTGTGCTTTGACCGTCTTTAACTTCACAATTTTGTAGCTTCTTAATTCTTGTTTCCAAAATATGAGGTGGAACTCATTTCATGTTGCCTTTCGTTCCACTTTCACTTGTTCTCCTTCTAGTATACTTGGCTCAAACATAACTGCTTACTCATGGTTTCATGCAAGCTCTCCAAAATTCACTAGTTAATCCTGGATCTCGTTTACTCACTATAAGGTATTCCACGCAGAAGCATTATCTCTTGAAAATAAACAGATGTCAACCATGTTGCCAGATGTACTTACAAATGTGATTCTCTATAACTCATGCATAAGCGAAATGAACCATCCGACTTAGTGGCGAACACTACTTGAGCGGATCAATAAATGTATCAAGAGATTCTAGGTAACTAAGCATGGCAGAACCCTAAGGGTTATACTAGACTTCGAGGGCATTACCGAGGCAAGTCAAGAGTCTAACTACCCACCTTTCATACTTGAGAATGGTATCCTTTCTGGATAACCACTCCATCCCTAGAATCAACCCATAGCCCAAAAACATAAGCATTACCTCTAAACTCAACACTTAACATAGACATTCTCAAATTCAAACAAGTCATGAATAAATGAGATGATTCCCCAACAGGATTTGAGACAAAAATGGGATCCTCTACCACGATAGTACTAAGGTGCAGAGACTCAACTATCGAAGCAGAATTAAAAGGATGCGATGTACAAAAACAAAGTTCCCACGGTATGATAGAAAAGAAAAGCTAAACTTTTAACAGAAACGTTACCACCTCTCTTAGGTATGCTAGTAGTGAGAGCGTATATTTGCCCTCTCGACGATCTTGTCCTTTGCCCTTGTCCTTGTCCTATAACACTTAACTACATGTCCCTTTTTACCATACTAACGATACTCTCTCTTGTCATGGGTTTTATTATTCTTTCACTTTGGCCTCTTCCCTTTCACCTTTTCCTCCTTCGTGGATTAAGCCATATCAACAAGTTTCTCATCCTTAGGCTTGTGTCCTTTATCCTCTTTCTTACTATCCTTGTATAGCTTGTTGACAAGTTTCTCGAAAGCTACCTCCATCGCACGGCAACCCTACAAAGCTTGAAATAAGATTAGTCGCAAGTAAAACTACTGCGGCTACAGATGGAGGTTGGGCATTCCTTTGCCCTCCGACATGTGTCGTACGCCTACAAAACTATGGTGAAAAGAGAGAAAGAAGAGATTCAAAGAGAGAATCAAAAGATGGTGCATATGGATTTGGGGAATATGCCTTTCGTAAAACAAAATTTTCTTAGAAAAATGCTTCTTTGTAAACGTTTTGAAAATAATTTCAGAAGGTTTTTAAAAGCTTTTGCCCTGTCTGGTAACCTTCTGCTCTGATACCAAATGTAACACCCCACATCCATTAAGGTCACTCACAAAGGGAATGCCTTAACTTCAATGGAGCATTATGGGTACTGGAACAGAAATATTACAAGACAGACATATATAAAACAGCGGAAGGTAAAGTAGAAGTACTTCAAATCATTTATTAAATATAATTGTTTACAATAAAAGCCCATTAGCTTCCAATACCCAATCACATAGCTAAAATATATGTCTTTCTCAAATACAAAGAAGCATAAAAATAAATTGTAGTATTCCCCTATAAAGCAAAGCAAGTCATAGCAAAGAGAGATCCAAGCCGTGCATGAAAGAGCCTGGGAGCTTGGTAACATCCGAACTAAGCTGTATTACCACCCTGTGAACCTGGGGAGGGGGAGGGAGGGAAGCAGAAGAAAAAGATGCGAAACAAAACGGGTCAGTCATTAAGACTGAGTAAGTCCTAGTGACTTTCAGCATAAAAACAGGTAAAGATAACATGGCATGAATAAACTGAAAGTAAACATAAGCATGATGACAAGATAAGCTACAGGCATGATAACTAAGAATAACATCATATGGTTTTTGTCAGGTATAACATCACAAGGTTCCCATTCAAGATAAACTAAGTATAATTTCGCAAGATTTCTATCAAGCATCACAAGATTTCTCTGCTTCACAATTAAAATATTTCTATGATACCTATTTGCTCTGCACCACCCGGACTAGTATCCCAATCCGTGTCATGTGTTGACTATAAAATGATCCCTTGCCCAATGTCATGAAATGTCCCATTACGTGGTCCCACGAAATGATCTATTAATCGATCGGTTCCCTACAAGTCCTAGCTCGTTCATGTGTCTGTGTCATACGGCCCTATCACGAATGTAGTTACCTGTGCTAGGTCCACCATAAGGTGTATCAAGCCCTAGGGTGCCAACCACCGACACGAATCAAGCATGCACAGTGTAAACCTACTGATGCTCAATGCCTGCTTTTTCAACTCCAGACTACGTGTACGACCATAGTCCACCTGAACCTACACTGGCGCACCAACTCAGCCGTCGTTCTGGTCGCTTACAATCGGCCCAGTAATCGTGCCCCACCCTGCCTAGTTCCAGGGTGCCATGATACATCTAAGTGGGTTACTACTGAAATGGACCACGTAACTAGGGTTTCTGGCCAATAGGTTAAGTGTTGTCATTTAAATTCGTGACTTAACCCTTATCAGTCTAGCATGTCAAGTTGGTTAAGTGTTGTCATTCAAGTTCATGACTTAACCCGCCTACGTGTCATGTCAAATTGGCCTAGTGTTATCGTTTAAGTTCATGACTTAGCCCTACGAATCATGTGTCAAGTTGGTTAAGTATATTCAAGCGGTTCATGACTTAACACTACCAAATCATCGTGTCAAATTGGTTAAGTATATTCAAGCGGTTCATGACTTAACCCTACTAAATCATCTTGTCAAATTGGTTAAGTATATTAAATCGGTTCATGACTTAACCCTACCAAATCATCGTGTCAAATTGGTTAAGTATATTCAATCGGTTCATGACTTAACCCTATCAAATCATCGTGTCAAATTGGTTAAGTATATCTATATGTTCAAGTTGACTTAACCCTGCCACGCGTCATGTTATATTGGTTAAGTGTTCTCCCTTGTGTTAACTTAACCCATCAGTGTATCATGTCATATCGGTTAAGTGTCATCAATCAATTCAAGTTTAACTTAACCCACCCACTTGTCATGTTATGTTGGTTAAGTGTTATTAATCTACTCAACCGCACCCACTTGTCTAATTGACATGTTAAAATGGTTAAGTGTTCTCAAGCGATCAAGTTCAGGTTTACTTAACCCCCTCCACTTGTCTAATTAATGTGTTATATTGGTTAAGTGTCATTAGTCTAGTCGCGTTAACTTAACCTTACCCTACCTAAAAGGTTTCATTAGCATTTATTATTTACTAATGCATCATCCTCTCACATTGGACTTATTTGCGGTCACTGGATATGCCGGGCGGTTCCGGGCAGAATTACACCGCAAACCCATTCCAACCTCGGGTTCAAGCATTCAATGCACTAACTTCTTACATTAGACATATTGTTCTGGTCACTGGATATGCCGGGCAGTTCCGGGAAGAATTACACCATAACTCAGTCTAACCTCGTGTTAGGCATCACCACAACCTAGTCCTTGCCTACGACCTCTCACATTAGACTGTTATTGTTGTGGTCACTAGATACGCCGGGCGGTTCCGGGCAGAATTACACCACAACTCAAGTCTAACCTCGTATCAAAGGCATCCGTTAGATTGTTAATCACATATGTGTCAAATAAATCAAAATTCCCAACTTTACATATTAATAAACATATGCACAAGTTCCAAATTACATGCCCATTAATATATGTACCTAATTCTAGTCAGTTTACATATGTCCAATTCTTGCCAATTTACATGTATGCCAAGTTTATGCCATTTTACCCATATCAAGTCCTAGCCAAAATTACATGCATCCAGTTTCATACCCAAATAAACCCAAATCATGATTCATGATGTAGTTATCCCAAACTATAATCTCTTTATTACAATACATGCCAGTTGCCCAAGTTCATAATACATGTTTATGCCAATTATCAAGTTTACAATCGCTTTCATGTTCAAATTCCCAATTCTACATATGCCTAATTAAGATAAACCCAATCTTTTGATTTATCTTACATGTCAATTCATGTATGCCCACTTCAAGCCAAATTTCTTATGCTAATGCCCAAGCTTGCAATTTCAATTATATTGACAATACCCAAATTTCCAATTTCATGTTATGCCATCAATTCCACCAAACACATATATCCAAATAGCTAATATCCCAATATTTCCCCATATTCAATCATACGCAAATCACGATTTAGGCCTAAGTCCGAAATTGATCAAGGTTCATCAAAAGAAAATAAATAGGGGAAGATATAATTTTGCATAAAAATAAGATCAGAGAGAAAAACATCATCACAGGCATGAAGATTACAACTTGATAATAATATCAACATGAATCAAGAAAACTTGATTTACTACAGGATGAATAGATCGTGAGAAAAGATAGACAAGACTCGAAACTCAAGATTCAAGAAGTAGTAGAAATAGATCAGAATCGATAAACATACTTAAATCCAATTCCACTTATTCCATGGCCATATCATAATTAAATATTTAAATCTAAAAGCAATTAGAACTTACAGATCGTGGACTGAGAAATTAAGATGTAGAAGTTGATTCTAGAAAGCAGTCTTTGAACGTTGAATCTCAATTTGATTGAAAATCCCCAATTTGTGTATCTTGCGATGCTTGAAAAAAAGGTAGAAGAACTCTCAAAATTTGATAAATTTTTATTTGAATCTTTGAAGAAGAAGAAGAAGTCATGTCCATCAAGAATTTGTGCAGCATAAGGTTAGAGAAGAATGGTGTGAGAAGGAATGGGGATTAGGTGGGTTTATATAGGATTAGGCGAACGGATCTAGACTGAAAACAAGACCAAAAACATTAGAATGAACCCAGGCTCAAAACTAGGTTTTGGAAATAGGTCGTCCTGGCCCATGGGAGGTCGACCATAGTGTCGACCCCCAGGTCGACCTGGTCCTGGGCGGGAAAATTCCCGCCTAGTCTGCGCTGGGGTTTGAATTCGAATTTCGAGCCGTTTTTGATTCTGAAAATTCCTGAAACTTCGGAGGGTCATATCTCCCTCATACATACTCCGTTTTTCGAAAACTCGGACTCGATTTCATGCAGAATTCCGAGACGAACTCAATGGCATAACCCGTTTTTCCTGATTCTTAATTTAAAATTTAATTCTTCCTTGATTTAAAATCTTGATATGTTATTAAAATGCAGGGTTCCAATCTTAACTAGGCTTTCCTAAACACTCGCACAAAGTCAATTCTCTCAACCATATATATTCATAATCCATTTTCCTCTTTTTAACCTTTTCCAATTTACAAAGTTTTACCACTAAACCCACTAACTGAAATATTATTATATGGGATTCACCTTTCTTCCATACAAAGTATATAGTGCACTTTCCACCCAAGTTACCTAAGGGTCTCAGATTTCCATGTTCATTCTTTTAGTGTACAAGACAGATATCCCAAATTTCACCATATTATGCTCCTTCTATTTAGTGGGTTCCTCTATGGATCTCGGTATATATATATAATATTTATATTTCTAAAAATACAAATATGTTCACTTACTATTTATACAGGAATCCTAAACATAAGCTCTGATACCAGATGTGACAACCTAAATTTTGACAGACCGAATTTTTTCTTCAAAATTCTAATCTGTTGAAACTCATGTTGGTTGCTCTGGTATCCTGCAGAAAAGACAGAGATATAAAATATATCAAAGCCCAGAAAACATCTCACAGCGGAATGGATAAAATATAATATAATCAAAACGTAGCCTTACCCAGATAATAATACTGCCTGGCCAGTATCCAAAGCTATCATATCTCTGCCACTAATCTAACCTACGTGTAAGTTATGAGGAGGGGGTCAGAACACAAGTTTTGCTGACTGGATTTAAACTACACATTTTGGATAACCCTGCATATATGATTCAATACATTTTCTCATTTATTAGGTTACTTGGGTTAACAACACACAAGGCTTACACACACGTTGTACCCATTTACTTCCAAGTGGATTAACCTAATATAGTACATATGTAGCTACCCCCAAACTAAGGTACACCCCATGGTACCCTGCTCGCATGGTCTCCGCCATAACGCCACAGAAATATATGTAGTCCCTCATCCTACGGCAGAGTGACGTACGGATCTCTACATAACAATATTACATTTCGCATAGAACCGCCATCGGAATGCTACGTAAGCGTATGGACTGCCACCTTTGGTCAAATCATATCACAAAGTAACGCACTAGAGTCTACGATACACCACCCAGAGCAGACATGCATGTATCTGGACTTTCCCATGTACGTATAGTCAATCTCACTCGAGAACTTAACCACACATATCCTCTGCATCGAGTCTTGTGGCATGGCTATACAAGAAACACAGAACTCGGTCGGGAGCTTTTCAGACATCTGTATACACAAATGCTTAGGTCTACATTTTCAGTGGCTATAGTACCACTTGACTCCTCCTTCAACTAATGAAAGATAAACAAGATTGAGAACTAAAGACCTGGCCCAAGAGAAAACAACAAATCCCAATTGGCCTATCCCTCACCCATAGCCTTGATAGCAAAAGGCCTATGGTCTATTGGTTTAACTCTCCGCCTTTCCGCATCACGCATCACGTATCAAGCTGACTGTCGATGGCAGGTACCCAACGACTCTGCTATCTAATGGTTAGACCTGTTAGTATACAAGGGTGGTTGTAACCTAGCCAAGTCAAGCAACGGGATCATCGAATCACCAATGCCACCATACAGTCTTCTGATTTCCCACTATCGTGGAAATCAAGGAATACTCACCGGGTATAAACGTGTAGACCTAACCTCTATGAGCACAGTAGAATGCCATCACAGCACAAAGGGCTACTAGGAGTACCCTCCACGTCTCAAGAAGCCGCGTGCTTCCCCTTCCAGTCCTTCGGTGCTAACAAAATTTCAACAAGTAGAACATGATGAATAATCAAATGGACGTGTGCTCCCCTCGTGTCCCATGACACCATGGTGATCAACCCCGTTGGGTTATTCACCCTCAAACGTACGGACTGGTCCAAGCACCTTAGTTTAATGTGTTATTAGACCCTGTGTCTAAACATTCTATTATGCGCTTGCTTTACCTCATCAGGTTTCCAGTTAACTTGGTTATTCCCATTTGCATTGACTTCTTATTCAAGTTATCAAGTTCCCCTTGCTTATTAATTTCAGTCATATAACTTAACCCATTTAAGTTTTTATAAGCCCATTACATATTATTCTCTAGATTGTAATTCAAGGTCTATAATCTACAATCTATTTATATTATCCATTGTCTGATTTTATAGTTATAATAACATGTTCTACTTAATATGTAATTAAGTATATCTCAATTCACATGTTTTCTATTTATCATGTCACTAATTTTTTTAATTAAATATAACTTATTTCATTTCATAAGTTTACCCCATTCTTTCTTATTTAATCATAATTCCATCTTATACTGTCACTACAACTTATCGTTGTTTACTTATTAACTTAGAACCCTTAACTAAGGTTTACTAATAAGTTTCCTTTCCATTAATATAATGTTTGTTGTCCTTATCAGTAGATTTCAGATTCTCGTTCTTACAGATAACTTAATTTACAATTAAGTACAACTTGTCTCATTACATAAGTTATTCCATTTCCTTTATCATTTATTATAACCTAATCTATAATTTCCACTTGTCCCTAGGACAAGCCTACCTATTATATAACATTCTCATTAATGTAATTTATTTATAATAGGTTATTATCATTCCCCGTTCATTCCACTTCTTTTACTGTTGTAACGTCAATCATTCCCTAATTCATTTCCATTAATCACAATTAATGTTATTTTATCAATCCTGTTATTTATGTATATTTATATGTATGTTTATGCACTAGACCTCTCACATTAAGCCTACCACTTGTTGATGCTGGATTTGTCGGGCGGTTCCGGGCATAACTTCTACCATAAGTTGGCTTAACCTCGTGTCTTAGCACTGTTACATCTATATTTATGCACTAGATCCTTTACATTAAATTAATAACTTGTGGATGCTGGATTTGTCGAGCGGTTCCTGGCAGACTTATACCACAAGTTTAATTTATTCTAAAATAATAACATGTCACTATCAATCATATAATTATTCTAATCTAACAATTTAACATGTAATTATCCCAATTTCTACATTTAAGGGTTCGAGTGCATAATATTTCACAGGTTAACATGTAATTATCCTAATTCTTACAATTAAGCATTCAATTACATAATATGTCACATATTAACATGAAATTAGAACATACAAGTATAAAACAATAATTATTTCCACATTTATTTTACCAGTTTACGTTTCAACAGGTTTACATTTCAGCATATTGATGTTTCAACATATGAATATACCAACATATTAACATATTAATATTTCAACATGTCGTATTAACATTTCAACACTTTAATCATTCTAGCATATTTACATTGCATATTAATGGGGAATGTCAAACAACAAATATACCATTATCAAAAAGGTATATTTTAAATCCACTCAACTAATTTGCTTTCCAAATCATGTATCTGGTCCAGATCTAGCGATCCATGGTGCTCCTAACTGAATTTAGTACCTGAACAATTATGGATCTGCAATTATTAACTAAAAGAAGAAGGGAAGAAAGAGGAGATATTCAAATAGACCAGATCCTAGAAATTACCTTACTTCGAATAGAATTCTGAACACCTTCTCTATTAATATTCATTCTTTTCCTCCAGATATTGAATCAGAATTTTCCTAAAATAATTATTTGATTTTTCTGAAGATATTTAAGGAGGAAGAAGAATGGAAGAGCTTGGGAGGCTTCTTAGAAAATGTGAGATTTAGGCTAGGCTATACTAGCCTATTTATAGGTGTTCAGGATCTTATCGTACACGCAACGTAAGTCAGCAACGAATTTGGTTAAGAAAACAGTCCACATTCATTAGTGAATCTGGTCGGATCTGAGATTTGTCGATCCCTGGTTCAACACCCTATAGGTGTGTCGACCCCTGGGTCGACCCCCTATTGGTCCCACGAGCGGTATGGCACAAAAGTTTATTTGTTAACTTTGTTTTAAATGTTTGAATTTGTGGAATTTATCTAAATAATATATTTACATATAATCTCCTTATGTGTATACAAAACTTCCAATGCCTATTTTACGTGTATATATGTACACACAACTTTTATTTCTATTTCAAAATTCAAACGGTGCTTATGTCATTATTAATTCTTACCATATTTCTTTGATGCAACCTTGTTTTGAGCTTTTCTATTGTATAAATATATTTCTATACATATATACGCATATATTCTCATATACATGTATACATATATTTTTCTTTGCTTCCTTATATGTATACTTTTCCTTGTATATGCATTTATACATATTTTCTCTTTAGAACATGTGTTATATTTTAGTCGTTTGCCTTAAAACAAAAATACAGTACCGACAGGGATTGAACCTTGCACCTCTCACTTGAAAGTCACATGTTCTAACCAATTGGACTACTTAGGCTTCTTTTAACAAGGCTTAGAACAATGGTTGTCGTTGTTCTTTTCTAATTCCTCTCGTTCATGTTTTCTTACAATATTTTATTTAAACTATTGCATGTAACTTTATCATTTTGCAAGCATCTTTTTCTTTCATTTTTCTTTTATTATTAATGCGTAATATTTGTAAATCGTTGCATACAACATATTTACACTACACGCAACCAATTTCTTCTATTTCAATGCATGTATTTATTTCATGCAATCATACATTATCTTTATTTTATTCTTCTTTTATAAATTTATGTCTGTGCATACATATACACATATGCATAACTAAATATTTAATTGTCATAAAATGCGGGGTGTTACATGTTGATAAGCTGAATATCATTTAGTCACCTAAATCTTGAAAATGTTTTAATATTGATGTGTAAAAGTTCAGATTAATTTGAGAATTCTAACAGATTTGAGAAATTATGTTGAATATCCATAAGTATACTTATTATATACCATAAAAGATGCTGATCAATTTTTCTTTACATTCTAATGGTATTGACACAAAAGGATTGATTCATAGCTCATTACATAATTTATTTATTTTTGAGATAACACACATGTTTATGTTATAACTTTTAAGACAATTTTGGATTATGTTTCTGATTTGATGATGGTTCAGTATTATGAATACTAGTGGAAGAAGTTTCTTAAGCTAAGCTAAACCTATATATTACACAAATTAATGTATAATCCACTGTTTTATAACCATATTTAATTATATGTATATATATATAATATACTATATGGTTATGTGTGTGTGTGTGTATATATATATGAATTTTGAAAAATTGATTTACAAATTTCTCACACTAATTTGCAGTTGGAAATATAAAATCTGTAAATTTTATAAGATCAAAAGTTGTATCGAAATATTTGGATTCTGTATTTGATATAGAAATTCTAATATACGTACATATATATATTAACCCATGATTAATTTTTAACTAACTCTATTTTTATATGATATTTGTGCTTTGTTGGAATCCATGTACATGGTTTAGGACGTAAGCTCTGTAATTGTGTTCGTATGTGCTTGGACTTTGCTTTGGTTTACTTATGATAAATTAAAACAAACCAGCTTCAATATTTTCTGGAACAGTCTTGTTATTCGAATGATTGAAAACAAAGTTATATATAATTACTGAATTTTGAACCTGCATATACAGTTTATATATATGTATTATCATATTCATTAGTCAACGACAGGATGGTTCCATCTATACAATCTATAAGGGTTGATCTATAATATAATGAATTTTGTGTCATACACTATTCGACCCAAACTATTATCATCCTTTTAATAACCCGGAAAATCAGAACCAATTAAAAAAAATTATTTTAGCAATTTTAATGAATTTTGAATATTTAAATTGATTTATTTTAAATAATAATGACTATAAATTTATTTTAAATAGAATTAGAACATATAAATTTATTTAAATCGAAGTTAGAATATAAATATTTATTTTAATTATAAAAGGAATTGGAAAGGGCGCGGTAGTTTGAAAATTCGATTTCAAATTTCAAATGAATGTACAGGATTCAAAATAAACTGGATTTTAGTGAAACCAGAAATATTTGAATCTGCTTGAAAATATCTTTCTAGCGAATGTGAAAAATCCAGATTTCATAGAGGGAATAAAAAGTTATGTCCAGTTGAAAATTCAGAATAGTCGTTATGGAATTTGTATAATATATAGCCCTTCAAAATAGCGATTTTGCAAACGACCTCAGTTTTCGATGAGACCACTTATGTTAGATCTGGAATGTAAAATTATTGCTTGATTCCAATTTTCATAATTTTTGGAATCAATATGTGAGCGTTGTGAATTTAAATGTGTTTGGTCAATTCAGTTTGAATTTAATCGACTGAAAAATAACCGTTTTTCAAACGGTCTCCAAATTCGTCGAAAATAGTTTTGTTAGGACCGTGTCGTCAAGTCATAGCAAGATTTATCTTTCTGGAATTTTTGGAGTCCGTATGTGGCCCCGATAAATTAAAATGTGTGTTTGAATTTAAAAAATAATGATTTATATTTTAAATTTAGAGGAAACTAATCGTAACAACCGAATTGGGTTACGACACATATTCCATTGTGTTTGGAATGGAGGTAATTAGCTAGGGCCGATAGTAATTATATTCGATTTGGGGTTCAGACGAAAAGTCAACTTTTTGAAAAAAAAATATAATAAATTAAAATATATGCCCCCTTTCCCTCTTCTCTCTCTTCCCAGATCGAAAGAAAAAAAAAGATCGATGATCAATCTCGTCGTCGCCTCTTCTTGCGCGCCACCGCGCTAATGGTCGCACTGTCGCTCAGGCGAGAGCCGCGCCACCCTATCCTTCTCTCTCTCCTTCCACCATTCATCACCCAAACGCCCCCCTTAACCCTAAACCGCCATAGCAACACCCGCTGCCACCCCTGAACCATCTCCGCACCGCCCAGTCAAGACCGCAAGGCCACCACCCCCAACTCCGATCAAGATTCCGACGAACATTAAGTTTTTATTTTATTTTTAAATCTAAGTTTTTTTTGTTAAAAACATATTTTATAAAAACTAGTTTTCTTTGTATATAATTAGCATTTATAAAATCAGTTTTTATTTAGAAAAATTTGAGTTATAATTGTAGAAAAATTTGATTTATAGTTATAGAAAAAATTGATTTATAGTTATAGAAAAAATTGATTTTTAGTTATAGAAAAATTCAATTTTTAGTTATAGAAAAATTCGATTTTTAGTTATATAATTATTTGATTTTTAGTTATATAAAAATTTGATTTTTAGTTATATAAAAATTTAATTTTTACAAATATGAATAGCGAACAAAAATTTGATTTTTTATATATAAATAGCAATGTGAAAATATGATTTTTAAATATGCAATAGCATTATAAAAATATGATTTTTATTACATAAGTAGCGTAATAAAAATGTGATTTTTATCCATACAGCATTAAAATAAAAATGTGATTTTAAATATAAAAATCGCTTGAAACACACTGCGATGGAACTGATTGGAAGCAGAATGAGATGCATATCTAAACGGTTCAAAAATTCAGAAATAAAGAATGGAGGAGTGGGTCCCAAATGTGAGAACTTCTCACTTTAATTTATTTTCTAGTTAAATATATACACTAGGATGCAGACAGTGCTTAGTAGCACCCAATACCTTTGTTTGAAACCATGTTTGTTTGGTTGTTTGGCTGATTAGATTATTCGGTTGAATTTGGTTTGGGAAATAAAATGAATTGATTAGAATTGGTATGTACATGGCGCGAGCTATTATTAGGCGAGGGGTAAGATTAGACCTTATCCCGGTTCTAGTATCGCGCTGTTATGCTGGCGAAATTTTCTAAAAATATTAGAACAATAAAAATATCAATTTTTATTGTATAAATAAACTGTATAAAATATTCATGAGATGAAATATATATTTTATAGTTAAAAATATAATTTTTAACGTGTATATGAATAAAATAAATATTCATTTACAAATCAGACGATTTGTTTTTATACACACATTTAACTGATATTGATTGGGACGATATATTTTATACATCGCCCAACTACACAAATAATAATCAGTGTTTGTTGTTCGAAAACCCTACATGGTTATCAGGACGGTATTGGATATACACTAATCCCAATATTTAGTTGTATGTCAATCGGTAGGTTGACAGACTGTTGTAAGCGTTAATTATTTATATTTAACGCTTATGCAGTTGTGTAATGCACTCTGGATGATGGTTGACTGTGTTTGATGATTGTTGTGTACATGTGTGTAAGAAATCCATATAAATAAAATTATATGGTAATTGACTGTGTCTGATTCCAATTCGGAAAGAACGAATATTTTTAATTAACGAATATTTTGAAATGACAAGTAATTAATATTTCAAAATAACTAATATTTTAAAATAATATTCAGTAATGGATCAGAATATGATTTTGATGTCCAATTTGGGGTGGACAAAAAAATATTTAATTATATGAAGCCGTGTTGAGTAAATTAATGCCATTTAGACGTGAATGATATTTATATCAATTTTATTCATTTTTATAATGAATATCGAAAAGGAAGTGATTTCAAAATCTACTGTTTTGAAAATATTATCATTTACATATTAATGAAATGGAATATTCAATTTTGATTTAAAATTGAATATGAAGTTGAAATCATTTTGAAAACGAATTTAAATGATTTATAAAATACGTTTTAAATGGAAATCGACGAAATATATATAATATATATTATATATATTTAATGGCCTGTATAGAACGTGCCGCGCCACGGTAGTTCGTGAATTTCGACTATTGACATCGAATTGACATTACGGGAGATCCGACCTTCGGATTCTCCAACAAACACAGGATATTTGAAATCTAATGGTAAATCAAATTTGGAAAAGGTCGTTGTACGTGCAGTTCGATGGCTGTTTATGGAAATCGACTGTACAAGCCTTGATAAAATTATTAAAAATATTAATAATTTGTGTAAAATCATAATAAATGATTTGGATGAAAAATTCCACATTTGTAAAGATAAAAATATATTTTTATCAAAGTGAACTAGTTATGAACTAGAATTATAATCTGATTTTTTAAATAAATAAATTGGATTTGAAATGGTTTTAAAAATAACCAGAATTTCCAATATTCAAAATTAGAGTGGATTTGAATCGAAATTATCTCCGGAATATTTCGATGTTGGATTCCGTGATTATACGGATATTGTGGAGGTATTTTTAAGATATATATATATCGTTATTCCCAACACGATATTCCTTGATTTCAGAATTTGATATTGAATATAAGCCGATATAATTTCTATTCAAAGCCTTGAATTTAATATTTAATTGGATTTTGGGTTTGTCGTGAATGGTGTCTTCATTAAAATTGTTATTAAATCCAGTGGAGGAAAGAATAAATCTTTTATTTAAGATTTAGTGAAGTTTTCCAATTAATTAAGATTTAATTGGAATGGTACAAAAGAATTGGATTTTGGGTTTGTCACGAATGATGTCTTAAATAACACTGTTCTTAAACCCCGTGTGAAAAGAATAAATCTTTTAATTAAGATTATTAGTGTTTCCAGTTAATTTACATTTAATTGGAATAAAATGGAATGTCAATTTGGTTTATTTTGAACTGTGTTTTAAACGGCATTCGTTCTTTAACCCGTTTTTCAGTGAAATTTGATCTGGAATTTAAAAATCTTTTTATTAAGATTTAACGGGAATTTTTCAAAGTAAAGTTTTCGAATTTAATGTATTAAATTGGAATTGAATGGAATTCGATTTGATAATAATCGAAATGAGCTTCTACGGATGAAGACTGTTAATATATATGGAATTTAAAAGGCTTTGTCGTTATAAGATTTATATTATTGGTCGGATATAGAAATTGATATCAATTATATATATTGATCTGTTTTCAATGAAGATTCCATAATTAATGTAATATGATTTGGGTTTATTGTGAACTGTGTTTTGAATGACATTAGTTCTTCAACCCAGTTAAAGACAGGATTACATGTCTAACATTGTATTTCGAACTGTATGGTTGATTTCTGCAAAATATATATATGTTTGGTGGTGGAGAATTTATTCTCTTGCTTAACACCCTACTCTAAGACATACGAGCTTAGAGTTATATATCGGCAGAAATCAATAGTACGGTGTAGATTGTCGATGCAACATGTTTGTGTTTCCAAAGTTAAATAATCACTAACATTGATTTTTGGGAAGATTAAAACTAAGTGTAGTTTTAATGAATCTTTAATTAGACTGAAATATGAATTGATAATTTAAATTATCAAATTTGGGAAATGATCAAGAGTGGAGTATCATCAGTTTTTCACCAAGCGACAGTTAAATCTTTAATTAGGTTTGAATAGGAAATGGTAATTAATTTTACCGATAACACTGGGGTGTTAGTTATGGAGTAATACCAGTTTTGCTACATGGGATGAATAGGTTGGGATTGGGAAATTAAATAAATGATTACTTCGGTAAGGTGCGATAATCCCGACAAGTTTGGAAAATCTTAATATGGTTTGAATGATATCCAAAGGAAGATTAAAGAATAAATTTTAAAGAATTTATCTTTGATAAAATTAATGGGAACCTTTCCCAAAGGATATGAATATTTAAATAAAAGAATATTCAAGATTGGAATGAGGCGTCTGTTGTGTTTTTATATCACTTGTTTATTATATACGCGAGTTATTCGGAAAAGCCGGGTTTATACCCATTCTGAATAACTGATTCGACGATAAGCC
Organism: Allium sativum; assembly: GCA_030737875.1. NCBI lineage: Eukaryota > Viridiplantae > Streptophyta > Magnoliopsida > Asparagales > Amaryllidaceae > Allium > Allium sativum. The sequence continues at coordinate 319,562,195 of CM060923.1, read as the reverse complement.
GACGATGAAGACGGTGGTTGAAGACCGGAGGTCTTCACATTGTTTGGATGATTACTGATGTCTTGATTGGGCGACCCAAGACAAGGTAATAAGTGGTGATTGTCATGACATACTTGGAGATCGACCGGATATGCGAGGACTTCTCTCCTGTATTGGACACGGGACGAGTAATAAGGTGCCTCCGGTTTCGTTCAGACCCAGAACGAACTTGTATATGGATGTGTGTCTGGCATTGGATTTTATTCAGTGTTGATTGATCTCTATTAAATATATATCTGTTTGGCGGCGGAAAATATATTCTCTTGCTTAAGCCGTTCTCTGATACGTACGAGCTCAGAGGTTACATATCGATAAACATTAGTTGCATGGCACGAATTGCCAGTGTGGCATGTTGAGATGCAAAGGATCAAGGCTTCTATTGAAAAGCTGAGTCTTGTGGTTGATGATCAAAGAACGGCCTTAAAGGGCATAGCTTTGTGTATAGCGTTAATTCGCGAGCCTCACACCTCGGTATAAGTTAAAAATAGGATCAGGTACCCAAGGAGGACATGACGTTTCTGTCTAGCTATGGGTGGTGTTAGGGTTTTGCAAGCCCAAACATTTTATATTTTTACCTATGTGGTTGTTGGAATGAGAGGCGCCTCGGATATATCGGTTACTACGAATCCGACGGATATTGAGTCATCTAGCCCAGTTACACCCAATAGGGTGGGGAAATGTGTGTTCTGAGATTGCCAATCCTCAAACGTAAGAGAGGACCAACCTTGAAGGACCCAGGGGTTACCTAGAGTGTGTAGTCCCGAGGCATTTGCTAGAGTGTCAGGAAATGGTTAGGAATACATTCCTTGCCTAGACTAATGATGGAAATCCAACTTCAAATACGTGACATTTCGGTTTTGATTGTAGAGTCTAGTATTGGCGAAATGATAGATGGTACCCATGCCGTTTAAGATTAATAAATTTATATTTGAAGTTGTTTTATACACTCTGCGCTTATAATAGTATCAAATGATTTATTTTAAACGTACCAAGCATGTTTGTCTATTATATGGGAAAACCCTATCCTCCGTCTTGCGTTGCATTATGTGATGGGACCTGGGTCTTATAATAGCTTCATTTTTTCAAAAAGCATTGCGTTGTTTTGTTATATGCACTAGTATTCTTGGGAGGAAACCCGTTCCGTGTTATACGGCGTGGTCACTTGATTTACTTTATTTTAAAGTAAAGTTTTAAATAACTATTTTAGCTATCACATCAGTCACATGACTAACTTGAAGTTTATTGTTTTAACCTAAACTTTGGGTGCCCCTATTTCCACATGGGCAGCTAGTAGTTTTGGTTTTGTAGATTTATATTCACAGGATCCTAGTTTACAGCTGGAGTGATATGTGAAAGCTCTATATCCGTGTATCTCTTTCAGTTGTGTTTTGTATTATTTTCCCCTGCATTGTAAATTGTAAAGCTCTGATATTTATCAAATGTATATTATTTGTTCATACTCTGCATATTCTTATACTCTGATGTAAATTGTTGTAATAAGTAATGAAATGTTCTTTTGTTTGTGTTCTGATTTGTTGTGTTCTCAAACAATCCATCCTTTCTCTTCTCTTTGGAGACCGGGAAAGCTCGGGTCGTTTCATTTTGGTATCAGATATTTGGTTTACAGAGCTCGAGAACATGACACATTAGAACCAAATGAAAGAATTCATTAAAGATTGGATTAGTAATATCCAATAAGAATGACTCGTTAGAGATAGGATCAGTAGTATCCTAGAACGAGTGAGAAGAGTATTATTTATAAAAACCAATTTTGTTTTGAAGGTTTAAACCATTTCATACATATTTGAATATTGATTTTATATTGAATTTCAACAATCAAGTATATAAAGATTTTTCATATACGCCTTGAAAACGTATATTCGAAGTTTTAATACACTGGATAGATATAGAATCACACTCTAGTTGCCCGAAGATGATCCTGGTAATTGTGATCACATTACTAGTGCTTATGTTCGAGTGACGAAAGTGGAATATCTATATATTTCCAATTGACTGGCGTGAGAACCAAAACTAGCTAGAATTTATTGTTTGTATTTTACACACAAAATTGGATTTTTGTATATGTATAAAGTTATGAATTTGAAAAGATAATCAACTAATTGATTGCTGATTGTGTTGTTTGATTATTGGTTTGATAAATTAAAATTTTGAATTATTAAGCCAAATTGAATCAAATATTGAACTGAATTGAAAATTGATTGAAATTGCATGCATACACATGTATATACATTGAACAGGTCATAGCAGGGAAGCTAAGCAGAGGAATAAAATTGTATGCCCGACAAGTAGGTATATGTTTAAAAATTTATTGGATTTGGATGATTTTATGAGCCGTAGCCGCTTGTCTTTTTCTTTTTCTTTTCGGATGGTGAAGGCCCTGCGTAGCCAGTTGCATTTTTAAATGTCTCCCCGTACAAAGGTGGTTATGGCGAAATTTTTCAAAAATTTAGGGTGTTAGCCAAATTTTTGAAAAGTTGGAAAATTCTTACAAACTGAAAAGTTGAAGTATGAAAGCCAAACTGGAAGTCGAGTTGATTAGTAAAACAACTTTCAGCTCCGTTCCTTTTTGAGGACGAAAAGATTTAAGTATGGGCGATTGTAACAACCCTGAAAATCATAACCAATTTAAAAATTTTATTTTAGCAATTTTAATGAATTTTGAATATTTAATATGATTAATTTTAAAAAATAACGAGTAGAAATTTATTGTGAATAGAATTAGAACGTATAAATTTATTTAAATCGAAGCTAGAATATAAATATTTATTTTAATTATAAATGGAACCGAAAATGGCACGGTAGTTTGAAAATTCGGTTTCAAATTTCAAACGAATGTACAGTATTCAAAATAAACTGGTTTTAGTGAAACCAGAAATATTTGAATCTGTTTTAAAATATCTTTCCAATGATTGTGAAAAATCCAGATTTCATAGCGGGAATAAAAAGTGATGTCCAGTTGAAAATTCAGAATAGTCGCTATGGAATTTATATAATATATAACCCTTAAAAATAGCGATTTTTCAAACGACCTCTGTTTTCGACGAGACCACTTTTATTGGATTTGAAATGCCAAATTATTTCTATATTCCAATTTTCATAATTTTTGGAATCAATATTTAAGCGTTGTGAATTTAAACGTGTTTGGTCAATTTAGTTTGAATTCAATCGACTGAAAATGACCATTTTTTAAACGGACTCCAAATTCGACGAAATTAGCTCCGTTAGGACCGTATCGTCAAAACATAGCTAGATATATTTTTCTGGAATTTTTGGAGTCAGTATATGGCCCCGGTAAGTTAAAATGTGTGTTTGAATTAAAAATACAATGATTGATATTTTAAATTTAGAGGAAACTGATCGTAACAGCCGAATTGGGCTACGATATATATCCCATTGTGTTAGAAATGAGGGTAATTAGTTGTGGTTGACAGTCATTGGGTTCGATTTGGTGTTCGGACGAAAAGTCAACTTTTTGAAAAAAAATGATATACTAAATTAAAATATATGGCCCCTCTTTTCCCTCTTCTCTCTCTTCCTAGATCGACGATTGATCTCGTCGTCGCCTCCTTCTTGCGTGCCACCACGCTGATGGCCGCGCCGCCGCTCAAGCGAGAGTCGCGTCGTCGATCAAGCGAGAGTCGCGCCTCCCCCTCCTTCTCTCTCCCCTTCCACCGTTCATCACCCAAACGCCCCGCTTAACCCTGAACTGCCACATCAGTACCCACCGCCACCCCTGAACCATCTCCGCACTACCCAGTCGAGACTGCAAGGCCGCCACCCCCCACCTCCGATCAAGATTCCAGCGAACAATAAGTTTATTTTTATTTTTTAATCTAAGTTTATTTTGTTAAAAACATTTTTTATAAAACCAGATTTTTTATATATAATTAGCATTTATAAAATCAGTTTTTATTTAGAAAATTTTGATTTATAGTTATAGAAAAATTTGATTTATATTTATAGAAAAATTTGATTTGTAGTTATAGAAAAAATCGATTTATAGTTATAGAAAAATTCGATTTATAGTTATAGAAAAAATCGATTTTTAGTTACATAAAAATTTGATTTTTAGTTATATAAAAAATTGATTTTTAGTTATATAAAAATTTGATTTTTATGCATATAAATAGCGAATAAAAATTTGATTTTTATATATAAATAGCAATGTGAAAATATGATTTTTAAATATGCAATAACATTATAAAATATGATTTTTATTACATAAGCAGCGTAATAAAAATGTGATTTTTATCCATATTGCGTTAAAATAAAAATGTGAGTTTTAATATAAAAATAGTTTGAAACAGACTGCGATGGAACTGACTGGAAGCAGAACGAAATGCAAACCCAAACGGTTCAGAAATTCAGAAATAAAGAATGGAGGAGTGGATCCCAAAGGTGAGAACTTCTCACTTAAATTTATTTTCTAATTAAATATATATACTAGGATGCAGACGGTGCTTAGTAGCACTCGACATCTTTGTTTGAAACCATGTTTGTTTGGTTGTTTGGCTGATTTGATTATTTGTTTGAATTTGGTTTGGAAAATAAAATGAACTGATTAGAATTGGTACGTACATGGCGCGAGCCATTATTAGGCGAGAGGTAAAGCTAAACCTTATCCCGGTTCTAGTATCACGCTGTTATGCTGTCGAAATTTTCTAAAAATATTAGAACAATAAAAATCTCAATTTTTATTGTATAAATGAATTGTATGAAATATTCATGAGATGAAATAAATATTTTATAGTTAAAAATATAATTTTTAACGTGTATATGAATAAAATAAATATTCATTTATAAATCAGACGATTTGTTTATGTACACACATTTAACTTATATTGATTGGGACGATATATTTTACACATCGCCCAACTGCACAGGTAATAATCAGTGTTTGTTGTTTGAAAACCCCACATGGTTATTGGGATGGTATTCGATATACAGTAATCCCAACATTTAGTTGTATGTCAATCGGTAGGTTGACAGACTGTTGTAAGCGTTAATTATTTATATTTAACGCTTATGTAGTTGTGTAGTGCACTCTGGATGATGCTTGACTGTGTTTGATGATTGTTGTGTCCATTTGTGTATGAAATCCATATAAATAAAACTATATGGTAATCGACCGTGTCTGATTCCATTTAGGAAAGAACGAATATTTTAAATTAACGAATATTTTGAAATGATGAGTAATAAATATTTTAAAATAACTAATATTTTAAAATAATATTCTGTAATGGTTCAAAATATGATTTTGATGTTTGGTTTGGGATGGACACAAAAATATTTAAATATATGAAGCCGTGTTGAGTAGATTAATGCCATATAGACGTGAATGATATTTATATCGATTTTATTCATTTTTATAATGAATATCGAAAAGGAAGTGATATCAAAATCTAATGTTTTGAAAATATTATCATTTACATATTAATGATATGGAATATTCAATTTTGGTTTAAAATTGAATATGAAGTTGAAATCGTTTTGAAAACAAATTTAAAACGATTTATAAAATACGTTTTAATTGGAAATCGTTGAAATATATATATATATATATATATATTTAATGGCCTGAATAGAACGCGCCACGCCGCGATATTTCGCGAATTTCGACCATTGACTTCGAATTTACATTACGAGAGATCCGACCGTCGGATTCCCCTAAAACGGAAATGTTGGATTCGTATCGAAAAGAGCTTTCCAACAAATACAAGAGATTTGAAATCTAACGGTTGGATTTGGAATTATGTCTAATTCAAATTTGGAAAAGGTCGTTGTAAGTGCAATTCGATGACCGTTTATGGAAATCGACTATACAGGGCTTGATAAAAATTTTAAAAATATTAATAATTTGTGTAAAATCATAATAAATGATCTAGAAAGAATTTAGGTGAAAATTTCCACGTTTTTAAAGATAAAAATATATTTTTATCCAAATGAACTAGTTATGAACAAGAACTATAATCCAATAATTTTAAATAAATAAATTGGATTTGAAATGCTTTTAAAAACAACCAGAATTTCCAACATTCAGAATTGGAATGGATTTAATTTGAAATTATCCCTGAAATATTTCGATATTGGATTCCATGATTATACGGATATTTTTGAGGAATTTAGAATATATATATATATATATATATATATATATATATATATATATATATCGTTATTCCCAATACGATATTCGTTGATTTCAGAATTTGATATTGAATATAAAGCCGATATAATTCCTTTTCAGAGCCTTGCATTTAATACTGAATTGGATTTTGGGTTTTTTGTGAATGGCGTCTTCATTAACACTGTTCTTAAACCCAGTGGAGGAATTAATAAATCTTTTAATTAAGGTTTAGTGAAGTTTCCTTAATTGGAACGGAATAAAAGAATTGGATTTTGGGTTTGTCGTGCATGGTGTCTTAAATAACACTGTTCTTAAACCCCGTGTGAAAAGAATAAATCTTTTAATTCAGATCATTAGTGTTTCCAATTGATTAACATTTAATTGGAATAAAATGGAATGTGAATTGGGTTTATTGTGAGCTGTGTTTTAAACGACATTCGTTTTTTTACTTGATTTACAGTGAAATGTGATCTAGAATTTATAAATTCTTTTATTAAGATTTAACGGGAATTTTCCAAAGTAAAGTTTTCCAGTTTAATATATTAAATTGGAACTGAATGGAATTCGATTTTATAATAATCGAAATAAGCTTCTGTGGAGGAAGACTGTTAATATATATGGAATTTAAAAGGCTTCGTCATTATTCCAAATATATTATTAGTCGGATACGGAAATTGATATCGATTACATATATTGAGATGTTTTCCGTGAAGATTCCATAATTAATGGAATGTGATTTAGGTTTATTGTGAACTGTGTGTTAAATGATATTAGTTCTTTAACCTAGCTAAAGACAGGATTACACGTCTAACATTGTATTTCGAACTATATGGTTTATCTCTGCTAAATATATATCTGTTTGGTAGCGGAGAATTTATTATCTTGCTTAACACTCCTCTCTAAGATGTACGAGCTTAGAGGTTATAAATCGGCAGAAATCAATAGTACGGTGTAGATTGTCGATGGGACATGTTTGTGTTTCCAAAGTTAAATAATCATTAATATTGATTTTTGGGAAGATTAAAACTAAGTGGAGTTTTAATGAATCTTTAATTAGATTGAAATGTGAATTAATAATTTAAATTATCAAATTTGAGAAATGATCGAGAGTGGAGTATCACGAGTTTTGCTCCAAGAGATAGTCAAATCTTTAATTAGATTTGAACGGGAAATGGTAATTAATTTTACCGATAACACTAGGGTGTTAGTTATGGAGTAATACCAGTTTTGCTCCATGGGATGAATTGGTTGGGATAGGAAAATTATATAAATGATTACTTCGGTAAGGTGCGTTAATCCCGACTAGTTTGGAAAACCTTAATATCGTTTGAATGATATCCAAATGAAGATTAAAGAATAAATTTTAAAGAATTTATCTCTGATAAAATTAATGGGAACCTTTCCCAAAGGATATGAATATTTAAATAAAAGAATATTCAAGATTGGAATGAGGCTTCTGTTGTGTTTTTATAGCACTTGTTTATTATATACGCAAGTTATTCGGAAAGGCCAGGTTTATACTCATTCTGAATAACTGATTCGATGATAAGTCGACGATGAAGACAGTTTTTGAAGACCGGAGGTCTTCACATCGTTTGGATGATTACAGATGTCTTGATTGGACGGTACACCCAAGACAAGGTAATAAGTGGTGATCATCTAGACGTACTTGGAGATCGACCGGATATGCGAGGACCTCTATCCTGTATTAGACACAAGACGAGGAATAAGGTGCCTTTGGTTTCGTTCAGACCCAGAATGAACTTATAAATGGATGTGTGTCTGACGTTGGATTTTATTCTGTGTTGATCGATCTTTATTATATATATATATATCCGTTTGGCGGTGGAGAATTTATTCTCTTGCTTAATGCCCTTCTCTGAGATGTACGTGCTCAGAGGTTATATATCGATAGACATCAGTTGCATGGCGTGAATTGCCAGTGTGGCATGCTGAGATGCAAAGGATCAAGGCTTCTGTTGAAAAGCAGAGCCTTGTGGTTGATGATCAAAGCACAGCCTTAAAGGGCATAGCTTTGTGTATAGCATTAACTTGCGAGCCTCACACCTCGGTATGAGTTAAAAACGAGATAAGGGACTCAAGGAGGACATGATGTTTCTTTATAGCTATGGGTGGTGTCAGGGATTTGCAAGCCCAGACATTTTTGTATTTTTACCTATGTGGTTGTTGGAATGCGAGGCGCCTCGAATATATCGGTTACTACGGAGCCAACATATATTGAGTCATCTGGCTCAATTATGCCCTATAAGGCGAGGAAATGTGTGTTCTGGAATTTCCAATCCTCAAACGTAAGAGAGGACCGTCCTTAGAGGATCCAGGGGTTACCCAGAGTGTGTAGTCCCGAGGCATTTGCTAGACTGTCTCAAAGAGGTTAGGAGTACATCCCTTGCCTAGACTCATGACGGAAATCCAACTTCCAGTACGTGACATTTCGGTTTTGATTATAGAACCTAGTATTGGCGACATAATAGATGGTACCTATGCCATCTAGGATTGATATATTTATATTTGAAGTTGTTTTATACACTATGCACTTATGATAGTATCAAAAGATTTGTTTTAAATGTGCCAAGCATGTTTGGCTATTATAAGGGAAAACGCTATCCTCCGGCTTGCGTTGCATTGTGTGTTGGGACCTGGGTCTTATAATAGCTTCAAAAAGCATTGCGCTATTTTTTATATGCGCTGGTATTCTTGGGAGGAAACCCGTTCCGTGTTATATGGCGTGGTCCCTTGATTTACTTTATTTTAAAGTAAAGTTTTAAATAACTATTTTAGCTCTCACACCAGTCATAAGACTGACCTGGAGTTTATTGTTTTAACCTAAACTATGGGTGCCCCTATTTTCCACACGGGGAGCTAGTAGTTTTGGTTTTGCAGATTTATATACATAGGATTATGGTTTATAGCTGGAATGATATTCGGAAAGCTCTATATCTGTGTCTCTTTCAGTTGTGTTTTGTATTATTTTCCGCTGCATTGTAATTTGTAAAGCTCTGATATTTATCAAATATATATTATTTGTTCATACTTTGTATATTCTTGTACTCTGATGTAAATTGTTGTAATAAGAAATGAAATGTTCTTCTGTTTGTGTTCTGATTTGTCGTTTTCTCAGACAATCTGTCCTTTCTCTTCTCTTCGGAGATCGGGGAAGTTCGGGTCGTTTCAATCCTGCTGATACGAATTGAAATTACTAAAGCCCACTTTAAGTCATTTATGCAGTCTATTCGGGTATAATACAAGAAAAGGTTTCTATTATATTTACATACCTTTGTTGATAAACTGGCCACGTATTGGTGCTCATTAAACACTGTATTATAAGATATATATATATATGTATGTATGTGTGTGTGTGTGGTTGTTATGTGTTGTAATATTACACATATACACATTAGAATGACACACTAAAAGCAGCTTTAGTAAAGACTAAATGTATATAGGTGATAAATATTGCTTATCAAACACAGAACCTATATTTGCTTTATTAATAGTGACATTATTGGTACAATATCATCTGCAATTATTTGTGTTTGCAGATAATCTCTAATATCAAGAATTTGATCTTGTTAACAAATTTGAAATATTCAAATGTTGAATTACCAATTGTGTTCCTGTAATTAATTTATTGAAGCTAAAACAGGCTTTACGTGTTTTAAATTTATAAAAATTATAAATAAATTACTGCATTAACCGTACTTCCTTATTCTTATATCCTAAATTTCTGTTACATACTTAAAATTCATATTTGGATATGTAAATGTTATTAACATTATGTAAAGGTATGAATACAATTATTGATACAACACTTATACATATATGTGTGTGTATATACATATACATATACATACATACATATATAATATATATATATGTTGGCAATATAGATTACTTGATTTTCTTTTATACAATTATGAATTCGTGTGTGTGTGTGTATATATATATGTTAACTGTTAATATATATATGTAAAAGATGCTTCAAAATCCTAATGGTTTAAAAGTATAAATTGTGTTTGTAAGCAGGCATACTAATTTGTGTTAAAATTAACTTGCATCAATATCTTTTAATATTGGTCTGACCCTATATTCATATATTAAAAGATGGATAGGATTGCTGTTAGCAAAATACCACCTTGATTAAACAAAAGGGGGTCACCATGAAGATGCTAAAGCAATTCTGATGGATCAAGGCTTGTATCAATGTGACTGAGAAATAGTGCATATTGATGTATAAATTTTGGTGCGAAATGTATAAATTTTGGTGCGAAATGTCCGTAGACTCCAACAACATATATGATGTGCAAAATGGATGAAGGATCGATGACAATTCCAGAAACCAAGTGAGACTTGGTAGTTTTACATAAATTTGATTTGTAGTGCTATGAATATAGATACATAGCAAATGTCAACTGGGTGTATTATATGTATATATATGTTGAATGCTAAACTATAATATGTATGTGATATAATGCTAGGAATTAAAATAGTTTAGTTCTTAAAATCTCATTTCTATACAATTGTGTAGATATCCTGAAATTTTGTCGATCATTTGTTTGATCTTTTGCTTGTGACATATAAAAGATTAGTATTCATCTCTGTTATATATATATATATTTTGGAAATGGGTTTAGGATTTTATTAAAGGCATAAAAGCCCAAAAGAAAACAAAGCCCACGGCTTCGTTGCATCAGTACACAAACCAAAAATGATTTACTTTAATACAAAGCGAGAATAATCTCGAAAAGCAACTTTAGATCTGAACATATTCTCGCCTCCTCTTCTTCTTCAACTCAAAAGTCATGGCAGTTGGTAAACGTAAAAACTCGTGCTTGTTTCTGGGAGCTGAACCGATGGTCGCAACAGATCCTCGTCTTTACTATCGTCTTCTCCAAGTCCCCTTCTACTGGTACGATCCTTGTTTTTGTTCTTCCTCAGGATCGTCAGTTTTATGTTTTGAATGGACATCTTACTGACTAAATCGACTTTTTTTTCATGCTTCTGAAACACTCTGTTGTTTCTCTCTTTCCATATGGACCACACAACAACTGTAAGAGCGACGCCATACATTTTGGTTATCTTACCTATGCTCTGCCCAGCGACTTCAGGGTGAGTTAAAATTTCTTGGATCTGGGTTTCAGTAGTATTGTATTTCATAAAATTGTAACAGTTTATCCACAATCTTTTTGAGTACGAGCAGTCAAAAAACAGGAGCTTGTGGGTCTCTATCTCACTTTTGCACAACATGCATGTGTCCTCCTGTATAATCCCCCATTTAAAGAGCCGATCTTTAGTTGATAGCCTTCCCAAAATTGCTTTGTAGGTGCAACTGGCCATTATAGGTACATTACTCCTACACCACACAATTTTACTCCATGGTTTAGTGTCATATTTAGGTCTAATGTCCTCCCAAACCCGTTTGATGTTGAATTGACCCCCTGTCCAATCCCAAATGTCATAACTTCGGTCATTGTATATGTGTATATTCTCAATGATTCTTCTTTGCTCCTGATTGCAAGGAATGTTCAGATTCCAACCACTGTCATCGATAATATCACTCACTTTTTAATCTGGACAGCCATAGGCAGAGAAAGTATCCCACCCCAGCATGTCTATGATTGACTTACCACCTATCCAAGGGTCTTTCCAAAGGTCAGTTTCATTACCTGTTGCAATTTCTCTTCTGCAATGATTTACTAATACATCCTTAACACGGAGAATAGCCTTCCATGTGGTTGATGCATTGTTATCCTCCATCATCATCCAGAAATTGTCTTTTTTGTATCTTCCATTCATCCATCTGGCCCATAGACCATAACTGTTAATCACCTTCCATTCTTGTTTAAGTGTAAAAGCTTCCCTCATGACTTTGATACTCCTTAAGCCCACTCCACCTTCTTGCTTTGGTTTACATAAGTCTTCAAATTTAATTTTGTTTAAGCCACCTCTCCAAATGAAGTCAGCATAGACTTTTTCCTATTTTCTCAATGGATGCATCTGGTAGTTAAAAGGTCTGTATCCAAAAATTGACCTTTGCATGTACGACTGTATGAACCAGTTCAATTCTACCAGCAAAGGTTAACAGTCTTGAACTCCAGCCATACAGTCTGTCCCTTATGCTCGTGATGAGAGTACTACATTCCCTGTCGGTTATTTTGTTCGAAGATAGTGGCACTCCCAGGTATTTGACTGAGAGTTCACCTTCCTGCACTTGTAGCACTTATTTCTGCAAGTTTTATTGAAGTAGCATTTGGTCTTCAATTCATTGACTTTTAATCCAATGTATTTCTCCAACCTGTCAAAAATCTCCTTGATCTGAACTGTTGTACCCCTGTTTGCTTTGACATATATATATATATATATATATATATATATATATGTATGTATGTATGTATTAAACATGTATGTGTAAATTGTTACATATTATATAGTCTATATGAATCATTCTGAATTGAGAATCAGATCATTGTACTGCAATGTAATATGGTTTAATATTGATAGGTCGTTCTACCTAATGGACTACATATGGTCTATTTTATTTTATTTTGCTAAAGGCCCACACAATGAATAAAATGTTTATAAATGTTGGACAATACTTTGTTTTGTAACGTTCATAACAAATGAAAAACAACGTTTTATTGTTTATATATTTATTTTTTTGTACCTAATTGGAATTGAAATTTGAGTTTTGAAATGTTCAAAAACAACAATTTTCAAATCACATAAGCTAGTTAAAATTACCTGTATTTTGAAATGTTCAAAAGAAAAATACAAGCATGATTCCTATATAATGCTGAATTTAAACGTATATATATGATTCATATATATGTATATTATTTAACTCTAATTAATGTTATGAATATAAAATACATATATTCGATATATGTAAATAACTTTAATATTGTTTACCACTACGAATTATAAATTCCCTTTAATGAAAATTTTGTTATATTAAGTCGTGGTGAAGTCTTCCAGTATTACACCCATCAATGCCCAATCTCATTGGATGCAGGTAATGCCAAAGCATTATGCATCCTCTTATTTTGGTTATAGACGGTAGGAGTAATTGTGCTGCTTCGACTGTATTACGATGTCTGAATTAACTAAGACTGCATAATAGGATTATGGCCTTAGAGACAATAGCTTGAATTATTCTAAATTTTGAGCAAATGAATAATACTGAACAAAATGTTCATCGTGCAATCCAAGAAATATATATAATATAATTGACATAAGATGTCTACCTAAAAGGTTGTGTTTTGGAGTGTTAGCCAAAGCTAGGTAAAGACATGACTAGATACGGATCTTGGAACACCATTATATATATATATATATATATATATATATATATAAACAAAGGGATGCTAATTTGAGTGGAAGCATGTTTTAGTTTACATTATATGTTTATGCTAATATTTTGATTGTCAAATTTTGAACTTATATTAAATAAATACTATAGAATCAGTTATTATTTATTATTTACTATAGATATTAAATATTTAATTACTCTAATAATTCAATTAATCTTTAAGAAGGATAAATTGAATTAAATCAAATTTCTTTACTAACATTGAAATTTGAGGATTATCCTCAAACAAATTAAACGTAATTGTTTTACAAGTATCGAAGATCTAAGATGAAAGTTGAAGTATGACTCCGACCGAATATGATATAAATGTTATAACAATCTACTTATACGTCTATAGTATTATATGCTAGATGTGAATCACATAAATGTATGTAAATTTACAGAAATTGAAAACTAAGTAGGAATCTGATAAAAGGACAAGTGGACTTATGATTGGAATTGAAGCAAATGTTGCTGGGTTATCCATTGGAAGTTGATTCTTGTCCAATATGTTGGCTTAATTAAATAAATAAATAATAGTTGTTACGAAATTCCATTTAAAATAAATGTTATAATAAATTTTATTTAGAAAATTTTGAATTTCATTTGCAATAGAAGAACAGTTGTTATTCATTTTATTTAAATGAAATTTCATATAGAATTTCACAAATAGTTAATGATTTTAACTATAATATACTAGACATAAACACTAATGTAACAACCCGTAAAATCTGGGCCAGTTTAAAATTTTTATTTTGGCAATTTTAGCGAGTTTTGATTATTTAAAATGAATTATTTTAAATAATATCGACGAGAAATTTATTTGAATAGAATTCTAACGTATATATTATACGCGTCGTCGTTAGAATATAAATATTTATATATAATTATAAATAGAATTGAAAATGGCGCGGTAGTTCGATAATTCGATTTCAAACTTCAATTGAATGCACCGGGTGCAAAACAATCCGGATTTTAGTGAAACCAAAAATAATGGAATCTAATAGTGAATATCTTTCCAACGAATCCGAAAAATTAAAAGTTCGTAGCGGGAATCAAAAGATATGTCCAGTTGAAAATTCTGAATAGTCGCTATGGAATTCAGGCCCTTAAAAATGGACATTTTGCAAACGACCTCGGATTTCGACGAAACCAGTTTTGTTGGGTCCGTGATGTTAAGTTATTGCTAGATTCCAAATTTCATAATTTTTCGAATCAATATGTGAGCGTGGCAAAGGAAAACGCGTTTGACCAGTTTCAGTTGATTTTAATCGACTGGAAAATGGCCATTTTTCAGACGGTCTCAGAATTCGACGAAACTAGTTTTGTTAGGACCGTATCGTCAATACGAAGCTAGAAAATATTTTTCTGGAATTTTTCTAGTTAGTATGTGGCCCCGGTAATTTGAAATGTACGTTTAAAATTCAATATAGTGATTTAAATGAAAATTAAACGGAAACTGATTATAACGGCCGAATCAGCTTGCGATACATATCTCATTGTGTTCGGGATAGGGGTAATTAGTTATGGACGACAGTCGGTGGGTCTCGTTTCGAGGTCAAAATAAAAAGTACCTTTTCGAAATTAAATTAAATTATATATATATAAAAAAAAAAGAGAATAACTCTCCTCTCTCTCTCCTCCTACGTTGACTAAGCCCCCCCCGTTCGAATTTCAATTTAACAGAAAAAAAAACAAAAAAACCCTAAATGAAATCGCGATCGCCCCCCCCCCCCCCGTTCAGACCGCCTCCGCCGACAAACAGCCCTCCGCCACCATCGCCTAGCCCCGTCGCACCACCCTCCTCCTCCCTCTGACGAAGACCGACGCCCTCGAAACCCCCCCACCCTCTCTTCAATCGACGGACAGCCCTCCCCAGCGCCACCGTGAGCCGCGACCTCGCATCAGACCCCCCCCCTTTCCAGACCTCGACCGACGCTACCCCCCCCCCCCGACAAACGGAGAAGCCCCTGTAAGTTTTTTTAATTTTATTTTATTTTTAATTATTTTATTTTTATTTTATATATGAACTGATTTGTTTAATTTATTAAAACTGATTTTTTATAATTTTAAAAACTGATTTGAAAAACATTTTTAAACTGATTTTAAAAGATTAAAACTGTTTTTTTTTGAAAAGTTGAAACTGTTTTTAAAGAAAGTTAAAAACTAATTTTTAGATAAGAAATTTAAAACTGGATTTTTTTTTGTAAAGAAAATAAAAACTGATTTAAAAGGAAAAATAAAAACTGATTTTATTTTAAGGTTTAAAAAGAAAATGGTTTGAACTTTAAAAAGAAAATGGTTTGAACTTTAAAAAGATTTGATCTTTAAAATAGAAAAGCAAAAAGGCGAGATTTTTGTTTAGAAGAAAAAGTAGGATTTTTAAAAATAGAGAAAACTTTATTTTTATAAAGGCGAAAACTTTATTTTTATAAAGGCGAAAACTTTATTTTTATAAAGGCGAAAACTTTATTTTTGAAATGGAATTTTTGTCTATATAGTAGCAATGTAGAAATTCGATTTTTATATATTGAACTTTGAAATAAAAATTCGATTTTTATATATTGAACTTTGAAATAAAAATTCGATTTTTATATATTGAACTTTGAAATAAAAATTCAATTTTTATATATTGAATAGCGAAATAAAAATTCGATTTTTTTATACATATAGTGGCCTTGGGCAACGAAGGTGACAAAAAGGCGAAACGACGAAGATTTCTATAAATGAAGAGTCAAGATGATTGGATAGCTATAGGTGAGAATTTCTCACCTTTCAATTTCTTTTTCTATTTATATATATATACTAGGATGCAGACGGTGCTTAGTAGCACCCGACACAATCGTCCACAGACCATGGACTTGTTTGTTTGGTTGCAAATTAGTTAGATTATTGATTGAAATTGAATTGTTTGGTGAAATGAATTGATATGATTGATGTGTGAATGGCGTGGGCCTTCACTAGACCGGGGATAAGGCTAGGCCTTGTCCCATTTCTAGTATCGTGCCGTCATGCCGCCGAAATTTTCTAAAATATGTTAGAAAAATAAAAATATCATTTTATTGAATAAATGAATTGAATAGAAATTCATAGGTTGAAATAAAATGTTTTATCGTTAAAAATATAATTTTTAACGTGAATATGAAAATAGTGAAGTGAACAAAATAAAGTATTCATTTACAAACCGGACGGTTTGTTTATGTACACTGATTTGACTGACATTGATTGGGACGATAAATTTTACACATCGCCCAACTGCACAACTAAAATCTGTGTTTGATTGTTTGAAAACCCCACACGGGTGTTGGGATGAAATTTGAAGTTCACTCATCCTAATTGGTTAAATATGTCGATCGATCGATTGACAGGCTGTTATAAGCGTTGAATATCTATATTTGATGCTTATACAGTGTAGTGCACTTTGGTTGATGGTTGATTATTTTTCAATGCTATGATATACGTGTGTTGTATGAAAATCCATATAATTAACTTTATATGGTAATTGATTGGGCCTCATTCCAATTTGAAAAATAAAGAATATTATAAAATAAAAGTTCATTTGTTGACAGTACTCATCCATTGAGATTGGTCATGTGTTGAACGAAATATTTTGATAATAACAACTATTTTGAAAAAGAAATATTTGAAATAGAATATTTGAAAATAGAAATTTATGAAGCCGTGTTGATTAGATTGACGCCATTTTGACGTGAACGATATTTATATCGATTTTAACGATTTCGAAATGAATTGAATTGAAAACGATTTCGAAATGAAATGAATTGAAAACGATTTCGAAATGAATTGAATTGAAAACGAATTCAAATTGAATCGAAAGTGAATTGAAATGAATTCAAATTGAATTGAAATTTGAATTGAATAGAAATGAATTTTAAAACGAATTTATAAAGAAGAATTCAATTTTGATTTGAATTGAAAAGAAAGTTGAAATAGCTTTTGAAACGATTTTAAAACTATTTATATAATTCGTTTTAAATAGGAATCGACCAAATATATATTATATATATTATATATATAATATAATGGCCTGAATAGAACGCGCCGCGCCGCGGCAGTTCGCGAATTTCGACCATTTATTTCAAACGGACATTACGGGAGATCCGACCGTCGGATTCTCCTAAAACCGGAACCGTTGGGTTCGAATCGAAAAGAGTTTTCTAACGAAGATTAGAAATTTGAAATCTAACGGTTGGATTTGGAATTATGTCCAAATCAAATTCGAAAAAGGTCGCTGTAAGTGCAGTTCGATGGCCATTGATGGAAATCGACTGTACGGGCCTTGATAAAATTATTAAAAATAGTAATAATTTGTGTAAAATCATAAGAAATGATTTAGAAAGAATTGGGATGAAAAACTCCATATTTGAAAAGATAAAAATAGGTTTTTATCGAAATGAACTAGTTTTGAACTAGAATGATAATTCTATTTATTTTGGAATAAATAAATTGAATTTGAAAAGGGTTTTGAAAATAACCAAAATTTCCAATGATTGCATTGGAGTGGATTTGAATCGAAATTGTCTTCGGAATATTTCGATGTTGGAATTCGGGATTATGAAGATGTTGTTATGGAAATTTGAAAGATATATATATTTATACCGTTATTTCCAATACGACATTTGTTAATCGTAGAATTTGATATTGAATATAAGCCGGGATATTTTCTATTCAGAGCCTTGTTTTTTAATATCAAATGTGATTTGGGTTTGTCGTGAATGGTGTCTTCACTAACACTGTTCTTGAACCCAGTTGAGAAAAGATTAAATCTTTTTATTTAGATTTAATGAAGTGTACCAATTAAATAATATTTAATTGGAATTGAATTGATACTGATTTTTGGGTTTATCGTGAACAGTGTTTTAAATAACAATTGTTCTTTAACCCGATAATTAATGAATGTGATTTGGGTTTGTCGTGAATGGTGTCTTCATTAACACTGTTCTTGAACCCAGTTGAGAAATGATTAAATCTTTTTATTTAGATTTAATGAAGTGTACCAATTAAATAATATTTAATTGGAATTGAATTGATATTGATTTTTGGGTTTATTGTGAACAGTGTTTTAAATAACACTCGTTCTTTAACTCGATAATTAATGGAATGAGATTTTGGGTTTATCGTGAACTGTGTTTTAAATGACACTGATTCTTTAACCCAGTCAAAGATTAAAACTAAGTGGAGTTTTAATGAATCTTTAATTAGATTGAAATGATCGAAAATGGAGTATCACCAGTTTTGCTCCAAGCGATAGTTAAATCTTTAATTAGATTTGAACGTGAAATGGTAATTGAATTTACCGATAACACTGTGGTGTTAGATATGAAGTATAACCAGTTTTACTTCATGGGATGAATAGGTTGGGATTGGGAAATTAAAACAAATGATTACTTCGGTAAGGTTCGCTAATCCCGACTAGTTCGAATTGAGATTCAAACATAAATTCAAGGAATTTATCTTGGATAAAATTAATGGGAACCTTTCCCTATGAATGTGAAATTTAGAAACTAACTGTCGGTTGGCCAAGCAGAATGGTTTTCTAGGTATTGATCTGATGTTGGTTTCGGCCTTCGGGGTTAATATTTGGGGAATTATTCTCTTGATTAATTTACGGTTAGTGACTAATGAATTGGAATGAGGCGTATGTTGTGTTTGTGTAACACTTATTTAAAATATACGCGAGTTATTCGGAAAGACCGGGTTTATCCCATTCTGAATAACTGATGCGACGATAAGTCGAAGATGAAGACGATGGTCGAAGACCGGAGGTCTTCACGTCGTTTGGGTGATAACTGATGATCTTGATTGGGCTGTACACCCAAGAAGATGGATACAGTTAGTGATCGTCCAGACGTACTTGGAGATCGATGGATATGCGGGGTACTAGGTGCCTCCGGTTTCGTTCAGACCCAGAACGGACTTGTAAATGGACTGTGTGTCTGACATCGGATTTCATTCTGTGTGACTGATATCGGTTGCATAGGATGGTTTGCCTGTGTGGCATGCTAAGATGCAAATGATCAAGGCTTCTGTTGAAAAGCAAAGTCTTGTGGTGATGATCAAAGCACGGCCTTTGTGGCGTAGCTTTGTGTAACGTTTACCTCGCGTGTTTCACACCCGGTATGAACCAAAAACGGGAGAGGACGTCAGGGAGGGCATGCGTTTCTTCCTAGCTAGAAGTGGCGTCAGTGGTTTTACACGCCCTGACGAGTTTGACTTATGTGGTTGTTGCTGTTGCGAGGCGCCTCGGATTGATCGGTCGTTCTCGAACCGATGGAGTCATTTAGTTGGCTCGTTTACGCCCCATAGGGCGGAGAAACGCATGTTCAGGCATTTTAATCCACTCCGTGTGGACCGGCCCTGAGGATCCAAGGGTCACTCGAGCTCTGATCCTGAGACTCGGGCTAGGCAGTCTCGAATCGGTTGAGGACTATCTTTTGCCTCGGTTCATAGAAGGAAATCCAATTTCCAAATACGTGACTTTGCGGTTTTATTTGTTAACCTATATATGGCGACATGATATATGGTACCCATGCCGCCTATGATTGATACTTATGATTTGAAGTGTTTTATACACTATGCACTTATAATAGTATCAAATGATTTGTTTTAAACGTATCAAGCATTCTTTGGCTGTTATAAGGGAAAACCCTATCCTCGACTGCGTTGCATTGTGTGATGGGACCTGGGTCTTATAACAGCTTCATTTTTCTTTATTTAGCATTGCGCTGTTTGTTTATGCACTGGTATTCTTGGGAGGAAACCCGTTCCGTGTTATACGGCGTGGTCCCTTGATTTACCTAATTTTAAAATAAAGATTAACTGTTTTAGTTCTCACACCAGTCACATGACTGACCTGGAGTTTATTGTTTTAACCTAAACTCTGGGTGCCCCTATTTTGACACGGGCAGCTAGTAGTTTCGGTTTTGCAGATTTATATTCACAGGATCCTGGTTTACAGCTGGAACGATATCCGGAAAGCTTTGTATCCGTATATCTCTTCTAGTTGTGTATTGTATTATTTTCCGCTGCTATGTATTTAAATGTAATTTAAATCTCTGATATTTCTGTGTAATATTCATTTATACTCTGTATATTCTTGTAATCTGATGCATTGTTGTAATATACAGTGAAACGTTCTTCTGTATGCGTTCTGTTTTGTCCTGTTCTCAAACGATAGGGCGTTTCGAACGGCCTGGATCGGTTTAGCGACTGGTTCGGACCGAGCGAAATTCTTTGCCGTCACAGTTGTTATCAGAGCTTTGGTTTACAAAGCTAGAGAACAAGACACATTAGAAACATACGAAAGAATTCATCAGATATTGGGTTAGTAATATCCAATGAGAATGACTCGTTAGAGATAGGATCAGTAGTATCCTAGAACGAGTGTGAAGAGTATATTTTTCAAATGAAAACAATTTTTGTTTTGAAAATTTAAATCACTTCTACGTATTTGATTATTTATTTATTTGAATGTGGACAATTCAGTATATAAAGAATTTGCATATACGCCTTGCAAACGTATATTCAAAGTTTTAATATACTGGATAGATATGGAATCACATTCTAGTCGCCCGGAGATGGTACTGATGATTGTCATGACATCATCAGTATTTATGTTCGAGTTTCGAAGGTGTGATTTTCTATATATTTCCATTAGGCTGGTGTGAGAACCAAAACTTATATATAGCTAGAATACATTGTTGTGATTTGGCATCAAAACATGATTTTTTGTATATATATCAAATTATGAATTTGAAACTCTAATTCACTAATTGATTGATGTTTGTGTTGTTTGTTAAATTGTTTGATAATTTTTAACCAATTAGCCTAATTGAATCACATATTGACTTATATTGAAAATTGGTCGCATTTGCTTGCATACATGTATATCTTTTGAACAGGTCATAGCAAGGAGGCTAGAGCCAGAGAATAAAATTTGTTTGCCCGACAAATAGGTACATGTTTACTACATAATTTCCTGTTTTGTTTGGGTGATGATGATTTTGTGAGCCTATTGGCTAGCCGCTTGGCTTTTTCTTTTTCTTTTTGAGATCTGAAGGACCGGGGAAGCTATTTGAAATTCCCCGATGCTCCCGGTGCAGGGGAGGTTATGGCGAATTTTTTTCAAAAATTTAGGGTGTTAGCCAAATTTTTGAAATTTTGGAAATTATCAGAAACTGAAAAGTTGGAGAAGGGAAGCCAGATCGAATGTAGAGCTGAATAATCAAACCACTTTCGACTTTGTTCCTTTTCGGGGACGAAAAGTTTTAAGTGGGGGAGATTGTAACAACCCGTAAAATCTGGGCCAGTTTAAAATTTTTATTTTGGCAATTTTAGCGAGTTTTGATTATTTAAAATGAATTATTTTAAATAATATCGACGAGAAATTTATTTGAATAGAATTCTAACGTATATATTATACGCGTCGTCGTTAGAATATAAATATTTATATATAATTATAAATAGAATTGAAAATGGCGCGGTAGTTCGATAATTCGATTTCAAACTTCAATTGAATGTACCGGGTGCAAAACAATCCGGATTTTAGTGAAACCAAAAATAATGGAATCTAATAGTGAATATCTTTCCAACGAATCCGAAAAATTAAAAGTTCGTAGCGGGAATCAAAAGATATGTCCAGTTGAAAATTCTGAATAGTCGCTATGGAATTCAGGCCCTTAAAAATGGACATTTTGCAAACGACCTCGGATTTCGACGAAACCAGTTTTGTTGGGTCCGTGATGTTAAGTTATTGCTAGATTCCAAATTTCATAATTTTTCGAATCAATATGTGAGCGTGGCAAAGGAAAACGCGTTTGACCAGTTTCAGTTGATTTTAATCGACTGGAAAATGGCCATTTTTCAGACGGTCTCAGAATTCGACGAAACTAGTTTTGTTAGGACCGTATCGTCAATACGAAGCTAGAAAATATTTTTCTGGAATTTTTCTAGTTAGTATGTGGCCCCGGTAATTTGAAATGTACGTTTAAAATTCAATATAGTGATTTAAATGAAAATTAAACGGAAACTGATTATAACGGCCGAATCAGCTTGCGATACATATCTCATTGTGTTCGGGATAGGGGTAATTAGTTATGGACGACAGTCGGTGGGTCTCGTTTCGAGGTCAAAATAAAAAGTACCTTTTCGAAATTAAATTAAATTATATATATATATAAAAAAAAAGAGAATAACTCTCCTCTCTCTCTCCTCCTACGTTGACTAAGCCCCCCCCCCCCCGTTCGAATTTCAATTTAACAGAAAAAAAAAAAACCCTAAATGAAATCGCGATCGCCCCCCCCCCCCCCCCCCCCCCCGTTCAGACCGCCTCCGCCGACAAACAGCCCTCCGCCACCATCGCCTAGCCCCGTCGCACCACCCTCCTCCTCCCTCTGACAAAGACCGACGCCCTCGAAACCCCCCCACCCTCTCTTCAATCGATGGACAGCCCTCCCCAGCGCCACCGTGAGCCGCGACCTCGCATCAGACCCCCCCCCCCTTTCCAGACCTCGACCGACGCTACCCCCCCCCCGACAAACGGAGAAGCCCCTGTAAGTTTTTTTAATTTTATTTTATTTTTATTTATTTTATTTTTATTTTATATATGAACTGATTTGTTTAATTTATTAAAACTGATTTTTTATAATTTTAAAAACTGATTTGAAAAACATTTTTAAACTGATTTTAAAAGATTAAAACTGTTTTTTTTTTGAAAAGTTGAAACTGTTTTTAAAGAAAGTTAAAAACTAATTTTTAGATAAGAAATTTAAAACTGGATTTTTTTTTTGTAAAGAAAATAAAAACTGATTTAAAAGGAAAAATAAAAACTGATTTTATTTTAAGGTTTAAAAAGAAAATGGTTTGAACTTTAAAAAGAAAATGGTTTGAACTTTAAAAAGAAAATGGTTTGAACTTTAAAAAGATTTGATCTTTAAAATAGAAAAGCAAAAAGGCGAGATTTTTGTTTAGAAGAAAAAGTAGGATTTTTAAAAATAGAGAAAACTTTATTTTTATAAAGGCGAAAACTTTATTTTTATAAAGGCGAAAACTTTATTTTTGAAATGGAATTTTTGTCTATATAGTAGCAATGTAGAAATTCGATTTTTATATATTGAACTTTGAAATAAAAATTCGATTTTTATATATTGAACTTTGAAATAAAAATTCGATTTTTATATATTGAACTTTGAAATAAAAATTCGATTTTTATATATTGAACTTTGAAATAAAAAATCGATTTTTATATATTGAATAGCGAAATAAAAATTCGATTTTTTTATACATATAGTGGCCTTGGGCAACGAAGGTGACAAAAAGGCGAAACGACGAAGATTTCTATAAATGAAGAGTCAAGATGATTGGATAGCTATAGGTGAGAATTTCTCACCTTTCAATTTCTTTTTCTATTTATATATATATACTAGGATGCAGACGGTGCTTAGTAGCACCCGACACAATCGTCCACAGACCATGGACTTGTTTGTTTGGTTGCAAATTAGTTAGATTATTGATTGAAATTGAATTGTTTGGTGAAATGAATTGATATGATTGATGTGTGAATGGCGTGGGCCTTCACTAGACCGGGGATAAGGCTAGGCCTTGTCCCGTTTCTAGTATCGTGCCGTCATGCCGCCGAAATTTTCTAAAATATGTTAGAAAAATAAAAATATCATTTTATTGAATAAATGAATTGAATAGAAATTCATAGGTTGAAATAAAATGTTTTATCGTTAAAAATATAATTTTTAACGTGAATATGAAAATAGTGAAGTGAACAAAATAAAGTATTCATTTACAAACCGGACGGTTTGTTTATGTACACTGATTTGACTGACATTGATTGGGACGATAAATTTTACACATCGCCCAACTGCACAACTAAAATCTGTGTTTGATTGTTTGAAAACCCCACACGGGTGTTGGGATGAAATTTGAAGTTCACTCATCCTAATTGGTTAAATATGTCGATCGATCGATTGACAGGCTGTTATAAGCGTTGAATATCTATATTTGATGCTTATACAGTGTAGTGCACTTTGGTTGATGGTTGATTATTTTTCAATGCTATGATATACGTGTGTTGTATGAAAATCCATATAATTAACTTTATATGGTAATTGATTGGGCCTCATTCCAATTTGAAAAATAAAGAATATTATAAAATAAAAGTTCATTTGTTGACAGTACTCATCCATTGAGATTGGTCATGTGTTGAACGAAATATTTTGATAATAACAACTATTTTGAAAAAGAAATATTTGAAATAGAATATTTGAAAATAGAAATTTATGAAGCCGTGTTGATTAGATTGACGCCATTTTGACGTGAACGATATTTATATCGATTTTAACGATTTCGAAATGAATTGAATTGAAAACGATTTCGAAATGAAATGAATTGAAAACGATTTCGAAATGAATTGAATTGAAAACGAATTCAAATTGAATCGAAAGTGAATTGAAATGAATTCAAATTGAATTGAAATTTGAATTGAATAGAAATGAATTTTAAAACGAATTTATAAAGAAGAAT
This sequence comes from Allium sativum, assembly GCA_030737875.1. Lineage (NCBI taxonomy): Eukaryota > Viridiplantae > Streptophyta > Magnoliopsida > Asparagales > Amaryllidaceae > Allium > Allium sativum. The sequence continues at coordinate 319,537,089 of CM060923.1, read as the reverse complement.
TCAATTTTGATTTGAATTGAAAAGAAAGTTGAAATAGCTTTTGAAACGATTTTAAAACTATTTATATAATTCGTTTTAAATAGGAATCGACCAAATATATATTATATATATTATATATATAATATAATGGCCTGAATAGAATGCGCCGCGCCGCGGCAGTTCGCGAATTTCGACCATTTATTTCAAACGGACATTACGGGAGATCCGACCGTCGGATTCTCCTAAAACCGGAACCGTTGGGTTCAAATCGAAAAGAGCTTTCTAACGAAGATTAGAAATTTGAAATCTAACGGTTGGATTTGGAATTATGTCCAAATCAAATTCGAAAAAGGTCGCTGTAAGTGCAGTTCGATGGCCATTGATGGAAATCGACTGTACGGGCCTTGATAAAATTATTAAAAATAGTAATAATTTGTGTAAAATCATAAGAAATGTCCTTGTATGTCTAATGCGAAGATTTGTGACATAAGGCAGTTATTAGACGTCCTTGATAAGGTCGGATGCAAATCAGATAACTATTTTGTGAAATATCCAAAAGAACCAAATGGATATTGTTTCTATAAATCCTCTGAGAGTAAAATGTTTATTGCTCGAGTTGGTGTCCTTTTTAAAGGAGAGCCAATCGCTTAGATACAAAAGGGAATGAAATAGAATTTGAAATGTATCGTAAACCACAATATACAATTGAATCTTGTATAGACAAGAAATTGAGTGGGAGTATCACAATAATTTTAATGTTAGATTGATAACACGTTAATTTTTGAGAATAATGTTAGTTATTAAAACAAGAAATAGATACTGATTCTGAAAATGTTTGGATTAGAAATTAATTCATTGTTGATTTAATTATTTACACTGCGATAACAATGTGGCTATTTCTCTGGCCTAAGACCTTAAACTCGCCATCGATCCAAATATATATATATATATATATTTAAGAAATATAATTCTTATGTGAAATTGTTCACAGAGAAAGTGAACATATCTACAAAGTTACAAAAGTTATAATATTGCAGACCAACTAATTTAAATTCTGTCGTAGCAGAAGTTTAATGGTTACACTAGTTTTATGAGTATATGATACATGAATGATTGACTCTAGTGCAAGTGGGAGATTGTTAGAGTTTATTCCCTAGAGGCAATCCATTTGATGTAATTAATGACATTGTTGATGTTATCAATTTATTTGGAATAGAATATATTCTGTTATGTTATATTTACTGCATAATATAAATATATAAACGTAATAGAAGTCCTTAGAATAATATTATAGAATTATATAGTTCGAATAAGACTTGAATTTGAGATTATATAATATAATTATTATGTTTCTTAAATGTCCCTAGTCATATTTTATTGTTTAAATAGGACAACAATAAAACATTGAGACTAGTATGTTGTTTCACTGATGATCACATTAATCATTAATATATGTGATATTAATGTCAAGACATAAATACGTATTGGAGAATAGCGTATTGGGCTGACCCAACATGAGAAAACTACATGGAATATAATTAATAGTATCATAAGTTATTCTCGTAGTGGATGTAATGGTCATCAAACCTGAAATCATTATAATTTTATTAGAGGATATTTGTGTTTTGATATCATAAAGTTACTCATAATAGAGTAGTGATAACGGTGATTATTGGATACATCTCAAATGTAACGAAAATTATGAATGATTTAGATGGAATTTAGCCCTATAATATATATAGTGATATCCATTGGCCTCTTGGTTGAGTGAGACTGTGAAGTGCATGGCCGTGCTCAAATATTGATTTATTGTAAATAATCTACTCATCAATCAAGATAAAAGTATTAAATTATAAAGAGGAAGAGATGATCCATGTCTCGAGTTTAATCCTGGATATAATGGCCAAAAGTATTATATTACATTGATACACTGGTCACGAAAAGGTTGTATTGAATCGTTGATCTTATTATAACTTGGGTAGCAGCAACATATTGCTAGATGCCAATCACTATTTATGATTTTAAATACGATTTAAAATCATTACCAACGTTGTAATAACCTGTAGGGTCACACACTTAGAACATTATGAGGAGAATACTAGTTTTGTTTTTGGGATAAAATGAAATGCCAACCATTAATGTTTTGTTTGAATTGGTATAAGGAATGGTTCCTTAATTAATGGTACACGTGTATATGATAAAAGATATTAAACTTCTTTTATAAAGCGACACGGGAACACTTTCATTTGATAGATTTCGATTCTTTTGAAAACCCTAGAAAAATAAAATTAGAAATGGCGGCTAGCACCTCTAAATTCTCCTGCAATTCAATTCGTATGATGATTGAATAAGCAAGTTCATGTGGATACTTAAGGAGTCATGATGATTTGTTGTGCTCATAGTTCGATTCGACTCAAATTCATCATCCATTCGAAAGTGTGAAAAAAAACTAAGTATGTTTTGTATCTCGATTTATTAATTTCGTAATAGATCCTAGTTAGGGTTTAATTCTTCTGTTGCAAATTTGTTATGAAAACCCTAATTGTGACTTTTAGATGCTCCCAACCTCGACGCGTTCATTGATCGATCCCAATTCGACAAAATATCGTGAAAGTTGGGCGAGACTCGATGATGGCTTTTTCGACAAAATCCTCTAGAACATCGGATTAACACAAGGGCTTCAACAGTATCATCAACGAGACATTCTACGCCTTTAGCTAGATTGGGCACTCAGCCTCCATCAAATAATACCTTCGCTCAAAATCGATGATGCTGAGTTTTCCCACCGATTCTCGATCGCAAGTTAGTTTGCACTTTTCGAATTCTATCTTGTCCACCGAGAAAACTTCTTAACAATTGAGAGCAAGGGAAAATCTATTCTTGGTAGACCATCTAATGATAATCTAGGCACTTTGGTCCATCAGCGACCATATTCCGACACTTAGCCACTACAGACATGGCACTATCTCCGACCCCCGAGGCCCTAGTCACTCAAGCGTAGCTTTTCGTGCTTGCCCCAAAGACTGGAAGAAACTTAGCGTCAGCTCGAATCCCAAATCAGTCAAAACAGGGGTTTGATCCGTCGAATCTGACGACTAGCTCAATGAGACATCGCCCGTTTTACGCCAACTGGGAGCATCCAGCCTCCTCCGAATCATGTCTCTGTGAGCTTTGCATTCATCTCTCCTATCAACAACCAAATCCCTCATCATAGAATCAACCTCGGCAATGTCAGGATCACCACCAGAGAGGGAACACGTCATCCCGTCCATTCCAGGCCTGAACCTAATCTCAACCAGAGAAATAGCATTCGAGCCCCCACTAGGCAGACTTAGACTGCCATGAGTTAGGACTTATCGTCTACGCTTTTAGCATCTAACAAGGCCAAAGTTCACCTCAACCAACCTCCACAAAGTCGTTTAATCGAGGTTGGAGACTCACAAAACGATGAATACCTTCCTTCGAATAGACGCCCTAGGCTCCAAAGTCCTCAACTGGATCACTACCGCCACAATACGATATGAACCCTACCTTTGATTCTCGCTAACATGATCCGTAGGATCTTGAGGGAATTGCAGGGGAACGCTAACAACTCCTAGGTAGCTAAACGAGGCATAAACCCTTTACTCCAGCTATCCTTAATGCCAAATGGCATAAGCCTTACAACATGCCAAAATTCACTACTTACTCAAGGAACTATGATCCACCAAACTTCACTAACCACCACGAGTGGCATGTAGATTCTTCACACGCTACCGATGCTGCGAAGTGCAAAATCTTCCCTTCCTTATCCAAGAGGTGGCTCTACCATGGTTCTCTCGACTCCTGCCGGGAACCATCTCAACTTTCAACCAACTCGTCAGGAGTTTGGTCGTGCAATCCAGGATGCACGTCGCAATGCCCAGAGACATCCACTTAGTCTCGAACATGTACCATGGCACCAGTGAAACTCCTAAAAGTTTCCTTGAAAGATCGAACACTACCCTGGCTGAAGTCGAGGAACTTGCCCCTCGAACCATACTCGTCCAACTTGCGAAGGGCGTACCACTTGATTCCAAATTCAGAGCAAAAATTGATCGAAAGCAACCGAAGAATCTGGAGATCTTATGCGAGAGTGCCAACTATTTCCTAAGCCAAGAGCTAGCACAAAGGAATCGAGCTTCTCACCTCGATAGGTTGCCTATAGACAAAGCCCTGAGCATTAACGACCATAACCACATCGCTCTGCACAATCTTGCTCACACTGACAATGTCAGAGGTAGTCGCAACAATAAGAGGAAGCATCTTCGACCTTGGTCTTTCCGCAACTACACTCCTCTCAATGACACCCCAAGAACGACTATCTTGCAACCTGCAATTCCCAACCGTACAAAAGGCCAAGGCCTAAGGGACAACAAGCACACCAAGGGACTCTATAGAACATTGTTGGTTCAATAGCATCCACAGACGCGACACAAACAGTTATCTCCACTTAGAGGAAAACGTCTAAAACATCATCTGCAAGGGCCACCTTGAGCAGTACCAACAGGGTCTACCATACAGGATCTCCAAGCCACTCAACGCACATCAAAGATTCCAACTGACCAGGACCTCAGCCGATAACTGAATCCCTCAAGATCGTCTCCTCGGCTCATCTAGAGCAAACATGAACAACCTCGTTCCTATGTCTCCGAACTTGGGGGAAGTCCACCTGCCAAATAGGTGCAACATCGAACACTCGTTTGGCTCTATCCGACTCGAAGGGTCTAGATCCGGGCAACACTCAGCGAACCAACAAAGCCCACGAACTCTACCCGACTCAAGTCTCTTGAGAATGGAGTTTCAACCAAACCCTGAGTGAAACACCGAAGTATGGTACTCGAGCACTAAGGACCACAACTTCCATGGCGCAGTGGACTCTAGGTTGATATCGGAGATGCTAGTTTGCAACTCATTCCTAACTTTGCCTCCCTCATCGAAAGCAAAACAGGAACAAAAAGAAATCTTTCTTCTCCAAAAGTCACCTCCTCTTCACAGTGCCATGTCCATTTCCTTCCATTTGATGCTCCGGTCACCCTCTAGTTAGCTGGGGGCACACCGGGAAGCACTATCGGAGGCCTGTTCGGAAGCAGGCCCTGGGTCACTGGTCCTCCACCAGCCCTGCAATAGTTCCCTACGATATAGTGGTCTCTGAGGTCATCATCAGAAATACTAGCTCACGGCTCGTTCCACATTGGCCTCCCTCATCGGAAGCGAAAAGGGAACAGAAAGCAAGCCTTCTTGTCCAAAAAATACCTCCGCTTCGCTATGTCGTAGCCTTTTTCCTCCATCTGATGCTCTGGCCACTCTCCAGTTAATTGAGGGCTTGTCAAGAAGCACTACCAGAGGCCTGTTCGAAAGTAGGCCCAAGGGCGCCCATTAGCCCTTTGGCCATTCTCTATGATGAAGCGATCCCTAAAGTTTTCATCGGAATATCGGCTCACGACCAGTTCCCACCTTTTCCACCCTCATCGGAAGCGAAATGCGAACGAAAAGCAAGCCTTCTTCTCCAAAAGACCCCCCCTTTGTTGTGTCTGCAACACCCCGTAATTTTAAAGAACATTAATAAACTAAAGAATACTTAATTTAAGGTTGGGAATTAAGTAAAAGGGAATGTACCATTGCGTTTGTCTCGGAATTCTGGTTCAGATAGACTCCGAGTTTGCATAAAATGGACATTGTATGAAGAAGATATTAAAGTTAGAAGTTTGTATGCATATAAGAGAAATATATATAAACAAATCAAACTAGAATTTCAAAAATATTCGAATTCAAGAAGCGGGAGACCAATGCATGATTAAGACCCATTAGGGGTCGACCCGCACCCCAGGGGGGTCGACCTGTGGGTCGAACCACACAAGGGTGTGTCGACCCTTGGGTCGACGCACCCCAGATCTGGTCAGGCTCATTTTCTGAACCTGGACTTGTTTCTTTGCAAGATTCGTTGGAAAAAGTCTATAAATAGGCCATCATTTCTATTGTTTTCTACACCCAAGACACTGGAGGACAAGGAGATGTTGCCTCAGCTTGGATTGAATTACATTATCTTCTACAACAACAACCTATACATACATCATGGATATTTTTTTTTTTACTCTAATCCAATCTCTGCGAGTTCATGTTACTTTTAAATTTAAAAATTTAACAGTAAACTTGACATGTTAATAAACCGGATTTGATCCTTTTTCTATTAAGAAACTGATTTATATCTAAACAGATTTGTTATAATTACATGTAATTTTCCAAACAACTATTCTGTTGTTCAGTTGTTACTATATGTATATTTTTTATATGCCTTTTTCTGTTCTTCCCTCTCTCTTATTCCCTTTTTATTTTATAAGCCTAGGCTACCTTCGAGCCTAGGACAATCTCGTAAGAGACATACGTATGAACAAAATTGGGAAAAACTGGGGAATAATTGGAATGAAAAAAAGGGAAATTTTGGGCATATCTTAAATCGTTGAATATGACTGTAATTTGGGTTGTATGAACATGTAAATCTCTAGGCTTAATTCAAAGATTAAGCAAACATGCTAATGAAACTATATGTCACCTGTGTAACCTGTTAAATCTATAGGGTCAAGTTAACTTGTTTAATCTGTTGGGGTTAAGTAAACTTCTTTAATCTGTTGGGGTTGTATGAACACTGTTAACTTGAGAAAAGTTAACCTGTTGAATTTATGGGGGGTAGGCTATAAGACTTAACCTGTGGAAATCCGAGTTGATTGCGGACACAATTTTAGGGGTTTGACTTGTGTCATCTGTTGTATAGGACCCATATTAGTCAGTAACCCATTCTAGTGTTAAACGGGGACCCCACAGTAGATAGGGTTCGGGGAACGCTTACCGAGCTAATTATAAGTGGTTCATCTGGGATGGGGTTTCTGATGGCGTGCTCCAACGTGGTCTTGTGCATGCATGGGCCCGACTTGCCTGGGAAAATAAGCCGCCATAACACCTGTAAATATATCTATGCCCTTCTGTAGGTTGCCACTTTAGGAAGTAATGCATCCTACTATGGGGCCGAAATAGGGTATTTTCATGTTAGGTAGCTGATTGGTTGGGAGTAGTAATTAGGGTACATCTAGTCCTGTTTATGTACCTGTTATTTCTGTTTGGGGTAACACCCATTAGTTGAAGTACACCTAAGTCTACCATTACGTTTCTGTTGGGACCATTCTATTTCTTTTAAGTAATTGGAAAACACTTAATCCAGTATACTAGTATTGGTGCAGAGAAAGTAGTTGAGAAGCATAGTTAATCCTATTCATCCTGTTTATAGCTATTATACAGTATAATTATCTCTCATCCAGTTTATTTTACTGTCTTGATACTTATTTCTTTGTATGCAAAAAGTCACTAGAATCGCCAGACTTTATGTCTGACCCGTTTTATTTCCTTCCCTCTCTCTTCCTTCACCCCTCAGGTTCTTGGAGTGGGAACGCTTAGGCTTGATGAGGATTATCTCTTCTGTTTCTGCTTAGATTTGGATTTGCTTTGATGTATCGCTTTGACAACTTGTCTACTTGTTTATGGCTCCTTATGGGGATTACGATTTGTTATTTCTATACTTTGATGGTTTTTAGTGCAAGACAGATGTTTTTATTTGATGTACTTTGTCCCAGTATTTTAGTTTGATGTTGTAACTGGATTTTTAGACCATGATGTTTTATATTGAAAAATAAAGTTTTAAATTTCTTCTGCTATTTTATGTATCTGTCTTGTGAGATTCTGTTTTGTTTACCAATAACGCTTCATATAACCTAATGCATTCTGATAAAGAGTGACATCCCGAGGTTACCAGTCCTCCACTAGCCTTGTATCCACCCCCTACGATGCGAGAATCTTTGAGGTCATCGTTAAAGGTGTCGACTTGTGGCCCATTACCAACTTAACCTCCCTTCACGGAGTCAAAGTTGGAATGGAAAGAGAACACTCTCCTCGGGAAAATGCCTTGTTTTTACCGTGTCGTAAACGTCTTCCTTCTTTTAAGCTATGATAACCCTCCAATTAACTGGGAGCACGACTGGAAGCTCTATCGGAGGCCCATTCGAGTTTCGAGGCTGCGATGCGACCGAGTTTAAATAATCCTACTCGAATCTCGAATTAACGACAAGACCAAGTATAAGTCGTTCTGCTCCCAACTCCCCGGACTTGAGACCAGCCCACCAGCCAAGCTACTATGATGCAGACCACTCCCACAGCTCCATCCGACCCGCTGGGTTAGGATACAGGAACCTCTCTAATCTCGAATCAATGACAAGACCGAGGATAAATCGTTTCGCTCCTAAGTCTCCAAACTTGGGGCAGCCCATCGACCACCATACACTCCAACGGGTCTAGATCTGGGCAACCTTTGGGGAATAAATGACGCCCTTGTGCTATAAACCTGAAGGAACGATGGGATAGCCAAAGTCGGAAGAATCGCGACATCCACGCCTTCTCACGACTTAGGACTAACGAACTCAAGGCAGTCCAAGAGAGAGGGTACCGAACCTGGATTCCATGCACCTCGAGACACCTGAACAATGGAAAACCCACGAGCAGAACTAGCGCGCGATCTCCGAACGAATGGGGACTCCCCAAGAGTGGGATCACCAATCACATTTTTGTAAGCGTAACAATAAGTACGCTTGTGCAAGTACATGACGCTGGAAAACATGAGACGAACATTCAAACACTAAACATGAAATATAATTTCAGATAAAGTTAACTAATATTTCCTTTTTCACACATCCGAAACAAACAACATATCTAATATCTTTTCTTTCTAATGACATGGTGTACATGAAAACCACACTGTGCATTTAAGAACTAAAAGTGAGGGTCGTACTAGCATATAATATCGGTGTACATAACCAAAATTCTATAATTTCTATAATAATTACTGATACTACTCATCCTTCTACTTTCTTTTTCTAAATAGATTCAACACTAAGCGGGTTGCCAACGATCATGGACCTCCTCCGTCCGGAGCCGCATCCGCCCTTCCCTCCTCTGCCCTTCGTGGGAGTGACGAACTCATGAGACACCAAATTACACGGGATCAGGGCAGCCCTCGACCAATTCTTGCATCGGCTTGGCCATCACAGGACCCGAGACGGATCCCCACCAGTTGCCACACTGGCCTCACCTTTGCTGCGACCGTCAGAGCGACGATCTTTAAGAAGCACCTCCACCTCGCAGGAAGGCGATTCAGAACCAAAGTCTAGGCCTCGAAAGTTTCCAACATTCCTTCAGTGCTGAGATTCCACAAAAGCAAGCACCTCAGAAACAATGGCAACCCCTAGCCTCAACAACTATCGCCAGGGCCATCACCGACCACCAGTGTTATGCTCGAGCCGAGATGCGACTACATAGTGATTGGGTTACGGATTGGGTCCTGAAACTAATAGATCAACAATACATCCGTAGCCTACATGCACATCGGAGCCGTTAGTCTAAACAAGTCTAATCCTACGTCTGCATTTACCTGATGACTTGTCGCTAAACTTATACCTCCATTTCCCAAAATCCACCACTCCACATTCTTGAGTGCCAATCCCGGAAACTCTCCCACTTTCCATGTCTCTCTTCTCTTCTCCCGAAAACCCAAAGACAACTCGGACATCGAAGGTACAAAAGCAGCATTTTGTATCCTCCATGCCTTAAGCTAATTTTCTATCTGAATAAGAGAAGAGAGGAAGCAAGTACAACTCTGGGATCGACACGCTCCAAAAAAACATTTAGGTATTGGAATTCGCGACTATACATCAAGCTATGGTCACGATCACTTTCCTTCGAGCCCCCGACTTCCAAATCAATTCCGACTCAACAACCACACGTGTACTCACCAAATGTCCAACCATAAGAGTGCACGCGCTTGGCATTTGGGTTCAGCTTCGCTTCGAAGGCAAATCTATGTGATCACGTGCCAAGACATGTGCCAATTAATGTCCTTACGGCGACGTTCACATATACGAGTTTTTGAAACCTGACCGTCGGTACCAGCTTGGATCATTGAACAATTTTGTGCTTATGAATCAAAGTGATCCACCGGGCCATGCCAAACGATCATGCTCCAGTCCAACGACGTTACGATAACCACATTATGCAATTGTAAGCACAAGCCACGGTAATGACCATGCATACACGCTTTTCGAAATCTCAACCTAGGAGACCGACTTGATTCGTTAATTGAATAAGTTCTCACAAATCTAAATGATCAAGTGTGCACACCAAGTGATCAATCCCCGACTCGGAATTTTTCGAAAGCAAAATAGCGCGATCATCGGCCTACAACATGCAATTTAATTTTGTACTAATTATTCCAAGTCAGATCGCATCGCGCAAAACCATATACAAACGCATGAGTACATATGAGATTTTGACCTGACAATGAACTGTTTGCACTTTTGTGCAATCGGGATTCGGCGAATAACGTTTAATCTCATTAATTTACATAAATTGTATGCCTTAGATAGGTTCTACCCCAAACGGCAAGGTCTAAGCGAGTCAAACCTCTTAACAATACTAGAGTCCTAAACTCATGCCAACAAGTTTCAACAGAGCATCTCAACTGATCCGAAGCAGTGCACTCCCTAGTATACGACTCAACGGAAAGGTCATGATCAATCGCTAAGTAAAGCATGGAGATCTTTCCAGCCACTGCCAGATTTGTTTCTCTTCAAAGCACGTCCAATCAACACAAGACGTACTTTAGGGGGAAAATGTTAACTATCTTTTTGGTTCGGTTACCAGAAGTAGTATAGGTCCACACGACTCGGCCCATCGTATGGTTCAACGGCCCAGAAGTGTTGCCATCATCTTTAGTAATCAAGCCAAGACAGGGTTGTGCAAGAATTATCATCACTGCTCGCCAAATTGCTCTCGAGTAATAAAAATAACGGATCAAGCGAATGCATTGATAATTGTGTGATCGTATCAAGCAAGTCATGTTCCTAGCACCTGAAGACTCGAGTCGGGCCATTGGCAAAATATCGCATCCCTCGGATGCGAGATTCATCAGCAATGAAGATCACTTGCCCAACATGCGTCGATTACCTCCAACTGCTGAGCAACACATCCCGATCACCTTAAAAGCATGGATCACCACATGCGAATCACCTTCAATCTTACCATGGAAACATCCAGGATTTGGCATCCCCTTCACTCCGCTTTTAGTATCCACATCCCAAAATATCGCGTCACTCTGATACAATCCGCTTTAGTTCCTTGCCTTGGCAACATCTCAAAATGAACATACCGCATTACTCCATACCAAGATCGCATCATGCCTCCGTCGCATCATGGCTTCCTCGCATCACCACGCCTTGCATCACCATGGATCCATCGCATCATAGCTCCATCACATCGCATCAGCATGCCTAACATCATCGAACCTCTCATCATGGCCCCATCGCATCACATCACCATGCCTCGCATCGGCATGCCTCGTATCACCATGCCTCGCAACAACATGCCTACCATCAACATGCCTCACATCATCATGCCTCGCATCGTCATGCCTTGCATCAACATGCATCGCATCAACATGCCTCGCATCAACATGCCTCGCATCATCAGGCCTCGCACCGTCGTGCCTTGCATAACCAGGCTTCGCACCACTGTGCCTCGCATCCCATAAGCCTCGCCTTGCACCACTCCCCTTTACGTCGCATCCCACAAGGATACGGTGATTTCGCATCCACTAGATGCGGTGCTATTGCATCTTATAGGATACAATCCCATCGCATCCCTCCCGATGGCATCACATCCACTGGGATGCGGTGCATTCACCATCCCACTTAGGATGTGAAATTCCCATCCCTCCCTGGGATGCGAAATTTCGCATCCCACACTTGGGATTCGAATTTCTTCTTTTCCCACTCCTTTTAATCTCGTTTCCCACTTCTTTTTATCCCGTTTAGCACTCCTTCTTTCGTACTCCTAAATCCTACCTACTCCCACCTAATCCTTCCACTATAAATACGCCCATGCTTATTTATTACAAGGGTTGACAATATGCTCGGCTTGAGAGCTTAGGAGATACCTTTAATGGCAGCATGGCATGTGGGGTAGAAGATGATCCCGGACCTCGGGAACTCCTGATTCATCCCGGACTTCGAATTCCCCAGTACACTCCATACATCGAGATTTCCCGGTACACTTCGGACCTCCTGATTTCCATGTACACCCTGACACCAAATTTTCCCAGTACACCCCAAACCTCTTGAACACCTTCTGACCTCATACAAAGAAGAAGACTTCCTCCGAGATACTTCCTTCTCCCTCCGGGATACCTCCTCCGGGATACTTCCTTCTCCCTCCAAGTTACCTCCTTCGGTATCCTTCCTTCTCTCTCCGGGATACTTCCTTTTCCCTCCAGGACACCTCCTCTGGGATACTTGCTTCTCACTCCAGGATACTTCTTCCAACTTCGACTTCCTCTGGGATACTTCCTTCTCCCTTTGGGATACTCTGACAACTCTCGGAACCTCCGACTCCGACAACCTCCCGGATCCTTCAACTCCGACACCTCTCAGACCCTCTGACTCAGACAACCTCTCGGACCCTCCAACATTCTCCATACCTTGGAACCGACTCTGACAACTCTAGAACCTTCCGGCTCTGTCGTAGCATCGACACCTCTTCGGCTGCTCCCGACAGGCAAGCAAGCTCAATAACAAGGATTAAGAGAAAATCATTAATAATTGTAACTTCATTTGTAATGATGTCTTCCATTGTACTTAACAATAGTGAAATAAAATTAGCAAAGCCTTCAAAGTGGACGTACGCCTTTACGGGCCGAACCACTATAAATCTGTATACTTTACTTTCCTGCATATTATTTTGCATCTCCTATATTTTTTTGCTCTGGACCAAAAGTTTCAAATTTTTGGAACTCTCGGATGTTGATGACCATTTTTCGCCATTAACAATATTTGTCTTTGATATTCTGCAGGATACCTATAATGACCCGGGATTTTGACGACTTTGGTAATCGCCATAAACTCAATGATGACTAACCAAACATCGAAAAATACCGGTCATTAATGAAAGAAATTAGAGGTTTAAGGATAGATAAGATAGAAACTTAGAATAGAAGAAGAAGAAGAACACGACATCAGAGTAACACGAACCTCACAGCGGAAAGAATAACATATAATATATATAACATAACTTGAAATATACATCTGTACTTGAATATACATCATTATCAACGTACAACACTTACAACACAGCGAATATAACTATAACTATAAAATCCTGAAGCCTCCTGCTCCAGCTCTTCAAGTGTATCTGTAAAATCCCGACTACTTGACTGTCCGTACAAATTTAGGTACCCAAGAGTTTAGGGAAAACAACAAAATAAACTCCGGGTCAGTCATGGGACTGGTGTGAGTAAAACAGTTCAAGGAGGTAATCGATATCTCATAAGACCACGCTGTATAACGGAACGGGTTTTTCCCTTATTAGAATCCAAATTATCTTTATATCAAAAGCCTTTTGATATTATAATAATATCTATCAATCATAATATAATAATCATCTAGCAGAAACACTTTCATCTCACGTTCTACATATATAGTATACAATCAAACCGCAAGCACGTATTGGGTAATGGATTTCCAACTATGACAAGGTATGGAACCACCTTTCGCTAGTGTACCTCTAGAGAGGAATACACTGGGTTCAACAAGAACATCTTGCAACCCGGCCACACATGACCGACCACTCATTTCGCTTGAGTGTATCGAATGTATATCACCAACAGTTGGGATCAGCAACCATTTCCCGAATGGGACAACATCAATAATAGATTTTTAGAAGTAAATGAAACTCTAGATCAGGTGATTATACACCCTACTTCGGTGCGACCGACTTAGCCATGCTGCCTGCCAGATTTCTGTCATTTACCGGATGTTGAGGCTAGAAGCTACGCTTTATCATCACACCAGATTCACTTTGAATGCCACATCGTCAAATCCATCAAATCACTGATTGGTGTCCTCAACCATACATTATGTGTTAGCTAAAAGAAGTTTCCTTCTCCGCTTCTACTCTTGGTACGGTTGGAGAAATTAATATACGTGATCGTCTGGAAATACTCTGTCAGACATCCGTCCATACAAGTCATCCAGGAACAGGATGAACCGAAGGCACTATTCTGTAAACAGGATAGCCCTTGCATAACTCCGTCTTCAATTTACCTTGGCATATATGATTCGCAACGCTTATGCCGATACAGAGTGGTTCTTGGATAATAGTCCAACCGGTCTCTCCATATTAACAACGTTAAAATGGTCAAAACTTCGATGGTCTGTGATTTAACTATCGAAGAAAAACAGGTGTGCAAACAACGATATTATTTCCAAATGGAAATTTATATCGATCAAACATCATTCAACATTTTTCTCTTTATTTCATTAATTTACTTATCTCATGTTTCTCTATATTCAATATTTCTTGTTTTCTAAATTTGGAAAATATATGTTATTAACAATGGAAAACATTTCCATTTCTTGTTTTCTTTATTAGAAAACATTCCTGGTTTCTCATTTGGAAAACATTTCCAAAGCTTCTTCATTGGACTTAGACAGATGTTTAAACAAACCATCGCGATGCCAACTCAAACCATTTCCTTTAATTACTAAATTCACTTAACCATCCTTTACTATCGAACCTTAACCATTCCTTAGTTCAAAATGAAGTCAATCAAGTTGGGGTAATACTACCTCTCAGACCTTAACTGAACAACGTTTCTAACCTTGAAATAGACAAAGTTCACCCTTTTTATTCTTTAACAACTTCCTTACGTAACTCTCTTTCAAATCTTTTCTATTCGAAAATTCTTTCCTTCGATATGGTATATTCGATAACTCTATTCAATTTATTCTATTCACTTAACTCTTTTGATTTAACTCTAACTCTATTCACTTAACTCCTATCGAATAAACTATATTCGATAACTCTTTTAATTCTATTTGAATAAACTATATATTCGATTAACTCCTTTTACTCTATTCGAATAAACTATATTCGATTAACACCTTTATTCCATTTGAATAAAATATATATTCGATTAACTCCTTTATTCTAATTGAATAAACTATATTCGATTAACTCCTTTTACTTTCTATTCGAATAAACTATATTCGATTAACTCCTTTTACTTTCTATCCGAATAAACTATATTCGATTAACTCCTTTTACTTTTTATTCGAATAAATTGTATTCGATTAACTCCTTTTACTCTATTCGAATAAACTATATTCGATTAACTCCTTTTACTTTCTATTCGAATAAACTATATTCGATTAACTCCTTTCGATATACTATAATCGATAACTCTTATGTATTTAACTCCATTCGAATAACTAATTCGAATAACTAATTCGAATAACCCCTTTAACTAAATTCAATTTGATTAACTCGACTAACTTCACCCATTTGGTTAACTCTCATTCGAATAACTAATATTCGATTAACTCTATTCAACTAACTCGCCTCGCCTAACCCTTTTCGAATAACTAATTCGATTTACTAACTTTCGAATATCATATTCGTTTTAACACCTTTCGCTTTATAAAGATTTCCTTTTTAACAACGTTTATTCATTTTTAAAGATTTACTTTTAGTAACGGTTCTCCACTTTAAAAATGATTTCCTTCTTATAATAGTTTCTGTTTTATAACGCTTTCCCTTTTTCCAAATATATCCTATTTATAAATATTCCAATTTATAAATATTCCTTATTTATAAATATTCCATTTATAAATATTTTGTTTTCAAATATCACTTTGAAAATATTCTCTTATCAACATTTCGGTATGTTATGGTATTCAACATATCAAATTACGATGATCAGTATCGTCCAAACACATATAATCGACAACAGATTATATATCACATCATATATCACAATATATGAAAAACAGTATAATAAATGTTGAGGAACCCAGTTGTTTCCCTACGTCACAGATGTTAAATAATATAGATAATATCACTTTCAGTTCCATATGATATATTATGTTAAACAAAATCAATATCGAAATTTAACTAACTGACTAGCAGTTCAATCAAACAGTCAACACGCAGTCAATCAACCAATATTTAACAATTATAAAAATACAACATGAAAATATAACAGTTCAGAGTTGGTGAGTTTTACTCACTTTTGCGTGTTAGCCGTTAAATAACGGTTTGCGTTATTTGATTTCGACGGACAATTTATTTCGCCATAAATTGTAACAAGCTCTAATTCCCTCCCGGTCAGTCTCATTGTGTTGCTCTTGTCCATACGATCCTGACGGATCTCGTTTCATCTAATTTCGATAACATATGAATAAGATATTCAATTTAGAATTTGTATACAAATTTTTAAATCAAAAATAAACTTGATTATTTTTGATTTGGGCCTCACCCAATTATGATACTCCGGCCCATTTAGAAAATACCCCCAAATCACTAGACCCGTAACTTCCTCCTACCCATTTACCATTGCCAACACTTCCAACTCCTATTCTCCCTTCATTCCTTCACAAATATGCCACCCGATTTCACATAAGTACCAACCAAATCCCATAAATCCAATATTAGATACCAGAACCCAAATATTGAACCCCAAACTCATTTTCGAATTAAAAAGTATCACATGCCTTCAGTCCTTCGTACGCGAGGTATACCCAGTGAAACGCGAAGCACCTATTATCGATCACTGCCATTACCAGTTTTCGATCCTCCACCACAACTCCTGCAACTTCCCACAGAAACTGAAAACGAGACCACCCTCACATCCACCGGATCACCTCTACTCCACCTGAGACTGGCGGACCCCACCAGGACGACCGTGACTGCCTCCTTTGCCTTGCCAACCCAGTACGGCGCCTCCTCCGCCTCAGTCTATCACCATAACAACCGACATCCAAACCCGACGTCGAGGTCCACTGTTCGACATCCGAACTGCCAACAAAGTCATTCGCGAACCAGAATAATACCATCGAACCGAAGCTTACCAGAAGAGGCAGTCGACTTACCCAAGACAAGATTTTTTTTCTTTTGATTATTTCGATTTTTAAGATTTCCCTTTTGCTTTGTTTTTAATTTTAGGAGATGAGTTCTTCACGTTTGGGAGATAAAAGATGCCGGCGCTATTCTCTGTTGAATATAGAAGAGAAATGTTTAGGGTTAGGAAGTTTAAAGGGAGGGTATTTATAGAGATTTTCCTTTTTGGATATTTTCTTTGATGAGTGGCTTTGATTGCTCCACGGTTTGTTTTGAAGGTCAAGAGTTTTTGTGGCTGAAATGAATGGATCGTGGCTCCCTTTCGATCAATGAAAAGGAAAGGATAAGGGATGGGTATATTTTCATTTTATTAAGTTATAAAGGTTCACATACTTCGCTAACGGACTGAAATAAAGATGTCGTTGTGATTAACACCATCTCACGATCCCAAAAATATAATAATATCGGCAGGTGGTCTTATATTTTGAAACTTCAAAATGTTGATTACAGGGTGCGAAATACTTCAAATAAAAAGTCACTTATTAAATTAATTAAAAATTACTGTAAAATTCTAAAAATTAAATTATCACTATATCCCAAAAGAACATTGTCTAAATTCAAACTCAATATTCAAATATTTTGAAATCCCTTTTATAACGTAAATAAAGCATTGCAAATTATAAAAGAATTTCACAACGACTTTTCTGAAATTTGATTTGGACGTAAATCAAATTCTGTTTGACGAAATCCCCATTTTTCTCTTCCACTAGAAAGATATATTCCACCAGCTCCGTACGTTTCTTGTTTCATAGAAATCCGATTTAAAACAAATCCTGTACATTTAGTTGAAGTTCAAATTGCCAGATTACGAACTACAGCGCCATTTCAAGCTCGATTTTAATTATATTATAATTATATGTTCAAACTGTCGTTTATATAATATATTCATTATTCAAATTCAATTTCAAGCTGAATTAAGTATCACAGATGATTTGATTCACACCATATCGTCATTTCAACCAATTCTGATTATTTCAAAATTAAATATATTATTTAATTTATTATTTAAATTAAATATTCATCATTATTTAATTCCATGACCATTTAATTCACTATATCACTATTTATAAATTTAAATAAATTTATTATAATACCTCTGCCAATGCGGGTCATTACAATCTTTCCCACTTAAAAAAATTTCGTCCTCGAAATTGCTAAAAGGTAGAGGACGACCCTATCGACTGGTTAGAACATATTTGTTCACGTCTTAACTTCAGTTTCAACTGAACCATTTTAATTTCAATTAAATTATTAATTAATTCCTATCAACGAAAATTTTCAAAAATCCTGAAAATTTTCTAATGCCTTAACTTTTCGAAAAATTTCGCCAGCACCTCCTTTGTACTGGTCGATAGGTCAAACTCCAACTCGCCTCTCTGGGCCATCTCCAACCCAAAAGAAAATCAAACATCCAAACGACTTGCGAATCGCCTCATAAAACTCATATTCAATATGAAAAATAACTTGTACCTTTTTGTCGGGCATATCATTTTATCCTTTCCACCTGTTATCAATTAAGCGGATACAAGGGTCATCCCAATCAAAATCCAATCTTCTTTTATCCACAACACAACCATTCGCTTATATCCGAGCCAAATATCATTTCATCTCTAGTTTCTCCTCGATTCCCAACTCTTAACTTGATTATCACATTACACTTCAAATTTGAATCTCACAATCCGATTTGTCTTGATATCATTCTTGTTCAATCTCAGTTATCACTTAACTAACTTTATTATAAATTCCAATTTGCTTTTACAAATTTCTGTTAAATTTGTTTTTAATTCAAACAGTCTTTCCCTGGGAGTTTTCAAACAGTTTACTCTTTTCAAAAATCAAATTTTTTTTTTGAACATGTCACTGAGCCCTTAATTAATATTCCATTAGTTAAATCACTTCTATTATTCAAATCTATATATCAAATTCTATTCAAATTCTATATTGAAATTCAACACAACTTGTCTTTCCCAAAACAAATTCAAAACAGTATCTCTGGTGGTAATTTGTCACTTACAACTCGAAAATGAATAATGATGATGCAGCTGTCATTATCAGAATCTATCTTCCAGTGATCGAAGTGAGTTCAATACTATAAAACCATTTCTAAACATTTCCACTTTGAAATTCATTTAAAAATATAATTCACACTGCTTGTAAAACAATTTGAAATCTCCCAGGATCTTAAATTTTCCTTATTTTTAATCCAAATCCATTTACAAACACTTATCCAATTCTCCAGAGTTTTAACTCAATTTCCAGTTTAAATTTCAGATTTAACTCATCTAATTTCGCGTATTTCACTTATATGAATTCTGAATGGTTATTTACATAACCATTTAATTTATAATCTTACTCAATTATAATAACAACCAATATATCCATTATATTATAATTTATATATATATATATATTTATATATCTTCTCTATATCAAGATATACCATGGGTAAACTTATTTTAATTTACCCTCTTTTCAAAACATATCGTGTCGACCCATCCTATTCGAGTGTTTAATAACTCCTACCGATACAGTGGACCAAACTCATCGACCAGAACCCATAAACAACTCAACCAATGAATCTCCACAATATAAAACAATTTTTTATATCAATAACAAATACGTTCACTCGTATATGTACACTCATCTCAATCTAGGGTATTACTAACCCTATCTCTACTGAGTCATGCCACAGAGCTAAGGTAATTCACTTAACTTAAGCTCTGATACCAACTGTAATGACCCGGGATTTTGACGACTTTGGTTATCGCCATAAACTCAATGATGACTAACCAAACATCGAAAAATACCGGTCATTAATGAAAGAAATTAGAGGGTGAGGATAGATAAGATAGAAAATAAGAATAGAAGAAGAAGAACACAACATCAGAGTAACACGAACCTCACAGCGGAACGAATAACATATAATATATATAACATAACTTGAAATATACATATGTACTTGAATATACATCATTATCAAAGTACAACACTTACAACATAGCGGAAATAACTATAGCTATAAAATCCTGAAGCCTTCTGCTCCAGCTCTTCAAGTGTATCTGTAAAATCCCGACTACTTGACTGCCCGTACAAATTTAGGCACCCAAGAGTTTAGGGAAAACAACAAAATAAACTTCGGGTCAGTCATGGGACTGGTGTGAGTAAAACAATTTAAAACAGTTCAAGTAGGTAATCGATATCTCATAAGACCACGCCGTATAACGGAACGAGTTTTTCCCTTATGAGAATCCAAATTATCTTTATATCAAAAACCTTTTGATATTATAATAATGTCTATCAATCAATATATAATAATCATCTAGCAAAAACGCTTTCATCTCACGTTCTAAATATATAGTATACAATCAAACCGCAAGCACGTATTGGGTAATGGATTTCCAACTATGACAAGGTATGGAACCACCTTTCGCTAGTTAGGGAGTCAATCGAATGGGGCAGGGTAGTGGGTGCACCTAGTGGAGATAGGAGCAGACGACATCTATGTAGTCAGCTAGGGGTACACGAAGCTACCACTATTATTAATAATTATTAAGGGGGTACACCTAATGGAGATAGGAGCAGGCGGCACCTATGACGTCAGTTAGGAGTACATGGAATTACTATTATTACTTATTGAAGGGGTACATCTAGTGGGGATAGGTACACACTGGGTACCTATGATAGCAACTAGAGATATACAGTCAAACATGGAGGATAGTAGGTACATCTAGTAGTACAAGAAGCTATCATCGTTCTATTTAGCCAAGAGGGATCAAATTTCTAGAGTGACTAGTAGGGGTGCAGTTAGTGTTAGTACAGTATAGTACGGTACAGTACGGTAGAGTATATTAATTATCCTATATTGATTAGGAAGCGCCCTTAACGTTATCTCTGTTTCTCTTGATTGCCTTGCCATACCCATGTGGTTCACACAGTCATTACCTTATTCTCCAGCTTATATCTTATCATATTGCTTTAATAATTATGTTATTAGAGTTATCAGACTCGCCAGACTCTATGTTCGACCCCCTTTGCTTCCACCTCTTTTCTTCCTCCCCCCCCTCCAGGTTCTAAGGGTGGGACTAGTACTAGTGGAGCTTTATTGGGATCTCTTTGGGAGAACTTGGATTTGGATTGCTGAAGTAAAGTTCATCCTATCATTTTCTTTATGGCTATTTGTAGTAGTGGGATTATGTACTTTGTTTTATCAAGATGGATATTATGTACTTGACTTTGGTTTATGGTTTTTGATGATGTAACCAAACATATTTACCTTCTGCTGCAATAAATAAAGTTTTAAATTTTCAAGTACTGCTTTATATCTGTCTTGTTGTGATTTTCTGTTCTATATTCACTTAAAATGCTCCATGGAAGTTAATGCATTCCCTTTGCGAGTGACATTAATGGACGTGGGGTGTTACATATAATTTTGATATATGTTGCTTCGTTTTAGAAATATAATTTTCAAATGGAAGACAAAATAACAATAGCGATTTTCAAATATATAAACAACATATTAAAAATGTGTTTTTTTTAATATGAACAGCGTAAAGAAGACTGCGTTGAAATCAAAAAGGCGAATCTGAGCGACAATAGAGAAAGGAGGAGTGGGTCCCAAAGGTGAGAACTCCTCACTTTTACTTTACTTTCTAGTTAAAATATATACTAGGATGCAGACGGTGCTTAGCAGCACCCGACACCCGTCATCCACAGATCATGGATGACTTGTTTGTTTGTTTGATTGTGTTGTGAAAACTAATTGTGTGATGTGGAATGAATAAAATATTTATAGTTAAAAATATAATTTTTAACGTGTATATGAATAAAATAAATATTCATTTACAAATCAGACGAATTTTTTATGTGCACTTATTTGACTTATATGGAGTGGGACGATAAATTTTACACATCGCCTAGCTACACAAATAAATCTGTATTTGTTGATTGAAACCCCACACCGGTATTGGGATGATATATGACATACACTAGTCCCAATAATTAGATGTGTGTTGATCGATTGATTGACAGGCTGTTATAAGCGTAAAATATTTATATTTGATGCTTATACAGTGTAGAATGCACTTTGGATGATGGTTGACTGGGTTTGATTGTTGTTGTGTACATGTGTGTACCAAATCCATATAAATCAAATTATATGGTAATTGATTGTGTTTGGTTCCAGTTCAGAAAAGAATGAATATTTTAAAATAACGATTATTTTAAAATAACGAATATTTTAAAAATGATATTCAGTAAAGTATCAAAATATGATTTTGATGTCTGATTTGGGATGGACACGAAAATATTTAAATATAAAGCCGTGTTGATTAGTTTAACGTCATTTGTACATGAACGATATTTAAATCGATTTTATTCATTTTTATAATAAATATCGAAAAGGAATTGATTTCAAAATCTAATGTTTTGAAAATATTATCATTTATATACATATATATGTATATATATATATATATATCGATGATATGGAATATTCAATTTTGATTTGAAATTGAATACGAAGTTGAAATCGTTTTGAAAACGAGTTAAAAACGATTTATAAAATATGTTTTAAATGGAATTCGATGAAATATATATTATATATATTATACGTGTCGCGCTGCGGTAGTTCGCGAATTTCGACCATTGACTTCGAATGGACATTACGGGAGATCCGACTGTCGGATTCTCCTAAAACCGGAACCGTTGGGTTCGTATCGAAAGTAGCTTTCTAACGAATACAAGAAATTAGAAATATAATGGTTGGATTTGGAATTATGTCCAAAGCAAATTTGGAAAAGGTCGCTGTAAGTGCAGTTCGATGGCCGTTTATGGAAATCGACTGTACGGGCCTTGATAAAATTTTTAAAAATATCAATAATTTGTGTAAAATCATAACCATTGATTTGGAAAGAATTAGGATTAAAAAATTCATATTAGAAAGATAAAAATATATTTTTATCAAAATGAACTAGTTGTGAACCAGAATTATAATCCAATATTTTCAAATAAATAAGTTGGATTTGAAATGGTTTTAAATTTAACCAGAATTTCCAATATATGAATTGGAATGGCTTTGAATCGAAATTATCTTTGGAATATTTCGATATTGGATTACGTGGTTATACGGATATTGATGAGGAATTTGGAAGATATATATATATATATATCGTTATTCCAATACGGTATTTGTTGATTCCAGAATTTGATATTGAATATAAGCCAATATATTTTCTATTCAGAGCCTTGTATTTAATATCAAATGTGATTATGGGTTTGTCGTGAATGGTGTCTTCATTAACACTGTTCTTGAACCCAGTTGAGAAAAGATTAAATCTTTTTCTTTAGATTTAATGAAGTATACTAATTAATTGATATTTAATTGGAATGGATTTGAAATTGGTCTTTGGGTTTATCGTGAACGGTGTTTTAAATAACACTTGTTCTTTAACCCGAATAACAATGGAATAAGATTTTGGGTTGTCGTGAATGGTATCTTTAATAATACCGTTCTTAGACCCAGTGGAGTTAAGAAAATCAGAAACTTACTAGAGATTAGTTAAGTTGAATAGTTTCCTGGGTATTGATCTGATGTTGGTTTCGGCATTCGGGGTTAATACTTAGGGAATTGTTCACTTGCTAATTTACGGTTAAAGGCTGATGGAATGGAATGTGATTTTGGGTTTATCGTGAACCGTGTTTAAGGACATAGGTTCTTTAACCCAGTTAAAGACAAGAATAAAATTTTGGGTTGCCGTGAATGGTATCTTTAATAATACTGTTCTTAGACCCAATGGATTTAAGGAAATCAGAAACTAACTGGAGATTAGTTCAATTGAATGGTTTCCTGGGTATTGATCTGATGTTGGTTTCAGCCTTCGGGGATAATACATAGGGAATTGTTCACTTGCTAATTTACGGTTAAAGGCTGATGGAATGGAATGTGATTTTGGGTTTATCGTGAACCGTGTTTTAAACGACATTGGTTCTTTAACCTATTTAAAGACGGGATATGATTTCCCAAGTTAAACAATTATTAATATTGATTTTTGGGAAGATTAAAACCAAGTGAAGTTTTAATGCATCTTTAATTAGATTGAAATGATATCCAAAGGAAGATTAAAGAATAAATTTAAAGAATTTATCTTTGAAAAAATTAATGGGAACCTTTCTTAAAGTATAGGAATATTTGAATAAAGGAATATTCTGGATTGGAATGAGGTGTGTGTTATGTTTTTATAACACTTGTTTATTATATACGCGAGTTATCCAGAAAGACCAGGTTCATCTCATTCTGAATAACTGATACGACGATGTGTCAAGGATGAAGATGGTGGTTGAAGATCAGAAGTCTTCACAACATTTGGATGATTACTGATGTCTTGATTGGGCCGTACACCCAAGACGAGGTAATAAGTGGTGATCATCGAGACGTACTTGGAGATCGACGGATATGCGAGGACCTCTCCTCTGTATTGGACATATGGGGGAGGAATAAGGTGCCTTCGGTTTCGTTCAGACCCAGAATGAACTTGTAAATGAATGTGTGTCTGACATCGGATTTCATTCTCTGTGATTGATAGAAATCGGTTGCATATCGTGAATTTCCTGTGTGGCATGCTAAGATGCAAATGATCAAGGCTTCTGTTGAAAAGCAGAGTCTTGTGGTTGATGATCAAAGCACGACTTTAATATAGAGTAGCTTTGTGTTGCATTAATTCGTGAGCCTCACACCCCGGTGTGAACCAGAAACGGGAGAGGACTTTAGGGAAATGGACATATGTTGGTTTCTAGCTAGGAGTGGTGCCAGCGTTTTGCAAGCCCTGACGTTTTACTTATGTGGATGATGGATAGCGAGGCGCCTCGGTTATATCGGTCATTCCGAGGCCGATGGTATGGTCTTTATACTGACCCATTTTATGCCCTATAGGGCAGGCTAGCATATCGTTTATGGTATTATTAATCCACTCTGTGTGGACCGGCCCTGACGATCCAAGGGTCACTCGAGCTCTGATCCTGAGTCTCGGGCTAGAAGTCTCGAAGCGGTAAGGACGATTCCTTGCTTTGGTTCACAGATGGAAATCCAACTTCCAATACGTGACTTTGTGGTTTTGATTGTAGAGCCTAGTATTGGCGACATGATATATGGTACCCATGCCGTCTAGGATTGATACATTTATATTTGAAGCTATTTTATACACTATGCACTTATAATATTATCAAATGATTTGTTTTAACGTACCAAGCATGTTTCGCTATTATAAGGGAAAACCCTATCCCCCATCTTGCGTTGCATTGTGTGATAGGACCTGGGTCTTATAATAGCTTCATTTTTCCAAAAAACATTGCGTTGTTTTGTTATATGCACTGGTATTCTTGGAAGGAAACCTGTTCCGTGTTATACGGCATGGTCCCTTGATATATCTGAATTAGAGTAAAGTTTTAAACAACTGTTTTAGTTCTCACACCATTAGAATGACTGGCCTGGAGTTTATTGTTTTAACCTAAACTCTGGGTGCCCATATTTTCCAAACGGGCAGCTAGTAGTTGGGTTTTGCAGATTTATATTCACAGGATCCTGGTTTACAGCTGGAATGATATTCAGAAAGCTCTGTATCCGTATATTCTTTTCAGTTATGTTTTGTATTATTTTTCCGCTGCATTGTAATTTGTAAACCTCTGATATTTAGTAAATGTGTAATATTTATTCATACTCTGTATATTCTTGTAATCTGATGAAATTGTTGTAATATACAATGAAATGTTCTTCTGTTTGTGTTCTGATTTGTCGTGTTCTCAAAGTCAATCCGGGCTTTCCTTCACAGGGAGTTTTGGGATGTTTCACTCTGCTAGCCTATTTATAGGTGTTCAAGATCTTATCGTACATGCAGCGCTGAGTCAACAACGAATTTGGTTAAGAAAAAAGTCCACATTCATTAATGAATCTAGCCGGATCTAAGGTGGGTCGACCCCTAGGTCAACCACATATGGATCTCGCGAGCTGTTTTAGCATAGAAGTTTATTTGTTAACTTTGTTTTAAACGTTTGAATTTATGGAATTTATCTAAATAATATATTTACGTATAATCTCCTTATATGTATATAAAACTTCCAATGCCTATTTTATGCATGTATATGTACGCACAACTTTTATTTCGATTTCGAAATTCAAACGGTGCTTATGTCATTATTAGTGCTTACCATATTTCTTTGATTGCAGCCTTGTTTTGAGTTTTTCTCTAGTTTACACACACACACACACACACATATATATATATATATATATAATATTTCTGCACATATATACGCATATATTCTCATATACATATATTTTTCATTACTTCCTTATACGTATACTTTCTTTATATGTGCGTTTATACATATTTTCTTTTTAGAACATGTGTTATTTTAGCCGTTTGCCTTAAAACAAAAATACAGTGCCGGCGGGGATCAAACCTTGCGCCTCTCACTTGAAAGTTACATGTTCTAACCAACTGGACTATTTAGGCTTTTGTTAACAAGGCTTAGAATAATAGTGGTGATTGTTCTTTTCTTATTCCACTTTTCATGTTTTGTTACAATATTTTATTTAAACCATTGCATGTAACTTTATCATTTTGCATGCGTCTTCTTCTTTCATTTTTCTTTTATTATTATTGCATAATATTTGTAAATCGTTGCATGCAACATATTTACACTGCATGCAACCAGTTTCTTCTTTTTCAATGCATGTATTTATTTCATGCAATCATATATTATCTTTATTTTATTCTTCTTTTATAAATGTATATCTATGCATACATATAAACATATGCATAATTAAATATTTAATTGTCATAAAATGTGGGTTGTTACATTCTCCCACCCTTAGGAATTTTCGTCCCTGAAATTTGATAAGGGTAAAAATCAAATAACCCCTCGCATAAAATCCATCCATCATGTGTGCATCCAATTTTTGCAAACAATGTGCACTTGTTCAAAGTGTAATACAACATTATAATATGTGTATGCTTAAGTGGTACCTCCTATATGTAAGCAAATTTTTCAAAAATCCTTTAAAAACATGATGCACACATCCTAAATATATTGGCAGTTCTACATGAATGCAATATTTTGAAAATCAAATTACATTTTCATCCAAATTTTCCCACACTCTTACTGAGCAAGAGCGTAGTTCATCTAATTTTTTTACATCCAAAATACTACCAACCAACTTTATTTTTTGAATTTCATAAAAATCTATTGTTCTAAATCCGATTTCTTACGTTACAAAAGGTGGAAAACGGAAAACTTAACAACTTCCGTTTTTCTTTTTTGATATTTTTCCAACCATACTTGGACTTTATGAAACTATTTATAAAGATTCCCTATTTTCCTATCCAAGCACAAACCATATAAGAAAATTTTCTTTTTTACTGATTTTCTATTTCATCTTGTCTTGGAAATTTTTATTCTTATCTATCTTTTCTCAGAATTTTCCGTCTTTCTTTAACTGTCATGTTTGTTGCTTTAATGAATTTGTTGTTTCCTTTTTAGTTATGACATTACACTTTTCTTAGCTTATTTAACTTAATCCTATGGTCTAAGTTTAATTTTAAACAAGCCTTCTTGTCCTTCAACTAAAACAGGAAAACAGACGCTATACACAACTACGACTAAGGGCCAAGAATCTTTGGACTATGTCCCCCACCGAAAAATTCAAACAACAGGATGTAAATACTTACTTACCCTCTATTGTCTAGTAGTCACCACTGGTCCTTGCTGTGTACCAAAAATTGTTTTCCAGTGAAGCCCTAGGATTTTCAATGCTTACGCATTCTATGGGAACTTACCATTATTCCAGGACAAGATAATTCTTGCTATCTACTTCATAGCCTCAAAACTTTTCCTGTCTTTCCTTGGCACTAATCCTCACCTACTTCACACTTTTAAAACATGGGTTGGCCTTTTCATTTCTCTTTTCTTTCAAAAGTTAAAAGTATCAAAACTTTATTTTCCTCTCTAAAACTTACTTTTGCCAAACCATAAAGCATGTCATTTTATAAAAAAATATTAATCATTTTTTTCAAATCACAAAAACCGGAGTAGATAAGTGCAACTATTTCTCAATCAGGTTTAGACTTGTTCTTGCCTATAAGGTCGGTTCAGTTTCTTACTACAAGGTTCAACCATCTACTCTATTCTTAATTTCTACAACTTATTTTTTCCACTCAACAAAATTTTCTCTTTTAAAACAATTTATCAAAACGATTGGTAAAAGAATAGAGATTTCAAAGCTTTCTTTACTGAGAATTTAAACAAATTGCAATATTTTCTATGGTTTGCATTTTAAACCTTCCATGCAATACAAAAGGAAAGCTAGCAAGCTATACATGCTCTATGATGCACACCTTTTTATGAGGGAATTTTAATTTAGACAAAGTTTTCACACGGAATCATTGTTTCCACAATATACCAGATTTTATATTAAAACCGTCATTTACATATTTTAAAACTATAACTTTTAAGATTAAAACTTGAAAACAACATAAACCATTTTCCAAAAGCTTTTATAATTACAAGTTTTTAAAAGTTAACAATTGTAACACCGCACATCCGTTAAGGTCACTCACAAAGGGAATGCCTTAACTTCAATGGAGCATTATGGGTACTGGAACAGAAATATTACAAGACAGACATATATAAAACAACGGAAGGTAAAGTATAAGTACTTCAAATCATTTATTAAATATAATTGTTTACAATAAAAGCCCGTCAACTTCCAATACCCAATTACATAGCTAAAATAACTATCTTGCTCAAAAACAAAGAAGCATAAAAATAAACTGTAGTATTCCCCAATTAAGCAAAGCAAGCCATAGCCAAGAGAAATCCAAGCCGTACATGAAAGAGCCTGGGAGCTTGGTAACATCTGAACTAAGCTGTATTCCCACCCTGCGAACCGAGGGGGGGGGGGAGGGGAGGGGGAGGGAACGGAAGAAAAAGAGGCGAAACAAAACGGGTCAGTCATAAAGACTGAGTATAAGTCCTAGTGACTTTAAGCAAAAACGCAGGTAAAGATAACATGGCATGAATAAACTGAAAGTAAACATAAGCATGATGACAAGATAAGCTACAGGCACGATAACTAAAAATAATATCATATGATTTTTGTCAGGTATAACAACGCAAGGTTCCCATTCAAGATAAACTAAGTATAATTTCGCAAGATTTTTATCAAGCATCGCAAGATTTCTCTGCTTCACCATTAAAATATTTCTATGATATCTATTTGCTCTGCACCACCTGTACTAGTATCTCAGCCCGTTTCATGTGTTGACTATAAAATGATCCCTTGCCCAATGTCATGAAATGACCCATTACTTGGTCCCACGAAACGATCTATTAATCGATCGGCTCCCTACAGGTCCTAGCTCGTTCATGTGTCTGTGTCATACGGCCCTATCACGAATGTAGTTACCTATGCTAGGTCCACCATAGAGTGTATCAAGCCTTAGGGTGCCAACCACCGACACGAATCAAGCATGCACAGTGTAAACCTACTGATGCCCAATGCCAGCTTTTTTAACTCCGGACTAATGCATGACCATAGTCCGCCTGAACCTACATTGGCGCACCAACTCAGCCGTCGTTCTGGTCGCTTACAATCAGCCCAGTAATCGTGCCCCACCGTGCCTAGTTCCAGGGTACCATGATACATCTAAGTGTGTTACTGCTGAAATAGACCGCGTAACTAGGGTTTCCATCCAACAGGTTAAGTGTGGTCATATAAATTCGTGACTTAACCCTTATCAGTCTAGCATGTCAAGTTGGTTAAGTGTTGTCATTCAAGTTCATGACCTAACCCACCTACGTGTCATGTCAAATTGGCTAAGAGTTGTCGTTTAAGATCATGACTTAGCCCTACGAATCATGTGTCAAGTTGGTTAAGTATATTCAAGCGGTTCATGACTTAACCCTACCAAATCATCGTGTCAAATTGGTTAAGTATATTCAAGTGGTTCATGACTTAACCCTACCAAATCATCGTGTCAAATTGGTTAAGTATATCTATATGTTCAAGTTGACTTAACCCTACCACATGTCATGTAATATTGGTTAAGTGTATCATGTCATATCGGTTAAGTGTCATCAATCAATTCAAGTTTAACTTAACCCACCCACTTGTCATGTTATGTTCGTTAAGTGTTATTAATCTACTCAACCGCACCCACTTGTCTAATTGACATGTTAAAATAGTTAAGTGTTCTCAAGCGATCAAGTTCAGGTTTACTTAACCCCGTCCACTTGTCTAATTAATGTGTTATATTGGTTAAGTGTCATTAGTCTAGTCACGTTAACTTAACCTTACCCTACTTAAAAGGTTTCGTTAGCATTTATTATTTACTAATGCATCAACCTCTCACATTGGACTTATTTGCAGTCATTGGATATGTCGGGCGGTTCCA
Organism: Allium sativum; assembly: GCA_030737875.1. Lineage (NCBI taxonomy): Eukaryota > Viridiplantae > Streptophyta > Magnoliopsida > Asparagales > Amaryllidaceae > Allium > Allium sativum. Next base: position 319,506,601 of record CM060923.1, on the reverse strand, counting down.
GGCAGAATTACACCGCAAACCCATTCCAACCTCGGGTTCAAGCATTCAATGCACTAACCTCTCACATTAGACATATTGTTGTGGTCACTGGATATGCCGGGCGGTTCCGGGAAGAATTACACCACAACTCAATCTTACCTCGTGTTAGGCATCACCACAACCTAGTCTTTGCCTACGACCTCTCACATTAGACTATTATTGTTGTGGTCACTGGATATGCCAAGCGGTTCCGGGCAGAATTACACCACAACTCAAGTCTAACCTCGTGTCAAAGGCATCCGTAAGATTGTTAATTACATATGTGTCAAATAAATCAAAATTCCGAACTTTACATATTAATAAACATATGCCCAAGTTCCAAATTACATGCCCATTAATATATGTACCTTATTCTAGTCAATTTACATATGTCCAATTCTTGCCTATTTACATGTATGCCAAGTTTATGACATTTTACCCATATCAAGTCCTAGCCAAAATTACATGCATCCAGTTTCATACCCAAATAAACCCAAATCCTGATTCATGATGTAGTTATCCCAAACTATAATCTCTTTATTACAATACATGTCAGTTGCCCAAGTTCATAATACATGTTTATGCCAATTATCAAGTTTACAATCGCTTTCATGTTCAAATTCCCAAATCTACATATGCCTAATTAACATAAACCCAATCTTTTGATTTATCTTACATGTCAATTCATGTGTGCCTACTTCACGCCAAATTTCTTATGCCAATGCCTAAACTTGCAATTTCAATTATATTGACAATACCCAAATTTCCAATTTCATGTTATGCCATCAATTCCACCAAACACATATATCCAAATAGCTAATATCCCAATATTTCCCCGTATTCAATCGTACGCAAATCGCAATTTAGGCCTAAGTCCGAAATTGATCAAGGTTCATCAAAAGAAAATAAATAGGGGAAGATAGAATTTTGCATAAAAATAAGATCGGACAGAAAAACATCATCACAGGCATGAAGATTACAACTTGATAATAATATCAACATGAATCAAGAAAACTTGATTTACAACAGGCTGAATAGATCGTGAGAAAAGATAGACAAGTCTCAAAACTCAAGATTCAAGAAGCAATAGAAATAGATCAGAATCAGTAAACATACTTAAATCCAATTCCACTTTATTCCATGGCCATATCATAATTAAATATTTAAATCTAAAAGCAACTAGAACTTAAAGATTGTGGACTGAGAAATTAAGACGCAGAGGTTGATTCTAGAAAGCAGTCTTTGAACGCTGAATCTCAATTTGATTAAAAATCCCCAATTTGCATATCTTGCGTTGCTTGAAGTAAAAGGTAGAAGAACTCTCTAGATTTGTTTAATTTTTATTTGAATCTTTGAAGAAGAAGAAGTCATGTCCATCAAGAATTTGTGCAGCATAAGGTTAGAGAAGAATGGTGTGAGAAGGAATGGGGATTAGGTGGGTTTATATAGGATTAGGCGAACGAATCTAGACTGAAAACGAGACCAAAAACATTAGAATGAACCCAGGCTCAAAACTGGGTTTTGGCACCAGGTCGACCCCCAGGTCGACCTGGACCCTGGGAGGTCGACCATAGTGTCGACCCCCAGGTCGACCTGGTCCTGGGCAGTAACATTCCCGCCCGGTCTGCGCTGGGGTTTGAATTTGAATTTCTAATTCGAATTTCAAGCTGTTTTTGATTTTGAAAATTCCTGAAACTTCGGAGGGTCATATCTCCCTCATACGGACTCTGTTTTTTGAAAACTCGGACTTTGTTTCATGCAGAATTCCGAGACGAACGCAATGGCGCAACCGTTTTCCCTGATTCTTATTTTAAAATTTAATTCTGCCTTGATTTATGATCTTAATATGTTATTAAAATACAGGGTATTACATTCTCCCCTCCTTAAAGGATTTTGTCCCCGAAATCTCCAAGTTAAGAAGAATGTGTCCTACCGTCCATCATCCATCTATTCAAAATGTCATCCACAAGCAATCATTGTCCTTAAAAGATTTATAGTGCTATATGAACATATGCAGAAAGTGTGTGTATATGTTCCTTATCTAATATAAATGTTCAGGCCTGATTGATCTTCTTAATGCAAAATATGTTTAGTGCTATGAGTCCAACATGTATGCAAATAGTCCTATTCACATAAGCACTATATATGTGCACAAATATCCATCCATATGCAACATCCACATGATAACACAAACAAATTCGTCCATAAACAAGTATAAACACTCATGCATATGCAATATGAAAGGTGACTGAGCCGATCTAGTGTCTAATGTGCGTGTATATGCAACCACTTGCAACCACTTGCAACCATCAATCATAACATGTCTCAAACACATGTTTACACCCAATTGTTCCTACCTGAAGATATAGTCGAATGATAGAAGCAAGTAAAAACTTTGTGCCCATTAGGCAATGTCAAAACCGGAAATCTACGTCGCATATATATCGATTAGGAGAAGAACTCCCTAAGTACCATCCCCGAAGACCGAAATCAACATCAGACTAATACCCAAAGAATTTCTCAACCCAACTAATATATATGTTTCTAGGAAACTAAGCATGATGGACTCCTTTTAGGTGACAAGAAATTCCTTCCTAAAACTAAATCATATTCTATAAAACCCAAAAAGTTTAGTTAACCCAACGAACACCTTCAAGCCCCAACATGTATTACTAACAGATGAGTCAAACTCCCTATGGGGTTTGCAACCGAAATAGGATTGAGAATAGGACCGAGAGGATATACTTAAAAGATAGCATGCAAGTAAGATTTACAGGAAAAGATGGATCAAGGATATACTCTAAAAAAAAAAAGATATGATGCGCGTATCTAGTCTTCAATCTTCTAAGTCGCATTTCCTTGAGCTTAACTCCATTGTGCTTTGACCGTCTTTAACTTCACAATTTCGTAGCTTCTTAATTCTTGTTTCCAAAATATGAGGTGGAACTCATTTCATGTTGCCTTTCGTTCCACTTTCACTTGTTCTCCTTCTAGTATACTCGCCTCAAACAAAACTGCGTACTCATGGTTTCATGCAAGCTCTCCAAAATTCACTAGTGAATCCTGGATCTCGTTTACTCACTATAAGGTATTCCACGCAGAAGCACTATCTCTTGAAAATAAACAGATGTCAACCATGTTACCAGATGTACTTACGAATGTGATTCTCTATAACTCATGCATAAGCGAAATGAACCATCCGACTTAGTGGCGAACACTACTCGAGCGGATCAATAAATGTATCAAGAGATTCTAGGTAACTAAGCATGGCAGAACCCTAAGGGTTATACTAGACTTCGAGGGCATTACCGAGGCAAGTCAAGAGTCTAACTACCCTCTTTTCATACTTGAGAATGGTATCCTTTCTGGATAACCACTCCATCCCTAGAATCAACCCATAGCCCAAAAACATAAGCATTACCTCTAAACTCAACACTTAACATAGACATTCTCAAATCCAAACAAGCCATGAATAAATGAGATGATTCCCCAACAGGATTTGAGACAAAAATGGGATCCTCTACCGCGATAGTACTAAGGTGCAGAGACTCAACTATCGAAGCAGAATTAAAAGGATGCGATGTACAAAAACAAAGTTCCCACGGTATGATAGAAAAGAAAAGCTAAACTTTTAACAGAAACATTACCACCTCTCTTAGGTATGCTAGTAGTGAGAGCATATATTTGCCCTCTCGACCATCTTGTCCTTTGCCCTTGTCCTTGTCCTATAACACTTAACTACATGTCCCTTTTTACCATACTAACGATACTCTCTCTTGTCATGGGTTTTATTACTCTTTCACTTTGGCCTCTTCCCTTTCACCTTTTCCTCCTTCGTGGATTAAGCCATATCAACAAGTTTCTCATCCTTAGGCTTGTGTCCTTTATCCTCGTTCTTACTATCCTTGTATAGCTTGTTGACAAGTTTCTCGAAAGCTACCTCCATCGCACGGCAACCCTACAAAGCTTGAAATAAGATTAGTCGCAAAACTACTGCGGCTACAGATGGAGGTTGGGCATTCCTTTGCCCTACAACATGTGTCGTACGCCTACAAAACTATGGTGAAAAGAGAGAAAGAAGAGATTCAAAGAGAGAATCAAAAGATGGTGCATATGGATTTGGGGAATATGCCTTTCGTAAAACAAAATTTTCTTAGAAAAACGCTTCTTTGTAAACGTTTTGAAAATAATTTCAGAAGGTTTTTAAAAGCTTTTGCCCTGTCTGGTAACCTTCTGCTCTGATACCAAATGTAACACCCCACATCCATTAAGGTCACTCACAAAGGGAATGCCTTAACTTCAATGGAGCATTATAGGTACTGGAACAGAAATATTACAAGACAGACATATATAAAATAGCGGAAGGTAAAGTAGAAGTACTTCAAATCATTTATTAAATATAATTGTTTACAATAAAAGCCCATCAACTTCCAATACCCAATCACATAGCTAAAATATATGTCTTGCTCAAATACAAAGAAGCATAAAAATAAATAGTAGTATTCCCCAATAAAGTAAAGCAAGTCATAGCCAAGAGAGATCCAAGCCGTACATGAAAGAGCCTGGGAGCTTGGTAACATCCGAACTAAGCTGTATTACCACCCTGTGAACCTAGGGAGGGGGAGGGAGGGAAGCAGAAGAAAAAGATGCGAAACAAAACAGGTCAGTCATAAAGACTGAGTAAGTCCTAGTGACTTTCAGCATAAAAACAGCTAAAGATAACATGACATGAATAAACTGAAAGTAAACATAAGCATGATGACAAGATAAGCTACAGGCACGATAACTAAGAATAACATCATATGATTTTTGTCAGGTATAACATCACAAGGTTCCCATTCAAGATAAACTAAGTATAATTTCGCAAGATTTCTATCAAGCATCGCAAGATTTCTCTGCTTCACAATTAAAATATTTCTATGATATCTATTTGCTCTGCACCACCCGGACTAGTATCCCAACCCGTGTCATGTGTTGACTATAAAATGATCCCTTGCCCAATGTCATGAAATGTCCCATTACTTGGTCCCACGAAATGATCTATTAATCGATCGGTTCCTTAAAAGTCCTAGCTCGTTCATGTGTCAGTGTCATACGGCCCTATCACGAATGTAGTTACCTGTGCTAGGTCCACCATAAGGTGTATTAAGCCCTAGGGTGCCAACCACCGACACGAACCAAGCATGCACAGTGTAAACCTACTGATACTCAATGCCTGCTTTTTCAACTCCAGACTACGTGTACGACCATAGTCCACCTGAACCTACACTGGCGCACCAACTCAGCCGTCGTTCTGGTCGCTCACAATCGGCCCAGTAATCGTGCCCCACCCTGCCTAATTCCAGGGTGCCATGATACATCTAAGTGGGTTACTACTGAAATGGACCACGTAACTAGGGTTTCCGCCCAATAGGTTAAGTGTTGTCATTTAAATTCGTGACTTAACCCTTATCAGTCCAGCATGTCAAGTTGGTTAAGTGTTGTCATTCAAGTTCATGACTTAACCCGCCTACGTGTCATGTCAAATTGGCCTAGTGTTATCGTTTAAGTTCATGACTTAGCCCTATGAATCATGTGTCAAGTTGGTTAAGTATATTCAAGCGGTTCATGACTTAACCCTACCAAATCATCGTGTCAAATTGGTTAAGTATATTCAAGCAGTTCATGACTTAACCCTACCAAATCATCTTGTCAAATTGGTTAAGTATATTAAATCGGTTCATGACTTAACCCTACCAAATCATCGTGTCAAATTGGTTAAGTATATTCAATCGGTTCATGACTTAACCCTATCAAATCATCGTGTCAAATTGGTTAAGTATATCTATATGTTCAAGTTGACTTAACCCTGCCACGCGTCATGTTATATTGGTTAAGTGTTCTCCCTTGTGTTAACTTAACCCATCAGTGTATCATGTCATATCGGTTAAGTGTCATCAATCAATTCAAGTTTAACTTAACCCACCCACTTGTCATGTTATGTTGGTTAAGTGTTATTAATCTACTCAACCGCACCCACTTGTCTAATTGACATGTTAAAATGGTTAAGTGTTCTCAAGCGATCAAGTTCAGGTTTACTTAACCCCCTCCACTTGTCTAATTAATGTGTTATATTGGTTAAGTGTCATTAGTCTAGTCGCGTTAACTTAACCTTACCCTACCTAAAAGGTTTCATTAGCATTTATTATTTACTAATGCATCAACCTCTCACATTGGACTTATTTGCGGTCACTGGATATGTTGGGCGGTTCCGGGCAGAATTACACCGCAAACCCATTCCAGCCTCGGGTTCAAGCATTCAATGCACTAACTTCTTACATTAGACATATTGTTCTGGTCACTGGATATGCCGGGCAGTTCCGGGAAGAATTACACCACAACTCAGTCTAACCTCGTGTTGGGCATCACCACAACCTAGTCTTTGCCTACGACCTCTCACATTAGACTATTATTGTTGTGGTCACTGGATATGCCGGGCGGTTCCGGGCAGAATTACACCACAACTCAAGTCTAACCTCGTATCAAAGGCATCCGTTAGATTGTTAATCACATATGTGTCAAATAAATCAAAATTCCCAACTTTACATATTAATAAACATATGCCCAAGTTCCAAATTACATGCCCATTAATATATGTACCTAATTCTAGTCAGTTTACATATATCCAATTCTTGCCAATTTACATGTATGCCAAGTTTATGCCATTTTACCCATATCAAGTCCTAGCCAAAATTACATGCATCCAGTTTCATACCCAAATAAACCCAAATCATGATTCATGATGTAGTTATCCCAAACTATAATCTCTTTATTACAATACATGCCAGTTGCCCAAGTTTATAATACATGTTTATGCCAATTATCAAGTTTACAATCGCTTTCATGTTCAAATTCCCAATTCTACATATGCCTAATTAAGATAAACCCAATCTTTTGATTTATCTTACATGTCAATTCATGTGTGCCCACTTCAAGCCAAATTTCTTATGCCAATGCCCAAGCTTGCAATTTCAATTATATTGACAATACCCAAATTTCCAATTTCATGTTATGCCATCAATTCCACCAAACACATATATCCAAATAGCTAATATCCCAATATTTCCCCATATTCAATCATACGCAAATCGCGATTTAGGCCTAAGTCCGAAATTGATCAAGGTTCATCAAAAGAAAATAAATAGGGGAAGATAGAATTTTGCATAAAAATAAGATCAGAGAGAAAAACATCATCACAGGCATGAAGATTACAACTTGATAATAATATCCACATGAATCAAGAAAACTTGATTTACAACAGGATGAATAGATCGTGAGAAAAGATAGACAAGACTCGAAACTCAAGATTCAAGAAGCAGTAGAAATAGATCAGAATCGATAAACATACTTAAATCCAATTCCACTTATTCCATGGCCATATCATAATTAAATATTTAAATCTAAAAGCAACTAGAACTTACAGATCGTGGACTGAGAAATTAAGATGTAGAAGTTGATTCTAGAAAGCAGTCTTTGAACGTTGAATCCCAATTTGATTGAAAATCCCCAATTTGTGTATCTTGTGTTGCTTGAAGAAAAAGGTAGAAGAACTCTCTAAATTTGATTAATTTTTATTTGAATCTTTGAAGAAGAAGAAGAAGTCATGTCCATCAAGAATTTGTGCAGCATAAGGTTAGAGAAGAATGGTGTGAGAAGGAATGGTGATTAGGTGGGTTTATATAGGATTAGGCGAACGAATCTAGACTGAAAACGAGACCAAAAACATTAGAATGAACCCAGGCTCAAAACTGGGTTTTGGAAATAGGTCGACCTGGCCCATGGGAGGTCGACCATAGTGTCGACCCCCAGGTCGACCTGGTCCTGGGCGGGAAAATTCCCGCCAAGTCTGCGCTGGGGTTTGAATTCGAATTTCGAGCCGTTTTTTATTCTGAAAATTCCTGAAACTTCGGAGGGTCATATCTCCCTCATACATACTCCGTTTTTGGAAAACTCGGACTCGATTTCATGCAGAATTCCGAGATGAACTCAATGGCATAACCCGTTTTCCCTGATTCTTAATTTAAAATTTAATTCTGCCTTGATTTATGATCTTAATATGTTATTAAAATACAGGGTATTACAACAATGGGGGTTAGACTCAAAGTGGGTTTCCAATCTTAACTAGGCTTTCCTAGACACTCACACAAAGTCAATTCTCTCAACCATATATATTCATAATCCATTTTCCTCTTTTTAACCTTTTCCAATTTACAAAGTTTTACCACTAAACCCACTAACTGAAATATTATTATATGGGATTCACCTTTCTTCCACACAAAGTATATAGTACACTTTCCACCCAAGTTACGTTAGTGTCTCAGATTTCCATGTTCATTCTTTTAGTGTACAAGACAGATATCCCAAATTTCACTATATTATGCTCCTTCTATTTAGTGGGTTCCTCTATGGATCTAGGTATATATATATAATATTTATATTTCTAAAAATACAAATATGTTCACTTACTATTTATACAGGAATCCTAAACATAAGCTCTGATACCAGATGTGACAACCTAAATTTTGACAGACCGATTTTTTTCTTCCAAATTCTAATCTGTTGAAACTCATGTTGGTTGCTCTGGTATCCTGCAGAAAAGACAGAGATATAAAATATATCAAAGCCCAGAAAACATCTTACAGCGGAATGGATAAAATATAATATAATCAAAACGTAGCCTTACCCAGATAATAATACTGCCTGGCCAGTATCCAAAGCTATCATATCTCTGCCACTAATCTAACCTACGTGTAAGTTATGAGGAGGGGGTCAAAACACAAGTTTTGCTGACTGGATTTAAACTACACATTTTGGATAACCCTGCATATATGATTCAATACATTTTCTCATTTATTAGGTTACTTTGGTTAACAACACACAAGACTTACACACACGTTGTACCCATTTACTTCCAAGTGGATTAACCTAATACAGTACATATGTAGCTACCCCCCAAACTAAGGTACACCCCATGGTACCCTACTCGCATGGTCTCCGCCATAACGCCACAGAAATATATGTAGTCCCTCATCCTACGGCAGAGTGACGTACGGATCTCTACATAACAATATTACGTTTCGCATAGAACCGCCATCGCAATGCTATGTAAGCGTATGGACTGCCACCTTTGGTCAAATCATATCACAAAGTAACGCACTAGAGTCTACGATACACCACCCAGAGCAGACATGCATGTATCTAGACTTTCCCATGTACGTATAGTCAATCTCACTCGAGAACTTAACAACACATATCCTCTGCATCGAGTCTTGTGGCATGGCTATACAAGAAACACAGAACTCGGTCGGGAGCTTTTCAGACATCTGTATACACAAATGCTAAGGTCTACATTTTCAGTGGCTATAGTACCACCTGACTCCTCCTTCAACTAATGAAAGATAAACAAGATTGAGAACTAAAGACCTGGCCCAAGAGCAAACAACAAATCCCAATTGGCCTATCCCTCACCCATAGCCTTGATAGCAAAAGGCCTATGGTCTATTGGTTTAACTATCCGCCTTTCCGCATCACGCATCACGTATCAAGCTGACTGTCGATGGCAGGTACCCAATGACTCTGCTATCTAATGGTTAGACCTGTTAGTATACAAGGGTGGTTGTAACCTAGCCAAGTCAAGCAACGGGATCGTTGAATCACCAATGCCACCATACAGTCTTCTGATTTCCCACTATCGTGGAAATCAAGGAATACTTACCGGGTATAAACGTGTAGACCTAACCTCTATGAGCACAATAGAATGTCATCACAGCACAAAGGGCTACTAGGAGTACCCTCCACGTCTCAAGAAGCCGCGTGCTTCCCCTTCCAGTCCTTCGGTGCTAACAGAATTTCAACAAGTAGAACATGATGAATAATCAAATGGACGTGTGCTCCCCTCGTGTCCCATGACACCACGGTGATCAACCCCGTTGGGTTATTCACCCTCAAACGTACGGACTGGTCCAAGCACCTTAGTTTAATGTGTTATTAGACCCTGTGTCTAAACATTCTATTATGCGCTTGCTTTACCTCATCAGGTTTCCAGTTAACTTGGTTATTCCCATTTGCATTGACTTCTTATTCAAGTTATCAAGTTCCCCTTGCTTATTAATTTCAGTCATATAACTTAACCCATTTAAGTTTTTATAAGCCCATTACATATTATTCTCTAGATTGTAATTCAAGGTCTATAATCTACAATCTCTTTATATTATCCATTGTCTGATTTTATAGTTATAATAACATATTCTACTTAATATGTAATTAAGTATATCTCAATTCACATGTTTTCTATTTAACATGTCACTTATTATTTTTAATTAAATATAACTTATTTCATTTCATAAGTTTACCCCATTCTTTCTTATTTAATCATAATTCCATCTTATACTGTCACTACAACTTATCCTTGTTTACTTATTAACTTAGAACCCTTAACTAAGGTTTACTAATAAGTTTCCTTTCCATTAATATAATGTATGTTGTCCTTATCAGTAGATTTCAGATTCTCGTTCTTACAGATAACTTAATTTACAATTAAGTACAACTTGTCTCATTACATAAGTTATTCCATTTCCTTTATCATTTATTATAACCTAATCTATAATTTCCACTTGTCCCTAGGACAAGCCTACCTATTATATAACATTCTCATTAATGTAATTTATTTATATTAGGTTATTATCATTCCCCGTTCATTCCACTTCTTTTACTGTTGTAACGTCAATCATTCCCTAATTCATTTCCATTAATCACAATTAATGTTATTTTATCAATCCTGTTATTTATGTATATTTATATGTATGTTTATGCACTAGACCTCTCACATTAAGCCTACCACTTGTTGATG